>JARQOC010000005.1:31670228-32270228 GCA_033576535.1 Allobates femoralis
CCTTGCTGTCCCTCAAGCAAAGGATCTTGAGTCTTACACTTGTCCCCAAGATTACCCCTGAAAGTGGGGATCCCATGGGTCTTATACCATGCTAAGATCAGGGAAAATGACTCACCTACATGTCACCCCCTCCCCACCAAAGGAGTGAAGGGACTGTAAGGAATCACACAGGGAACCCAGGCAGGACAAAAGGTATAAAAAGGCTCCAAGAACGTCTCCAGATAGTAGCTTCGCTGCTGCTAAAGGAACAACACTAACAACCGCCTCCACAGGTCAGAACAGAAATTCTATATCTGGCATTGAGTGAGGCCAGGGTAAAGTAGATATACCAGGTTAAAGTCGATATAGTGGAAGGGAATGGTAATCACAAGCTAAAGCTGGAAACAAGGCTAAGAGAATTCTCAGCCAGCAGGGAATAGGTCCTAACCCTTTCAGCATAGAGGAGAAAGTTGATCAGCAAAACAATAGTTAAGCAAGCTCTACAGAAGGCCTGGATTGATTAAACACTCCTCCTGACCCCAGGTTCCCAGTGGTGACATCAGGAAGTGGCACATTCATGACAGCTGGGATGGAAATTACCTGTCACATCTGTGACAGTTAGGCCGGTTTTACACCACATTTTTTCTGATCCGGGGCTGTCCGGTGTGAACAGGACAGCCCGGTTTCCGATGTCGGCCGCATAGTATTCCTATGGACGGTTTCCATCTGTCCGGGAAGATCGGGGAGAATTCAGATTTTTCTCCCAGACACAAAAACGTTGCTTGCAGCATTTTTGTGTTTGGGGCAAAAATCTGACACAAATCAGATCCTCCTGATCCTCCCGATCAGGCACGATCCGGCGCCCCTAACATGGGAGTCTATGGGGCGCCAGATCGCCCCCCGACAGAGAATCTGTCAAGTTCCCATGACGCGAGTGCTGAAGCTCAGCGCCTGGCAGCTGAACTTCAGCACCTGGAGATGTCCCCTGCTGAGAGTTCAGAACCTCGGATAGCTCCCCGCTACCCGAGATTCTGTCATTTTAGAAGGGACAGCTGCGCTCTGCTGAACCCAGCTGCAAACAGAAGCGGAGGGCATATTAACCCTCCGGCTCTGTTTGTCTGGAGCCGTCAGGCTGTGTCCGGTGCCTCCTGCACATCGGACACAGCCTCACAGCTGAAAAAATGTGGTGTGAAGCTAGCCTTACCTAGGCAATCTACTATGCCCCTGGAGGATGTGGCTCTCCTATGTGTTTCATATATAGCATCTATCATTTCAGTGGTGGCTATGTAATTCCTAATCTCTCCTGTAGGGTGGCGCCGCAGGTGGCTGACATGGGAAATTGCTTGTTGTGCCTGCTGTAGTTTTTCCTACCAGGAGGATTTGGCTCCCTATGCATTTCATGTACAGTTCTATGGCTTCTGCCTGTACAGTGTAATTCCTAATTTCTCCAGTGGTGGCGCTGTTGGAAAATGAAACACTTGCTGCCGGGTTCTCTGATTGATTGCTGAGATTAATCCATGTGATCAGCTTAAATGTGGGAAATTGTTTAAATGTTCATATTGTCTTGACTTTAAATTGTTCTACAAAGTAGAGAATGAAACAATGTGTGGTTTTACCACAGGCTACATTGCTCTTTCTCACGTGTGGGAACATACACGTCATACCTCCTCTTATTGTATGTGTCTGTTTATTAGGTGCTGGGACTTTACCTGTGTTGTGCGTAGTAAAGGACGGAGCTGAGAAACGCATACAAACAGCAAATGTCACAGTATTTCCAATGTCCTCATCGCTTGTGACTGCATTGTGTAATAAGGGATCAGGGTAGGTGTTATCAATAGCGACATCTGAAGGTGAAGCGTCCTACACTTGAAATATTAGTAATCCACAAAGAAGTTTAGAGGAAGGGAAAATGTATCATAATTATCAACAAGTTGTTACATTTTCAAATAACAATGATTCAGTCCATATCAGATTAATATGAATGACCTGTAGTAGCTGCAGCCTCTGCACCATTTGATCATTCGGCAGAACTAGAACATCACCTGCTACATATGGATGACAAAGAAATTTAGAGGAAGAGAAAATTAAATATAATTATCAACAAGTTGTTACATTTCAATATAAAAATGATTCAATCTATATCAGGTTAATATTGATGACCTGCACTCGCTGCAGCCTCTGCACCATTAGAATATATGGCAGAACCAGAAATCTCCTGCTGGATGTGGATGACAAAGAAATTTAGAGGAAGGGAAAATGTATCATAATTATCAACAAGTTGTTACATTTTAAAATAACAATGATTCAGTTCATATCAGATAATATGAATGACCTGTAGTAGCTGCAGCCTCTGCACCATTTGATCATACGGCAGAACCAGAAATCCACCTGCATGTATTGGATGACAATGAGTGTGACTTTTCAATTCCAGATCCCACAGGGCTTGTTACCCCAAATTCTAGACCAATAAATGTAAAAACTGACTGCAATGGTCAGTAAATGATTGTTACAGTAAATAACTGGACAAATTAAGTGCACAAAGGGCATGTCCAACATAGACAGAGCTGATAACAGCTGATCACTCAAGGTGTTTGGTGGCGGACACCACCAAAATAAGATTGGTTATCAATACAAAATGCCTGGAGAACCCCTTTAAGTATCAGATCCATATTGATGAATGTCACAAAGCATTCACTGATCTCAGGGAGACCAGTCCAAGAAAACACTGCGGGCAGCCGGCTAAAGCGCTCAACACAGTGAATTCCTAGGCGCATTGCCCCCTGGGAATTAATATGCAAATAGAGTCTGTGGAGCCTCGGTTAGGAGTCTCAAACACAGGACTAGCCAGATATCCCTCCAGGGAAGAACCCAGCCAAGGGTGGCTCCTTGCAGAGAACAGCATAACCACCATTAAAGTGACCCTTTAGTCAATATCCAGCTCTTTTACAAGCTTAGAGATATGACAAGGGAATACCAAGGCCAGGTATCCATCCACAGACAGCTGTTTCGGGGTGTTGCCCCTCATCAGTGATGGAGTAGGATAAAAGAGCTGGATATTGACTAAAAGGCCACTTAATATGGTGGATTATGGTGTTCTCCGCAAGGAGCCACCCCTTGACTGGGTCCTTCCCTGGAAGGATATCTGGCTAGTCCTGTGTTTGAGACTCCTAACGAGGCTCCACAGACTTATTTGCATATTCATAATTCCCAGGAGGCAATGTGCCTAGGAATTCACTGTGTTGAGCGCTTTAGCCGGCTGCCCGCAGTGTTTTCTTGACTTGGTCTCCCTGAGATCAGTGAATACTTTGTGATGTTGGTCTACCAGGCCTTGCTCCCACCTAGCCAGAATCCTACTCCACACTGATGAGGGGCAACACCCCGAAACAGCTGTCTGCGGATGGATACCTGGTCTTGGTATTCCCTTGTCATATCTTTAAGCTTGTAAAAGAGCTGGATATTGACTAAAAGGGCCACTTAATATGGTGGTCAAGTTGTTCTCCGCAAGGAGCCACCCCTAGGCTGGGTCCTTCCCTGGAGGGATATCTGGCTAGTCCTGTGTTTGAGACTCCTAACTGAGGCTCCACAGACTCTATTTGCATATCCATATTGATGAATGCTCTATTATATGTGGTGGGGACCCATCTTTAGTGTGAACCTATCGGATTGAAAATTAAAGGTTGTTCAGACCGAAAAGTAGGAGATTCCCCTGGCACGTAATTTGTTTTTAATTCATGTATAAAATATGACTACCACATAATTCTAAATAATGCCGTCATACAGTGTCCAAATAATAACTAACAAATAGTGGACTGGTGACACTGTCAACTATTGCTCATAGGGTATTGTCACACTAAAACAGCCACATAATCCCTAAATAATACTGCCATACCTAGGTCCCCATAACACTGCACAGACAGACTTCACAATACCTGCAACTGCAGGGAGGAGTCAGAGAGGACTCTGCAGCCAAAGATATTTCTCTATTGCTCCATTCTTATTGCTGAAATATGGGAGCAATGTATGACGATATATGTTATGAGGACACTGTATTGTGGTAGTATTACTTGGAGACTGTATGGCGGTATTATTTAGGCCTCGCCCCGGGATATCTTTTCTGTTTGCACACACATGCCTAGAAAATTATGCGCCCATATAAACACAGACACCTCACATATACACATCCATGTCATCTCACACACAGATAAACATACAAATATACAAAAGAACGTAAAACACATACTGATATAATACATACAGCTGCATCTCAATGAATTAGAATATCATCAAAAAGTTCATTTATTTCAGTAATTCAATACATAAAGTGACACCCATATATTATATAGAGTCATTACACACAGAGGGATCTATTTCATGTGTTTATTTCTGTTAATGTTGATGATTATGGAAACCCAAAGGACATTATCTCAGAAAATTAAAGTAGGGAGGATAAAGGGTTAAACACCGTGCTGCCGTATTCTAGGAGACATCAAAGGGTGAATATAATATTGATTTATTAGTCAACGCGTTTCAGGACTCCCTGAAACATGACAATATGATATTGATTTGTCCTGAGGAAGGGGCCAGGGAGCCCTGGAACGTGTTGACTAATAAATCAATATTATATTCACCCTTTGATGTCTGGTGGAATACGGCAGTGCGGTGTTTAACCCTTCATCCTCCCTACTCTATATGCACCACACTGGGGATTGCAGCAGCCATGATCTGCTTTTATAGTGGTTGTGACTCTCACAACCACACAAGGTGAAGCCTCTGATACCGATTTAGGTCATATTTTATTTCTCAGACCCTTCATCCTTCCCACTTTACTTTTCTGAGATAATGATCATTAATCATCAACATTAACAGAAATAAACACATGAAATAGATCCCTCTGTGTGTAATGACTCTATATAATATATGTGTGTCACTTTATATATTGAATTACTGGATTAAGTAACTATTTGATGACATTCTAATTCATTGAGATGAACCTGTAAACTTTTACTTTTTCATCCCTGTATTAACCTTTGTATTCGCCTTTTTTAACCCTTAGATCCTCTCCGGCTCCCCTTCGTCACCCTTCTTTTTGGCTTAAGGTTCATTCAGACACTAATTAGTTGGAAATGAAAACAAATTTCTCCAAACTTTTTGCACAGTTTCCCTTTAGTATATATCGACTGACATTGTGAATATTCACAACATTTGAACTCTAGGTGGCGCCGTCCTCTTAATATGCCGCTGACGCATTCATAGCAAAAGATAATACATACAAAAAGGGACATTTTTTTTTTCTCAATGAAACTGATAGTACTACATAAATGTATTGTTTGTAGCCTGTTTTACACTTCGGAGTCTCTGCCTGACTCATACTCGTAGACCTCAGCCTCACTGTCCGCCCACCCGCTCCTTCCGCCATTAAACTTGTCATTAAGACTTTCACCAATTCAGTAAAAGCCCCGATCTTCTTCTCTATGTTCCGACGAATGAGTAAATGAAACACGAGAAACTCATTTCTTCATTGAAGTTGATGGAAAGTCTCTGTTTACTCGGCGTCGGCTCCGGGGTTTCCAGGTGTTACTGATACTTTATCAAAAAGGAGAAGTAGGTGAGAGGCCAAAAAATATTCCGCCGCAGAATTTCCATTGATAGATAATGGGACAATTTACTGTTACAACCAGAGGTCACATGACATGTTGGGGTTAGAAATGATCAAATCGATTGTGATAGATCAATTTGGCCTTGAAGAATTTTCACCAGATATTGTGATTCAGCCAAATCCCAAAGTTCCGAGCTCGAAACCAACAACTATAATTCAATAAAAAGTTCAAATTAAAGATGAGCGAATCAATTTTCATGGAGCACTGATGTGGTCACTCAACCAGGAGAGGAAGCGAGAGCAGAAAGGTTTTTAATGTAACCCTTTCCTCGTGAGAATTGGGACAGTTTTGACATAATTAACTCCATCACCCGAATGCGAGTGAATCTCCCCAAATTGAATTTCAGAAGATTTGCTTCTCTCTAAATGAAACATAGTAGGTAGGGTAGAGCAAAGTAGGTGGGGTGGCACATACATTAGAAGGTGGGATGGCACATACAAGGTGGGGTGGCACATAGTAGGTAGGGGTGGAACATACAGTAGTAGGTGGGGTAGCACATAGAAAGTAGGGTGGCACAATCCGTAGTAGGTGTGGTGTCACATAGAAGGTGGGGTGGTACATAGTAGGTGGGGTGGCACATACAGTAGAAGGTGGGGTGGCACATACAGTAGAAGGTGGGGTGGCACATACAGTAGAAGGTGGGGTGGCACATACAGTAGAAGGTGGGGTGGCACATAGCAGGTAGGGGTGGAACATACAGTAGTAGGTAGGGTAGCACATAGAAAGTGGGGTGGCACAATCCGTAGTAGGTGGGGTGGCATATAGAAGGTGGGGTGGCACCTAGTAGGTGGGGTGGCACATACAGTAGAAGGTGGGGTGGCACATACAAGGTGGGGTGGCACATAGTAGGTAGGGGTGGAACATACAGTAGTAGGTGGGGTAGCACATAGAAAGTAGGGTGGCACAATCCGTAGTAGGTGTGGTGTCACATAGAAGGTGGGGTGGTACATAGTAGGTGGGGTGGCACATACAGTAGAAGGTGGGGTGGCACATACAGTAGAAGGTGGGGTGGCACATACAGTAGAAGGTGGGGTGGCACATACAGTAGAAGGTGGGGTGGCACATAGCAGGTAGGGGTGGAACATACAGTAGTAGGTAGGGTAGCACATAGAAAGTGGGGTGGCACAATCCGTAGTAGGTGGGGTGGCATATAGAAGGTGGGGTGGCACCTAGTAGGTGGGGTGGCACATACAGTAGAAGGTGGGGTGGCACATACAAGGTGGGGTGGCACATAGTAGGTAGGGGTGGAACATACAGTAGTAGGTGGGGTAGCACATAGAAAGTAGGGTGGCACAATCCGTAGTAGGTGTGGTGTCACATAGAAGGTGGGGTGGTACATAGTAGGTGGGGTGGCAGATAGTAGGTGGGGGTGGAACATACAGTAGTAGGTGGGGGTAGCACATAGAAGGTGGGGTGGCACAATCCATAGTAGGTGGGGTGTCACACAGAAGGTGGCGAAGCACATACAGTAGTAGGTGGGGTGTTACATAGTAGGTGGGGTGGCACATAGTAGGTGGGGTGGCACATAGTTGTGAGTGGCACACAGTAGGTAGGATGGCACTTAGTAAGTTGGGTGGCATAGTCGGTGGGGTGGCACATAGAAGGTGAGATGTCACATAGTAGGTGAGCTGTCATATAGTAGGTGAGCTGTCATATAGTTGGGGAGGCATATAGTAGGTGGATGTCACATAGTAGGTGGGGTGGCACATAATAGGTGGGATGTCACATAGTAGGTGGGGTGGCACGTAGTAGGTGGGGGCACACATAGTAAGTGAGATGACACATAGGTGTGAGCAGCAAACAGTAGGTGGGGTGGCACATGATAGATGGTGTGGCACATAGTAGGTGGGGGTGGGGGTGTCATATATTAGATGGGGGTGGCACACAACAGGTGGGGTGTCACATAGTAGGTGGGGTGGCACATAGTAGGTGCGGTGGCACATAGTAGGGTTGCAGATTTTGCAATAGCAGCAACTTTTGTCTTTCTCAAACTTCTCACTTTTTGGCCAACGCTTTATATTCAAGACCACAATTAGTCTTCCATAATTATCATCAAAGCAACTGAAATTTTGGCAATTATTTGTGCAATATGTCAAAGTGATACCTACCAGTCCCTGAGAACAGCCTCAAACAAGAAACACAGAGACCCCAACCACCCGGGTTTGAGAGAAGCCTATGACTCCATACAAAGGCAGTACAAAGCCATCCTCAGGAGGAAGAAGCAGAGTTACAACTCTACCAAGCTCAACCAACTCCAAGACGCCTGCAAGACAACTCCTGCTGGGAACTATGGAGCCACATGGGCACAAAAGACAAGAAAAACAACATCGATATCCAAAATGGCAACATCTGGCTCCAGTACTTCAGAGACCTCTATAAATGCATCCTGAAAGACGGACTAAGCCAAGAACAAGAAAACATAATGGAAAAACTAAAAGCAATGGAGGGAAAAATCAAAAACTTCCAAAACCCGGTGGATACACCTATAACACTACAGGAAGTAACCGAGAGGATCTCTTCCATAAGGTGTAGAAAAGCCGGTGGCCTGGATGGGATCCTACCAGAAATGCTGAAGCACAGCCCACCAGAAATACAGGCTGCAATGGTCAAACTGTTCAATATTGTGCTGAGTGCCGGCTACTTCCCCCGTACCTGGAACCAAGGCCTCATTACACCCATCCACAAGAGTGGGGACAGGTATGACCCAGCCAACTACAGAGGCATATGTGTCAGCAGCAACCTGGGAAAACTGTTCCTGAACAAGAGGATCCTCACCTTCCTCACCGAGCACAACGTGCTCAGCAAGAGCCAAGCAGGGTTTATTCCGAACCACCGCACCACTGACCACATCTATACTCTGCACCGCACCACTGACCACATCTATACTCTGCACCGCACCACTGACCACATCTATACTCTGCACCGCACCACTGACCACATCTATACTCTGCACCGCACCACTGACCACATCTATACTCTGCACCGCACCACTGACCACATCTATACTCTGCACCGCACCACTGACCACATCTATACTCTGCACCGCACCACTGACCACATCTATACTCTGCACCGCACCTCTGACCACATCTATACTCTGCACCGCACCACTGACCACATCTATACTCTGCACCGCACCACTGACCACATCTATACTCTGCACCGCACCACTGACCACATCTATACTCTGCACCGCACCACTGACCACATCTATACTCTGCACCGCACCACTGACCACATCTATACTCTGCACCGCACCACTGACCACATCTATACTCTGCACCGCACCACTGACCACATCTATACTCTGCACCGCACCACTGACCACATCTATACTCTGCACCGCACCACTGACCACATCTATACTCTGCACAGCCTCATAAAGAGCCACATACACAATACAAAGCACAGGAAGATATACGCCTGCTTTGTGGACTTTATAAAGGTCCTCAAGTCAGTGAGGTACATGGGCTTATTTCTGAAACTGCTGCAGAGTAGAATAAGCGGAATAGACCAAGAACTGCTATAGCGTGAGGGTGAATGATGTAAGAATGGCTTATTTACAGCAGAGCTGCGGAGTCAGAGAGGGCTGCAGCGTAAGACAACACTCTTCAACATTTACATCAATGAGCTGGTCACCACACTGAAATTCTCCATGACACCCAGATGAAATTCCTCCTGTATTCAAATGACCTACTGTTGCTGTCACCAACCGAGAAAAGCCTCCAAGACAACCTGCAAATGTTGGAGAAATTCAGCTCCTGAGCACTACAGACCAACCCAAAGAAAACCAACATCATAGTGTTCAAGAGGTGAAAGTCAAGCTCGGACCAGCACCCTTCATTTGTCCTAAACAACTGTGCCCTTACAGTAATGAACAAATATACTTACGATACCTGGACCTGGAGATTCACCAGTTAGGGAGCTTCAAACAAGCCATAGAGACCCTGAAAGACAAGGCCTGCAGAACCGTCTATGTCACCTGAAAAAAAACATCTATCATCTGAAGCCATCTGTGAGGATCTCGCTAAAAATCTTTGATTCCATACGTGTCCCAATATTCCTGTAGAGTAATGAACTCTGGGACCCTCACACCTCCCCAGACCGATCAAGGTGAGACTGCAACTGAACAAAAATATTCCACCTGGAATTATGTAAGCCCCTTCTCCATGTCCACCTCCAGTAGTGTCTGTCAGGCCAAGCTGGCAGATTCCCTCTCCACCTAGCATTTTGAGGAGGATCTGTCATTCCAGGCTCACCTACATAGTGGCAATCCAAGCACCTATCATCATAAAGCCCTGATAGATCTAGGTGAAACAGAAAAACCAGCACCCGTGGAACTGCTCACTCAAACCAGGACCCTGGGAACAGCCTACTCAAATCAGGACCCCCGGGAACAGCTTACTCAAATCAAGACCCTGGGAACAGCTCACTCAAACCAGGACCCTGGGAACAACCTACTCAAATCAGGATCCCCAAAACAGCTCAGCCAAAAAAGGACCCGGGAACAGCCTACTCAATTCAGGACCCCGGAACAGTTCACCCAAGCCAGGACCCCGGGAACAGCCTACTCAAATCAGGATCCCCAGAACAGCTCACCCAAAAAAGGACCCCAGGAACAGCCTACTCAAATCAGGACCCCCGGAACAGCTCACCCAAACCAGGACCTCGGGGAAGAGCCTACTCAAATCAGGATCCCCGAAACAGCTCACCCAAACTAGGACCCCGGGGAACAGCCTACTCAAATCAGGAACCCCGGAACAGCTTACGCAAACCAGGACCCCGGGAACAGCCTACTCAAATCAGGATCCCCGGAACAGCTCACCCAAGCCAGGACCCCGGGAACAGCCTACTCAAATCAGGATCCCCAGAACAGCTCACCCAAAAAAGGACCCCGGGAACAGCCTACTCAAATCAGGATCCCCGGAACAGCTTACCCAAACCAGAACCCCGGGAACAGCCTACTCAAATCAGGACCCCCGGAACAGCTTACGCAAACCAGGACCCCGGGAACAGCCTACTCAAATCAGGATCCCCGGAACAGCTCACCCAAACCAGGACCCTGGGAACAGCCTATTCAAATCAGGACCCCCGGAACAGCCTACTCAAATCAGGACCCCCGGAACAGCTTACCCAAACCAGGACCCCGAGGAACAGCCTACTCAAATCAGGATCCCCGGAACAGCTCACCCAAACCAGGACCCTGGGAACAGCCTATTCAAATCAGGACCCCGGAACAGCCTACTCAAATCAGGACCCCCGGAACAGATCACCCAAACTAGGACCCGGGGAACAGCCTACTCAAATTAGGATCCCCGAAACAGCTCACCCAAACCAGGACCCCGGGAACAGCCTACTCAAATCAGGATCCCCGAACAGCTCACCCAAACCAGGACCCTGGGAACAGCCTACTCAAATCAGGATCCCCGAACAGCTCACCCAAACCAGGACCCTGGGAACAGCCTACTCAAATCAGGATCCCCGAACAGCTCACCCAAACCAGGACCCTGGGAACAGCCTACTCAAATCAGGATCCCCGAACAGCTCACCCAAACCAGAACCCCGGGAACAGCCTACTCAAATCAGGACCCCCGGAACAGCTTACGCAAACCAGGACCCCGGGAACAGCCTACTCAAATCAGGATCCCCGAACAGCTCACCCAAGCCAGGACCCCGGGAACAGCCTACTCAAATCAGGATCCCCAGAACAGCTCACCCAAAAAAGGACCCCAGGAACAGCCTACTCAAATCAGGACCCCCGGAACAGCTCACCCAAACCAGGACCTCGGGGAAGAGCCTACTCAAATCAGGATCCCCGAAACAGCTCACCCAAATAGGACCCTCGGGGAACAGCCTACTCAAATCAGGAACCCCGGAACAGCTTACGCAAACCAGGACCCCGGGAACAGCCTACTCAAATCAGGATCCCCGGAACAGCTCACCCAAGCCAGGACCCCGGGAACAGCCTACTCAAATCAGGATCCCCAGAACAGCTCACCCAAAAAAGGACCCCGGGAACAGCCTACTCAAATCAGGATCCCCGAACAGCTACCCAAACCAGAACCCGGGAACAGCCTACTCAAATCAGGACCCCCGAACAGCTACCAAACCAGGACCCCGGGAACAGCCTACTCAAATCAGGACCCCGGAACAGCTTACGCAAACCAGGACCCCGGGAACAGCCTACTCAAATCAGGATCCCCGGAACAGCTCACCCAAACCAGGACCTGGAACACCTCAAATCAGGACCCGGGAACAGCCTACTCAAATCAGGATCCCCGGAACAGCTCACCCAAAACAGGACCCGGAACAGCCTATTCAAATCAGACCCGGAACCACCCGGACCGAACAGTCACCCAAACTAGGACCCGGGGAAAGCCTACTCAAATAGGATCCCCGAAACAGCTCACCCAAACCAGGACCCGGGAACAGCCTACTCAAATCAGGACCCCGAACAGCTACCAAACCAGGACCCGGGAACAGCCTACTCAAATCAGGATCCCCGAACAGCTCACCAAACCAGGACCCGGGAACAGCCTACTCAAATCAGGATCCCCAGAACAGCTCACCCAAACAGGACCCGGGAACAGCCTACTCAAATCAGGATCCCCGAACAGCTACCCAAACCAGAACCCCGGGAACAGCCTACTCAAATCAGGACCCCCGGAACAGCTTACGCAAACCAGGACCCCGGGAACAGCCTACTCAAATCAGGATCCCCGGAACAGCTCACCCAAACCAGGACCCCGGGAACAGCCTACTCAAACAGGATCCCCGGAACAGCTCACCCAAACAGGACCCCGGAACAGCCTATCAAATCAGGACCCCGAGGAACAGCCTACTCAAATCAGGACCCTGGAAAGCTCACCCAAACCAGGACCCTGGAACAGCCTATTCAAATCAGGACCCCCGGAACAGCCTACTCAAATCAGGACCCCGGAACAGATCACCAAACAGGACCCCGGGAACAGCCTACTCAAATTAGGATCCCCGAAACAGCTCACCCAAAGCCAGGACCCCGGGAACAGCCTACTCAAATCAGGATCCCCGAACAGCTCACCCAAAAAGGACCCTGGGAACAGCCTACTCAAATCAGGATCCCCGAACAGCTACCCAAACCAGACCCTGGGAACAGCCTACTCAAATCAGGATCCCCGAACAGCTACCCAAACCAGGACCCTGGGAACAGCCTACTCAAATCAGGATCCCCGAACAGCTCACCCAAACCAGAACCCTGGGAACAGCCTACTCAAATCAGGACCCCCGGAACAGCTTACCAAACCAGGACCCCCGGAACAGCTACCAAACAGGATCCCCGAACAGCTACCAAGCAGGACCCCGGAACAGCTACCAAACCAGGATCCCGGAACAGCTCACTCAAAAAGGACCCCGGAACAGCCTACATCAAATCAGGACCCCCGGAACAGTCACCCAAACAGGACCTGGGAACAGCCTACTCAATTAGGATCCCCGAAACAGCTCACCCAAATCAGGACCCCGGGAACAGCCTACTCAAATCAGGACCCCGAACAGCTACGCAAACCAGGACCCGGGAACAGCCTACTCAAATCAGGATCCCCGAACAGCTCACCCAAACCAGGACCCGGGAACAGCCTACTCAAATCAGGATCCCCGAACAGCTCACCCAAACCAGGACCCTGGGAACAGCCTACTCAAATCAGGATCCCCGAACAGCTACCCAAACCAGAACCCCGGGAACAGCCTACTCAAATCAGGACCCCCGGAACAGCTTACCAAACCAGGACCCCGGGAACAGCCTACTCAAATCAGGATCCCCGGAACAGCTCACCCAAACCAGGACCCTGGGAACAGCCTATTCAAATCAGGACCCCCGAACAGCCTACTCAAATCAGGACCCCGGAACAGCTTACCCAAACCAGGACCCCGAGGAACAGCCTACTCAAATCAGGATCCCCGAACAGCTCACCCAAACCAGGACCCTGGGAACAGCCTACTCAAATCAGGATCCCCGAACAGCTCACCCAAACAGGACCGACACCTATCAAATCAGGATCCCGACAGCCACCAAACCAGGACCCGGGAACAGCCTACTCAAATCAGGATCCCCGAACAGCTCACCCAAACCAGGACCCTCGGGAACAGCCTACTCAAATCAGGATCCCCGAACAGCTCACCCAAACCAGGACCCTGGGAACAGCCTACTCAAATCAGGACCCCGGAACAGCTTACCAAACCAGGACCCCGGGAACAGCCTACTCAAATCAGGATCCCCGAACAGCTCACCCAAAGCCAGGACCCGGGAACAGCCTACTCAAATCAGGATCCCCAGAACAGCTCACCCAAAACAGGACCCCGGGAACAGCCTACTCAAATCAGGACCCCCGGAACAGCTTACGCCAAACCAGGACCCCGGGAACAGCCTACTCAAATCAGGATCCCCGAACAGCTCACCCAAACAGGACCCTGGGAACAGCCTATCAAATCAGGACCCCAACGGAACAGCCTACTCAAATCAGGACCCCGGAACAGCTTACCCAAACCAGGACCCCGGGAACAGCCTACTCAAATCAGGATCCCCGAACAGCTCACCCAAACCAGGACCCTGGGAACAGCCTACTCAAATCAGGATCCCCGAACAGCTCACCCAAACCAGGAACCCTGGGAACAGCCTACTCAAATCAGGACCCCGAACAGCTACCAAACCAGGACCCCGGGAACAGCCTACTCAAATCAGGATCCCCGGAACAGCTCACCCAAACCAGGACCCTGGGAACAGCCTATTCAAATCAGGATCCCGAACAGCTACCAACAGGACCCGGAACAGCCTACTCAAATCAGGACCCCCGGAACAGCTTACCCAAACCAGGACCCCGGGAACAGCCTACTCAAATCAGGATCCCCGAACAGCTCACCCAACCAGGACCCTGGGAACAGCCTACTCAAATCCCGGATCCCAACAGCTACCCAAAGGACCCGGGAACAGCCTACTCAAATCAGGACCCCCGGAACAGCTCACCCAAACCAGGACCCGGGGAACAGCCTACTCAAATCAGGATCCCCGAAACAGCTCACCCAAACAGGACCCCGGGAACAGCCTACTCAAATCAGGATCCCCGAACAGCTCACCCAAACCAGGACCCGGGAACAGCCTACTCAAATCAGGATCCCCGAACAGCTCACCCAAACCAGGACCCGGGAACAGCCTACTCAAATCAGGATCCCCGAACAGCTCACCCAAACCAGGACCCGGGAACAGCCTACTCAAATCAGGATCCCCGAACAGCTCACCCAAACCAGAACCCGGGAACAGCCTACTCAAATCAGGACCCCCGGAACAGCTTACGCAAACCAGGACCCCGGGAACAGCCTACTCAAATCAGGATCCCCGGAACAGCTCACCCAAACCAGGACCTGGGAACAGCCTATTCAAATCAGACCCCCGGAACAGCCTACTCAAATCAGGACCCCCGGAACAGCTTACCCAAACCAGGACCCCGAGGAACAGCCTACTCAAATCAGGATCCCCGAACAGCTCACCCAAACCAGGACCCTGGGAACAGCCTACTCAAATCAGGACCCCCGAACAGCTCACCCAAACCAGGACCCCGGGGAACAGCCTACTCAAATCAGGATCCCCGGACCAGCTTATCCAAAGCCAGCATGACCAAACCACCAATCAAAGCAGTCTGAGAAAAGCCAGAATCAATATTTTGGGTAGGTGATTTCATCTTACACCTCAATTTTATAAAACTTTATTTGAATAATTTTACTATTTTTGAACCCTTTTAATTACACAATTTCTATCTCTGACAATAGATGGACTGATTGATAGTTCTGGTTTGTGCAGTGTTGGTGCTGGATGATACAGTCTAGATAAATGGTTGAGGAGCGCTCCGCCGGATGTGCTTGTCCGGACAATGGTGAGAGGACGGCTGGGTGCCGCCATCACTGGTCACAGGTGGCACAATGGCAGCCGTCTCTCATCTCACCACTAAAGAAACCCCCTGATTGTCTGATAAGATCTGTTTATTTTAGCAAGTGGAATTTTTAAAACAACATGAGTGGGATGTGTCTATCTAAAAAAGAAAAAAGAAAGTAGGTAAAGAATTTTTCAGTCAATTTTTGGAATTTTTTACAAATCTGAAACTTTCTAGAACCCGTCAATACATGAAAAACAACAACTGAATAAACAACAAACAACTTGGCAGAATATTAGTGTGTGCCAGTAATTGTAAAGTAAATGGAACAATGCAGAGATCTAAGAAAAATAATTACGGTATCTGACCAAAAATGCAAATATTTGCTAAAACAGACATGTCAGGAACCCGACAGATCCTCTGTCCATCACAGTAACTACTTAACACCAATATATAGGAATAATAGAGAGACTTTAAAAAAATTAAATTATATGCAACCAGAAGTTTCCATAGACTATATACAAAGACCCATCTGCTTGTTTTTCTCACTATCTGACATGAAATCAGAATAAACTGTTCCCGTTTTAGATCATTTAGGATTACCATAATATTTACCAAATGCCAGAATAATGAGAGAGAGAATGTTTTAAGGCATTTTTATTACTTTCTGCAAAGTCACAAGTTTCCATACACTAAGATTACTGTGCCTTTAAATAATTTGGGACAGCCCAAATGATGATGTCATGTGTTTGGAAGCTTCTGATAGGTTTATTGGCAACATCTGAGTTAATTAGAGACACACATGTGGGTGTATTTTAATGCACACCTGAAACACACTCCTTCTTTGTGAAGCATCATGGGAAAGTCTAAAGTGATCATCCAAGATATCAGGAAGAGAATTGTAGATACGCACAAGTCTGGTTCATCCTTGGGTGCAATTTCCAGATACCTGAAGGTGACCTCGTTCATCTGTACAAACAATTATACGCAAGTACAAACAGGATGGGAATGTTCAGCCATCATACCACTCAGGTAGGAGACGGGTTCTGTGTCCCAGAGATGAACGTGCTTAGGTCCGACATGTGCATATCAACCCAAGAACATAAGCAAAAGACCTTGTGAAGATGATGGCAAAAGCTGGTACGACTGTGTTATTATCCATGAAACGAGTACTGAATCAACATGTGCTGAATGGCCACTCTGCCAGGAAGAAGCCATTACTCCAAAAGAAATATAAAAAAAACAGATTAAGTTTTGCAAATTCACACAGGAAGGGTCCATCATGCTTTGGGGCTGTGTGGCCAATGACGGCACAGGGAATCTTTTTAAAGTTGAGGGTCGCATGGATTCCACTCAGTATCAGCAGATTCTTGGGAATAATGTTCCAGAATCAGTGTCAAAGTTGAAGTTACGCCGGGGATGGATCTTTCAGCAAGACAATGATCCAAAACACCGCTCCAAATCTACTCAGGCATTCATGCAGAGGAACAATTACAATGTTCTGGAATGGCCATCCCAGTCCCCAGACCTGAATATCATTGAACATCTGTGGGATGTTTTGGAGCGGGCTGTCCATGCTCAGCGACCATCAAACTTAACTGAAATGGAATTGTTTTGTAAAGGGGAATGGTCAAAAATCCCTTCATCCAGGATCCAGGAACTCATTAACAGCTACAGGAAGCCACTAGAGGCAAAAGGTGGATCTACTAAATATTAATGTCACTTTTCTGTTGAGGTTCTCATACTTTTGCACCTGTCAATTTTGAAATAATGCATATTTCACATTTTCGGTTAGTGCAATAAACCTCATTTCAATCCAGAAATATTACTGTGTCCATCAGTTATTACATATATCACACTGAAATATTACTGTGTCCATCAGTTATTACATAGATCACACTGAAATATTACTGTGTCCATCAGTTATTACATAGATCACACTGAAATATTACTGTGTCCATCAGTTATTACATAGATCACACTGAAATATTACTGTGTCCATCAGTTAGTACATATATCACACTGAAATATTACTGTGTCCATCAGTTATTACATAGATCACACTGAAATATTACTGTGTCCATCAGTTATTACATAGATCACACTGAAATATTACTGTGTCCATCAGTTATTACATAGATCACACTGAAATATTACTGTGTCCATCAGTTATTACATAGATCACACTGAAATATTACTGTGTCATCAGTTATTACATATATCACACTGAAATATTACTGTGTCCATCAGTTATTACATAGATCACACTGAAATATCACTGTGTCCATCAGCTATTACATAGATCACACTGAAATATTACTGTGTCCATCAGTTATTACATAGATCACACTGAAATATTACTGTGTCCATCAGTTATTACATATATCACATTGAAATATTACTGTGTCCATCAGTTATGATATATATCACACTGAAATATTACTGTGTCCATCAGTTATTACATATATCACACTGAAATAGCTGCTGCAAAAAAATAATTTTAAACAAAAAAAAATGAGTAAGATTAAGAGGGGTGCCCAAACTTTTTCATATGACTGTACATTGTTGGAAACGTGTCCTGTTGTATGACAAAACTAAAATTGAACTGTTTGGTCATAATGACCATTGTTACGTTTGGAGTTAAAAGGGAGAAGCTTGGAAGCCTTAGAACACCATCCCAACTGTGAAACACAGGGGAGGCAGCATCATGTTGTGGAGTTGTTTTGTTGAAGTAGGGACTGGAGCACTTCACAACATAGATGGCATCAAGAGGATACAAGATTATGTTGCAATACTTAAGCAACATCTCAAGACATCAGCCAAGAAGGTAAAGCTTGAGTGGAAATAGGTCTTCCAAATGGATAATGACCTGAAGCTACTTCCAAACTCATCTCAAAGAGGCTTAAGTATAACAAAGTCAATGTTTTGGAGCGGCCATCACAAAGCCCTGATCTCAATCCTATTGAAAATATATGGGCAAAGCTGAAAAGTGTGCGAGCAACAAACCTACAAACATGGCTCAGTTACACCAGATCTGTCAGGAGGAATGGGCCCAAATTCCTACAACTATTGTGAGAAGCTTGTGGAAGGATCCAAAACATTTCACCCAAGTCATACACTGTAAGGGAAATTGGACTACCGTATATACTCGTGTATAAGCCGACCCGTGTATAAGCCGACCCCCCTACTTTTGCCCCCAAAACCTGGGAAAACCTATTGACTTGTGTATAAGCCGAGGGTGGACTCCAGCACAGGTATACAGCCCCCAGCAGTGTGGTATACAGCCCCCAGCATTGTGCTATACAGGCCCCCCAGTGGTATACAGGTCCCAGCAGTATGGTATACAGAAGCCCCAGTGGTATATACAGCATCCCCCAGTATATACAGCAGCGTCCCCCAGTATATACAGCAGCATCCCCCTATATACAGCATCCCCCATATACAGCATCCCCAGTATATACAGCATCCCCCTATATACAGCATCTCCAGTATATACAGCACCCCCAGTATATACAGCAGCCCTCAGTGGTATATACAGCACCCCCAGTATATACAGCACCCCCAGTATATACAGCACCCCCAGTATATACAGCATCCCCCATATACAGCATCCCCAGTATATACAGCATCCCCCTATATACAGCATCTCCAGTATATACAGCACCCCAAGTATATACAGCAGCCCTCAGTGGTATATACAGCAGCCCCAGTATATACAGCAGCCCCAGTATATACAGCACCCCCAGTATATACAGCAGCCCTCAGTGGTATATACAGCAGCCCCAGTATATACAGCACCCCCAGTATATACAGCACCCCCAGTATATACAGCAGCCCTCAGTGGTATATACAGCAGCCCCAGTATATACAGCAGCCCCAGTATATACAGCACCCCCAGTATATACAGCAGCCCTCAGTGGTATATACAGCAGCCCCAGTATATACAGCACCCCCAGTATATACAGCACCCCCAGTATATACAGCAGCCCTCAGTGGTATATACAGCAGCCCCAGTATATACAGCAGCCCCAGTATATACAGCACCTCCAGTATATACATGCACTGCTGGGAGAGTGGCCTGGGCTCTAACATGGCTGGTCGCTTCCAGGCAGTGCACATAATCCCAGTCTGTTACTTCCAGTGTCCCCACTGTGCCATTCTGTGGGGACACCGGGTTGCACTTACCCCGGTGACGCCAGGAGGACCAAGGGGACCGCAGCGATTACTCTGGAGCGGCGTGGCAGGTGCTCTGCTGGATTCTCCCGCCTGCACACCCCGCCACTGCAGTAATCAGCTGGGAGCTCCGGGTGCTGTCGGGGAGCGGAGGATGGGAGGGCAGAGACGGTCCACCTGTCTCCTCTCCCGCCGGTGCATAGAGCTCTGTGGCTGAACTGGACAGGTGAGGACCATTGGGAGAGGTCCGGTTCTGGCTGCCTCTTCCTCCCTTGTAGCCTGGCGCCATCTTCCCCACATAGCCCCGCCCACAAAGCCTCAGGAGCGGGACGAGCGCCATTAGCCACAGCTTCTGTTACCGTATTGACCCGTGTATAAGCCGAGGGGGGGACTTTTCAGCCCATTTTTTGGGCTGAAAAACTCGGCTTATACACGAGTATATACGGTAAATATTAATGAAATATATATAAAGTTATGACTTTGCAGAAAGTAATAAAAATGCCTTAAAACATTTTCTCTCTTTCATTATTCTGGCATTTGCCAAATATTAATAATTATGGTAATTTTAACTAACCAAAAACAGGAAAGGCTTATTCTGATTTCATGTGTCTTTTTATATAGTGCATGTAAATGTTTATTTTCAACTTGCTATATTTGTCCCCATCCTTATATACATGTTACCCGTCATTGTATATATGTCCCTTTCCTGAACCATTCCTAGTATATATGTCCCTAGCCTGGTATATATGTCCCTATCCTGATATATATTCGCCATCCTACTATATATGTCCTTTTCCTGTTTCACATGTCCCCTATCCTGGTATACATGTGCCCATCCTGATATATATGCCGTCATTCTTCTATCGATGCTACTATCATGGGCCACATCCTGGTGTGTATGTTCCCATCCTGCTCTATGTGTCCGCCATGCTGGTACACATACAATATGTGACCGATATAGGACCATCCTGGTACATATGTCCTCATCCTGGACCCATCAAAGAATATATGTCTCCCATCCTGGGTCACTTCCTGATATATACAGTGCCTACAAGTAGTATTCAACCCCCTGCAGATTTAGCTGGTTGACACATGCAGAATTAACTTGGCATTGTGACATTTGGACTGTAGATCAGCCTGGAAGTGGGAAATGCAGTGCCACAAAAAATGTTTTTTTTTTGTTTTGTTTTTTAAAGCGTTAAAAGTTAATTCAGAGGGTCATTTATTATTCAACCCCTCAAACCACCAGCATTCTGTTTGGTCCCCCTAAAGTATTAAGAAGTAGTTCAGGCACAAAGAACAATGAGCTTCACATGTGTGGATTAATTATCTCTTTTGCCAGCCTTTTCTGACTATTTAAGACCCTCCCCAAACTTGTGAACAGCACTCATACATGGTCAACATGGGAAAGACAAAGGAGCATTCCAAGGCCATCAGAGACAAGATCGTGGAGGGTCACAAGGCTGGCAAGGGGTACAAAACCCTTTCCAAGGAGTTGGGACTACCTGTCTCCACTTTTGGGAGCATCATCCGGAAGTGGAAGGCTTATGGAACTACTGTTAGCCTTCCACGGCCTGGACAGCCTTTGAAAGTTTCCTCCCGTGCCGAGGCCAGGCTGTCCGAAGAGTCAAGGCTAACCCAAGGACAACAAGGAAGGAGCTCCAGGAAGATCTCATGGCAGTGGGGACATTGGTTTCAGTCAATACCATAAGTAACGTACTCCACCGCAATGGTCTCCGTTCCAGACGAGCCCGTAAGGTACCTTTACTTTCAAAGCATCATGTCAAGGCTCGTCTACAGTTTGCTCATGATCACTTGGAGGACTCTGAGACAGACTGGTTCAAGGTTCTATGGTCTGATGAGACCAAGATCGAGATCTTTGGTGCCAACCACACACGTGACGTTTGGAGACTGGATGGCACTGCATACGACCCCAAGAATACCATCCCTACAGTCAAGCATGGTGGTGGCAGCATCATGCTGTGGGGCTGTTTCTCAGCCAAGGGGCCTGGCCATCTGGTCCGCATCCATGGGAAGATGGATAGCATGGCCTACCTGGAGATTTTGGCCAAGAACCTCCGCTCCTCCATCAAGGATCTTAAGATGGGTCGTAATTTCATCTTCCAACAAGACAACGACCCAAAGCACACAGCCAAGAAAACCAAGGCCTGGTTCAAGAGGGGAAAAATCAAGGTGATGGAGTGGCCTAGTCAGTCTCCTGACCTTAACCCAATTGAAAACTTGTGGACACCCAAAGAACCTAGATAACTTGGAGAAGATCTGCATGGAGGAGTGGGCCAAGATAACTCCAGAGACCTGTGCCGGCCTGATCAGGTCTTATAAAAGACGATTATTAGCTGTAATTGCAAACAAGGGTTATTCTACAAAATATTAAACCTAGGGGTTGAATAATAATTGACCCACACTTTTATGTTTAAAATTTATTAAAATTCAACTGAGCAACATAACTTTTTGGTTTGTAAGATTTATGCTTCTGTTAATAAATCCTACTCTCGTTTGCAGTTTGAAGGCTCTAATTTATTTGCATCTTATCAAACCACCTACCGTAAATCTGCAGGGGGTTAAATACTACTTGTAGGCACTGTATGTCCTAAAACCAGGTAAATATATCCCCATCCTGGACCCCTTCCTGACATATATGTCCCCATACTGGGAAAAATGTCCTCTTCCTGCTACATATGTCGTGATCTTAGTATACATGACCCCCATCCTGGTATATATGTCTCCCATCCTGGTATATAAGTCGTCATCCTAATATAGATGTCCCCATCCTTTGCCAATCCTTTTATATACGTCCTTATCCTGGGCTCATCCTTGTATATATGTCCCCCTCCCTAGTATATATGTCCCCATCATGGGCCCCTTTCTGGTATATATGTCCCCATCCTAGTATATATTTCCCCATCCTGGTATATATGGTTCCCGGTTCTGTCTTGAATGCATAGAAAATTGAAAAACATTCTACTCCCTTTCCTCAGCTCCCACATTGCATGGCATCCTCCGTAGCCAGCACACAGTTGATATCAATGCCAACCAACATCAGGTGCCGGCTTCTGTTTGGCCTGGGACGTGTATTGCAGTGCAGTGACCTGACGAGTCTCTGCACTGCAATGCATTTCTCAGTCCTCAGACGCACATCCGACAGAGGAAGGCGCTGAGGTCGGCGGGCCCCCCCCTACCTTGGTGCCCAAGGTGACCTATGCCACAGCGATCAATACACTCCTTCCCCTAAGTGACACGTCGCATTGTAGTAGATCACATATTATATGTGTAATAAGTATTTCTAACCCTCATAGTAGAATGTGACACCTATTTCAGTTATTCATTTCACTTTAGAGCAAAGTAATTTCCGTTCTGTTGACAAAAAAGAGCAGAGATAATGACTCATATCCACAATAAGACCCATATCAAACAAATGTGATAGATAATTAAACAGCACGCCTGACTCATTGCTTGTAATGATTTAACACTCGTCCCCTCCCCACGACTGGTGATCTTTCCAGTAATTCTAAACTGTAGTATGATATTTGGAACATAAAAGATATTTATACCTAAGATTGTTGTATTATGCCCTTTGTAAACAGCGGGGGCGAGCCATCGTGGCGTGTCGCGGACGTCAGGTTGGCGGCTGCCACATCTTTGAATCTAGATGACATTTATTGACTCTTATCTACAAATTAGATGGAGATCAGGGGGTTCAAGTAGATATATTAAGTTTATAAACTGGGCAAGTTAGAACCAGGGGGACCCGGTAAGGAATAGCCCAGGAGCAGGGTGTTTTTCTTAGGAAATTCTCAATACGTTTGATGTGTCACATGACCCCCTTCCCATCGAAAAAATAAAGTTGGATCCAATATGGCCGACTTCAAAATGGCCGCCATGGTCAACACCCACCTGGAAAAGTTTTCCTCCTCCCATATACTAATGTGCCACAAACAGGAAGTTGATATCACCAACCATTCCCAGTTTATTTAGGTATACAGTGCCTACAAGTAGTATTCAACCCCCTGCAGATTTAGGTGGTTTGATAAGATGTAAATAAGTTAGAGCCTTAAAACTGCAAACGAGAGTAGGATTTATTAACAGAAGCATAAATCTTACAAACCAAAAAGTTATGATGCTCAGCTGAATTTAATAAATTTTAAAAATAAAAGTGTGGGTCAATTATTATTCAACCCCTCAAACCACCAGCATTCTGTTTGGTCCCCCTAAAGTATTAAGAAGTAGTTCAGGCACAAAGAACAATGAGCTTCACATGTGTGGATTAATTATCTCTTTTGACAGCCTTTTCTGACTATTTAAGACCCTCCCCAAACTTGTGAACAGCACTCATACATGGTCAACATGGGAAAGATAAAGGAGCATTCCAAGGCCATCAGAGACAAGATCGTGGAGGGTCACAAGGCTGGCAAGGGGTACAAAACCCTTTCCAAGGAGTTGGGCCTACCTGTCTCCACTGTTGGGAGCATCATCCGGAAGTGGAAGGCTTATGGAAATACTGTTAGCCTTCCACGGCCTGGACAGCCTTTGAAAGTTTCCTCCCGTGCCGAGGCCAGGCTTGTCTGAAGAGTCAAGGCTAACCCAAGGACAACAAGGAAGGAGCTCCGGGAAGATCTCATGGCAGTGGGGACATTGGTTTCAGTCAATACCATAAGTAACGTACTCCACCGCAATGGTCTCCGTTCCAGACGAGCCCGTAAGGTACCTTTACTTTCAAAGCGTCATGTCAAGGCTCGTCTACAGTTTGCTCATGATCACTTGGAGGACTCTGAGACAGACTGGTTCAAGGTTCTATGGTCTGATGAGACCAAGATCGAGATCTTTGGTGCCAACCACACACGTGACGTTTGGAGACTGGATGGCACTGCATACGACCCCAAGAATACCATCCCTACAGTCAAGCATGATGGTGGGAGCATCATGCTGTGGGGCTGTAATGTTACACAGCGCATTTTTTATAGAAAAGGACAACTAATAATGATATATCATGGTGCAGGGACATGTATTCATAGGGTTGGAGGTGATTTGGAGGGGTCAGGTTCCCTTTAAATAGATAGATGGGTTATAGATAGATAAACGATAGATAGATAGATAGATAGATAGATAGATAGATAGATAGATAAACGATAGATAGATAGATAGATAGATAGATAGATAGATAGATAGATAGATAGAAGGCCCTGTTACACGCTTCAATGTCCCAGTGATCCCAACCAACAATCGGGATCGCTGGGACATTGAAGGCTGATCGCTGGTGAGCTGTCACACAGGCAGACTCACCAGCGATCTGGACCAGCCAGAACACTGTATACAAGGTAAACAGCGGGTAACTAAGTGCAGCACGGCGCTTAGTTACCCGCAGTTTACCTTGGATAACAGCTCCCAGTGTTACTGTGCGGTGCTGGGTGCTCACTGATCGTTGGTGTCTCGCTATCACATGTTCAGCGGGCGACCAATGATACATTTATGAACCGGTTCATAAATCTGCGATAAACGATAAGTCATTGATCATTGATAGGTGCCATTTAGACATCACTGCAACATCACCAAACCGGTTACCGATATCGTTGTGTGTGATGGGCCCTATAGAGATATGGATGGATAGATAGAAATGATATATAGAGACTGATAGATAATAGATAGATAGATGATAGATACAATATATACATACAGGACAGACCAAAAGTTTGGACACACCTTCTCATTCAAAGAGTTTTCTGTATTTTCACTTCAAGTAATGTTTATTGAGTTTTCTTGATAATCAGTATATTACAATGGGTTACAGCATTAAGTATTCATTTTAGTGTAATTAAAGTAGTATAATGTACAAAGTACACATTCTTTAACTAATAACTCTATATTGTTGATAAGTATGCTTGATATAATCATCAATAATCTTCGTTTACAGAACACAGTGAATAAGGTAATAACACAAACATTCTAACAAGAACATCTTACGGCTCATGTTACTAATAACATTCTACTAATAAGGAGTCTTTTATAGCTTTTTGTTGCTTGAGTCTTATTTTATAGCGCGTATATCTAAAAGGTTCAAGGTCCCCTACTTGGTTGCTCAAATAAGTATTTAGTTTTATTTGAAAGTCTGCTACTGTCAATTCAATGTCAATAGGGCTAAGTTAAATTAAATGAAATGGTTGATGATGGAGTCTTGCCACGGATCCCATTTATGATGAAATTTTACTTGGGTGTTGTTTTTAATAGAGAAATGGTATTCCAGATTAAAATACTCTCGAAACAATCCCCACCACTTTCCCTCCCAAGCAATATTGCTAACCTCCTAAAGGACATTAATAACCAGAGTACATGGAAAACCAAAAATATTTATAGAATATTTAATGACGATGAAGACTTTAAGCCTTTCAAACAATTGGACTCATGGAAGAAAGAACTAAAATTCACAGAAATCCCAATAGAAATAAAGCTTCAAAGAGTTTTCTGTATTTTCATGACAATGAAAATTGTAGATTCACACTGAAGGCATCAAAACTATGAATTATCACATGTGGAATTATATACTTAACAAAAAAAGTGTGAAATAACAGAAAATATGTCTTATTTTCTAGGTTCTTTAAAGTAGTCACCTTTTGCCTTGATTACTGCTTTGCACACTCTTGGCATTCTCTTGATGAGCTTCAAGAGGTGGTCACCGGAAATGGTCTTCACTACACAGGTGTCCTGTCAGGTTTAATAAGTGGGATTTCTTGCCTTATAAATGGGGTTGGGACCATCAGTTGTGTTGTGCAGAAGTCTGGTGGATACACAGCTGATCGTCCTACTGAATAGACTGTTACAATTTCTATTATGGCAAGAAAAAAACAGATAAGTAAAGAAAAACGAGTGGCCACCATTACTGTAAGAAATGAAGGTCAGTCAGTCCGAAAAATTGGGAAAACTTTGACAGTGTCCCCAAGTTGCAAAAACCATCAAGAGCTACAAAGAAACTGGCTCACATGAGGACCGCCCCAGGAAAGGAAGACCAAGAGTCACCTCTGCTGCGGAGGATAAGTTCATCCGAGTCACCAACCTCAGAAATCGCAGGTTAACAGCAGCTCAGGTTAGAGACCAGGTCAATGCCACACAGAGTTCTAGCAGCAGACACATCTCTACAACAACTGTTAAGAGGAGACTTTGTGCAGCAGGCCTTCATGGTAAAATAGCTGCTAGGAAACCACTGCTAAGGACAGGCAACAAGCAGAAGAGACTTGTTTGGGCTAAAGAACACAAGGAATAGACAGTAGACCAGTGGAAATCTGTGCTTTGGTCTGATGAGTCTAAATTTGAGATCTTTAGTTCCAACCACCGTGTGTTTGTGCGACACAGAAAAGGTGAACGGATGGACTGTACATGCCTGGTTCCCACCGTGAAGCATGGAGGGGGAGGTGTGATGGTGATGGGGTGCTACGCCAGATGACCAGGCCTCCACAGTCACCAGATCTGAACCCAATCGAGATGGTTTGGGGTGAGCTGGACCGCAGAGTGAAGGCAAAAGGGCCAACAAGTGCTAAGCATCTCTGGGAACTCGTTCAAGACTGTTGGAAGACCATTTCCGGTGACTACCTCTTGAAGCTCATCAAGAGAATGCCAAGAGTGTGCAAAGCAGTAATCACAGCAAAAGGTGGCTACTGAGGAACCTAGAATATAAGACATATGTTCAGTTGTTTCACACTTTTTTGTTAAGTATATAATTCCACATGTGATAATTCATAGTTTTGATGCCTTCAGTGTGAATCTACAATTTTCATAGTCATGAAAATAAAGAAAACTCTTTGAATGAGAAGGTGTGTCCAAACTTTTGGTCTGTACTGTATATATCATATATAGAGATTGATAGATAATGCATGATTAGAAGGCTGACACATTAATACCTCCCCAGACCCCATGGAGAGACGCTGAATCCTGTTCAACCATTTAACTGTTTCTATTGTGTGTTTGCTCTTCACTGATCGACATGAAGACAAAGGCCAGAAAAAAAGGAAAAAGCCAATGTATGACTAAATCAGGGCAGAATGACAATGATGAGACAATGTGGTCGCCGGAATAAGACATTCTGCAGACTTCTGATCCTCACTGCTCTTTGTCATCCCCAACTGATCTATTATAAGATATTGGCAGATCCCCGGATCAGGGCGGACCCCAGACACCCGACAAACTGAGACTGTGCTGCCAAAAATCAGAATGGACTGAAGACCCCCGGACGTCAGTGTGCCCGCAGCAGCCGTGATCTGCTTTTATAGTGGTTGTGACTCTCACAACCACACAAGGTGAAGCCTCTGATACCTATTTAGGTCATATTTTATCTCTCAGACCCTTCATCTTCCCTACTTTAATTTTCTGAGATAATAATGACCTTTGGGTTTTCGTTAATCATCAACATTAACAGAAATAAACACATGTGTGTAATGACTCTATATAATATATGTGTGTCACTTTATATATTGAATTACTGAAATGAATGAACTTTTTGATGATATTGTAATTCATTGAGAGGAACCAGTAGATTTATGGACTGATATATTAAAAAGCTGGAAAAAGTTTCGTGTATGACATTTTGAAGAAAAAAGTTGCGAAAAGTTTTAAAGCAGTAAAACTGTTGTTTGACGGCTGGCCCGGGGGCATGTGTACCCTGCCCCCGGGCCAGCCAACCCTGTCTACACCCAATATTATAATGAAAGTCACCAAAATACCAAATTCTAACATTTTAGACCTTAAATTGCATTTACAGATTAGTTTAAAAAAAAAAAATTACAAAAAAGTAACGTTCACCTTCCCTGCACCAAAAGGAAGTGCCACAAATTTAAAGTGAAGCCGACCACAGCTTCTCCAATTCCCGTAACACGTTAACAGATGTCACGTGAGATTACACTTGGTTGTTGCAGAAAAAAGCTGCCGATCTCAGGACTTTGTGGCCTTTGGTTGCTGTTTTTGGGGCTTTTTTTTGCATTTTTGAGGACATTTTTCCAACTAATGTTATAAAAGACTGCAAAAAAAATTCATGCAGATTTTGCTTTTATGTTTTTTAATATTTTTATGTAATTGTTTGAATCATACGTGAAGGAAGATTCTAGGACAGACCCGTAGATGAAGTTTTTAGTGCTGTACTTGTATAAAAGAAAAGCATTAAGATACAGCGGGTGAGATAAGTATCTGATTTTTTAAAGAAATATATTTGTAAAGTTACTATTGACATGAATTTGTCACCAGATGTCAGTAACAACCCATCCGATCCACACAGGCCTAGAAATCAAACCATAGATGTCCATAAATTTAGTGACGTGTAATAAGGAGAAATGACACAGGGAAAAAGTATTGAACATATGAAGCAAGAGAGGAGAAAAAAACCATGGAAAGTCCAGACACCAGCTGATATCTATCAGTGATTAGAAAGCAATCCTGCCTCTGAGTGAGAAATAACATCAGCTGGTTCAACTGATAGAGGATAAAAAGGAGTCTTATCACCAAGGAGCCACACAAGAAACATCTCATGATGGGTAAAAGTAGTGAGCCGTCTCAAGACCATCACAACCTTAGTATTAAACATACTGATGACATTGGTTACAGAAGAATTTCTAAACTACTGAAGGCTCCAGGGAGCTTTGTGAGGGCCATAATCCAGAAATGGAAAGAACATAATTTCACCAAAAACCAGCTCCAACCAGGTGCAAGAGTTTAGACAGAAGAGTGAAAAGAATGATCAGAAGAGTTGTCCAAGAGTCAAGAACCACCTTTGGAGATCTACAGAAAGACCTGGAATCAGCAGGGGCAATTATTTCAAAGAAAACAATAAGTAATGCCCTCCCCCTTCATGGCTTGTATGCACGCTCCTGTATGCACGCTCCTGTATGCACGCTCCTGTATGCACGCACTGGTATGTATGCTCCTGTATGCACGCTCCTGTATACACGCTCCTGTATGCACGCTCCTGTGTGCACGCTCCTGTATGCACACTCCTGTATGCACGCTCCTGTATGCACGCTCCTGTATGCACACTCCTGTATGCACGGTCCTGTATGCACGGTCCTGTATGCACGCTCCTGTATGCACGGTCCTGTATGCACGCTCCTGTATGCACACTCCTGTATGCACGCCCCTGTATGCACGCTCCTATATGCACGCTCATGTATGCACGCTCCTGTATGCACGCTCCTGTATGCATGCTCCTGTATGCACACTCCTGCATGCACGCTCCTATATGCACGCTCATGTATGCATGCTCCTGTATGCACGCTCCTGTATGCACGCCCCTGTATGCACGCCCCTGTATGCACGCTCCTATATGCACGCTCATGTATGCACGCTCCTGTATGCACGCTCCTGTGTGCAGGCTCCTGTGCGCACGCTCCTGTATGCACGCTCCTGTATGCATGCTCCTGTCTGCACGCTCCTGTATGCACGCTGCTGTATGCACGCTCCTGTCTGCACGCTCCTGTATGCATGCTCCTGTATGCACACTCCTGTATGCACACTGCTGTATGCACGCTCCTGTCTGCACGCTCCTGTATGCACTCTCCTGTATGCGCGCTCCTGTATGCACGCTCCTGTCTGCACTCTCCTGTCTGCACGCTCCTGTATGCACGCTCCTGTATGCACGCTACTGTATGCTCGCTCCTGTATGCACGCTCCTGTCTGCACGCTCCTGTATGCATGCTCCTGTATGCACGCTCCTGTCTGCACGCTCCTGTATGCACTCTCCTGTATGCGCGCTCCTGTATGCACGCTCCTGTCTGCACGCTCCTGTATGCACGCTCCTGTATGCACGCTCCTGTATGCACGCTCCTGTATGCACGCTCCTGTCTGCACGCTCCTGTATGCACGCTCCTGTCTGCACGCTCCTGTATGCACGCTCCTGTATGCATGTTCACCACGCAGGACTCCACTGCTGAACAAAAAAACAGGTTCAAGAGCATTTAAAATGTGATCAACAACATTTAGACAAGTTTGTGAAATACTGGAGAATATAATCTGGTCAGATGAGACCAAAATTGGCCATAATACACAACATATGCATATACAAATATATGTGTTCCTCTATAAATTGTGGGTTTAGGGTTTCAACCTATAGAATCTGTTTTCTCACACACACACTCACACACACAGTCACACACACACACACAGTCACACACACAGTCACACACACACACACGCACACACACACAGTCACACACACACACACAGTCACACACACACACAGTCACGCACGCACACACACTCACACACACCACACACACACAGGACTAGGCCACCTTAGTATAGGGGGACTGATTATTCAGTAGGTCCAAAAGGGGGTGGAGCCTAGGTTAGTGAAGAAGTAATTGAGTGACAGTTACCTCAGACAGTGCTGGGAAGGCAGCCAGAGCGGACTGTGCCGTGTTTTGTCTTAACATCTGCCGGTACCCAGTAAAGTGGAGTTGGAGTTGAACTGGTCTCTGCCATTCTTCTCGGAGGGCTCAGCACCATCCCCAGCATCTCACCGCAGGGGTAAGGACAACCACTACTCCCCTCATCCCTCTCATCATCCTCCATCACCGCTGCCCTGAGGTAAAAGCTCCACCTGTGGGGAGCTGGACCACACCGAGTTGCACCCATCATCACCTCAGCGGCCGGCCTGCAGTGCCGGTACCCAAATTACCGGGATCCACAGGTGGCGTCACAAACTCTTTATCCCCCTGTAAATATTCCTCCCCATCTAACAAATGAAAGCCAGGGCACGGAATCGGGAACCCGACCACCCGTGATTCCCCCAGTTAAATCCATCAAATCCAGGCCCAGCATCCGAGAACCCCTAGCCCTGGGCTCATCATTTTCATGTCAATAGCACTTGTAGAAATGAACAGTTTTCTATGCTGCAGCTGCAAGTAAATAATGCAGTAGAACTCGCCAAAAAGAACATTTGGGGCATTTTCTGCTCGTTTTATGACACAGAAACCATAAATGAATGTATAGAATTTAGTTAAACAGTAAGTGTCTTCTGTGATTTCCATGTCATGCTCCGTTTCCTTCCTAGGGGAAAATGTGATGTTTCATGATTTCTGCAGATCACAATAAACTTCTGCTTTTTCTATACTCGGTAAAACTTCCTTCTTCTTCCGTTCTCTCTCTTTGGCTGGGGTCACACACACAGATATCTGGGCAGATATTGTTCACAGATCTCTGGTTGCAGTGAAATCATGGACACATTGTTCCATTTTGTGGCCGTGTACAAATGGAGCAATCTGTCCATGATTTCACTGCAACCAGAGATCTGTGAACAATATCTGCCCAGATATCTGTGTGTGTGACCCAGCCTTTCTCTCTATTTCTTTTTAAAGTCAACTCCCTCAGTAGATATGTTCATTGTGCGAAAAGCTTCCTGTTCACAAAGTGAGAAAGAAAAGTTTGAAAACTTATGTAAAGGGGCTTTTTATAAAATCTGTGTGTATAGCTAGGCTGCAAAATGCTAACAGTTTGCAATTTACACCCTGTTAGCATTTTGCATGGTTACCTAAATATCAGCATTCTGCGTGTGTGGAGGAGCTTCTCTCCCCTGTCTAGAGGTGTGTTTGTTTTGGAGCATGGCTGTTACGTCACAACTGGATGTTACGCCCTATTCTCCAACAGGCCCTCCCCAGTCTCCAGCATGGCAACTCCAGTTTCTAGCATGCCCACCCCAGTTTCCAGCATGCCCACCCCAGTCTGCATGAGGCACACCCCAGTCTCCAACAGGTCCTCACCATTCTCCAGCATGAAAACTCCAGTTTCTAGCATGCCCACCCCAGTCTCCAGCAGGCCTGCCCCAGTCTCCAACAGGTCCTCCCCAGTCTCCAGCATGCCCTCCCCAGTTTCCAGCTTGCCCACCCCAATCTGCAACAGGCACACCCCAGTCTCCAATAGGCCCTCCCCAGTCTCCAACATGAAAACTCCAGTTTCTAGCATGCCCACCCCAATTTCCAGCTTGCCCACCCCAGTCTGCAACAGGCACACCCCAGTCTCCAACACGCACACCCCAGTCTCCAATAGGCCCTCCCCAGTCCCCATCATGAAAACTCCAGTTTCTAGCATGCCCACCCCAGTCTCCAGCAGGCCTGCCCAGTCTCCAACAGGTCCTCCCCAGTCTCCAGCATGCCCACCCCAGTTTCCAGCTTGCCCACCCCAGTCTGCAACAGGCACACCCCAGTCTCCAACAGGCACACCCCAGTCTCCAACAGGCTATTCCCAGTCTCCAGCATGCCCTCCCAACATTTTCTACAGAGCATTCATCCATCAAGTCGCCATGGTTCGAGATTAAGCTGAAGGGCATTAAATAAATAAAGGTAATGGATATGACTCCTGGACCTTGTATAACATATGATGATCTATTTACAGCACCGCAAATCATACTTATTTCAATCCTTTTCCATTTTGGGTCATGGGCCAATAATTTTCCTTTACCAATATTACATTAATGGAAATGGAAATTCTCAGACACTGAAATAGATATTCTCAACTTTTTCTTGAGCTTCTACAAACTTCTTCCGTGAAGCACACCCAGAACTTAGCATCGACGCCACTTCAAAAGGACCGACCTCCGAGCGCTTCCTCTTCCTCTAAGTCTCTGTAGCTTCTTACTATATTTTACTTCTACAACGTTTATTAGTTACCTGAAGACATCATGAGAACACTTTACATTAGAGGGCAAGATGTCATTTTCTGCCAGGTTATACACAATATTATAGGACATGTTGTGTGTAGATCTGCATTATCAAAGGGGTTATGAGCACTGGATGATCCTTTTTTATGAAGGTCTCAAAAACTGAGGCTGATCACAAGATATTTTGCTAATGACCAGGGCCTCACCATCCATTGGACAGTGTGAGCCCTGAGCATCAAGTGGCAGCAGCCAGGGGGAGCAGCAGTGGAGAAGGGGGCGGCGCCAGCATCACACATCGGCTTCCTGTGTGATTGGTGCCGCCGCCAGCATCACCGGGGATAAGATGCGCCCTCTCTCCCTTAACTAATGCTGCAGGACGGCGGTGATGCTGGAACCTGACAGCACCTAGCCTGATCGCGCCCCCCCACGGCTCCTCACCAAAGGCTGTGGCTGCGAGGAGGCTCAGGCGGCAGCGAGGCTTGATGCACCCCTGCTAATAACGCTCCAAAATATCAGTTAAAATCAGTATGAGAATCTGCAGTCATTACATTCCTCTACAATGGTTCTTGTTTGCTCTTATGGCGGCTTATGGTAGCTCTTAAGTCCCTATCCCCCGGGACACCTAAATAAACACTTTATAAGAAATCACTTTAGGTCAGGGAGGTGTACTCTTCTCCCAGGGCCTGAACGCCTCCTCCTCCTCGCCTGTTACTCCTCCTCCTCGACCCTCTTGTTCTCTCCTCCTTGAGACGTCTCGGTGTCTGCGCAGATCCCTCAGTTCTCCGGCATGCTCCGTGAGCTCTGCCCGAGAGCTGAGGTCACATGGTTGCATTATGCTGTATGCAGACTGCGGGGTTGAAAATGTGGCGAAGAGAGAACAGGCAAAGTCATGCTGTCTGCACAGGCATCAGATTCCCAACCCCACAGTCTGCATACAGCATAAGTCCACACATGGCAGAATCTGGCGCCTGGGTTATACACAGGCACAATATTCAGACATCAGGTGACCTCAGTTCTCGGGCAGTGCTTACGGAGATGCCTGAAAGCTCAGGGATCAGTTCAGGCGCCGACGATGCTCTCAAGGAAGAGGAGGGTTCTGGAAGAAAGAGGAGGAGGAGTAACAGTAATTACAGTGAGGCATTCAGGTCCTGGGAAGGGTGTATATGTGGCACCCCTGCGGACCGGTCACCACTAGTTTGCACAGTAGCTGGGATTGGTAAGTCGGTCACCCCACACACACACCCAACACATCCCCCAATCCCAAGTCTAAGATACTCTATGTCTAGCAACAGAATAGCGGGAAGAGTCAGGTGGAGGGTGGAGGGACTTTGGGACCCAAACCCTGACCCTGGAGTATTCCGCACCGGCTCTTCATGTGACCAGCACAAGATAGAAGGTGTTGCCGTGGAAGCAGCACTTTAGCCCAAGACAGGCTACGAACTAGTGAGTTGAACATTGTTTTTTCCTTGTTTCCCCCAGTTTGTCACTGAGTGTGTCGAGCCCAGGCTTTGGGGTACTTGGGTATCAGGGTCCAGGGGTAGCGTTGCTGTGTCACGGGGAGTGGTGGCCACGCCTGATCCCATGTCCTGGGTGAATCTTCAAAAAGGGGTTATATTTACAGGGGATTCTATGTACAGTTGTCGTAACGCCACCTGTAGTTCCTGGTGATGGGTCAAGGGAACAAGTTCATGCAAAAGGAACACAGGCAGAGGCAAAGTCACTTTCTCCCAGGTACTTTACTGTTGGTTGTAGCAGCAGCGGTTACCGTTAACAGTTCAGCACTTAAGATGTTACAAACACAGGTAGCTTAACGGGTGGCTGCAAGTGGATCCCAGGTTGTATGGTGGAATCCTTGGTGTACCTTCATTAACTAACCCGTGTCCGTTCTTTCCCACTTTGGATCGATCTATACCCAGTAGCTCCGTGTAGGTAGTATCGGGGTCCTCTCCCTCGTGGTGAGGAAGCAGGCAGACCGCTCCAATGGCAGGGTGCTGCGGCTGATGAACAAGCCACAGCAGCCGATTGCTGACTGCAAAGCTGGACTTTGGCCGGTTCCTAGGGCCCGGTGTTCCCCTGGGTGGACTGGAGTATCCCCTGGAGTATGGACACTCCACACTGAGGATCTCCCTTTCTCTCTAGGGCCCGTACTTCTCTTGTCGGCCGCCCTCTTTCAGGACCCCCTCAAGGTTCCTTCTTCTTCCCTCCGGTTCGGCTTGTAACCGACCCGGTGTGACCTTCCGCCTCGTTCCACTTAGCTATTCTTTCCTAGAACCTCTCCTCTTCCTCCATTCTCAGTCAGAGACCAAACGGGCAAAAATCCTCCTTGTTCCCCTAGAGGTGAATTTATCCCCTCCCGGGTAACCTCCCACCCTCAACTAATGTGGGAGTGCTGGAATGGGTCCCACCAACCATCCTAGGGTCCACCTGCAGCTGGAGCATTTACACCTCTTTTACGGGTGTAATACTCCTCTGTGATGCCTGCATTGGCGGGGCGCCACAAGTGCATGCCCCTTTATTAAAAACAAACTTTGCAGTCATGGACTGCGTTTGACTCGGACATGAATTGCATATATTTATAGTTAGTGCACCTCGGGGTGCTCCCTATTGGTTTTAGAGTACGCTTTTATAATGAGTATTTGAATTGTGCACGTGAATTATGTGAACATTTTGCACTTGTGACCGCATCGCTAAAAAACCCACTGGCGCAGCCAAAGAATCGGTCAGTTCAGTCCCTGTCACCGCGCCCAAGGCTTACAACAGGTTTTTCTTATGGTGGGTTCCCAAAGATAAAGAGACAGTAGTGAAGAGACAATCCCTGAACTGTGAACTGTTTTTGCACTTTTTCTACTTTTTTATCCCCATCCCCTGTAGATTTAATAAGATGGTTTTTGTTATGTAATGTTTAAGTCATGTGCTTCTCGTTCCGGGAAGAAAAAGAATTATTGTACGCTGTTGCTGTTATTGTTGAATGCATTAAAAAAATGTGTGAGTTTGCATAACATCAAACCAGGTCCTAGCACGAGGACGTGCTAATCTTTGCCCAGGGGGAGTGTGGCTGCACCTGCGGACCGGTCCCAGGCTGAGAACAGAGGGAAGACAGAGGGTGTCCAAGGTGTGTCCGAGTAAGGGGGACACCGAGGGACTGGGCCAGAACCAGAGTGCCGGCTCTGCTGATGTGGCAGGGAAGGTATATGCCCCAACCACGAACTTCGGCAGGGTCTTTATGTCCCGAGACCCAACCTCCAACACAGCAAAAGGAGGGGCCGTTGAACTAGGGCTAGGAAAGCCGGAAGAGTGCCCACTGAGAGCCCGTGACCACTGGACCTTAGCTAGTGTGCGGAATAGACTGAAGAGGCCTGAAAGGAACATAAAGGGGGTGTCGCAGTCCCAGTAGCGTCCCAGCTACTAAAACCAGACCGGAGCTTCTGTTGTACTGAACTGTGTGTGTTGTAACATCTGACAAGCAAGGCATCACAGACCTTGCCCTCTCTTGGATCTCCTCATACTTAACGGACCGCACCTTCAGCGTCATCCACTCCCACACATCTGTCGGGGTCCCTCAGGGCTCGGTTCTTGGACCATTACTGTTCTCAATCTACACTCTCGGCCTAGGGCAACTCATTGAGTCCCATGGCCTCCAATATCACCTCTATGCCGACGACACCCAAATCTACCAGTCCGGTCCTGACATCGCCTTCCTTCTATCCAAAATTCCACACTGCCTGTCCGCCATCTCATCCTTCTTCTCTGCTCGCTTCCTTAAGCTGAACATGGACAAAACCGAGTTCATAGTCTTCCCCCAAGACGCTCCCCCTCACTACCTGACCTATCCATCGTCGTCAACGACTGCTCTCTCTCTCCAGTCCCCCGTGCCAAGTGCCTCGGGGTAATCCTTGACTCTTCCCTCTCCTTCAAGCCCCACATCCAGGCCCTCGCCACCTCCTGCCGACTCCAGCTCAAAAACATCTATAGTATCCGCACTTTCCTTGACCACGACACTGCTAAAACCCTTATTTACGCTGTCATCATCTCCCGCCTCGATTACTGCAACCTCCTGCTCACCGGCCTCCCCAATACCTCCCTTGCACCTCTCCAATCTATCTTTAACTCCGCTGCCCGCCTAATCCATCTGTCTCCCCGCTACTCCCCTGTTTTCCCCCCTCTGCCAAGCCCTTCACTGGCTCCCTACTTCCCAGAGATCCCGGTTTAAAACATTAACCATGACATACAAAGCCATTCACAACCTGTCCCCTCCATACATCTCTGACATGGTCTCCCGATACCTACCCTCACGCAACCTGCGATCCTCCCAAGAGCTTCTCCTCTACTCCCCCCTCATCTCCTCTTCGCACAACCGCACACAGGATTTCTCCCGTGCTTCACCTATACTCTGGAACTCTCTGCCCCAACACATCAGACATTCTCCTACCCTGGGAACCTTCAAAAGAAGCCTGAAGACCCACCTCTTCCGCCAAGCCTACCACCTGCAATAAGACCCGGTCCACCGCACCGCCTCACGACTGGAATTTCCCCCTCCCACTGTATCCCCACTTGCCCCTCGTAGACTGTGAGCCTTTGTGGACAGGATTTCTCCCCTCTTGTATCTGTACGACCGAATTGTCAACATTTATTGTTACTTGTATTGTTACTATGTTACTTGTCCTAGTCTGCCTTTTTAGCATGTAAAGCGCCATGGAATATAATGGCACTATATAAATAAATAATAATAATAAGTAAAGCTCAGAATTGTGTGAGACTTTGATTCTGCCCCTGAGAGGTGGCAGACTGACTCTGCGAGCTGGCAGCAGGAGGCTGCCTGAGAGTACTGAGAACTTTGCTCTACACTTACACTTACTACGCGGTAGCCCTGGGGACCAGCCCTACCCGTGGAGGGTGCATCATCTGTGCTGCAACCCCCAATCATCCCCAGAGGTCCCGACTGCAGGAGTGGCTACCCTTAGGCGCAAACCACGGTGGTGTCACAATTTATTTCTCAAAACTGTTTTCCCCTTTTATTGACTCGCCCGGGACCACAGAGCCGGGTCACGAGACCGTGATATCCTGCAGCCCCAGACGAGAAGACGGTTCCAAGTCCCCCATGGCCCCGATGGGCAGCTTATATACCTCCTGGACCTAAAGTAATTTCCTATAAAGTGATTAAATTGGTGTCCCAGGGAGGTAAGAGGACAAGAGCCACCTTCACAAAATGCAGCACAGGCTCTAATGAAGGTGGCACATTTAGTTTAGGCTACGTTTACACGCTGCATATTGGGCGTGCTTTTTGTGCAGTTGCACGTTTTTGCAGCGTCTGTGCGCAAAAAAGCGCAACTGCATTCACATGCCGAAAAAGGCGCAAAGAATTGACATGTTGATTCTTTTTGCGGACGTGCTTTGCAGTGAAAGCCTGCCGCAAAAATACGGATCATCTAAACGCATTTCAGCGAAAGCCATTACTATTGCCGGGATGCGTTTCCAGAGCTGCGTTTCACTGCATTTAAGCAGGTGCTAAAAAGTGCTGCGTAATTGGTGAAATGTGCAGCATGTGAACGCAGGTTTGCATGTCCTGAGGGGGGGGGACTACTGTATCTACTGTAGTCTGTCGATAAGTCTGATTTCAGACAATCATAATCCTACGCTTCCAAGAAGTTAATGATTATTTTGACACATTTCTTTGCTCTCGGGTCTATTCCTGTCTCTTTAAAAAATAATAAATTGTAATAGATCTAGCAATATCTGTAACCAGAAGTTGGTAAAGTTGTGAGTAATCGCCTTGGGTGTCTTGAGAGTCAAAGAAATGGGACAGCACCGATGGGCGGCTTACAGTCAACAATCTGATGGTGAATCATATCCAGAAGGCTGAGATCTGGGCTCTCCCTGCAAGATGGAAATATCTTATTTTTGAGTTCCTGTGTCATTACCACACACAGAGTTTTACGAATTACACTCAAAAAAGATTCAGGTGTATATCAATGAATTAGAATTTCATCAAAAAAATAATTTCTTTCAGGAATTCAATACATCAAGTGAAACACATATAGAGTCATTACACACAGAGTGATCTATTTCAAGTGTTTATTTCTCTGAGTTCTACCAACTGTACTCCTGTGTACCTGATGAGAGTGAGACCAGGCAAGTTGCCCATAGATCTAGACATGGGAGTGTCAACCCCTAAAGCAAACCCACCTGAAGCAGATTGGGATGTAGCACGTCAACAAACATACCGTAAAGTGCAAGAATGTGTTGAGAAGAACTTGACTTAAGCCAGAGACAGACAAGGGAAAGAGTACAACATACAGGCCCCCTGCAGTTTTCTTAGCAAAAGGAGAGCGAATCTTAAAAAGAAAGAGGCAAACCAACAAACTTGATGATCCGTGAGAGGCAGAGCCCTATAAAGTAATGTGTTCAAATTTTGACAACACCAAAGTCTGCTTAGTTAGTAAAAATAGAGGAGAGACCTCAGCAGCAGTATCAAGAGACCATCTAAAGAAATGTCCTGATCAGTTGAAATACAGAAGAGAAGTTGTTAATCCACCTAAACCTGTACAACAGAAGGAAGAAATGATCCATACAGTACTTGGAGATTTTCCCAAAACATGGACTCAGATCAATGTAGCCATAGTAGTCCCAGTAGTGAAATTTCCCCAACCTGAAGCTCCTGAACCGTTTGACATGTCAGAAGTGCCAGAAGAATCACCAGCTACAGAAGAACCAGAAAATACAACCTCTGCTAGCAGTGGAACTGTCAAATCCATGGTAAGTCTAAGACAACACTCTGCTATACCCATGCTACGTAGGTCTACACGTAGAATAGTGGAGAGTAGACCCGCAACATCAGAAGTAGACACTAGTGACCAGACCAGACCACCAGAAATACCTGTACTACTTAGGGTACCGTCACACGAGGCCATATCGGCAGCAATTTTATAGGCGACGCAGGGGCGTGGCCTATCACCACCTACATGGCCTTTGCGTCGCCTAATGTAAATAGGCGATGGCGACGCCTTTGAGTGGTCGTTTGGTTTCTCAGCAGTGCTCTGAAACCAGGCGAGCACTCTAGGGCGATGTGCAAACATCACCCAATGTAACAGGGGGACAGCGATCTTACAAGCGATGAGAGCAGTAGGATCCCACGTTACAGAATCGCCGCTGGGGTTTTTGGACACCCCAGCAACGATGGCGCCTGTAAGATTGCCGGTGCATCGCCGGAGGTATCGTCGCATGCGCGCTCCCGCCCGTCGCCGCCAATATCTCCCGGTGACGTTACCTTGTGTGACGGTACCCTTAGATCCACCCGTAGTGACCTAGGACAGAATCCAGTCCATTATAGAGAGTTAGCAAAATTAAGTGAATATATAAAAAATGTAAATATGTTTTGTTTGTTTTAATGTAACTATGTAGCCCAGTAACCACCAAGCATACCGTGCCTACAGGACTTACTGTATGAACTCTTGCATATCCTTGGACAGTTTTTTTTAAATATGGACAAAAATTCCACTGGACTGGTTGTAGTAGAGACAATCTAGTAAATTATCTTTCATCAGCCAATGGTGAAAGGACTAAGCGCCATAGTGACTGCTTTTCCCAATTTTTGTGGTTTTTGAAATTTTTGACTTTTGAGACTCTGTACAATTTATTTACTGTCATTATTATTTATTGTGTTAGTGAAAAAGTGTTTCCTCTGTCCAGGAGTACTGAATTTCACTAGGGGATGATGATGCACCCCAGAGTCCGGTTGCAATGATGGCCTTGCCTCCCTCTGGGGTAAGGTCATGTTTGGAAGCAAGATAGGGTATCCACACCAGGTAACCACACACACACAACACCTTCCTGACTCTGATCAGAAGGGGGAGCTCTAACCCAGGTTCATGGGAATCTCCCTTATAAATTCTGACTGGAGGTGGGGTTAGTTAGTCTAGTTCTTAAAAAGACCGAGGAAGACATTCTGCGGACTGGAGCAGTGTCAGGCTTGTCCGAGGAAAATCACTAGGGACCAACGAGGAAGGGTCTGAGGAGAGGAGTAGGCCTGGGAGTGGAGCCTGTCAACCCCAGAGCAGACCGCCAGAACCGGGTCCGAGGTTGCGCGGGTGCTCTAGGCCCAGCAGCCAAAACCGGAGGACAGGAGATTCCGAGTCTCCTCGCCATCACTGCACTTGGGGCACAGCAGCATAGAAGAGCCCAGGGACAATGGTCAGAGAAAAGGCACCGAAGAAGGGCTCAAGCTTCCTGCCATATGAGTGAAGGACTGTCCAGCAGGAGAGAAGGGTCACAGCTAAGCTACAGGCAGTTATGACCAGTAGGCAGAGGCGCAGCAAGGAGGCCCTTAGAATCAGCCGGGTGAGGGATCCCTAACTTGCTTCCAGGCCACCCGGATTCCTAAGACTGACTGTGCATTGTACCCTGGAGTCCGCTACCACAGTAAAGGTAAAGGAAAGAATCCCTGGTGTCTATCAGTTATTCAGCGCCCTGAATACTGCACCCCAATGGCCTACCATCGCCATAGACTGTTACGGTTGTCCTGGGGAACTGCTCCACCTGTGGGGAGCGATAACATCAAAGCTGCTTGTCCATCATCCCCGGAAGTCCCACACCGCAGTGCCGGCCCAATAGCCGGATACCACAGGTGGTGTCACGACACCTATCCCCTAAATCCTACCCCCAGAACTTTTAGAAAACTGGTCCCCAGGGTCACAGAAGGTGGGTTTCAACCTCCGAGACTCCCCCGGATGCGCTGTAAAACCCGTTACGAGTACCCCACGACCCTAAAGTGGTACACATCAAGCTCTGAGAGAGGGTCGAAAGCCAATTCAGCTGTGAGAGAATGTCGTGAGACATATTCATCTCTGAGAGAGGGTTGTGAGCCTCATCCAGGTCTGAGAGAGGATCACAAGCCCCATCCAGCTCTGAGAGAGGGTCCTGAGCAACATTCAGCTCTGAGAGAGGGTCGTAAACCACATCCAGCTCTGAGAGAGGGTCTCAGCCATATCCAGCTCAGAGAGAGGTCATCAGCCATATCACTCAGAGAGAGGGTCGTGAGCCACATCCAGCTCTGAGAGAGGGTGAGAGCCACATCCACTCTGAGAGAGGTCTGAGCCACATTCAGCTCTGAGAGAGGGTCGTCAGCCATATCCAGCTCAGAGAGAGGGTCAGTCAACCATATCCAGCTCAGAGAGAGGGTCATGAGCCACATCCAGCTCTGAAGAGGGTGGAGAACCATATCCAGCTCCATCCTTTCCTCATAGTAGTGACACCCAGAGCCCCAATGACAGCCAAAGCTTTTCCACAGAAACCATGCCGAAGCAGTTTACCAAGATCCAGAGATTCTTACCTTACCCCCATTTAGATTTTCACTTCTGTGTGGGGCTACTCACAAAAATCACCATCTGGAGACCTGATCTTCATAGCTGTTCACTAGACCTGGTGCTCATTCACTAAGCTAGAAGAGCCAGACATAATGGGCCCACGAGCCACATGTGTTCCCATACCACTGGTTGAGGACCCCTGCTCTGTAGAGTGTAATTAATATTGCTCTAGAGCACCACCAGTGAAGAAATGAAGCATTAGATGGTGTGCAGTGATATGAATGGTGTAATGCACAGACATGTTGAGTCCTCTGAGGAGGTGCACTTTTTGCAATGGCTAATTGGGTATGATCCCAATGATTTTCCTTTGACTTAATCTCCTTTCACATCTTCTATTAATGCACTGCCTTTATGTAGCGCTCCAGACTGACTTTCTCTTCTAGGCTCAGTTGAGATCCTGCAAAAAATTTAAATTGATCACCTCTATAACCGGATAGATGAGGGCCAAGCAAAATTTTGTTGCAGACCACATGTGACCCCCTGACGGAAGGTTATACATCCCTAGTCTATGGCTTCCATGGCACGTAAAACCTGATAAATTCCTTAGAGCAAAAACATGACAAGCAGTCACAATAGGCAAACAGTGCGGCTGAGAGTCATTAGTATTCCAACCTGTAGGCACACTTCAGCTTGGTTTACAATAAGGTATGACAGTTTCTATTTTACAGGAGAGTCCTTGTCAATTGTCACATATGTCTGACACCAAGTGAAATACTATCACCACTCGGAGTTGGATATGACAAGCACTTGGGGACTGTCAAGGCAAAGTTTGAAAAAATGGTCACGTAGGACAGAGCTACACGTGGCTTCCAGTATATACAAGACTTCTGTATTGTCTGGGTGTCTGTTCTTCGACTGTGCCCCTGTGAATACTCGTTTTGACGCCTGCATAATTTGTCATGGTCCTTGGTTTCTTTGGCTCATGCTGTACACCCAAAAAAAGCCATAACCCCAGCAGAAGGGTGCACCGGCAATTCTACCGCCAAAGAAAATATGATTGACTTATGCAGTGCACCTGTCATCCATCGTCTGCCGAGCTAACAAAGAAATGTAGAACCTGACAACCTGAAACAAAACAAGTGACAATTATCTTGTCCAGTTCACTATTTCATTCCAGTTTTGGGCCGGTCGGATTCTACGATCTTACATCGTCCTTAGAGGATTCTCTAGTCAACATTTGTATTCCTTGTCTGTCTCCTACATGCAGATAATAAGACTTCGATTTCTCTGTTCTTGGGTTGAACTACTGTAGACATTAGTGATGAGAAATTAAAGTAAAACATTTATAACCTGTACATAAATCTGAAAATCTAATATAAGAAGTTAAGAACTAATTCATGAGGAGTCCTGATGTTATAAAGATATACCAGAGTGGTAAACCTTATTGAGATGACCCAAGCTCCAAAGTCTACTAGGGTCTTCAAAGCTGGTCATAAATCAACAAGATGAGATGGTCATCAATTGTCTTTAAAAGCCTTCCCCGATGGCTGACATATTGGTCTTCAAAAGGTGTATGGAGCTGGCCTAAAATGGTTGACTTTTGAAGAAAACCATGCCCATGTTCTATCAGAGCATATGGATGTCAAAATGGGAATTCAAATTCGAGAAATCCTTTTGAAGGAAACCAACGTCTATATGCCTTATCAGGGCATATGAATGTCAAAATGGGTGATCAAATTTTAGAAATCTTTTTGGAAGTCTACTTGTTGGGAACCCATATAATAAAGCAGTGGATATCAGTTGATGATGAAAGCCAAGGTTCAATGTCTACTAGGGTCTTCAAAGCTGGTCATAAATCATCAGGATGAGATGACAATCAATTGTCTTTGAAAGTCTTCCAATTGCTCCCAAATGGGGACATTTTGGTCTTCAAAAAGTGTCCGGAACTTGCCTAAAGTGGTTGGCTTTCGAAGAAAGCTAATGTCCATGTTTCTTATCATGGCAAATGAATGTCAAAATTGGAGCTCAAATTCGAGAAATCCTTTTAGAGGTCTACATGTTGAGAACCCATACAGTAAAGCAGTGGATATCAGCCAATGTTGAAAGCCAAAGTCCAAAGGTCCAAAGTCCGAGGTCTAAAAAACTGGTCATCATGAATCAACAGGGAGAGTTGGCAATCAATTGTCTTTAAGAGTCTTCTGATTGCCCCCAATGGCTGACGTGTTGGGCTTCAAAGAGAGTACGGAGCTGGCCTAAAGTGGTTGGCTTTCAAAGAAAACCAATGTCCGTGTTCTATCATTTATGGATTCAAATCTATCTATTTATGGATGTCAAAATGGGAACTCAGATTCGAGAAATCCTTTTAGAGGTCTACATGTTGGACACCCACACTGTAAAGCCGTGGATATCAGCTGATGAAGAAAGCGAATGTCCAAAATCTACTAGAGTCTTGAAAGCTGGTCATAAGTCAGCAGAATGAGATGGCAATCTATTGTCTTTAAAAGTCTTCTGATTGCCCCCAGTGGCTGACATGTTGGTCTTCAAAAGTGTACGGACCTGGCCTAAAGTGGTTGACTTTTGAAGGAAACCAATGTCAAATGTCAAGATGGGAGCGAAAACTCAAGAAATCCTTTTAGAGGTCTACATGTTGGGAACCCAAACAGTAAAGTGGCTATGAAAGCAGCCACTGAAGAAAGCCAAGGTCCAAAGTCTACTAGGGTCTTCAAAGATGGTCATAAATCAGCAGGATCAGATGACAATCAATTGTCTTTGATAGTTTTCCAATTGTCCCCAAATGGGGACATTCTGGTCTTCAAATCAATGTCCATGTGGACATTTTGGTATTCAAATCAATGCCCATGTGTCTTAACAAGCATATGGATGTCAAAGTACGGAGCTCAAATTAGAGAAGTGCTTTTAGAGGTCTACATGTTGGCAACCTACACATTAAAGCAGTGGATATCAGCTGATGAAGAGAGACTAGGTCCATAGGTGCAAAGTTCAAGGTCCAAAGTCTCTAGGGTCTTCAAAGCTGGTTATAAATCAACAGGATGAGCTGACAATCAATCGTCTTTGAAAGTCTTCTGATTGCCTTCAATGGCTGACGTTGGTCTTCAAAAAATGTACGGAGCTGGCCTAAAGTGGTTGGCTTTTGAAGGAAACCAATGTCCATAAACCTTATCAAAGCATGTGGATGTCAAAGTGGGATCTCAAACTTGAGAAGTCCTTTTAGAGGTCTGTAAGTTGGGATCCCACGAAGTACAGCATTGGATATCAGCCAAAGAAGAAACATTGGATAAGCAAACTCTATGGAAATTAGATCATTGTTCTGCTTTCTTCCATGTAAAAGGTGTTATCTTCATAACAAATACATTTACATCCCTCTCCTTCTTGAAATAAATATGGCAATGTCGGGAGAACTAAAGCAAGGAGTCGAGCAACACTATCCAATGTGTATGGAAGTAAGTCGTCCCCCACCTTGCCTGATTGACAGCTGCAGCTTGTACTGAACAGTGTGAGATCTCAGCAGCAGCAGGGAGGAGGAACACAGAAGAGCTGTATAAAAAGCTAGGGGGGCAAAAATTCAGAATCAGCAGGGAGGAGAGACACAGAGGAGTTGTCAATCTGGCTAGTTGTGCAGAGATGCAGAAGACAACAGGGAGGAGGGACACTGAAGAGCTGAAAATCAAGATAGGTGGGCAGAAATGTAGAAGCAGAAGGTCGGCAGGACACCTAGGCAACGTTAATCTGGCCAGATAGGCAGAGATTTTAGACGGTAACAGGGAGGAGGGACACGGAGGATCTGTATATCAAGATAGGTGGGCATAAATCCCAAAAAAGCAGCTGAGAGGAACACTGTTCTTCTATATTTGCTGAGATTTAGATGCCAGGAGGGATAAGGGACACTGAAGAGCTGTAAATCAAGATAGGTGGGCAGCTATTCAGAAGCAGCAAGTAGGGACACAGAGGACCTGTCAGTTAAGCTAGACGGGCAGAGATTTGGCAGCGAGGAGGAGGGACACTGAGCAGCTGTCAATCAGACTAGATGGGTACAGATTCAGAAGCAGCAAAGAGGATGGATACTGAGGAGCTGTCAATCACATTAGATGGATAGAGATTCAGCAGCAGGGAGGTGAGGCACTGAGTGGCTGTCATAGCTAGGTGGGCAACATTCAGAAGCAGCTGGGAGGAGGGAAGCTAAGGTGCTGTCATTCAGGCAAGGTGGACAGAGATTAAGTAGCAGCAGGGAGGAGGAACACTGACTAGCTGTGTAACAAGCTAGGTGGTTGGAGATTCAGCATCCGCAGGGAGGAGAACAGTGAGATGTTCTCAATTACAAATATTGACTGATGGTTAAATTGCAATACTGCTTCTAATTTCTACATAGAAATTCATACCAAGTCCAATTCTTGTAAATCACTGGCCTACATTGATTTGCACATGGCGCTGCCAGGGAACAGATGCTGCAAGATACACACCATTGAACTATCTCGAATAGATGGCCATATGCTGGAGACACTTGTACATTCATTTGGTTAATAGGATGCACAATGCTGACTGCGAGGTAAATCCATCCAAAATATCTGTAGTCTGTGCACCAGAACAATACAAGAATCACACCCTATTATATTACACATGTCGAGAAGAACAACTGAAAAATATATCTTCCCACTGCTTCTTCCGATCTGCTCTTTTTTAATTTCTATGTACTTTCCTTCCCTTTTTTTGCACTTAAGTCATATTTTCTGAATATAGATGTGTGCACAAATTTCTCTTTATGGATTTGCCCCTTTTTGTAGGACATGCCCCACCACATCTCTACCATACCCCTTCTTGTAGGACATGCCCCACCACACCTCTACCATACCCTTCTTGTAGGACATGCCCCACCACACCTCTACCATACCCCTTCTTGTAGGACATGCCCCACCACACCTCTACCATACCCCTTCTTGTAGGACATGCCCCACCACACCTCTACCATACCCCTTCTTGTAGGACATGCCCCACCACACCTCTACCATACCCCTTCTTGTAGGACATGCCCCACCACACCTCTACCATACCCCTTCTTGTAGGACATGCCCCACCACACCTCTACCATACCCTTCTTGTAGGACATGCCCCACCACACCTCTATCATACCCTTCTTGTAGGACATGCCCCACCACACCTCTACCTACCTTCTTGTAGGACATGCCCCACCACACCTCTACCATACCCTTCTTGTAGGACATGCCCCACCACACCTCTACCATACCTCTTTTTGTAGGACATGCCCCACCACACCTCTACCATACCCCTTCTCACATCCCTTCCTCCTCTAACATGCCCCCTGAATGAGCGTTAAACCCTTCAGAGTCCTTCTAAAACACTTCCGAGAGGTTTTGATGTTTTCCATCAAGAGGGAGGTCCGCAACATCTTCCGTATTTCCAGGGAGCTCTTGAATTTTCTGGGAGAGTTGACAAATATTCCCTAAATCAGAGGTCCCCAACCTTTCTGAACTTAAGAGCCACATTCAGCTCTAAATGAAGGTTACAAGCCACAATCAGCTCGAGAGAAGATCGTGAGCCACATTCAGCTTTGAGAGAGGATCGCGAGCTATGTTTAGCTGAGAGCCGATAAGTAGCCACATCCAGCATTGAGAGAGGCTTAGGTGCCACATCCAGCTCTGAGAGAGAGTCGTGAGCCACATTGAGCTCTGAGAGAGGGTCATGAGCCACATTGAGCTCTGAGAGAGAGTCGTGAGCCACACCCAGCTCTGAGAGAGAGTCGTGAGCCACATCCAGCTCTGAGAGAGGGTCATGAGCCACATTGAGCTCTGAGAGAGAGTCGTGAGCCACAATGAGCTCTGAGAGAGAGTCGTGAGCCACATCCACCTCTGAGAGAGAGTTGTGAGCCACATTGAGCTCTGAGAGAAGGTTGTGAGCCACATTGAGCTTTGAGAGAGAGTCGTGAGCCACATCAGCTTGAGAGAAGGTCTAAGGCCACATCCAGCTCTGGAGACAATGTCACGAGCCACATTGAGCTTGAGAGAGGTCATGAGCCAATGAGCTCTAAAGAGAGTAGCCAATGTCGGTGGGGTCCACAATGCAGCTTTAAAGAGGGTCAGCCACATCCACTCTGAGAGAGAGTTCGTGAGCCACATTGAGCTCTGAGAGAAGGTTGTGAGCCACATTGAGCTTTGAGAGAGAGTCGTGAGCCACACTCAGCTCTGAGAGAAGGTCACAAGCCACATTCAGCTCTGAGACAATGTCACGAGCCACATTCAGAGCTAGAGAGATGGTCAGGAGCCATATCCAGCTCTAAAAAGAGTCAGTAGCCACATCCAGCTCTGAGTGAGGGTCACAAACCACATCCAGCTTTAAAAGAGGGTCACGCGTCACATCCAGCTCTGAGAGAGGGTTGTGAGCCACATTCAGCTCTTCAAGGTGTCGTGAGCCACCTTCAGCTATGAGATAAGATCGTGAGACACATTTAGCTCTGAGAGAAGGTTGTGATCCTTATCAAGCTCTGAGAAAGGGTGGTGAGCCACATCCAGCTCTGAGAGAAGATTGCGAGACACAGTCAGCTCTGAGAGAGAGCTGCGAGCCACATCAGATCCCACCCTAACAGTAGTGTGGCGCCCCTGCGATCAGTTGGCCACAAAAGGAAGTGCAGCCAGGTAAGGCAAGACGGTTGAAAACACACCCACACCGCAGCACAACCAACCCTACGCCTAGGACTCTAGGTTGAGCAAGGGGTGGCCGGTGTATATAGCAAAGTGGGTGGAGTGTAGTTGAGCACTGACAAGTCGGTGGAGAGACCAACACAATAAAAACCCGGGAACAAACAGGGGTAGAGAGGAGAAGTGAGTCAGGAGGAAGAAGAACAGAACAGAGAGAGACTTCCCAGGAGTTTTTAGGTTCCCTGGAGCGCAGAATCCAGTGAGACATAGCCATGAGGAAAGAAAGCCCGCTCCATAGCCTGGAAGTGACGGGAAGGGGGAGAGAGACGGAAAGACACCTCACAGTTGAAGGAAGGTGGGAGGACAAGGCCCGGCAGCCGCACACATTTTGAGCTGAAAAAGTGACAAATAGAAGGAGCCTGGTGTGCCCAAATATCTGGACCTGGACACTGGAGGGCTAGGCCACGACCAGAGAACTGGCTCTGAAGAGGTGACCGGGGATAATCCAGACCCTAATCACGAAACACACCGGTGTGGGGCAGGTGCTTTATGACCTGCATCCTAACTTTCCACCACGGTCTAAGAACACAGTTGTCATACTAGGACTGGTGACCATAAATGTGAGGGAAACATTCACCCATGAGTCTGTGGGAGTGTGGAATGTAACAGCATCAGCAGAGCACTAGGACCTGTGAGTTCAGCCTTCCTGAACAAGGGGGAGAGAGAGAGAGGCTGATGGTGAAGGGAAGCTGAGAGCTGCCCTGCTAGAAGAGACAGGCTGTAAATTGTGCTATAAACAAACAGTGTTTGAGAAGCCTGGAGACTGGAGTTTGATAAGACTTTTTGTGCAAGAGGTAGCTGATCCCTGTCCTGGGAGAACTTGTGCTTTTGCTGGAAACTATTGCAGAATCGGTGGAAACTGTGTGGACTAGAGACCGCATGGTGAGCTGACAAGGGTTCCCCTACCAGAAAAGAGACTGAGGAGAGACTGGGTCCGCTGCCATCCATATCGAGAGGATCCTGACAAGTCCTGGTAAAGAGTGCTCCACAGACCGTATCCCTAGTACTGAAGTACTGGACATGTGAATCTGGCATTGGCTGGTAAGCCCCAAATTTTGCTGTTTTACAATAAGTTTTTTTTGGCGCCTAAGGTCTTTTTTTCTGGACTTGCTGCAACCAATGTGGACTATAGGCCGGTGTGAAACTACACTTGAGTTTGACGGTACCGTAGCTTTTAAGATACGGGTATCCCTGTGCTAAGTGTATAGCCACATTGATATAGTGTAATGTATTGTTATAGCTGTGATAAGTTATACTCAGTGGTCATCTCAGAGGTCCCATCAGGACCGCCCACAGTGAACATTGTCTTCCATTAGTTAAGTTCAATCCTTGATAGTTTAACGTGTAGGTAAATTTGCTCCTGGTTCTGAGTGTGATTTACATACCCTGGGAACTCTGAGATCGGTGCATTGATGTCGGCTAACGCAGAGTGTGTAAAATTGTTATTGGTAGTGTTTTAAGGGGATTTTTGACTATTACATTCCTATACTGAACCATACTTGATCCCCATATCAGTAAAAACAATTTTGTTCATTTCAGCCTCTGTCTCAGTCTGTGACTCACTGGATCTTAATAGGATCTCCGGTCATTACAAGTCTGCGATGACCAGACTAAACCCGTGGGTGAGGTACTAAAAGAGAGACTAACAGGGCCTGAATGGACCTAGAGGGAGCAACGCGGAGCAGCCAACTGAGCGGCACAGTTTGAGTTGCCCGAAGCAGTGTAGATTGTGTGAACTGTACGGAAAGAGCTGTGAACTGTTGTAACCTGCTGTGAAAGACTTAGTGAAGTACCCAAGTAAGCTCATCCCTGCTTGAGACTGTTCCTTTCTAGCACTGCGACCAGCACCAGAACAACCAGCACTGTGGGACGAGCTTGGTAAGCACTACACCCAGCATGATCCCTCACCAGGCCCATCCATTACTACAACCCCTCCTGCCCTGGGGACCTTCAGCCCTACCCAAGGGGGGCTTATCATCCACGATGCCCCAAGTCACCGTCCTCAGCAGGAATACGGCAGCGGTGTTTTCACTGACCACATACTCTGGTATGTAAATACCCCCTTTTTGGACTGATCCCAGGCTACAGGACCAGGTAACGACTACCATGATACCCCAGAGAGACAACACGTCCCGTTCCCGAGTATCAGATAGCCTGGGGGTGCATCAGTAGTGACACCCATAGCCCCCATTACTGGTATAATGACACCCACAAATTTTCTACAGGAATCACACGACACAGTATACCAAGAACCAGGAGTTCCCACCTTACCCCTACTCACATCTGCTCTTTTATGCGAAGCTATTCACAAACCTGCTCTTCAAAGCTGTTTACTAGATCTGGTGCTTATGCACGAAGCTGGAAGACAACTGTGAGACAGACATCACGAGCCACAGGTTTTCGGTCCCCTGCCCTAAGTGAAGGTAGTATCAGTTAAAGGGAACTTTTTTTGGAATATGTTAAGTGCAACAACTCCATTCCTGTATATGTAAGTGTTCTATTGCTAGGTTTGTGTATTGTCTATAAAGTTAGATAAAAAAAAACTTTTCCAGATGCTCACACACAGGAAAGACCATGTGACTGTACCAAGTTTCCTGTGTCTGTGCTTGAGAGGAGAAGCAGCCTGCTGATGCTGCACAGAGACACTTAAGATATGTATATTCCTGATTCCTCAAATATCTGTACCTGTTTATTACTATTAAAGTTCTGTTCTTGTGTCAACACTGTTGAGAGTATCCTGAATGATCCGCTGCCAACACCTGTCATTCCACTTATTCTTCCTTTCTATGACTTGTCTTTCTTTCTGCCTTCCTTGGGAGCTGCATTTGATGCTCACCATGTGCTCAGTGGATCCAAAGACAACATTTTTAGCTCCTTGAACCCGATGCAATGTTTATGAGATTACCAAATGTTACCACTATGTAACATTTATACGAATGGTATCTACTTATGTGGCAAAGGGACTTTAGACTACCTTAAAACCCCTGATGCTCAATAGGTATATTATGCCCAAACAATTGTTCAGCCTGCAGCCACTTCTCTTGACTCCTCCATACATAGGAGCACTATCTCTCCTGAGTCGCCTATGTTCTTTGTGGTGACTTTTTGCCTCACCAAGAACAACAGATTTGGCAGTCTGAAATTAGACAATCTTCTGCAGGTCCCAATACACATTAGACCGTTTTCCAATCCCACCAATAACATTTGAGAATGTGTTGGCTGTCATGAGTCATGAGTCTGGGGCCTTTGAACACTATTGGTGGATGCCATTGCTACTAGAGATAGGCGAACCTGCAGATGTTCGGGCATTGGGGATCTGGCCGGTCTTCAAAAAAGTTTGGGTTAGGTATTGGACTTTACCGGAACTTGAGCCCGAACCCAAAACCCAATATGAATCTATGGGGACCCAAACTTTAGTGCTATAAAATGGTGGCAGTATGGCATAGAGGGCTATAAAAAAAAGCCGGTGATTAAAGCAGGAGAATTATATTACCAGTCTTCCGCTGCGGTCACACTTGCTTTTGGGTCCACTCATTAAGCCTCATACATATACCCTTGTTTCCCGCGCCCACTCTCTGTGTCACACACACTCTGCAACTGTGATAGGCTGTTGATATCAGACTATGCCCCCACCCATTGTGCTGGATGTTTGTGTTTGGTTGCAATACATATTAGTAGATGGCAACAAACCTGTGGCCTGACATGATTTATTAGATACAAACCCTTGCTGGTTGTGGTTAATCTCTTCATTCTCATCCAGGTAACTTGCATACATGTTGTTTAATACTTTGTTCAAAGATCTTTCCTGGTATAGAATCAGGCTCACAGGCCTGTTGTTCCCTGAGACCACCTTCTTCCCCTTTTTGAAGCTGGGGACAACATCTGCTTCTTCTCAACAGATGCAAGGATGGAGGGCCATGATGCTGAGTGTTCCTGCCATGCCCTACCATGAAAATTGACAGCAAAAGTTAGTTTTAGGTAACAGCATGTTCTAGCTTTGGCTTAAGCTCAGGAAGAGCCTGACGTTGTCATAAGTAAGAGAATTGTGATGCTGGGCTAATAAAAAAAAAAAGGTCTGTGGCACCAAGGGGCTTAGTGTGGATGGTCATGTTGTCCTGCGACTGCCATATGAGATTTTATCACCTGAGGACCATTACTGAACTGTAGGCCAATGGACCTGGGGTTGCATAGGGGCTGTGAGGCTGGATGAGGTGATGGGCCGGAGGCTGAATTATGAGACCCAGGGTCTGCAGAGAAGCTGCACATTAGATCCCTTGGAGCACTTTTAAAGGTCAATAGAACGGTAAAAATGGTCATTCTAACATCTCCAAGGGAGACCTACAAAGTCACAAAAGGCAATCAGAGATCCCACCAAAAAATACATTGCCAGCAGTAATGACCAGCTGCAGAGATCTGAGCTCACCACTAGTCAAGTAGTGATGGCTCAATATATCAATATATCATAAGTGTGAAAGTGGGAAGTGAGAGTCGTGAAGGAGATGGAGCCAAAGTGAGTTGGATGGAGGTAGAGCCACATCCAGGTGAGTTTTTTGCTGAATTGAGGAAGAGTTGTGTCCAGGTGTCTGGAAAGACAGAGTTGGAGCAACAGCGACCTTCCTGAGTCCACACTGCAAGTTGCATTATCAAGTTGTATTGGAGTTATTTACGTAATGGTGATGAACGGGCACTGCCATGCTCAGGTGCTTGGAAGTCATAACAAGCAGTTGGACGCTTAGATGGGCACAACTCGAGTACTCGAGAACAATGGAAGACCTTCCGGAAAAAGGCTTGAGTTCACCATTGACTTCCCTTATACTCAGTATATGAGTTGCACTCATCTGAACGTCCAACCGCATGTTATGAGTACTGAGCAAGCGCCTGAGCATGGTAGTGCTCGCTCATCACTAGTCAGGACTCTTATGGCTTCCTACATTCCCCATTTTTTCATCTAATTTCTACTTTTCCTCCGTTATATGAGTTTCTGTCTTTGACAATGGTAGTGCGGTGATTTTCTCACTTTTGAGGCTTCAATACAAGACATGTTTTAGGAGAGCAGTCCTGGTTCATGTTTTTGGTTATGCATGAAGATATCTTCTTTCTGCCAGCATGGACTGCAGTTCCCACCTTCGTTAACCCGGAACTGCCATTAGAATTGCATCAGTATCCGGGTCAATGCGTTCTTCCATTTCTGCCAGTAAATATATAAAGCCTATTTTTAATGTTCCAAAAACCCATTTTTTACATTAACATATAAGTTTATACCACAATATGCAATACTTGCACAACCCTTCCGTAAGTACAGGGAGCAAAGATGGGTCAGAGGACACAAGGAGAGGAACTTCTCTGTTCCTAGTTCCTGCCATATAGAAACTGTACAACTAATTTAGACAAAGTACAAAGTAGAGAAGCAATAACCATGTCAGCTGTTTTTGGTGAGGTCACATTGGGGCGACAACCCACCTTCTTACCTACTATGGCCCAGAATACGCGGACACTGATACACCATTTCCCTAGTAACTTTGGATGGCCCAGGATAGTCATACTGACCCAGGTGCTCTCTGTGCCCTCCTGGCAATTTTTGGAGACTTTTGATTTGTATCTCATTTTTACATGATGTGCCACTCTGCCCTCCATTCCAGAATGAAGATGAACAGTCTGCAGCACTCTATCGGCGGCTGCAAAGTCCAAAAAATTCCAAGGAACCCACTTGAAGAATCACGATTCCTCTGCTCTGCATTCGGGGGTGTTGGGCTGAGTGATTGACAGCTTAGCCATCCTATCTGGACCTGGGATGTGCTGGGCTGTTGTCTTTTTTGACAGCTCAGTTGCCCACTCTTTCTAGCTTGTGCTGAGATTCTGCAGCTGCTCTTTGTCTTGTGTAATTGTTCGGCCTTTTAGCTATGTAGTTTCCTCCCAGAACACTGCCAGTCGTAGTTCCAGTTCTGTTGTGCTAGTTGGCCTCCTGTTTCTGTGCTCTGGGAATTGATCTTTTGCTTTGTATGACCATCCTTGTCTTGTCCCTCTGTTCTGATCCGGTAACTGACCTCAGACCGTGATTTAAGTACGCTTCTGTTTTTTCTCCTGTGTCTTGTGCTCTCCTGCTATCTGATCTAATTGTTTGACTATTCTACTTCTTCTTGTCCATATGTTGACTAGAGTCACAAAATAGGTAAGAAGAAACATCCAAATTCTGAGTGAAAAGAGTCCAAAAATTTATTTTGCCACATAAAAAGGCAACAATGTTTCGACCTATCAAAATCTGTCTTGGTAAACACCTCTTTGATAGGTTGAAACGTTGTTACTATCAATATGGAAGCATAATCTAAAGAGCTCTTTTGATAGGTCGAAACATTGTTACCTTTTTATGGGGCAATATAAACTTTTGGACTATTTTTTCATCCAGAATTTGGACATTGTCTTTTCTTAACCACTATCCTTCAATATCGTGAACCAATATATATATATACACAATATTTATCTTTACTAAAATGGTTCTCTAATTTATAAAAACCCATGGTAAAGACCCAATCAGGGAATTTGGAGTTACAAGGAATCCCCCTTTTATGGTTGTTATCTACTAATCATAATGGGAGTGTTAACAATGAGGGTCACCGCTCACATCAGGCTCTGTATGTACAATGTCTATAGACAGTGAGCTGTAAATCACAGCAGGGGGCGTGCTGGAGTGTCTGACCTAGTCCATTCAATGATAATCTCCTAAAGCTAAAACAAACATTGAAGGTGAACACAGTGTGATAAGAGACACATCACTGAAATCTGCGTGTTAACCCTTACAGCATGCTGTCTTCTGATTACATAGCAAAAACCTGCTGACAGATTGCTTTTAACTTAAAATTCATGCAATTGGCAGTATACTCCTGAAATTATCTGGCCAGGACACAATTTTATTTATCTAGTCTAAACAGCACAATAACCAGCAATTAGGCTTCTTATATTGCTTTGAGATAACCTGTTCCTGGGGAACAAAAGCGCTACAGTTCCCTGTTTGCACAGCCATTTATGGCGGAAGCATTTTCTTTCAACCGTTGCCATAAAATATCAAAATGCTCATGAACCAAAGATTTCATCTCGGGGAATGTTTGCTGTCTCAGGAATGAGGTTAACCTTAATACCGACTCTGGGTAATGGAGTCTTATCTGTACACCTTTAAACCAAGGCAATAAAAATGGCTTAAGAGGTAAGGGATGTGGACACCTTTGACACAAAAAATATATATACTGTATATGTATTTTTTTAAATGTTTGCAGAAACCTCAAGTTTATAAAATTGCATTAAGTTTTATACTGCAATCTACATTTCTTTTTACATGAGTAAAATTGCAACACTGCAAAAGTTGTAAAAACAAGAAAGAAACTTTGCTATTTACTCATTATGAAAAATCCATTTAGTTCTCAAGAAAAGTGAGACTGTGTCACCTGCCGATTGCTCTGCAGTGTGAGTGGTTTAAATGGGAGTAAATTTACTTTTGGACATTAAGGGTTAATGTCAGTTGCTGTTGCTGTCTGTGTCAGGTGATGTGGTCTGACCACTTCTCCAGCCTTTAAATAGTCCCATGACACACCACCTGATGTCGCTGATGGAGCTCATTCTCTATTGATCTGCGAGCTGTGTGGACGCTAAATGCAGTTTGGCTGAAGCCTTCCTGAAGCTATTTTCTCTTGGAGACTGCCATTGTGTGTTGGGAGTTGCTGTTCCTATCTCAATCCCTGGGTGGAGATGCTGTTACTATCTCAATCCCTGGGTGGAGTTGCTGTTCCTATCTCAATCCCTGGGTGGAGTTGCTGTTCCTATCTCAATCCCTGGGTGGAGATGCTGTTCCTATCTCAATCCCTGGGTGGAGTTGCTGTTCCTATCCAGATACCTGGTTGGAGTTGAGGGGGTGTAGACTAGGGCTGGTCAGGAACAGGGCAAGGATGGTGGCCCAGATGACCTCTTCACCTTCAAAGGTAATTCTGGGAACAGGCTCACCTAGGGACCCCAGTGTAAGGGTCAGACTATTTACCCTAATTAACTTTACCCATCATTACCATCCTAATTCATTACCCTCATCCATTATAACCACCTCATGACAGACTGTTGATTTTATTGTTTGCTGTTACTGCACTGGTGGCAGGAAGGTAGCACTGCACTTACAAAATCTCTCCAGAAGAGTTTGTAGGGCTACTGTGGATCACTGGATCTGGGCAGCTGCACTAAAATTGCAAAATTGCCCGCAGAATCAAACAGCATACATTTTGGGTCAGTGGTGCAACCGTGCCGCTGCTCTATGCTGTCAAACAATCAGAAGCATCATCATACTCCGGATAGGGAACCCTATGTGCTCCTATGCAACAAAATGTATTATTATTAATATTATTATTTATAGAGCACCATTGATTCCATGGCGCTGTACATGACAAAAGCTTACATACAGTGAGAGATTGATACAGAGGGGAGAGTGGATCCTGCCCTCTACAGGGCAGTGGGAAGGGAGACAGTAGGCTGGGTCTGCTCTGGTGGTGGTGGAGCGCTGGGTCCAGTGGTGGTGGAGCGCCGGGTCCATGGTGGTGGAGCGCCGGGTCCATGGTGGTGGAGCTCCAGGTCCAGCGGTGGTGGAGCGCCAGGTCCAGTGGTGGTGAGGTGGAACTGTGGTCATTGCAGGCTGTAGGCTGTTCTGAAGAGATGGGTTTTCAGGTTCCGCTTGAAGGTTCCGAGTGTGGGGGACAGTCGGACGTGATGGGGTGCAGATTTTCAGAGGATGGGGGATGTTTGGGCAAAGTCTTGCTGGCGGTTAGATGAGGAACATACAAGTGTGGAGGAAAGGAGGAGGTCTTGGGAGGATCGAAGATTACGAGTTGGAAGATATCGGGAGATTAGTTCAGAGATATAAGAGGGGGGACAGATTGTGGACAGCTTGTAAGTCAGTGTTAGTAGTTTGAATTGGATACGCTGGTGAATTGGGAGCCAGTGGAGGGATTTACATAGGGGAGAAGTGGAGGAATAGTGAAGAGAGAGGTGGATTAATCGAGCAGCAGAGTTAAGGACAGATTAGAGAGGTGCAAGAGTGTAAGCAGGGAGGCCACAGAGTAGGAGGTTGCAGTAGTCAAGACAGGAGATGATGAGGGCATGTACTAGTAGTTTAGTAGATTGGGGGTTGAGGAAGGGACAGATTCTGGAAATATTTTCCAGTTGGAGGCGGCAAGTGGTGCCAAGGGTTTGGATTTGCAGTTTGAAGGACAAGGTAGAGCCAAAAGTAACTCCGAGGCAGCGGACTTCAGGTACAGGGCAAAGTGTGATGTAATTTATTGTGATAGATATTTCAGGTAAGTAAGGTGTAGGAGATGGAGGAAAGATGATGAGTTCGGTTTCATCTACATTGACTTTTAGGAAGCGAGAGGACAAGAAGGAGGATATGGCTGATAGACACTCTGGGATTCTGGACATCAGAGAGGTGACATCTGGGCCAGAGAGGTAGATCTGAGTGTTGTCAGCGTACAGATGATACTGGAAGCCATGGGGCTGTATGAGTTGTCCTAGGCCAAGGTTATAGATTGAAAAAAGTAGGGGCCCCCGGACAGAGCCTTGACGGATCCCAACAGAGAGGGGATGGGGCGAGGAGGTTGTGTGGGAGTGGGTGACACTAAATGTGCAGTTGGAAAGGTAGGAAGAGATCCAGGAGAGGGCAAGGTCAGTGATACCAATGGAAGAGAGGGTGTGTAATAGGAGGCAGTGGTCGACTGTGTCAAATGTAGAGGACAGGTCAAGAAGGAGGAGGATGGAGAACTGTCTGTTAACTTTGGCTGTGAGAGAGTTGTCAGTAATTTTGGTCAGGGCAGTTTCAGTGGAGTGGTTGGGGCGGCAGCCGGATTGAAGGTTGTCAAAGAGAGTTGGATGAGAGGTGGATGAGAGTACCGTGTGGATATGCTTTTCGAGAAGTTTGGAAGTGAAAAGGAGCAGAGATATGGGCCGGTAGCTGGATGTAGAAGTGGGGTCGAGGGATGGCTTCTTTAAGACATGTGTAATTGTTGCATGTTGAAAGCAGAAGGAAAGGTACCAGAGTTTAGTGATAGGTTGAAGAGGTGGGTTAGGGCTGGGATAAGTGTGGTGGTGAGGTTGGGAAGGAGGTGGGATGGGATGGTGTCCAGTGCACAAGTGGTGAGGTGCAATCTGGAGAGGAGGTGTGCAAGTTCTCCTTCAGTGATGGAGGGGAGGAGGGTTAGTGGGGGAGGGGAATGGTCTGGTATACATAGGGATTGTGATGGTTGGGTAGCAAAGACTTGTCTGATCTGTTCAATCTTGTTGGTGAAGTATGTAGCAAAGTCTTCTGCAGAGATACGAGAAGTAGGAGGGGGTAGTGGGGGGCGGAGGAGGGAGTTAAATGTGTTGAATAACTGCCTGGGGTTGTGGGACAAAGAGGATATGAGGGTAATGAAGTCATTCTGTTTAGTGGTGGTGAGTGCTGACTTGAATGTGAGAAGTGCTTGCTTGAATGCTGTGTAGTCTTCATGTGAGTGTATTTTCTTCCAGCGCCACTCTGCAACCCTAGATGATTGCTGGAGATTTTTAGTGGTGTCTGTGTGTCAGGGTTGTCTGTTGATTCGTAGTGTTCTGCCATGAATGAGAGGCGCAACTGCATCAATAGCTGCTGTGAGTGCAGAGTTGTAGAAAGCTGTGGCATTATCTGTGTTGTGGAGTGAGGATATGAATGATAGCGGTAAAATGGCATGTGTGAGCGTCAAGATGTGTGAGGTTTCTGCGAGGGTCTGCGAGTTGGTGAGTTGGTGGACATGGGTGGCAGATGAGGAGGACAAGGATGAGAAAGTGAGTAGATGGTGGTGAAAATAAAACAACCTATTTAATATTCAGAGTATATATCAGTGAGCAGCATTTGCTATGTCACGGTGGTGGCCGTCTCAGCAGCTGTGGCCCTGGCTTCACATGAAAAGGGGGAACTGTATGCATGGTGCAAAGTTTATTATGCAGAAATAAAAGGACAGTATAATAGAAAGTTTGTAACGCTAGTTGGGATATTCAACCACTATATGGATGACACTGCAGGAGATCCCTGGGAGATAGATGGTGATGAGCAGTGTAGATGGTTAACCCTTCCCAACTAGGGCTGGCTCCCAGGAAAATGTATAGTCAGTGTAGTGCAGTAAAGAATAAGGCAGCAGGAGACAGGATGTTCAACTTCACCATTTATAGCAAACTCCAGACAGATCCACAGTACACCCTTCACCAGGCTTCAGTTTGACCTGCACAATGGGGGTATGACTCCTCTGTTGGGTTGTAGTGTGCTTTCCTGCTGCTGAATCCCTTTCTGGGACAAAAGGCTTCTTGGAGCTTGAAACCTCCTGTACTGCCTAGTACTTGTTCCATGTGTTTCCTCCAGCTGAGTTGGAAATTCAGAGCCTGAAGAAGGTCCCTAATCCTATTATGCTGCTGAGCTCCTGGAAACTGGGTGTTAAAGACCCACACAGCAATTCAGACTTACCACCAGACCTTGAAAGACAGGGTAGCCTAGGGATTGAGACCTACCATTTGCAGTGCTCATCTCTTCAGAAGGTCCAGGACCTCTCATCCAGGACGTCCTCCTTCTTGCTTCTAACTCACCTCAAGCTCCTGCTATCTGGACTTGCCATCGTGAGCTGCTATTTCTGTTAGATGTGTATCCAAGGACACACATTCAGCCGAAAAATATTACAGTACACAGACCCTCCAGGACTGTAGAGTCAGGGGACAGTGATTTTCAAACATTTGTTTGAGAAGAGCAATAAGGAATAGGTAACATTATTACTGGAAGGAGTCCAGGATGGAGGAGATTATACCAGGAAAAGACCCAAGTATAGAAGATATTACACCAGATTGGTTGACATTATATCAGGAAAGGGAGAAATTATACCAGGAAGGGGCCCAGGACTTGGGGATACTTGTTAACTTATATGTGACGCCACCCGCAGGTTGTGGTTATAGATGGCCACCGCTGCTCGACAGTTCTCCTAGTTCAGCCCAATAGTTGGGAGGCAGCAATGTTCTTGAGCCCTTTACGGGTAGGGCTGACCCTAAGGTGGCCAAAGGTACCTGAGTGAGTTGGTAGTTATGTTTCTGGTGCTTTAGACGTGTTAAGAAAGTTCACACACACTGCGGGTTGCAGTCTTCAGTTCTTTTACTCATAGTCTTTGTGCAGCAGCCTGCTGAGCACTGGGTTCTCGGAGGCAGGGATCCAGCTACTCCCGGGTAGTAGGATAGTTCGTAACCAGCACCCCTTCTCTGTCCTTTCCAGGTCGTCTCACACTGCGCTTGCCTCGCCCGTCCTGTCTTGCGCCTCACCACCCATAGCTCTGAGCCAGTGACTGTGGGATTTTCCTAGGGGTTCCCCTGCAGTGTCTCCCCTTAGCCCTATGGTTGCCACCTTTTCAGCAGATGTGCGCAGTTGTCGGCTGAGTGACCATGAAAGTGGCACAGCCTCCAGGTTGCTAGCTGAGCCTGGTCTTCTCCACTAGTCTTTTGGGTTCCCGTAGCCCCTTGCGGCCTAGTCCCTCCACTTGCCTGCACCTGACAATGGATACAAGACCCACAATATGATTGCTCACTTCCCGTGCCTCTGGGACCCCCTCTTCCTCCTGGAGCCACTTGAGTGATGTTCTGCTCTAAGGTTCGGCCTCAGGACGAGCTCCCACTTGCTCCAGTCCTCTGGACACTTCTCAGGCGTACGTTCTCTAGCTTCCCTCCAACTCAACCTTGGTGTTCAATGTCCTTTCCTCAGCTGGTCACTCTCTTTCTCTGATCAATTGACTCTTCTCCTGTGTTCTAGATCTTTCCCTTCTCTTTTTATACCCTTTGTCACGTGTCCCACATCATCTACGTGTGTTTCTTCCTGACCTCACTCCTCCCCAAGTGCTCCCTCTAACTACTGCCTTCACCACCCAACCCCATTACAATGGTTCATAGTGTGATCTGGGTGTCCCGGCAACGGTTTGTACCCCTCTTACCAGTGAGTGGGATACTACACCCTCACAGGGGTGCAGCATCTCTGTGGCGACTGCAATCGCAGGGGCACCACAATACTATACCAGGAAAAGGACCAAGTATAGAAGACATTATACCAGGATAAGGGACATTATACAGGAAAGCGAGATATTATACAAGGAAAAGGTCCCGATGGGAGGACATTATACCAGGAAAAGACCCAAGTATAGATGGCATTATACCAGGATAAACCCGGATCCACCCGGTCATCTCCTGTGATGGATCCACCCGGTCATCTCCTCCTGTGATGGATCCACCCGGTCACCTCCCCTTGTGATGGATCCACCTAGTCATCTCCTCCTTTGATGGACCACCCAGTCACCTCCTCCTGTGATAGATACACCCATCATCTCCCCTGTGATGGATCCACCCGGTCATCTCCTCCTGTGATTGGATGGATCCACCTGGTCATCTTGCTCATGTATTGATCTCACCCTGTGATCAGTCATCTCCTCCTGTGATGGATCCACCTGGTCATCACCTCCTGTGATGGATCCACCTGGTCATCTCCTCTGTGATGGATCCACCTGGTCATCTCCTCATGTGATGGATCCACCTGGTCATCTTCTGTGATGGATCCACCTGATCATCTCCTCCTGTCATGGATCCACCTGGTCATCTCCTCCTGTGATGGATCCACCTGGTCATCACCTCCTGTGATGGATCCACCTGGTCATCTCCTCATGTGATGGATCCACCTGGTCATCACCTCCTGTGATGGATCCACCTGATCATCTCCTCTTCATGGATCACCTGTCATCTCTCTGTGATGGATCCACCTGGTCATCTCCTCCTGTAAGGATCCACCCGGTCATCTCCTCCTGTGATGGATCCACCTGGTCATCACCTCCTGTGAAGGATCCACCCGTCATCTCCTCCTGTGATGGATCCACTCACTGGTCCATCACCTCCTGTGATGGATCCACCCAGTCATCTCCTCCTGTGATGGATCCACCGTCATCTCCTCATGTGATGGATCCACCTAGATCATCTCCTCCTGTGATGGATCCACCCTGTCATCTCCTCCTGTGATGGATCCACCTAGTCATCTCCTCATGTGATGGATCCACCTGATCATCTCCTCCTGTGAAGGATCCACCCGGTCATCTCCTCCTGTGAAGGATCCACCCGGTCATCTCCTCCTGTGTTGGATCCACCCGGTCATCTCCTCCTGTGATGGATCCACCCGGTTATCTCCTCCTGTGAAGGATCCACCCGGTCATCTCCTCCTGTGATGGATCCCCCCGGTCATCTCCTCCTGTGATGGATCCACCTGGTCATCTCCTCCTGTGAAGGATCCACCGGTCATCTCCTCCTGTGATGGATCCACCCGGTTATCTCCTCTGCTGCCGTCCTTTATCGCTCTCTTCCTCTGTGACAGATCTGGATGGAGATGGTGAACGTTCTCTTGTGACTTCATTACATTTTGTGGAATCTGCAATGTTGCTATAAATTTTCGTCACTTTATACCATTTTACGGCTAATTTTAGCTCAGTCCTGACTTCAATTTGGAGAAATGTCATTAATTTCCTTTACTTGTTAATTGTGGTTGTAGAAGCAGTGGAGACCTCGTGACCTGATTTTAGATCATATTGCTAAATGTTTCCAAGAATCTCTCAGCTGTAGTATATAAGACTCCAGATCTTTACTGGAAAGAAGATGTGAACAGCCGATGTCAGCAAAACTCACAGCCAGGAGGGATATCGGAATATAAAGAATTTACTACAACCATACAGCTCCTACTATAGGGGGCGCTATAGACTGCACATCCAGACTGCTGTAATAGGGGCGCTATAGACTGCACATCCAGACAGCTGTAATAGGGGGGCTATAGACTGCACATCCAGACTGCTGTAATAGGGGGGCTATAGACTGCACATCCAGACTGCTGTAATAGGGGGGCTATAGACTGCACATCCAGACTGCTGTTATAGGGGGGCTCCAGACTACACATCCAGAACGCTGTAATAGGGGGGCTATAGACTACACATCCAGACTGCTGTAATAGAGGGGCTATAGACTGCACATCCAGACTGCTGTAATAGGGGGCTATAGACTGCACATCCAGACTGCTGTAATAGGGGGCTATAGACTCACATCCAGACTGCTGTAATAGGGAGGCTATAGACTGCACATCCAGACAGCTGTAATGGGGGGCTATAGACTGCACATCCAGACTGCTGTAATAGGGGGGCATAGACTGCACATCCAGACTGCTGTAATAGGGAGGCTATAGACTCACATCCAGACTGCTGTTATAGGGGGGCTATAGACTGCACATCCAGACTGCTGTAATAGGGGGCTATAGACTGCACATCCAGACTGCTGTTATAGGGGGGCTATAGACTGCACATCCAGACTGCTGTAATAGGGGGCTAGACTGCACATCCAGACAGCTGTTATAGGGGGGCTATAGACTGCACATCCAGACTGCTGTAATAGGGGGCTATAGACTACACATCCAGACTGCTGTAATCGGGGGCTATAGAGTCACATCCAGACTGCTGTAATCGGGGGGCTATGACTGCACATCCAGACTGCTGTTATAGGGGGGCTATAGACTACACATCCAGACTGCTGTAATAGAGGGGCTATAGACTGCACATCCAGACTGCTGTTAATCGGGGGGCTATAGACTCACATCCAGACTGCTGTTATAGGGGGGCTCCAGACTACACATCCAGACTGCTGTAATAGGGGGGTTATAGACTGCACATCCAGACTGCTGTAATCAGGGGGGCTAGACTACACATCCAGACTGCTGTTATAGGGGGGCTATAGACTACACATCCAGACTGCTGTAATAGAGGGGCTATAGACTGCACATCCAGACTCTGTAATAGGGGGTGCTATAGACTGCACATCCAGACGCTGTTATAGGGGGCTATAGACTACACATCCAGACTGCTGTAATAGGGGTGCTTAGACTGCACATCCAGACTGCTGTTATAAGGGGGCTCCAGACTACACATCCAGACTGCTGTAATAGGGGGCTCCAGACTACACATCCAGACTGCTGTTATAGGGGGCTTTAGACTGCACATCCAGACTGCTGTAATAGGGGGCTATAGACTGCACATCCAGACTGCTTGTAATAGGGGGCCCAGACTCACATCCAGACTGCTGTTATAGGGAGGCTTTAGACTACACATCCAGACTGCTGTTATAGGGGGCTATAGACTGACACATCCAGACTGCTGTAATCAGGGGGCTATAGACTGCACATTCAGACTGCTGTTATAGGGGGCTATAGACTACACATCCAGACTGCTGTAATAGAGGGGCTATAGACTACACATCCAGACTGCTGTAATAGAGGGGCAATAGACTGCACATCCAGACTGCTGTTATAGGGGGCTATAGACTGACACATCCAGACTGCTGTTATAGGGGGCTCCAGACTACACATCCAGACTGCTGTTATAGGGAGGCTTTAGACTGCACATCCAGACTGCTGTAATCGGGGGGCTTTAGACTGCACATCCAGACTGCTGTAATAGGGAGGCTATAGACTGCACATCCAGACTGCTGTAATCGGGGGGCTTTAGACTGCACATCCAGACTGCTGTTATAGGGGGGCTCCAGACTACACATCCAGACTGCTGTTATAGGGGAGCTCCCGTCTACACATCCAGACTGCTCTTATAGGGGGGCTTCAGACTACACATCCAGACTGCTGTTATAGGGGGCTCCAGACTACACATCCAGACTGCTGTAATAGGGGGCTCCAGACTACACATCCAGACTGCTGTTATAGGGGGGCTTCAGACTACACATCCAGACTGCTGTTATAGGGGGCTCCAGACTACACATCCAGACTACTGTTATAGGTGGCTCCAGACTACACATCCAGACTGCTGTTATAGGGGGCTCCAGACTACACATCCAGACTGCTGTTATAGGGGGCTCCAGTCTACACATCCAGACTGCTGTTATAGGGGGCTCCAGTCTACACATCCAGACTGCTGTTATAGGGGGGCTATAGACTGCACATCCAGACTGCTGTAATAGGGGGGCTATAGACTGCACATCCAGACTGCTGTTATAGGGGGGCTCCAGACTACACATCCAGACTGCTGTTATAGGAGGGCTCCAGACTACACATCCAGACTGCTGTTATAGGGGGTTCCAGACTACACATACAGACTGCTGTAATAGGGGGGCTATAGACTGCACATCCAGACTGCTGTAATAGGGGGTGCTATAGACTGCACATCCAGACTGCTGTTATAGGGGGGCTCCAGACTACACATCCAACTGCTGTTATAGGAGGGCTCCAGACTACACATCCAGACTGCTGTTATAGGAGGGCTATAGACTGCACATCCAGACTGCTGTTATAGGGGGCTCCAGACTACACATCCAGACTGCTGTTATAGGGGGGCTCCAGACTACACATCCAGACTGCTGTTATAGGAGGGCTTCAGACTACACATACAGACTGCTGTTATAGGGGGCTCCAGACTACACATCCAGACTGCTGTTATAGGGGGGCTCCAGACTACACATCCAGACTGCTGTTATAGGGGGCTTCAGACTACACATCCAGACTGCTGTTATAGGGGGGCTCCAGACTACACATCCAGACTGCTGTTATAGGGGCTTCAGACTACACATCCAGACTGCTGTTATAGGGGGATAGAGACTATTAATCGTTTGTTACATACACCTAGACTTTCTCATCTGTACAGACCGTACTGAATCTGGCTCAGTAGGTGTCATTGTAATTGGCCAGCAATTTCATTACTCCGCTGGGTTTCCCCTCTGATTTTCTGATCACATTCATCACATTTGTCTGTGATTTTTTTTCTGTATGAAAATGCTCAGATTAATTTTTTATCTTGTTTTAAATACCTAGGGGGGGGGGGTAGATGGGGGAGGGTTGTTGTATTTTGCACCAGTATGTGAAATACTTACATTTACATTCATTATTACTTTTTACCCGTGTGGCTATTTAACAGTTTCAGTAGAGTATTTTAAGTCTTCAATAACTAAGGCTAGGGTCAAACTTAAATATAGAATTGCATTCACCGCATCCAGATCAAGATGCGGTGAATGCAATTGGCTTCAGACAACCAGCAATCCGGGAACCGGATTTCTGAAGCCGCAATCCGTTAACCGGATTGTTCAGGTTGTGTAATCCTGAGCAATCCGGTTACCGGATAGTTTACTCATCCCTGCGGCAACCGTTCTGTGTGTGTTAAAACTTTTAATTTTATTATTAAATGTTGCTATAATGTCTCTAGGGGGTGCCCACTCCCCCTAGAGACCTTCCACCCACTCAGGTGGGCATATAATGCTTTATTCACTTATGTACAGCAGCCGGCTCTTGTTAGCTGCTGTACATTTTTATCAATGAAGGCGCCAGGCTCCTCTATTGTAGCTATAGCTATAGTATGTGCGCTGTCCGAGGTTCTGAAGCCATTTACAGTAGATCTATGGGCAGCGCTGCCCATAGATCTACTGTATAAGCCTTCAGGACCTCGGACAGCGCACATACTATAGCAATAGCTACAATAGCTATAGTATGCGCGCTGCTCTTAGAGGAGCCTGGCGCCTTCATTGATAAAAATGTACAGGAGCTAACAGGAGCCGGCTGCTGTACATAAGTGAATAAAGCATCTAAGTGGGTGGAGGGTCTCTAGGGGGAGTGGGCACCCCCTAGAGACATTACAGCAACATGTAATAATGTAATTAAAAGTTTAGGACAATTATTTTTGTGATTTTTCATTGAAGACAAATTAAATGAAGATAATAATACCAAAGAATTTGTGATTGCAATCATTTTCAGGAAGAAACTGAGTATTATCTGACAGAATTGCAGGGGTGTCAATACTTTTGGCCACAACTGTATGTAAACCAGAACGTCTCCCTTTTAACTATCGATATGTTGCTTGGAAATGCCATCCCTCTATGATCAGTGAATGTCTAAGTTTTAAAAACATCTCTTATGTCCTAGTGATAAACCAATACTTAAAGATGATCTGTCTATAGATCAAAAAGGGTAATTTTCTATCCTTATTTTATTCCCATTTCTACCCTGAGTATTCTATTTTATATTTCTAAAATCCCCCATACAGCTTGAGATGTATCATGGGGTGGTATAGCGGATAGGAAATCAGTTGGCAAGATTGTAAGATGGGCAAGGCGTTCAGGGGAGCTAGTCTGCCCTTATAGGGTGGTTCCCTAACTCACCTTGTTCCCAGAGATACCCTAGATGGAGTGGAGGTATGGATCACCTTCCTAGCCCTTCACTCCTGATTAGCCCTAGGCAAAGAGCCCTTAACTCCACCCATGCACTGGGAAAAGCCAACCACTCCAAGAAAGGGGAACACCAGCAGCTCCAGCAAACACGACTGTACAGCACGGGTCCTAGAAGAGGATTACCTCTTTCTGCAAACAAGGGAAGTGGAGCTATTTCAAGATGGGGGAGTATACTGAATACTAATATACACCCTTCCACCTCCACTTAAATGGTATGACTCACCCCTCCACCTGCAGAGCTGCACACAGACTAAGGAAAAAACTCAGATTTAATCACAGCAGCAGCACTCATGGACTGTAAGCAGTCACATGTACAACATGTGACAACATGTGGGACTTTTTAATTAGTGCTAACTTTTTACATTTTTCAAGGATCCTCAGGGGCATGTCTTTAGGCTTCTTTGTACTCATCCTGGGAGCCACGCCCCTTGCTAAGGACATTAATAATTAGTATTAACCAATAAGTATGGTAGATTGAAAAAAAAAGCCCAAAATTTAGCTGCTAGGATATAGAGCGAAAAATGGACATTTTACACTTCCATTCTCCCCTGAGTATTCTACTGTACTTTTTACATTAATATAATCCACCATACAGCTTGAGATGTGGGACTTTTTAGTTAGTGCTAACAGTTTTTATAGTTATCCAGTAGGGTGGCTCACAGGATCCTCAGGGGCGTGTCTGTAGCTTCTCTGTGGGACATTACTGTGAGCATGCCCTTGCTAAATACATTAATATGAGTGCAAACTAAATGTATGGTAGATAAAAAAAGCCAAAACTTAGCTTGAGTATTTATGGTTATTTTTTTCCATTTCTCTCCTGAGTATCTATTTGATATTTCAAACCACTACAGCTTGATGTGGTGACTTATTTAGAGCATTTTTTTATTTCAAGAGGCACTGCTTGCAGGATCCTAGGGGCGTGTCTTACTCTCTGTGGACTTACCTGTCAGCCACGCCATTGCTAAATACAGTATAATGAGTCAAACTAAATGTTGGGAGATTAAAAAAAGCCCAAAATTTAGCTGCGAAATATGAGCAAAATTGACACTTTTAACTGATATTATTCCATTCTCCCTGAATTTACTTTATTATTTCAAAATCAAGCAACAGCTTGAGATGGACTTTTTATGTAGGCTGTTTTTATAGTTATCAAAGAGGCGTGTTACAGGATCTCGGGCTGTCGTAGGAAACCTTTCCCGTATGAGCCCCACCCCATTGGAAAAGACATAATAACTAGTACTAAATGAAAAGTAGTGTGGATCAAAAAAGAAACAAGACAATAATGTAGCTAATGAGAAGACAGTAGTCCTCTGTTATAGGTTTGTACAAATTATAAGTCATTAATTAACGCATACTTTATTATACTCAGGATCTGGTCATCCAAGAAGGGGTTCTGAATGGACAGCAGACCCCTTCATCAACTCATTCTCTATGGGCTGATGGGACAAACCCATAGAGAATGAATGTACGGAGGTGCATGTGTAACACCTTCATTTCAGTCCTTTTTTGGAACGCAGTTGGGCCCTTTAATCAATAAGTACGTCTATCAATCCATAGGGACTCATGGTACAATGATGCCCCTTAATATGTATATTCTATTCTGTTCATTTTTATCAATGTATTTACCTATAATTCTGACCTTTGACATCTATTTAGAAATAGTCTGGACTTTCTTATCTACGACCATCCAACTAATTACCAGCTAATAATAAGCTATAATAATAATAATAATAATCACCCGTGATCCAGCGTACGATGGAGGAACAGCACAGTAAATATACAATTTGTGACATATAATTAGTGCCCTATACCAGGTTAACTGCTGCTCACATATTGTGATGTTTAATCAAGCAGACGTCTATAATTAATAATGAATCTCACAGCTGTTTAGATGCAAATATGCAAATCGCTGATAAAAGCTTCTTGGCGTCTGGACGGAAGAAAGGATAATCTGAGAAGAAAGTTTCGGATTTAATCTCCTTCCAGAGATTCTCTTAGTTCTCCGATTTGCCTGTTTCTGTCGATTCTTGCATTCCAAGCTTTACAGAAAAGTTTTGGTATCCTCTGTTATTTCTCCTGGAAATAATGGAATGAACTGACAACATGGGTTCCACCATTCCCTTTAGGAATAAGGTCAGATTACACTGTGAGCCCTGATGGGACAGTGTCATATTGTATGGGGACACCCCTCTGTGAGAAGGAAAATGGTAACCGTTAATCAAAGTAGTTATACATTTCCAGGAGTAGTAACAGAGGCACAGTGTCACGTGTTGACTTTGCAGCCCACAGGTAATGCTACTGTAATTTAATCAGAGTTCATTTCCTTTGGCATTTCCAGAGTTAATGCCAGAAAGCTGGTGTAGTCTTTGCTGTGTGCGACTCTGCAGGTGGCGGTGGAGGGATGTGTCAGAGCTCTGATCTCCACTCTCTCAGCCTTTAAGTAGTTCCACTTCCCTCCATCAGGTGTCGCAGATAGAGTTCAGTCTTCACTTGAATCCTGTGCAGTGAAGACATGCTGTGCTGCTGCTGTTCCCTTCCTTTGGAGTTGCTGGGTTTTCCTGCTCCGTGGGTGGAGGTAGGAGCGCTTAGCCTAGGGTATATCAGTAGCAAGGGGGCAAGGGTGGCGGCCTGGACATCTTCAGGAACTCCAGGAACAGGGTGAGCCAGGGACCCCCAGTCAGTGTCAGACTAGTTTCCCAGTTCGTCTTTACCCATCTTACAATCTTGGCTCCTGATTCCTTATGTGCTGTACCACCTTGTGACACACAGCCAAAGGTTTTTAAGTGAAGAGGCTCAAAAATTCTTAAAAGGATCTGCCACCCCCCCCCCCCTGCTGCATGGCAAACTAAATGCAGCACTGAATGCAGCATGTCTACTGCATTCAGGGAAGGGGTCCCCCATGTGTCTGTGTGCTGTGTACCCCGAGTTATAGCCTTTCTAAAACTTACAGTTAGAAGCCATGGAGGAAGGCACGGTGGCTGGAGGGAGCTTGATTGACTGTGGCCATTCCATCCCCCACTGCCTCTCTGTGTTGCTTCTGCTGTGATGTTTATGCTTTGTCAGGGCAGGAATCTGGAGCTGATGTTAGGACAAATGATTTGCATGCTGTGAGTGACAGAGAGGAGGAGGGCAGAGCCAGCACAACAGAAGCAGCCCATTGACTTCAATTATACTTGGGTACTCAAGTTGTGCCTATCAGAGCATCATGAGTACCGAACACGATGGTGCCCGCTCATCACTATTGACTCAATGAAAAGTTGACAACTGCAAAGGAGAAACAGCAGCCACCAAAACCAATCAATGACCTCTTATCCAGCAACCAATACCCTACTGTGCACTGACAAGGGGCAAAAACTCTACAGGTGTTTATTCCTTTGGAAGGAGACTCTGATTTTAATTATTTGGCTTCTTAAAAGATAGAGCATTAACCTACAGGGGGGTTAACTACAATGGGTGGAACTAGCTTTCTCCCTCCTACAGGAGAGCTCATTTGCATACCAAATATGTAGGCAAATATATAGGCATATAAATCCATAAATACCTATCCTACTTATCCATCTTAGTCTGGATTTTTCTGTAACAACATATGGATTTGAACCTTCAGCGATAATGGAACAAGACAAAAGAAGAATCACCACCTTCGAAATGTGGAGCTGGAGAAGGACGTTATCAATACCCTGGATGGCAAGAAGAGGAAACACATCAATACTGGAACAAATCAAGCCAGACATGTCACTGGAAGGAAGATCACCAAGATACGACTTGTCTACACATCATACGAAGAGAGCAATCACTGGAGAAGGACATCATGGTCAGAAGAGTAGAAAAAATATGGCGAAGAGGGAGACCAGCAACCCGATTACTTGATACTATCAAGATAATGGCAGAGAAGACCCTAGTGGACCTATGTAGGCTTGGAGAAGACCCTTTTAGACCTATCTAGGCTTGGAAAAGACCCTGTTGGACCTATCTGGGCTTGAAGGAGACATTGATGGATCTATCTAGGCTTGGAGAATAACCTGGTACACCTACCTAGGCTTCAAGAAGTCCTTGGTGGACATATCTAGGCTTGCAAAAGACCATGCTGGACCTATCTGAGCTTCATGGAGACATTGGTGTATCTATCTAGGCTTGGAGAAGACCCTGGTGGAGCTATCTAGACTTGAAAAAGATCCCAGTGGACATATCTAGGTTTGGGGAAGACTCTGGTGGAGCTACATAGGCTTGGAGAGTACCCTGGTAGACATATCTAGGCTTAGGCAAGAACCTGGTGGACCTATCTAGGCTTGGTAAAGACCATGGTGGACCTATCTAGGCTTGGTAAAGACCATGGTGGACCTATCTAGGAATAGAGAAGACCCTGGTGGACCCATCTAGGCTTGAGGAAGACTCTGGTGGGCCTATCTAGGCTTGGAGAAGACCCTGGTGGACATATCTAGGCTGCACAAGATTGATCTTTCTACATAGCATTCATCCATCAAGTCGCCTTGGCTCGAGATCGAGCTGAAGATTGTTAAAATAAATATAATACTACATCCATAATGGGCCACTTTTGAGCCACTGATTGCTTCCGATATGGTAAGATCTTCTCTGACATCATCAGAGTTTGATCCTGCTTTTGGCACAGGATGGCACATGGTAAAATCACAGCTCAGACGTTGGCATTGTGATTTGTAGGACCTTTGCATTGAATCTGTATATTCTCCATGTATTCAGTGAGTTTCCCCCAGATTCTCCACTACAAAAACATTCCTTAGTAGACCAGAAATTCTTGAAGAACACAAAACAAGACTGGACTCATTGTAATTGTGCCCATAAATCAATGATAATGGAGACTCATCTCCTGTACATTTGCCTGTAGGCTTCTTATTTAGGTTGGGGGTCTGCTGATATTGTAAGGTCTGGAGCTTAATCAGAGATGACCACCCATGGATGCATCTGGGTCTAGAGGACACAAGTGCCACTTCCAGAAGATAAGGAACATTTGCCTGCACATTTTTGCAGTGATAGCGATCATTCTTGATAATGATGACATGTGCTTGGGGTCCTATCTCAGTGTTTAGGAGTAATCTTGTTAGCCCTCATCTGTCCGCTGATATCTCAGGAGGGTTGGTGTTATGGGAAAGGGCAATGATGAGCAATCTTTGGCTTTCCAGCTGTCTTGGAATAAATTCCTGGATACCTCTTGCCTAGTAAAATACGAGACCTGTCCAATTGTTACTGAATGACTATTCGTGACTTATTCCGAAAAGTGCAGAATAGCAACATGTGACCCTTCAGCTGTTGAGCTATGCGGCTTTGACCATATTATGGCATGTCAATGAATGCCAAAGCAAGAGTCATGGGCGACTGGATGGATAGCTGTATGGAATGTATCGGACATCATTCATCTGATGTTTGTTATCACGTTCAATATAGTAGACATGAAAAGACGTCCTTCTCCAGACAAAATGACAACTAAGGGATGGGTCAGCGACCCAACCACATGCCTTTGTTAGGAAAGTCCACTTTAATTGGAGTAAAAACTCTCTCGCAGCAGATGGAGGTCGACTTTGCTCATTGTAATCTGCTGCTGTATGGTCTCGGGGCCACTCCTCCAGGGGCATTCACTGCCATCATCTGCCCCCCAGTACATCTTATCATGGCCACCACTGGAGGAGAGGATGGAGACATTAGGGGGCGATGACCCCCTCTATGAGAGACGAGAACAACTTGGGCAACACCGACAGGCCCTTCAGGATTGATGACCCCTGTGGATTTGGGTGCAGCTGGCTGGCTAACCAAGAGAGGCCTGGCCTCCATCCGACACATCACTCTCCAGTGGTCGGCCTCCTGTTGCTTCTTTGCAAAGTCATCATCGGTGGCCTCCCGACTTATGCCAACTGTGAACCACCCCTTGCGGCCCATCACCTTCATGAAGGCAATGTTCTCCCCAACATAGAGTGTGCTGAGTCTTTTGGGAAGATGGTCATGCAGCAGGGTGGATCGGTTGACGTAGCACCGATGACAAGTACCATCTTCGGCTATGAAGCCAAACCCCCTCTGTTGGATGAATGTTACTACCGTGTCTCAGGTACATTGGTCATCAAAGTCACTGGTCTTATGCCCATGCAACCATTCCGGTGATGGCATCCTCAGGCCAAACCTCCTCAAAAAGGAGACAGGACGGGGTTGTTTGCATGAATGGGGTAGGGTTTCTCACATGGCATTCTTCCAGTAAAAACCTCCGGTAGGGGTGATACACAAGGCTGGGAAACAGGGTCTTCTGAATCTACTACCTCTTCTTCGTACTCATCCTTCTCATCATGCTCCTATATTTGCTGATCCATTAGCTGTGGCTCTGGTTGCAGGTTTAGTAACGTAGGCATGTTGCAAGATCCTCCTGACTGTGACATCTGGTGGCATGGGAAATGGCTCACCTCCTCATTGTGAGCTCCTCACATCCTCCTCTGGCACCTGAGCCCAGCACTGGATCTGCACTTCGCTGCATATGAGGCCCAATGCAAGTAGCGCTGTGGAGATCCAGGTCACATATGTGTCCTGTGCGAGCTGCCCCACTTCTGGTGATGAAGCACCCTCTGCCCCTGGGGTGGTGATGGAGATAATAACCCCTAGAGCTGGCATATCTTGTGGTAGATCCATGATTGTGACTTACTCTTGACCCATGACTCTTCCAGTGCCAGGTCACAATTACTTAGTGTATATTACTGTGTGCACAATCTTGTTGCCTAGCTCCTCATTCACCCCTCAGTGGGGTGGGCTTCAGAAGCACCTGACTTAGGCTGCTTTCACATAACGATTTTCGGTCATCCGATTGTATCCGTTCCAAAACGGATACAATCGGATCCGAAATCGGACCCCATGTTCCCCTATGGGAATCGGATGGGATCGGATGTGCCACTATTGGCATCCGATTTTGGCACCACCCGATCCCATCCGATGTAATCACGGGCACAAAATCATAGCCTGCTACGATTTTGTGTCCGTGACTCACATCGGACAGCCTCGGATCACTGCTGATCCAAGGCTGATCTGAGTGCCCACAGCATGGGAGCCTATGGACATCGGATCCGAGCTCACCTCGGATCCGATGTCGGCTCCGTATCCCCTGTCTTTCCCTGCTTCTGCGCCTCCATCTTCTTCCTTCTCCTATTCTATATGCTGTGCCCCCGCTATTCTTTGCTGTGCCCCCTCTTCTCTATCCTCATCTATCCCTATCCTGTCCCCTGTCCTCTCCCTGTGTGTAAAAAAATAAAAAAACTCCTCCGGGAGTATACATCACCTGTCACCGGCTCCAACGCTGCACACGATCAGGACTGAAGGACCTGTGATGATGTCAGAGTCACATGACTCGTCGTCAGCTGACCGGGTCTCTGACATCATCACAGGTCCTTCAGTCCTGATGCTGCTGCAGCGTGGGAACCGGTGACAGGTGATGTATCCTCCCGGAGGAGGTTTTTTATTTTTTTACATACAGGGGAGGACAGAATAGGGATAGATGATGATAGAGAAGAGGGGGCACAGCAAAGAATAGTGGGGGCACAGCATATAGAATAGGAGAGGGCAGAAGATGGAGGAGGCAGGAGTAGGGAGAGACAGGGGACCGCAGGATCCACACGGATCCTGCAGATCGGATAGCTATTTGCCATCCGATTGCAGGGATCCGTATGGATCCGTGCCTGTCCGTGGGATCCCCTTCAAAGTCGGATCCCACGGACAGGCACAAAATCGTTATGTGAAACCAGCCTTACATTACAAATCCCATTCCACCAAGCTATGACTTGTCTACACATCATATGAAGAGAGCAATCACTGGAGAACGACATCATGGTAGGAAGAATAAGAGGAAAAAGGCACAGAGGAAGACCAGCAACCTGATGGCTCGATACTATCAAGATAACAACGGAGAAGACCCTGGTGGACTTTTGTAGGCTTGGAGAAGACCCTGGTGGACCTATCTAGGCTTGGAGATAACCCTGTTGGACCTATCTAGGCTTTCAGAAGACCCTGTTGGACCTATCTAGGCTTGCAGAAGACCCTGTTGGACCTATCTAGGATTGCAGAAGACCCTGTTGAACCTATCTAGTCTTGCAGAAGACCCTGGTGGACCTATCTAGACTTGCAGAAAGACCCTGTTGGACCTATCTAGGCTTGCAGAAGACCCTGGTGGACCTATCTAGGCTTGCAGAAGACCCTGTTGGACCTATCTAGGCTTGCAGAAGACCCTGGTGGACCTATCTAGGCTGCACAAGATCAATTTTCCTACAGAGGGTTCATCGATCATTCTGAGGGTAGATAAACAACTAACACGACACCAAACCCTTTTATTTTGTCTTTTTAAAGAAGCAGCATGTCAATTCTTTCAGTGTTTTTTTCACCATGGAAAGCAATGAGAAAAAATGCGCAAAAAACTCCTTTTTGTTTAATCTATGGCTCCCTGCTCCCCAGCTGTTGGAGAACTGCAAGTCTCAGAATGCCTTAACAGCCAAATGCTGGAAGTTGTTGCTTTGTAACAGCTGGGGAGAAGCACGGTCCGTGACCACGTCTGCTGACATATAGCCAAGTCTATCATCTTTGCACACTGATCTTTAATAGTAACCTGCAGCCGCCCCCTCCCCCCACTGCTCCTCATCAGGATGTGTGCGCAGCTACTGGAACAAACCGGTGAGTGCAAACACCCATGGAGTCGCCCTCCAGCTCCCGTCCTCGCTTATAGCTGTTTTCTTTTTTGCAATAGTTAAAGATATTGGGGGAAAAAAATAAAAATAAATTTTAAAAGTCCGTTATCGATGGCGAATGACGTGGAGCTGATCCAAGATTTTCTTTCTCCTTAGAGCAGGTTTTATCTCTGTGTAAATAAGGTTTTCTGATTCGTGGAAGGCCAGCGCTGTGCGAGGAAGGACGGACGGACGGAAAGTGAAATGTGTCCTGTGTGCAGTGAGCGATAGCCGGGGGACGTCTACACTACCGGGAATGGGGGAGGTTATGTCATTAGTTCTTGGTATGTTTCCAAATTTAAGTCTACACGTCAGATGGTCCCATGCAGGCGTAATATGAATCTCATGGGCCCCGATGCCAGAGTTCCAACAGGGCCCCCAGTAATTGCTAATTGTTAATAGCATTAGACCTTTTGTATACGCCAAAGGGACTTTTGGGGCCCCCCTAGGGCACCAGGGCCCAGGTGTGATCGCAACCCCTGCACCTATTGTAGGTCCCATATTTAACAGGTGGGGGTCATCATTTGTCCTTATGACCTATTAGGAGATATAGACACCATAGATGGACATACCCTACCTTATTAGGCCGCCTTCACACCACGATCCAGTTTGAAGCGGACAGCCCCGGATCCGAATTTGCCCCCCATGTATCACTATGGGGCCGGATGGCTGTTATTTGGCATCCGGTTTGCTGGTTTTCCGGGAGGATCCGGTTTTGTCCGATTTTTGCAAAAAACGGATGCTCCCGCATCCTCCTGGATCCAGCTCCCACAGCATGGGAGTCTATGGGCCCCGGATCTTGCAGAAAGTCTTGCTGGTTCCAGGACACCTGCTGCTGAATGTAGCCGCCGCTGAATTTCAGCACCTGGAGGGCTCCACGGCTGAAATATCAGCACTGCAACCAGCTCCTCTGCAACCGCGGTACTGAAATTTCAGCACCGGACAGCGCCAGCAATGAAGCCGGCAAAAAGCAGGATTGGAGAGCAGATTTGCTCGCAGGCTGTCAGGTTCTGTCCGGTGCCTCCTGCAAAACACCGGACAGAACCTGACAGTCAAAAATCGTGGGTGTGAAGCCGGCCTAACACGACTTTGGGAACGATGGTATCCTCTATCTATAGTTTGTAAAAACCGTTTACTGATCCTCCCCCGGTCCAGCACTAAGTCTGCACCGCTGCACCTGGTGTCTGTTACTGTCCACAGCCCTATCCCACATTGACGGCACTCAATGATTGCACAGGAGCAAAGTGGAGATGCAACATTGGACCAGGGAGGTGAATAAAGTAAAGTTGTTGTTTTTTAATCCCTTTAACTCAATTTGCTGAAGTGTAATGCTATATGCCCTTTAGCGGGTGCTACAAGTATTGAAACAAGTATTGAACACGTGATTATATCTAAGTAAATATATTTTTAACAGTGCCATTGATGTGAATGTGTCACCAGATGTCGGTAACAACCCATCCAATCTATACAGGTGAAGAAATCAAGCCTCGATGTCAATCAATTAAGTGATGAGTAATAATAGAAATGACACAGGGAAAAAGTATTGAGCACATGAAAAACAAGGGTGCAAAAGCCATGGAAAGTCCTGACACCAGCTGAGATCTATCAGTAATTAGAAAGCAATCTGCCACGTAGTGAATCATATCAGCTGTTCATCTGATGGCCTAATAAAGTGTCTCATTACCAAGTGACGCACAAGAAACATCTCATGATGGGTAAAACCAGTGAGTTGTATCAAGACCTTCACAACCTTTCTCACTGCAAAACATAGTGATGACATTGGTTACAGAAGAGTTTCTAAACTACTGAAGGCTCCAGTGAGCGCTGTTGGGGCCATAACCTGGAAATAGGAAGAACATAATCCTTCCACGACCACATGCTCCCTGCAATATTTCACACAGAGGAGTGAAAATAATTATCAGAAAGTTGTCCAAGAGCGAAGGACCATCTGTGGAGAGCTACAGAAAGACCTGGATCAGCAGGGGCAATTGCTTCAAAGCAGACAATAAGTAATGTGCTCCACCTCCAAGGCCTGTATGCACACTCCTGTAGGCACGCTCCTGTAGGCACGCTCCTGTAGGCACGCTCCTGTGCACGCTACTGCATGACGCTCCTGTATGCACGCTCCATATGCACGCTCCTGTATGCACGCTCCTGTATGCACGCTCCTGTGTGCACGCACCTGTGTGCACGCTCCTGTAGGCACGCTCCTGTAGGCACGCTCCTGTAGGGCACACTCCTGTAGCACGCTCCTGTGTGCACGCTCCTGTAGACACGCTCCTGTAGCACGCTCCTGTAGCACGCTCCTCATGCACGCTCTGTAGCACGCTCCTGCATGCACGCTCCTGTTGCACGCTCCTGTCTGCACACTCCTGTATGCACAATCCTGTAGGCACGCTCCTGTAGGCACGCTCTGTAGCACGCTCCTGCAGGCACGCTCCTGTAGGCACGCTCCTGCATGCACGCTCCTGTCTGCACGCTCCTGTCTGCACACTCCTGTATGCACAATCCTGTATGCACGCTCCTGTATGCACGCTCCAGTAGGCACGCTCCTGTAGGCACGCTCCTGTAGGCACGCTCCTGTAGGCACACACCTGTAGGCACGCTCCTGTGTGCACGCTCCTGTATGCACGCTCCTGTATGCACGCTCCTGTATGCACGCTCCTGTAGGCACGCACCTGTAGGCACGCTCCTGTCTGCACGCTCCTGTCTGCACGCTCCTGTCTGCACGCTCCTGTCTGCACGCTCCTGTATGAACGCTCCAGTATGCACGCTCCTGTATGCACGCTCCTGTATGCACGCTCCTGTATGCACGCACCTGTATGCACGCTCCTGTGTGCACACTGCTGTATGCATGCTCCTTTATGGATGCTCCTTTGTGCATGCTGCTGTATGCATACGTCTGTGTGCACTCTCACCACGCAAGACTCAATTGCTGGTCAAAGCATTTCAGAGCTTCTTAAAACACCCTGAAACATTGCAATATGATATTGATTTGTCCTGAGGAAGGGGCCCCGGGAGCCCTTTGATGTCTTGTAGAATAGACAGTGTCGGTTGTGGCACCCTGGCACCTGTTGGGCACCACAGAAATCCTTAGGGCACGACTGGAGTTAACAGCAAAGCAAAACTCACAAAACACCAAACAACACAACAACACTTAGAACACCTGGTTTCACCCCGAGCCTCTAGGGGGAGCTCCACTGGTCACTTTGAGCCAGTTCCCCCTATAAATAGAGTCTTGGAGGGAGAAACACTAGAGTGTGCAGACGCTAGGAGAGCTGCAGGGTGTGTGTGATCTCCACTCTATGAGCACACACTAGGCCCAACCAGTCATCCAGCCAGTGAGGAAGACCCTTGCAATTGGGGTTAGAGGAAGGAGAAGCACCTCTCAGGGACACCAGAGTGATCATAACTCTCTCCCTTAATAACCGGTTACTGGAACCGAAGCTGTGGAAGCTACATAGCCACTGCAGAGAATCAGCATACTTCACAGGGAGTCTACCCCCTGTTCACCTGTCGCACCTACCAACGAGAGCCCAGGGAAGAAGGTAGAATTATCATCACCCTTTTACAGTGCCCTCAGTGCTGACAACCAGGTGAAATCCGTTCTATTGAACACATTGCCTGGTCCGGCTGGATTCCACATCCACCCGACCTTAGCACCAGAAGTATAGAGAGAAGGAAGCCTACACTAACTGCTGCTGTGAACCCCCAGGATGCTTAAACTTCACGAACCCGGTCTGGCGTACCTGAAAACCACCAGTAAAGGTACTAAAAAGACTTTGGCGTGTCTGTGTCTGACTCCTGGGCCTAACAGCAGCATTACCGCAGCTGCCTCACAACATCTTGCGCAGCTCCGGCTCCGGGGACTCCCGCTTATCCTGTGGGGAGGTCCCAACTTGCTGCCTACCATCCCCCGGAGACCTAGCAGCGCTGGTAAAGTTACCAGAACACCCGCAGGTGGCGTCACGAGACAAGATTAACCCCTACTGTTCCGCCATTCCCCCTATTGATCTGGACCACCGGGCCTACACCACCGCAGGGTTCCGTGACTGGAGGAGAATCAACGCTCGCTCCGTGTACCCCCGGCTACGGTGAGTCACGGTCCTTCATTCTACCTATATGCACTGCGCTGGGGACTGCAGCAGCCTGATCTGCTTTTATAGTGGTTGTGACTCTCACAACCACACAAGGTGAAGCCTCTGATACCTATTTAGGTCATATTTTATCTTACAGACCCTTCATCCTCCCTACTTTAATTTTCTGAGATCATGACCTTTGGGTTTTCATTAATCATCAACATTAACAGAAATAAACATCATGACATAGATCCCTCTGTGTGTAATGACTCTTTATAATATATGGTGTCACTTTATATATTGAATTACAGAAATAAATGACCTTTTTGTTGATCTTCTAATTCATTGAGATGACCTGTGTATACATCATCTGTGCTGATTTTGTGGCCCCTCTGTGGCCCCCGCAGTCGGTGGGGACATTACATAACATTCTGTTCTGCTGACTGTCTCCTTCCATAGATAATGGAGAGCTGGGACTCGCTGATATACACCTGCCGCCTTTGAAGAACATTATCTGACCATAGTGTGGGCCGGGCCCCGGGCCCTATTGCTCAATAATCGCCTTCCTTCTGCTTGTGACTTCCTTGTAATGGTCCTTTGTGCAGGACAAAGATTAGGACCGTGGGCCCCGAGCGCCATTGATTGTGCAACTATTACGCAATGTCCCATTGAGTTCTCGGAGCCCGCCGGTCCATCAGGTCCGTCATTCACTCTGAGCTTTGTCTTGTTTGTTTTTTGTCTTGTGATTTTCCTTGTTTTTTCTTCAGAATTCAAGTTCATGAATGTGTTTGAAGCCAGTAATGAGCCTCTCTTGCTCTTTTACGCCTTCATTGAGCCCAAAATGGAATTATTCTATAAGATATTGCCCCCCGCTCGCCCCTTTCTGCGAAAAAATCTGTCCAACATCAACAAAAAAAAATTGCAACTTTTTGAAAAGTCTCCGAAAATGAATCGGCTGCAAAATCAGGATTAAAAAATACTACGACAGATGGGAAACAGGAGACAAGGCCTCGAGGGATTACAGGAACGTTTGATACATTTTAGCGGCTCATTTTTGCAATAGAAAGTTCCAAAAAAGGTTAAAAATGAAAATAGAGAGTGTTTATGATTTTGCACAAAATTTATGAACTGCTGGGGGGTCACATGGGCTGGGGTGGGGGCACAGGCTGCTGGGGGGTCACATGGGCTGGGGTGGGGGCACAGGCTGCTGGGGGTCACATGGGCTGGGGTGGGGGCACAGGCTGCTGGGGGGTCACATGGGCTGGGGTGGGGGCACAGGCTGCTGGGAGGGGGGGACACAGGCTGCTGGGGGCATATAGACTGGGGTTGGGGCACAGGTTGGTGGGGGAGGCACAGGCTGCTGGGGCACATAGGCTAAGGTGGGGGCAAAAGGCCACTGGTGGGCACAGGCTACTGGGGGGCATGTAGACTAAGATTGAGGCACAGGGTGCTGGGGGAGACACACAAGTTGCTGGGGGCACATAGGCTGCTGGGGGCACATAGGCTGAGGTGGGGCAAAGGCTGCTGGGTGGCACATGCAGCTGGGGGCACATAGGCTGAGGTGGGGGTACAGACTGGTGGGGGAGACACACAGGTTGCTGGGGGCACATAGGCTGGGGTGGGGCACAGGTTGGTGGGGGAGCACAGGCTGCTGAGGGGGCACATAAGTTGAGGTGGGGGCATAGGCTGTGGGGGCACAAAGGCTAAGGTGGGGGCAAAGGCCACTGGTGGGCACAGGCTGCTGGGGGGCATGTAGGTTAAGATTGGGGCACAGGTTGCTGGGGGCACATAGGCTGCTGGGGGCACATAGGCTGGGGTGGGGGCACAAGCTGGTGGGGGAGGCACAGGCTGCTGAGGGGGCACACAGGATGAGGTGGGGGCGTAGGCTGCTGGGGGACACATAGGTTGAGGTGGGAGCAAAGGCCACTGGTGGGCACAGGCTGCTGGGGGCACATGGAATGAGGTGGGGGCACAGGTTGCTGGGGGAGACACACAAGTTGAGGTGGGGGCATAGGCTGCTGGGGGGCACAAAGGCTAAGGTGGGGGCAAAGGCCACTGGTGGGCACAAGCTGCTGGGGGCATGTAGGTTAAGATTGGGGCACAGGTTGCTGGGGGCACATAGGCTGCTGGGGGCACATAGGCTGGGGTGGGGGCACAGGCTGGTGGGGGGAGGCACAGGCTGCTGAGGGGGCACACAGGTTGTGGTGGGGGCATAGGCTGCTGGGGGGCACATAGGCTAGTTTGGGGGCTCAGGCTGCAGGAGGGCACATAGGCTGGGTTGGGGGCACAGGTTGCTGGGGGGAACAAAGGCTGAGTGGGGCAAAGGCTACTGGCAAGCACAGGCTGCTGTGGGCATCTAGGTTAAGTTTGAGGCATAGGCTGCTGGGGGGAGACACACAGGTTGCTGGGGGCACATAGGCTGGGGTGGGGCACAAGCTGGTGGGGGGAGGCACAGGCTGCTGAGGGCACATAGGCTGAGGTGGGATTAGGAAATTAATTTTGATTATTTTAAATATCCCCACCACCAACCGTCTTCACCAGCCAGGGACGTAACCACAATAGGTGCAGAGGTTGAAATCGCAGCAGGGCCCTGGAGCCTGAGGGGCCCCAAAAGTTCCTTTGTCCTATAGAAAAATATTAATGTTATTAAAGATTTGCAATAAATGGGGGCCCCATTGGAGCCTTTGCATCGGGGCCCTTGAGTTTCAAGTTATGCCACTGCCACCTGCTACTGTGCCAAGCTCAGGCCATTACTATCAGTTCCAAAACCACGTCCAACAGGTGAAGGCTTACCGGTAATTGTTTGTTAAGGGTTATCACTTATTTGCACTTTGTTAGTAACTTCCATTAAAGGTATAATATTCTCTAAACAGTTAAAGGTAATGTGTTTAAGAAGCCGCAATGTCCTCCTGAGCAACTGCTGCAAATATCATCCACAGGGGGAATTTACTGCAGCCACTTGAGTCATGAGGAGGTCGGAGGGCAAGGCCGAGGATTCTCCAGATAACCTGTCTGACCAGGAGGAATGACCTCTGGGCAAACATGAAACGTGCAGAGGTTTCACTGACAGCAGGTCCAGGAGTCAGAGATTTATGCACCCAGCCATTAGGAACAGCTGTTTTCCTCTTTATATGAGATATGGACCTGTCAAACACTATGATGGGTCACTACAAAAAATTCAAGTCAATGAAGTGGAGGGAAAACAGACTGGAGGGTCGGGGATACAGGCATAATTTTTGGGGGGTCCTCCGTGGGACCGCAATGGCCACGGTTCTTTGGCCTTGGTCTTTATTGATTCCCTGACCTTTATGTCTCAAACTTGAAGGCCCTACATATGGGAGACATAAATGACAGGCAGTGCCCCCTGGGTAAGAGGCATGCAAATGAGCTCTCCTACACAAGAAAATAACACCAACCCTCAGCTACTAGAGAGGAGTGAATCACTTTCAGGTACCAGAATCCCAACGTTTTGTAATTTCTAAGAGAGCCAGGTCCAGTTGTCTTCTTTGGTCAATACAGTCTTATTTGGTCCAATGGTGGACTCCAACAAAAGAGGCTCCTGTGCAAGAACAATATATGGGCCCTTTGCAGTCCAATAGCTCATCATAATGCACAATTTCTACCTGCATTGGAGATAGTTGTGGCCCTTACACCTCCAGGGCCCGTGTACAAGAACAATATATGGGACCCTTTGCATGCAATAGCTCATCAGATGCACAATTCCCTTTTCATTTGGCAGTAAAGTGGTGCCCTAATGTTCTTACACAAAGACTGTACTGAAGGCATGACCGCCTGAATGAACCATCTTCGGCATCTTCAGTGCCTGGCATCTTATGGTTCTCTGCTGTGACTGCCAAGAAATGTCAAACATGCAGAAGCCAGAAAACTATCAAAATGCCCAATTGCATGTTGGCACCGTGACTAACAGAAAGACTACACAAGCCATGCAGGCTCAAAAACACGAATGCTTGCCTTCCAGCTGCTCATTGGTCAGCATGGCTTCACTGAGCCACAAAGGTGGACAACAAACAGTAGAATATCCTGTGCAAGACAATAGTGAGGCCTTTTGCAGTAAATGGTATCATATGCACAATTCCTCGTGCAATTTGGGTGGAATCTGCCAAACTCTACAACAGGTCACTCACGATGGCAAGACTGCTTTGACCACAGCATCTTTGGCATCTTCCAGTGCCTCGTATCTTTGGCGTCTCCTGCTCTAACTGCAGGACATGACAGCACAAGAACCACCAAAGATGTTAGAAGCTGGAAAACTATCAAAATGCCCCAATGCAGATGGCACTGGTGACCAGAGAGAAGGGGGCGACTGAACCAGAACGAGGCTGAAAAATCAAGAATGTCATCTTCCAGCTGTCTTCATTGGTCAGTACCCAATGGTCAACAGAAACAGTAGAGGTTCCTGTGCAAGAACAATATATGGGCTCTTTGCAGTCCAACAGACCGTCATAATGTACAATTCTTGCTTTGGAGGTGGAAGTGGTGCCATAACTTCTTACATATGGGCTGCACCAAAGGCTTGACTAGGCCACCTTCAGCATCTTCCAATACTTTGCATGTTTGGTGTCTCCTGCTGTAACTGCACAACATGTGGCACAAGAGATACTGAATAAAGGGAACAACCAAACCAGAGCAAGGCTGAGCTGTGTGATAGGTGAGGGCCTGATGAGATCTAATTAAATTCCTTGGTCAAAATTGAGTGAATCTACCACATGCTAATCTGGTCAAACTCACATCTAACTAGTAGCTTCCCAATAAACTCTATGTGCAACTCTTTAACCAACAAGTCTAAAGGCCCCGTCAAACCACGCGACACCGCCAGAGATGTCGGCGGCGACGGGCGTTTACACGGGAGACACCTCTGGCGATGGGCCGGCGAGCTGAGAGGCGGCATCGCCGCGGGGGTGTCTCAAAACCCCAACGGCGATGCAGTACAATGGGAGCCTATGGCTCCTATCGCCTGTCAGCTGCCGGCGGCCGTTTACACGGGGTGATGTGGACACATGCCCAGATCGGCCTCCTGGTTTCAGAGCAGTAAATGGCGTCGCCTCGCCCATTTTCATTAGGCAATGCAGGGGCGATGTCTGTGCCGATAGGTCACGCCCCTGCATCGCCTAATAAATCGGCGGTGACCGTCGCCTCGTGTGAAGTCCTTAGGAACAAAGTAGACCAGTGCCGACTAACAGGAACATTACTGTCTGTGCCTACTTGAAGGACCACTCACTCAGCCAACAACTACCTTGATCTACAGTTATCAGTGCCAAGAATACTAGAAAAGCTGCCACAGATTTGTGCTTCTTGCTTTACCCTTAGGATGCCTTTTACACACCACAGTCATGCTGGAGCTTGTTATGGCACCAGTACCATGACCTTCAATGCCATGTCACTCTGGCTTTGACACTTCAGCCATTGGTGACTTTCACTGGTTTGGAGAACCTTTCCTGGCTCATTATCCTCCTTTTGGTTGGGATTCACTGTCTCAAGTGCCCCATATGGTTGCATGCTTACCACACGTTGGTGGGATCACATCCGCCATAGGCAGGTAAAGCCATTAGGTCCCATACATGCTCAGACAGTGATGACTGCTTACATTGAGGATGTCCAGAATTCCCATACAGACCATTAATGATGGCTAACCACCTCTGCTCTCTGCCAAGTCCATCTCACCCATGACGCCCTGATTATTTACACTGTGTTGTGAAATTTTCTTTTTTTAGCAGTTTCTATGATTGTGCCAACCTACTGCAATCCTATTATAACAAAGCCAAGTGGCAGCAGATGTACGCCATCACTCATTAACAGGACCCGGCACCACCTATGTAAAGGTCACAGACCACACTGATGACCGGCTTAACGGACAAGCAATTCCCAGAACTGTCATGGTGTTGTCACGATGGTCTCGCTTACCTGGGAGACTTGTGACTGGTTTTGGACCTCTGTCTCACTCCTTTATTGAGACTCCATTTTAAATGTGTTTCTTTCTTTTGGCAGTGTAGAAGTTAATGTCAGTTCTGTTGTAAGCAGTCTCCTTAGTTCCTTAACAGGTGTGCTACTCTGTGATTACTCCCATCTCCTTTATATGGTCACATGGTTCTGCATGCTTTGCTGGCAATTGATCCCATTCCTGGCGGCCAAGCTTCCTAAAGGAGAAGGAGGTTCTCTGGAGAGCTGACTACTGTTAAGCCATCCACTGTCAAGGAGCGTGGCAGTAGGCATGAAGTTGCCTGTTGTTCCCTGGCTGCCTCCCCTTTCCTTTTGTTTTTATTACTGCAGTGGTGGGAATTAGTGCTCCCGCCGACCATTTCCCTATTGAGGGCTAACATCAGGGTCAGCGAACGACTGTTCTCCCTCCACAGAGACTTCTCCTCCCTCTCATGCTTCTCCCTCTTCAATACTTCTCCCTCCTCTAATGCTTGTTCCTCCTATGACCCTTTTCCCTCATCTGACTCTGCTCACTCCTCTGACATTTCTCCCTCTTTCGATGCTTCTCATTTCTTTGATGCTTCTCTGTCCTCTGATGCTTCCACTTCCTGGGACTCTTCTTTCTCCACTTATGCTTCTGACTCTTCTCCTTTCTCTGACACTTCAATGTTGGCATACACTATCTATACCCATCTATACCCTTGGCCTAGGACAACTCATAAAGTCCCATGGCTTCCAGTATCACCTGTACGCTGACGACACTCAGATCTACCTCTCTGGCCCAGATGTCAACTCTCTGGTGTCCAGAATCCCAGAGTGTCTATCAGCCATATCCTCCTTCTTCTCCTCTACCTTCCTTAAACTAAACATAGACAAAACTGAACTTATCATCTTTCACCCATCTCGCGCACCTCCTTTACCAGATCTATCTATCACAATAAATGATATCACACTTTGCCCTGTATGTGGCACCCCACTGGTTGGGACGCCACGTAGGGGTACTGCACCCATATAAGAGTGTGTAGTGATTCACCCAAGGGGTCTATGGGAACTCAGAACCTGGTCGTGGAGTTGGGGGATGTCACTGGTGGTCCGCCTGGACCCATAGCCCAGGTGGTCAGCTCAAAAATTTGGGGAGAAGTAATAAGGGAATAAAAGAATAAAAGTCTCGTGACGCCACCTGTGGTTTCTGATAAATGCACCAGTGCTGCTGTGAGCCTCCTGGGATGATGGACGAGCAGCTGGGTGGTATAGCTCCTCACAGGCGGAGCAGAGTCCCCGGGGCTGTGATAAGCTGACAGAGATGAATGCAGAGAGTTGGCTGTGCTGCCGGGCAGCTGTGGCAATCTCTGTAGTGGACAGGGTCAGGGACTGAGAAACCGACACACACCGTAAGTTGTTTCTGTACCTTTACTGGTGGAATTGCAGGTAATGTCCAGGGTACTCTCCTGTGGTCGGGAAACACTTCTGGATCTCCACAGTGAGTGACGTATAAGGCCTCCTCGTCTCTTTTCCTTGTGTGAAGCCCCTGACCTGTGTGCAGCTTGGCCTGGCCTCCTCTGCTCTTCTGTCACATGTGTGTGTAGTGGGAAACCTTCATGAGGACTACCGCTATATCCTCTCCTGCGGTGCCTGGCTCCCTTCTTTGTTGCTACACAGATGCCCGGGAGATTGGAGTCTCCTTGGTGAACTGGTATTCTCTGCTGGGCTAGATGCTCTCCTGCAGACTCAGACTTCGGAGTCCGCGTGGCTCTCTGGGGTGAACCGGTACGGCTCCTCTGCCCCCAGTCTGTTGTTTCTCTGTTAGTTTACGCCTTGCCTTCGACCTCACTCTTAGGCCCCATGACTGGCTAGGCTTATAACTGCTCGGTTGTCAACTGGCTCGGGCCTAGCGCGGCTCCGACACACCAGGATGTCTTCACAGTTCTTCTAGCGACTGCACACTCTGACTAACTCCGCCCCCAGCACTGGTATTTATAGGGGATCTTGCTTAATGGCAGCAAGTGGGGCTCCCCCTACAGGTCTGGGGTAGAAGGTGTTGTATGTGTATGTGTATGGGGTACCCATTGTGGAAATCCATCCATGTTTTAGGTGGTCCTGTGGCTATCTGTACTGGCAGGGTGCCACATTAGTATCCCTGTGGCTAGGGAATTGAGATGCTGCACAAAGGACCCTCACACAAAACATCCACACACATCCTAAGTAGGTTACCGAGCGTGGACCTGCTGTAGGGAAGATCCAGCCCCATGGGAGGAGTGAGAGGGTAGAAAAGTGTGTGGGTGGGAGGAGAGTTAGGCAGTCAGTGAAACTGAGTGAGTGAGAAAAGGAGTGCAGGACGGTCCGAGAGGCCATCAGGACAGAACGCGATCCAAAGGGCATCAAGCAGTGCGGTTCACCTGAATCCGGACCTGGTACGTCTACTGATCGGAGATATCTGTCACAGAACAGATGACCCTCTCTGAGCATGGTGCAGGAGTATAGCCCCGAGCCGTCTAACCGGAGGCCTGAGCTTCTAGAGAAGTTGCGGCCGAATGCCCGGTGCATCCTTAAAAAGGCACCGTATAGGGTCCAGGGAACCTGGAGAGGAGTTCCCCAGAAAGGATACATGGGAGCTGGCTGGAGGCTCTGCGCAGGAGCGCTGAAGGAGACAGGAGAGAGTGCAGTGAAGGACTGGATAGGAACGGCAGGCACACCACCGAGGGTCCTGAGTAAAGCATCCTGGTTCCCCAATGACTACCCAGGCCAGGCAGACCCGAAAGACTGTACCACCTGTCAACCAGCTTTAAAGAACTGCCAGTGAACCCATTCAGAGTGAAAAGACTGTGTGATGTACTTTATGATGAGCCGCCAACCGCAGCAGGGAGAGGATAAGTGACAAGGCCTGGCGTAAACTGTGTCCCTGTGTGAACTCATAAACTTCCATTACTGCCTCGGGATCCCGCTCCACCTACGGGGAGTGTAGCCATCTTGCTGCTCCACCATCACCCCGGATGACTGTCCCACAGCACCGGTAACATTACAGGAACTGTAGATGGCGTCACAAATCATCTATTATTTTATTTTTATTGACTCTTTTCAGCGATCACCAGGGCCAAGGGACCGGGCACAGGCCCCAGTGACATCCCCCGTGAACTAAACGCCCAGGACCGGGTATCCCAAGGCCCTGGAGCGGATCATGCACCTGAATCTGCTGCCTCGGAGTAACCCTTGACTCTGCCTTACCCTTCCAAGCCCTTGCCACCTCCTGCCACCTCAAACCCAAAAATATTTCCAGAATCTGTCCCTTCTTTAACCCTCAATCTACTAAACTACTAGTGCATGCCCTCATCATCTCCCATCTCGATTACTGCAACCTCCTCTTCTGCGGCCTCCCTGCTAACACTCTTGCACCTCTCCAATCTGTCCTTAAAGGGAACCAACCACCCCAAATGACCCCCCCGGACTGTTAATATGTGTCCCTACACCCAGCACACACATTTGGGGCAATCGTTTTTGCTAAAAAAAACTGTTTAGTAGAAGCTAAGATATATGTTTATAAAGTTTAATAAATTGAGCCGAATGGGTGTTACCTAGCTTTGTCCTCCGTGCCTGTCAGCCTCCTCTCCCCTCCTCCCTTCAGTGAAGCCGTTCTGTGCAAACCGAAAATGCCCCGCCTGTCTGCTGCTGCCTGATAAATTATGCACGCCCATCTCTGCTGCTAAGAGCCTGGCCGCGTCATGAAAGGGGCGGGGCTAAATCGCGGCATGCCGGAGCCCCGCCCCCTTTCATGCCGCGATTTAGCCCCGCCCCTTTAATGACGCAGCCAGGCTCTTAGGTGCAGAGATGGGCGTGCATAATTTATCAGGCAGCAGTAGACAGGCGGGGCATTTTCGGCTTTGCACAGAACGGCTTCACTGAAGGGAGGAGGGGAGAGGAGGCTGACAGGCACGGAGGACAAAGCTAGGTAACACCCATTCGGCTCAATTTATTAAACTTTATAAACATATATCTTAGCTTCTACTAAACAGTTTTTTTAGCAAAAACGATTGCCCCAAATGTGTGTGCTGGGTGTAGGGACACATATTAACAGTCCGGGGGGTCATTTGGGGTGGTTGGTTCCCTTTAACTCTGCAACTAATCTCTCGATATCATCCAACTCGTAATTTTCGATCCTCCCAAGACCCACTCCTCTCCTCCACACTTGTACGTTTCGTCATCCAACCGCCTGGAAGACTTCACCCAATCACCCCCTATCCACTGGAACTGCACCTCAAAACGTCCAACTATCCCCTACACTTGGAACCTTCAAGCGGAACCTGAAAACTCATCTCTTCAGAACAGCCTACAGCCTGCAATGACCATGGTGCCACCTCCCCACCACTGAACCTGGTGCTCCACCACCACTGGACCCGGCGCTCCACCACCATCGGACCCGGGCGCTCCACCACCACTGGACCCGGCGCTCCACCAACACTGGACCTGGCGCTCCACCACCACTGGACCTGGTGCTCCACCACCATCAGACCTGGCGCATCACCACCACTGGACCCGGCGCTCCACCACCACTGGACCTGGCGCTCCACAACCCCTGGACCTGGTGCTCCACCACCCCTGGACCTGGTGCTCCACCACCATTAGACCTGGCTATCCACCACCACTGGACCCAGCGCTCCACCACCAGAGCAGATCCAACCCACTGTCTCCCTCCCCATTGCCCTGTAGAGTGAAAGCCCTCAAAAGCAGGGTCCTCTCTCCCCTCTGTACCAGTCTGTCACTGTTATATTATTCATTGTATTTATAACTAGTTTGTATGTAACCCTTTCTCATGTACAGCACCATGGAATCAATGGTGCTCTATAAATAAATAATAATAAAATTAATACACCCCCTACTGTGCTAGAAGGGTGAAGAAGAAGTCCATGATATCCCAATGCTTGAGATATGGAGCGAAGAACCAGCCCAATAAGGGCTATCATCTTGTTTGTAAGGGACGAACATCTTAGCTGAAAATCTCATTCCCTACCCTTGGGGCGTGCAAGAGAAAACAGCCAGACTGGCTAAACCTGATGCAATATTGCAAAATTAGCCATAGCCAAGGGAAGCATGTTTCCTTCAGGATGTCACGATGGCAAATTTCCAACATTCTCTGGTGATGATCAGTAATTTATGTGATTGGTGATGACAAAAAAGTCAGATACAACCTGGAAGAGCCGGTCAGACCCATGAGATCTGCTGTATATACAAGCGGTCAGTCTGGTCATTACCTAACAATGCGCAACGATGATTCTGATACAGCAGATAGTGGACCAAAAAATGGAGTCAAAATAGGAATAATCCAGGACAGTGGTTTTTTTTATTAGCTTGTTCTTGGTCTTGGCAGGAAAAACAAGCAAAGGTGTGAATAAGTGTGGGAGAAGAATGAAGAATGTTATTACAGGAAGGGGCCCAGGATGTAGGACATTATACCAGCAATCAACTCAGAATGGGGGAGATTGTCATAGGATGGGGGACATTATTACATGCACCGCCTGAGAAGCATACAATATTACTGGAAGGGCTCCATGTTGGAGGACATTATTACAAAAAGGTATCCAGAATGGTGCAAGTTATACTAAAATGGGGGCAATTATACCAGGAAATGACCCAGGATGCAGGATATTATACCAGGAATGGGCTTAAAATGGAGAACATTGTCATAGGATGGGGCCCAAGATGGGGGACATTATCAATGGAAGGATCTGGGATGCTAAATATATTACTGGAAGGGCCCCACAATAGAGTACATTATTATAAAAAGGCGTCCATGATGGGGGGCATTATACTAAAATGGGGGCCATTATACCAGGAACTGACCAAGTTGGACTCAGGATGTCGGACATTGTTATAGGATGGGGCCCAGGATGGGGGAAATTGTTACTGGAAGGGCCATGGATTAAATCAAAATTATTGGAAGGGCCCCATGATGGAAGACAATATTATAAAAAGGGGCCAAGGGTAGGGGGACATTATGCCAAAATTGTCTGCATTGTACCAGGAACAGATCTAGGATAGGGGACATTATTCCTGGAATGGATTCAGGATGGGGGGCATTATTATAGGAAGAGGCCAGGATGGGGGAGACTATTAAAGGTAGGATCCAGGATGGGGGATATAATTCCAGGAATGGGCTCAGGAAGGGGGATATTGTTATAGGATGGGGGGCATTATTATAGGTAGAGGCCAAGATGGGGGAGACTATTAAAGGTAGGATCCAGGATGGGGGATATAATTCCAGGAATGGGCTCAGGAAGGGGGATATTGTTATAGGATGGGGGGCATTATTATAGGTAGAGGCCAAGATGGGGGAGACTATTAAAGGTAGGATCCAGGATGGGGGATATAATTCCAGGAATGGGCTCAGGAAAGGGGATATTGTTATAGGATGGGGGGTATTATTATAGGCAGAGGCCAAGATGGGGTAGACTATTAAAGGTAGGATGTAGGACAAGGGACATTATTACATGGGGGTGAAAATATGTCTTTACACTACAAGGACCCATATATCTGACCAATATGCAGGTGGGAGCCCAGAGGCTCATCAGAATCTAGTTAAGCCACTCATTTCCCCTGGGCATTATACCAGCACTTTAGGTACCGGAACTTCTTTTTTTCTCGCTTCCCAGCATGATTTTCTCCTGTCATCATCACAATGGTTGCCTATTACTTTTTTGACACTAGAGAGAAACAAGGAACTGAGTTAATGCTTCCTTTCTCATTCCCATCTGAACTACATGTTCAGCTATAGGGGTGATAAATATTAGGGGTGCGGTGGGCTGGGATGGGTGACATTGCCTTGCACCGTGTCGTAACGAGGCCGTACTCGCTTTCATCACTGGAATCCTATTGCGTCACCGCTCTGCTGCTTGGCCATGATTTAATCCCTTCAAGATCAGGACAATTTATTTACGGTACATTTTTTTAGGTTTTTTTGAGTCTTATGACTTTTTTTGTGTTGTTTTACAAACCATCAGATTGTTAGTTGTGTAGCCTTTATAATAATAGTATCCTAGTGGTGGTTAGGGCTTTCCCACTGGCAGGAAATATAACCAGGCAGTCCGGAGAGTCTTCAGTCGTCTTCCCACCAGTCGGAAGAAGAAGATACTATTTGTCACTTTAAGGATAATTCATCAATACCATTGTGCTGGATAATCCCTTTAAACCATTTTTTGTGCAAAAATCTGGTACAATTTGATATATTGTTGGCATATTTTAGGCCCCGCCCTCTTCCCCTCTATGCCCCGCCTCCTTTTTTGATAATATGTATCTGATTTCCAAAACAACTAAATTACAGGAGTTGGGATAGTAACTTAGACAATCTACACTGTCTGTTGCTTGTTTGCTGTCTACATTAACTATTGAAGGGAATATACAGAACAATGCTTGACTGCTGAATCAGACTACATGGGGCTCTTTTGTAGTCTGTTACCATAGAGACAGGGAATCAGACTGCACAGGGTTCTTTTGTGGTTTGTTAACATAGAGACATGGAATCAGACTGCACAGGGTTCTTTTGTGGTTTGTTAACATAGAGACATGGAATCAGACTACATAGGCTTATTTTGTAGTCTGTTACCATAGAGACACGGAATCAGACTGCACAGGGTTCTTTTGTGGTTTGTTAACATAGAGACACGCAGTGGCGTAGCAACTGTTTGTGGCGCCCGGGGCGGTCGAAAAATTTGCCGCCCCTTTGGTTGTTGATAATCCGGAAGTATACATAGTATACACTGTCTGCCCCTATATACAAGAATATAACTACTATACTAAAACATAAAGAGAAGGGGTGCAATTGGGGGGTAAGTATTGGGCCAATTGGCCACTCACCTATTGGGATTGTCACTGTGCACCGCCACCTCTGCACAACCCGGACTCAAGGAGGGCCTGGGGCCGGAGCAATTTTTTGCCGCTGTACTGTGGCGTTCATAGTGTAATATAAGTGCAAAAAACGTTATTCTTAATATGATGTCACAATACCGGGATCTGAGGATCTTCGATTTCGAGGTCAGGGGCTCTCTGATGCCATGTTGCTGTCTGCCTCGCTGTTGTCCTCTTTTGACACTGCAGTGCGGTGGACAAGAGAGCATTAACTGGTTAATATGAGAAGTATGGAGTGTACTAACTGAGCCATAAACCCTCCCCATACCAGTAGGATTACTATATGGATTTTAGTATTAGGGTACGGACACACTGGGGTGAAACTCTGATGAGTGCAATGTGTGATTTTCTTACATTGCAATCAATCTCTGAGAGCAGATTGGCGAGTGTCGGACGCTTTTTTCTCATCCTGATTCAGGATGAGAAAAAAGTTGCAACATGTTGTGACAGTATGTGATTCACACCGAGACTCACCAATGCAAGTCTACGGGTCCGACAAAATCACGGACCGCACACGGACCATCCGAGAGGCATCTGTTTTTTTCACGGATACATTATCATTCTGTTGCTGAGACAACTGTAAAATGTTCCTGTAAATGATTCTACAGTAATAGCTGCTGAGAAAAAACACGGATTGCACACAGATGTGTTCTGAGAGAAATGTCGGACACTCGCACAGCAGTTGCCAAACGGACCAAAAAACGGATGTAACTCGTCCGACTCTCCTGGATGGGAAACAGACCGATTTTAAGGCGGCGAGAGACAGTGCACCACCGTGTCCTCAGCTCCATGCTGTGCACAGACAGTGTAGCACCATATCCTCAGCTCCGTGCTGTGCACAGTGTACCATGTCCTCAGCTCCGTGCTGTGCACAGACAGTGTACCACCATGTCCCCAGCTCTGTGCTGTGCACAGTGTACCACCATGTCCCCAGCTCTGTGCTGTGCACAGTGTACCACCAAGTCCCCAGCTCCGTGCTGTGCACAGACAGTATACGGTACACTGTCTGTGCACAGCACAAAGATGAAGACATGGTGGTACACTGTGCACAGCACGGATCTGGGGACATGGTGGTACACTGTCTGTGCACAGCTCGGAGCTGAGGACAGCACGGAGCTGGGGACATCCCAGAAGAGGCACAATAACTACAGACAGGAGGCGGGAGAACATTGAGCCCACCCAGGAGAACTACAACTCCCAGCACCCAACACACTGCCCAGAAACCATACAGTAACGCCCGAACAGGCAGGAGAGCTACAATTCCCAGCATGCCACACCCTGCCAACACAGGAAGGTGGAGGCTGAGACACCTGGCACAGCTGCCATTATCACCACACACACCCCCACTCCTCCTGAACCCCCGTCCTCCTCTCCTCTGTCCTCCTGCACCCCCGTCCTCCTCTCCTCTGTCCTCCTGCACCCCCGTCCTCCTCTCCTCTGTCCTCCTGCACCCCCGTCCTCCTCTCCTCTGTCCTCCTGCACCCCCATCCTCCTCTCCTCTGTCCTCCTGCACCCCCATAGTCTTCCATATAATATAATGGGCCACAATAGTTCTCCATATAGTATATTGCACCCCCATTGTCCTCCTATAGTATATTATATTGTACATTGCATAGTTTCCCATCAGTGTACTCACTAAAAAAAAACTATTAAAAAAATAAAAAGTAAATACCTCTTCCACTCAGCATCTCCTCTGCCGCTCTGCATGTCTCGGCACAGCGGCGCTAAGTGATGACATCATTGTTCCCCGCCGTGCTGAGCTGCAGAGGGGTGGACAGCGGCGACCGTGACTCTGGAGAATACTGCCGGCAGAGGCGGCCGGGACTATAGGAGTGGCATGTTCGCGGGGCCACCACTGGTACACACTTGGCTCCGCTCCGTGCACCTAGTGCACACTAAGCTCTGTACAGCACGCACGCCTCGTACACAAGCGGCTCTGCTCCGTACACCTCGTACACACGCGGCTCTGCTCCGTACGCCTCGTACACAAGCGGCTCTGCTCTGTACACACGTGGCTCCGCTCCGTACACCTTGTACACATATGGCTCCACTCCATACACCTAGTACATACGTGGCTCTGCTTCGTACACACGCGGCTCCGCTTTGTACACACTGGGCTCCACTGCGAACGCCTTGCACACACGGCTCTGCTCCGTACGCCTCGTACACACATGGTTCCGCTCCGTACACCTTGTACACACGGCTCTGCTCTGTACACCTCGTACACATACAGCTCTGCTCCGTACACCTTGTACACACTGCACACTGGTCTCCGCTCCGTACACCTCGTACACATACAGCTCCGCTCCGTACACCTCGTACACATACAGCTCCGCTCTGTACACCTCGTACACATACAGCTCCGCTCCGTACACCTCGTACACACTCGGCTCCGCTCCGTACACCTCGTACACACTCGGCTCCGCTCCGTACACCTCGTACACACTCGGCTCCGCTCCGTACACCTCGTACACACTCGTACACACACGGCTCCGCTCCGTACACCTCGTACACACTCGGCTCCGCTCTGTACACCTCGTACACACTCGGCTCCGCTCTGTACACCTCGTACACACTCGGCTCCGCTCCGTACACCTCGTACACACTCGGCTCCGCTCCGTACACCTCGTACACACTCGGCTCCGCTCCGTACACCTCGTACACACTCGGCTCCGCTCCGTACACCTCGTACACACATGGCTCCGCTCTGTACACCTCGTACACACACGGCTCCGCTTCGTACACCTCATACACACACGGCTTCACTCTGCACAACTCATACATACACAGCTCCACTCCATACACCTCGTACACACTCGACTCTGCTCCATACACCTCGTACACACATGGCTCCGCTCTGTACACCTCGTAAACACTCGGCTCTGCTCCATACACCTCGCACACACTCGGCTCTGCTCCGTACACCTCGCACACACTCGGCTCTGCTCCATACACCTCATACACACACGGCTCCGCTCCGTACACCTCGTACACACTCGGCTCCGCTCTGCACAACTCATACATACACAGCTCCACTCCATACACCTCATACACACGCACCTCCACTCTGTACACCTGGTACACTCAGCTCCACTCCATATACCTCATACATACACAGCTCTGCTACATTCATTTACACTGTAAATCCCTCAGCCCCACACATGAACTTCACCTCATCCAGCACCATGGTGGGAGTCCTGGCTGCATACTGAGGAGATGATCATGTGACCCCCGTGACTCCTCCCCTCCTTTGACATCATCACAGGTCCTGTCAATGCGGGGCACTTTGAAGCATGCAGCCGGCTCATGTAGCCGGCTCACACTGCTGGCGGGGGGGGGGGGGGGCGGTTTGGAGACCGCAGGCGCTGCAGCAGGAGTCTGCTGAGCCTGGGGCAGACACCCTGCCAGCAGCCCCAGTACGCCAAACCTGGTCGCAGCGTCGGCGGCCAGGACTATAGGAGCGGGAACGGCATCAGCAGGGGGGCAGCACTACCACCAGGCGCTCCTGAGGATGCCGCCCTTAAAGCGAACCTGTCACCCCCTCCAGGCATCTAAAGATAACATAGCCACCTTCTGTAGCACTAATCCTGCATTCTGACAAGGTGTCTATAGCATTTATGCTCCTTTGATTCACTGAAATAAAGACTTATATAAAATCTGTTTCAAACCAGTTCCAAGACCGGGAGGCGGGTTTTCAAGTGTCTGTCTCCCTCCTCTGTGGTGTCAGTCATCCCTCTCTGCCCTCTGTGCACCTCCTCCAGGGCCACCTCCCTGCATTACAGAGCTTTGTCAGCTCTGCTACATCACAGAGCTGCTGTTATAGGAGACCCCACAGTAGTAAATCTAGCAGGAGGACGAGCAGACAAAGCACTGCCTGCTATATAGCAGCCTTGAGCTGAGCTGTCAGCAGTGCAGCAGAGTTGAGTTTGTGCTTTAGATCAGGGGCTGAGGACAGAGAAATGCTGCTGGGTACAAGAAACTGAAAGTGAAACCTGCTCAGCTCAAGGGCTGCTATGTAGCAGGCAGTGCTTTGTCTGCTCAGGATCCTCCTGCAAGATTTACTACTGTGGGGTCTCCTATAACAGCAGCTCTATGTTGTAGCAGAGCTGACAAAGCTCTGTAATGCAGGGAGATGGCCCTGGAGGCGGTGCACAGAGAGCAGAGAGGGATGACTGACACCACAGAGGAAGGAGACAGACACTTGAAAACCCGCCTCCCGGTCTTGGAACTGGTTTGAAACAGATTTTATATAAGTCTTTATTTCAGTGAATCAAGGGAGCATAAATGCTATAGACACCTTGTCAGACTGCAGCCTTAGTGCTGCAGAAGGTGGCTATGGTATTTTTAGATGCCTGGAGGGGGTGACAGGTTCGCTTTAAAGGGCGGCCCTTTGTACTAGCAGCAGAGCTCGCCGCCTTCGGGCGGCAATACAATGCCAGTGGCGCACCCCTCCTCCCCCACAAAGACTCCAGTTTTCATATGGAGTCTGGGGGAGGGAGGGAAAGAAAAAAAAAACCGCTCACGCTACCCTGCCTTGTAAATGCAGCCCTGCTGCCGCCCCCACAAACCTGCCGCCCGGGGCGGACCGCCCCCTCCGCCCCCCCACGCTGCGCCACTGGAGACACGGAATCAGACTGCACAGGGTTCTTTTGTGGTTTGTTAACATAGAGACATGGAATCAGACTACATAGGCTTATTTTGTAGTCTGTTACCATAGAGACACGGAATCAGACTATACAGAGTACTTTTGAAGTCTGTTACCATAGAGACACGGAATCGTTCTACACGTGATTTTTTTTAGTCATTTTCCACAGAGACAAGGAATAATACTACACAGGGTCCTTTTGTAGTCTGTTACCATAGAGGTACAGAATCAGACTACACAGGGTCCTTTTGTAGTCTGTTACCATAGAGGTACAGAATCAGACTACACAGGGTCCTTTTGTAGTCTGTTACCATAGAGGTACAGAATCAGACTACACAGGGTCCTTTTGTAGTCTGTTACCATAGAGACACATACATTGTAAATGTTGCTGCACAGAGTAGATGAATGTCAGCTGAACTCACTCTTTTCTAAAGAATATGGGAGTCTCCCCCAACTCCCCACCAATAGAATGAAAAAAGGTTGGATATTAGCATATCTTTCTTTTTTTCATGGGAGACATGAAGCCATTCCTCATATGATGTTTGGAAAAGAGGGGACTGGAAATTTTTAACTAAGCGGATGTTTTATTTTAGGAAACAAATGGCCATAATAAAGGAATTATTAATGAAAAGGCAATACTTCTTAAATCATGAGCGAGTCCCTCTTCGCTGCACTGGTGCATACAGTATTTCAGTGATAATATGCTGTTTACACACATGATTACTGAGTGCAACCTATCACTGGTCATGTACCACACACAGCCATGGTGTCACGTGTTGACTGCTCTGCAGACCATCCTGTAGTTTAAATAAGAGTACATTTTCTTTGGCAAACTCAGAGTTAATGTGTAGATGCTGCTGTATTGCTGTCTATGTGTAGGCAGCTCTGCAGGTGGTGAGTTGTGGGCTTGTCAAGTAACCACACCCCTGTCCTTTAAATAGTTCCCTCTTACACCAGTAGATGTCGCTGATTGTGTTTAGTCTCTGTAAGACCTGCAGCTGAGAAGACATGTGTGTGCTTTTGCTGAAGCCTTGATGTTTTTCTTCTGTTGGATCTTGCTGTTCTTCTCAGTCCATGGGCGGCGGTGAGGGGTCCTAACTTAGGGCTGATCAGGAGCAAAGGGCAAGGATGGCAGCCCTGACATCCTCACCACCAGAGGTGAGAACAGGGTGAGTTAGGGATCCCCGGTTTAAGGGTCAGACTAGCTTCCCTGATCACCTTTTGCCCATCTTACCATCCTGCTTCCTTACCTCCTTTACCACGTTGCAGGACACGAGGCCAGTGATTGACTGCAGTGAATATATTGTCATCATTCCTGCTGCCAATTAAACACGGAACTCATGGTATAAAATGCTATCTTATGACATTTCTCGCCTTATAACATTTCCCTTTTCTGCAAATGGGACATCCCCTTTAAAGCTCTTGGCAAATGTGCTTTTTTTCTTTTATCTCAGAGACATTGATTGCAAAAGTAAATATATCCTTTAAATGAGATCCACCAGTGCATAGGACATTAGTGTGCATTTATTGCATTACTTTATTGCTTTAGGTGAAGGTTAAAAAAGAAAAATAGAGATAAAAGACAAAAAGTCAGAAAGCCTGGAACCCGTCAATCAGGAGAATTCTGCATTTGGCCCTGTCACCTTCCAGTTGTATCACAAGTCAGAAAAGTATTCAGTCTCCTTTGATGTGGTCTACAAACTGCAGGAACATGTCAGAGAGTTACTGGCTCCCACTGGTGGATGGAAGAGCCGAAGGTCTACGGATCCCAAAGGCGAGGCCTTCCTATAGTCACCTGTGTAAGCTGCTGTCAGCCCGGAGCTGAAGGCGATTTCTACACTTGATCTGAGTTTAGTTAATGTAACACAATGAGTTACATTCCTTTGTGGGTCGCTGTTTGAATTAGGCAGCCATTCTCAGATCTCTTCTGTTGTCCGACAACCATTATGCACTGGAGGATGACACCCGCACGTAGACACCTTATCCGCCCGAGGACCAGCGTCAAGTTTCCAGTAGGGCAGAGAGGAGCAAGTCCATTGTTAAGAATGCTAAAACCTGCATCATCTACCATGTGACAAGGAGTGGTCAGAGATGAAGTCACCAACCTCGTGGGCAAGGAACGCCCTGAGAAGGTAGTGGGGTGGCACCAAGGTGGAGGAATAGGAGATGTCCGGTCCTGTCTTCTGGTCTGGGGCCTACACAAAATATAAGAAAATGTTCCTCATCCATCATGTGACAGGTAGTCCTCAGAGATGAAGTTACCAACCTCATGGGCAAGGAACGCCCTGAGAAGGTAGTGGGGTGGCACCAAGGTGGAGGAATAGGAGATGTCCGGTCCTGTGTTCTGGTCTGGGGCCTACACAAAATATAAGAAAATGTTCCTCATCCATCATGTGACAGGTAGTCCTCAGAGATGAAGTCACCAACCTCGTGGGCAAGGAACGCCCTGAGAAGGTAGTGGGGTGGCACCAAGGTGGAGGAATAGGAGATGTCCGGTCCTGTGTTCTGGTCTGGGGCCTACACAAAATATAAGAAAATGTTCCTCATCCATCATGTGACAGGTAGTCCTCAGAGATGAAGTTACCAACCTCATGGGCAGGGAACGTTTAAAGAACATAGTAAGGTGGCACCAATTTCATAGGCAAGGAATGCCCTGAGAAGGTAGTGAGGTGGCACCAAGGTTCAGGAATGGGAGATGTCCGGTCCCGTCTTCTGGTCTGGGACCTACACATAATATATGAAAATGTTCCTCATCCATCATGTGACAGGTAGTCCTCAGAGATGAAGTTACCAACCTCATGGGCAAGGGACGCCTTGAGAAGGTAGTAATGGCACCAAGGGTTGGGAATGGGAAGTGTCTGTTCCTGTCTTCTGGTCTGGAATCTACGCAAAATATAAGAGAATGTTGACTCCCCATTATATTATTATATAGATATATAGGTAAACCTGCGAATGCAATATTTCCATGTAGTTGATCAGTGGCCTCCAGAATCAATGTTACCAGTGGGCCCCTGCTGTCCCAATCTGACACTAATGAGAGCTGCCTTTTTGGGATTCCCGCTTATCGCAATGTCATGACACATGCCGTCACTTCTGCTGGAAATAACGCTCAAACAGCGCCCCCTGTGGTCAATATTCCATGCAATAAGGAAAATCCTGTAATTAATGGCCAACCTTTAATCAGCAGATTGGCCTCATATTCTGACTTTACGACACGTGCGCTTTGCTTTCATGTTGCGCCATCCCAGACCTGGCGGACAGTAATAGGTCTAGCACCGGAGCCCCAGACATAATGAATTTCTTCCCGTCTGCTACTTCTGAAGCCTGACTTAAACTTTAATAGTTTGTGTATGGGGTTAGATTACGGTTTGATTAATCCGTGGTTTTATTGCTTTATACAGCTCTCCATGTTGAGCTGTGTTTTACGTGCGCGGTATAAAGGCTTTGAAATCCTCATGTTAAGTATGCAGCGACATGTTCGGGGCTTTACGAGGCTGCACCGTTGTATCAGACATCAAATAAAAGGTTCCAGGTTGTGAGGATGTGACATAATGTATCAGGAGCCGAGTTCTCAGCAGGGGTCGGGGGTGGTGGGCGCTGCTTTATGGCTTCATTACCTTTTTTATGTATCGAAGCCTACAAATGAGACCACCTCGGGCGTCCCCAATACCGGGACTACAGCGCCAAGCGCACTATGCCAAACGTTTGCTTTTAAAGGGGATAAAATTGTTTTTGAAATGACTTATAATGGTTTAAAAAAATTACAGAAGTGACACCTTCACTGACCCCCACAGCTCCTGCCCCAATGCTTATTTGGTCCCCACCGGTCTCTTCTTTCTAGTCTCAACTCAGTCAGAAGATTAGCCAATCATTGGTCACAGAGGTGACTTGTCTCGGCCAATCATTAGCCACAGAGCTGACTTGTCTCAGCCAGTGATTGACCATCGAGGTGACTTGTCCCAACCAGTGATTGGTCACAGGGGTGACTTGTCTCAACCAGTGATTGGCCACAGATGTGACTTTTCCCAGCCAGTGATTGGTCACAGGGGTGACTTGTCTCAGCCACTTATTGACCCTAGAGGTGACTTGTCTCAGTCAATCATTGCCACAGGGGTGTCTTGTCTCAGCCAGTGATTGGCCACAGAAGTTGTTGTCTCAGTCAATCATTGGCCACAGAGGTGACTTATCTCAGCCAATCATTGAACAGAGATAACTTGTCTCAGCTAGTGATTGGCCACAGAAGTTGTTTGTCTCAGTCAATCAGTGGTCACAGAGGTGACTTATCTCAGCCAATCATTAAACAGAGATGACTTGTCTCAGCTAGTGATTGGCCACAGAAGTTGTTTGTCTCAGTCAATCAGTGGTCACAGAGGTGACTTATCTCAGCCAATCATTAAACAGAGATGACTTGTCTCAGCTAGTGATTGGCCACAGAAGTTGTTTGTCTCAGTCAATCAGTGGTCACAGAGGTGACTTGTCTCAGCCAATCATTGGCCACAGAGATGACTTATCTCAGCCAGTGATTAGTCACAGAGGTGACTTGTCTCAGCCATTGATTGGTCACGGAGGTGACTTGTCTCAGCCAATCATTGGTCACAGAAGTGACTTATCTCAACCAGTGATTGGCCACAGAGGTAACTTGTCTCGGTCAATGATTAGCCACAGAGATGACTTATCTCAGTCATTGATTGGACACAGAGCTGACTTGTCTCAGTCAGTGATTGGTCACAGAGGTGACTTGTCTCAGCCAGTGATTGGTCACAGAGGTGACTTGTCTCAGCCAGTGTTTAGTCACAGTGTTGACTTGTCCCAGCCAGTGATTGGTCACACATGTGACTGGTCTCAGCCAGTGATTGGTCACAGGGGTGACTTGTCTCAGCCAGTGATTGGTCACAGAGGTGACTTGTCTCAGCCAGTGATTGGTCACAGAGGTGACTTGTCTCAGCCAGTGATTGGTCACAGAGGTGACTTGTCTCAGCCAATCATAAGCCACAGAGGTGACTTGTCTCAGCCAGTGTTTAGTCACAGTGTTGACTTGTCCCAGCCAGTGATTGGTCACACATGTGACTGGTCTCAGCCAGTGATTGGTCACAGGGGTGACTTGCCTCAGCCAATCATTGGCCACAGAGGTGACATTGCTCAGCCAGTGTTTAGTCACAGTGTTGACTTGTCCCAGCCAGTGATTGGTCACAGAGGTGACTTGTCCCAGCCAGTGATTGGTCACAGAGGTGATTTGTCCCAGCCAATGATTGGCCACAGAGGTGACTTGTCTCAGCCAGTGATTGGACACAGAGGTGACTGGTCTCAGCCAGTGATTGGCCACAGAAGAGACTTGTCTCAGCCAGTGGTTGGTCACAGAGGTGACTTGACTCAGGCCATCATAATCCACAGAGGTGACTTGTCTCAGCCAGTGTTTGGTTACAGTGTTGACTTGTCCCAGCCAGTGGTTGGTCACAGAGGTGACTTGACTCAGACAGTGATTGGCCAAAGAGGTGACTGGTCTCAGCCAGTGATTGGCCACAGAGGTGACTTGTCCCAGCCAGTGATTGGTCACACATGTGACTGGTCTCAGCCAGTGATTGGTCACAGAGGTGACTTTTCCCAGGAGATCATTGGCCAGAGAGGTTACTTGTCTCAGCAAGTGATTGGTCACAGAGGTGACTTTTCCCAGGAGATCATTGGCCAGAGAGGTTACTTGTCTCAGCAAGTGATTGGTCACAGAGGTGTCTTGTCTCAGTTAGTGATTGTCCACAGAGGTGATTTGTCTTATTCAATGATTGGCTGCATAGATGACTTCTCCCAGGCAATGATTGGCCACAGAGGTGACTTGTCTCAGCCAGTGAATGGGCACAAAGGGGATTTGTCTAAACCAGTGATTGGTCATAGAAGTTACTTGTCTCAGCCAGTAATGGGCCACACTTATTGACTATGAAACTGTCTGTGAAAGACATTTCCGCCAGTCCCAAAGAAATTAAATGTAGGGGAGGTTGATCAAGTGCTCCTTCACCTCCACGTCATTCACAATATCCCTGCAGAGCCCAGATTTCAGAATTGCTGGGATTTCCAACAGATAGAGGCCCAGTGATCAGCAAGTCATCCCACATCTGATGCAGTGCTGATGACTTGTTGTCTTGGGATAAACTCTTTAATACCTACTTTTGATCATCAGGTCATTCCAGTTTCTTAATAAGTGGGTCAGAACTTTTTTTTCTATGATACATACTACTACACGCGCAGAGTTAAGTGATAAAAGTGTGTGGTGTCCTCATGCACCACTAGAGGGAGCTTAAGAGCTCACCGCATACTGTGTACTATATTCCCTCTAGTGGTGGCTATAGGTAGTGCCTATAAATGGATTTGAAACCCTGTTTTAGGAAAATGATCTCTGAATGGTGTAAGAATATATCAAGATATTTATCAGCGCATGAGTTAACAGCTTTCTGAATTAAGAAAAGTGATAGATGGGCAATACCTTTAAGGTGGCTGTAGACATTGTTTAGCTGCCTCGGCTCACAGGTATCTTTACTAAAGCTACTATTACACTTTTGATAACATAACAAGCATGTTACGTTTATGGATAGAGATAAGTGGTTGCTTGAACAATTTGGCGCCACTTATCATAGAGAAACAAAGGTGAAGAGACAAATTCACATCCAATCACAGACCTTGTCATAAAATGTAATTATTGTTGACAAAATTATCAAAATAATCAGTTTATTTCCAAGTTTTGATGCATTTCTAGTATAGGAATAGCCATCCCAATTAAGAAGAATGCCTCCAATGAATGGTATCAGATGACTGTGACATTGAACTATATACAGGATTGTCATCTGTATCCCCGGAGCTGAAGACAAAAGCAAGAGCAAATATTTTTTCAAGTTTTTTTTTTCAAAATTGCATAATTTCAATGTTAGATGCACTGGACTGCCCTGTGCATTACTTTGTAGTCCTGTAATGTTAATCACAGGGTGATAAATCATTTAGTTTAAGTAAACAATAGCACACACACCGAGAAGAGAAGCACAGTTGCTTTTTGTTTCTTAGCTCTTACAGCATGCTGTCTTTAACTTACATAGCAAAAACCTGCTGACAGATTCCCTTTAATTTTCTGACAATTTGTTTTCTTAATTTCACACTCAGACCTTCCAACTGAGCTGGCTTCATCCTGACATGTGATAGATATGTTGTATAATAGCGGTTTTATAAGTGAGATATAACTGCTTGGACAGTTACGTCTGCAGACAAACCTCTCTGAGTTAATAAGTCAGTGCTGATGCAACGGACTACCTTGTGCATGATGTTCTAGTCCTGTAATGTTAATCACAGGGTAATAAAGCCATTAGCTTAAGTAAACAATAGCACAAACACACCGATAAGAGAACAACAGTTGCTTTTTGTTTCTTAGCACTTACATCATGCTGTCCTCAGCTTACATAGCAAAAACCTGCTGACAGATTCCCTATATTTTATGACTATGCCATTTCCTTATTTTCTCACTCCAACTGTGCTGGTATCATCCTGACATGTGATAGAAATGTTGTATAATAGCAGTTATATAAGTGAGACACATTGTTGCATAACTTCTTGGACAGTTACATCTGCAAACAAACCTCTCTGTGTTAATATGTCATTGCTGATTTTCTCTATGTATCAGCAATAAGTATACCGCCATCACGTGCTGACCCTACAATCCCTCTCCCTGGCACTGAAGCCCCGGAGCAGTGTGATTGACGAGATGGCGCTATCTATTCCCAATGAATAACTGAATTAACCCAGGCAAATCCCAGGGCGGAACAACCCCACATACCTGAGTGACTGCAGACAAGCGCGTGTTATTAAATGATAAATTCATGGAGACACCCAAAAAAAGCTGGAAAATAAAGAATAGTGGGAGATTTCCTAAGATTATTGGCTTCTGTAAAAATTCCTGCATGTTAATGAGTTGTTAATCATGGTAAGACATGCCCGGGCCACGTGGGTGAAATGGCCTAATAGTCACCCAGTTATGAAAGATATACATCCAGGTGAGTATACACTGTGAAGTGAGGGTGAAAAGAACTCTGGGGTTAGCCGAATATTATAGAGTATATTCTATGTCGCTGCCAGTATTATAGTATATATTTTCTTGTATATAGGAGCAGTATTATAGTAGTTATATTCTTGTATATAGGGGCAGTATTATAGTAGTTATATTCTTGTATATAGGGGCAGTATTATAGTAGTTATATTCTTGTATATAGGAGCAGTATTATAGTAGTTATATTCCTGTACATAGAGGCAGTATTATATTAGTTATATTCTTGTACATAGGAGCAGTATTATAGTAGTTATATTCTTGTATATAGGGGGCAGTATTATAGTAGTTATATTCTTGTACATAGAAGCAATATTATAGTAGTTATATTCTTGTACATAGGGGCAGTATTATAGTAGTTATATTCTTGTATATAGGAGCAGTATTATAGTAGTTAAATTCTTGTATATAGGAGCAGTATTATAGCAGTTATATTCTTGTACATAGGGGCAGTATTATAGTAGTTATATTCTTGTACATAGGAGCAGTATTATAGTAGTTATATTCTTGTATATAGGGGCAGTATTATAGTAGTTATATTCTTGTACATAGGGGCAGTATTATAGTAGTTATATTATTGTACATAGGAGCAGTATTATAGTAGTTATATTGTTGAACATAGGGCAGTATTATAGTAGTTATATTCTTGTACATAGGAGCAGTATTATAGTAGTTATATTCTTGTATATAGGAGCAGTATTATAGTAGTTATATTCTTGTACATAGGGGGCAGTATTATAGTAGTTATATTCTTGTACATAGAAGCAATATTATAGTAGTTATATTCTTGTACATAGGAGCAGTATTATAGTAGTTATATTCTTGTACATAGGGGCAGTATTATAGTAGTTATATTCTTGTATATAGGGGCAGTATTATAGTAGTTATATTCTTGTACATAGGGGCAGTATTATAGTAGATATATTCTTGTATATAGGGGCAGTATTATAGTAATTATATTCTTGAACATAGGAGCAGTATTATAGTAGTTATATTCTTGTACATAGGAGCAGTATTATAGTAGTTATATTCTTGTACATAGGGGCAGTATTATAGTAGATATATTCTTGTATATAGGGGCAGTATTATAGTAATTATATTCTTGAACATAGGAGCAGTATTATAGTAGTTATATTCTTGTACATAGGGGCAGTATTATAGTAGTTATATTCTTGTACATAGGGCAGTATTATAGTAGTTATATTCTTGTACAAAGGAGCAGTATTATAGTAGTTATATTCTTGTACATAGGAGCAGTATTATAGTAATTATATTCTTATACATAGGGGCAGTATTATAGTAGTTATATTCTTGTACATAGGGGCAGTATTATAGTAGTTATATTCTTGTACACAGGAGCAGTATTATAGTAGTTTTATTCTTGTACATAGGGGCAGTATTATAGTAGTTATATTCTTGTATATAGGAGCAGTATTATAGTAGTTATATTCTTGTACATAGGAGCAGTATTATAGTAGTTATATTCTTGTATATAGGGGCAGTATTATAGTAGTTATATTCTTGTATATAGGAGCAGTATTATAGTAGTTATATTCTTGTATATAGGAGCAGTATTATAGTAGTTATATTCGTGTATATAGGAGCAGTATTATAGTAGTTATATTCTTGTATATAGGGGCAGTATTATAGTAGTTATATTCTTGTACATAGGAGCAGTATTATAGTAGTTATATTCTTGTACATAGGGGCAGTATTATAGTAGATATATTCTTGTATATAGGGGCAGTATTATAGTAATTATATTCTTGAACATAGGAGCAGTATTATAGTAGTTATATTCTTGTACATAGGGGCAGTATTATAGTAGTTATATTCTTGTACATAGGGGCAGTATTATAGTAGTTATATTCTTGTACAAAGGAGCAGTATTATAGTAGTTATATTCTTGTACATAAGAGCAGTATTATAGTAGTTATATTCTTATACATAGGGGCAGTATTATAGTAGTTATATTCTTGTACATAGGAGCAGTATTATAGTAGTTATATTCTTATACATAGGGGCAGTATTATAGTAGTTATATTCTTGTACATAGGAGCAGTATTATAGTAGTTATATTCTTGTACATAGGAGCAGTATTATAGTAGTTATATTCTTGTACATAGGGGCAGTATTATACTAGTTATATTCTTGTATATAGAGGCAGTATTATAGTAGTTATATTCTTGTCCATAGGAGCAGTATTATAGTAGTTATATTCTTGTACATAGGGGCAGTATTATAGTAGTTATATTCTTGTACATAGGAGCAGTATTATAGTAGTTGTATTCTTATACATAGGGGCAGTATTATAGTAGTTATATTCTTGTACATAGGAGCAGTATTATAGTAGTTTTATTCTTGTACATAGGGGCAGTATTATAGTAGTTATATTCTTGTATATAGGAGCAGTATTATAGTAGTTATATTCTTATACATAGGAACAGTATTATAGTAGTTATATTCTTGTATATAGGGGCAGTATTATACTAGTTATATTCTTGTATATAGAGGCAGTATTATAGTAGTTATATTCTTGTACATAGGGGCAGTATTATACTAGTTATATTCTTGTATATAGAGGCAGTATTATAGTAGTTATATTCTTGTACATAGGGGCAGTATTATAGTAGTTATATTCTTGTATATAGGAGCAGTATTATAGCAGTTGAATTCTTGTATATAGGAGCAGTATTATAGTAGTTATATTCTTGTACATAGGAGCAGTATTATACTAGTTATATTCTTGTATATAGAGGCAGTATTATAGTAGTTATATTCTTGTACATAGGAGCAGTATTATAGTAGTTATATTCTTGTACATAGGGACAGTATTATAGTAGTTATATTCTTGCACATAGGAGCAGTATTATAGTAGTTATATTCTTGTATATAGGAGCAGTATTATAGTAGTTATATTACTGTACATAGGATCAGTGTTATAGTAGTTATATTCTTGTATATAGGAGCAGTATTATAGTAGTTATATATTTGTACATAGGGGGCAGTAATATTTAATTTTACTGATTGTGTGACTCCTTACATATATTAAATAGAATAATAGTTTTAGGCTTTTCAGGAGTTATAGTAATCTCTTAGATTAGTAATTGTCGGGATCTTCTTGTTGTTGTTTTGGAAGGATTTACTATAACTCCGCATCTTGTGCCGCTCAGTCAATGAGAGATTAGTTACAGATTACTCATAATTTCTCGGTAATGATCCTGGTTATGTATTTATCAGCCTGGATTGTCTTTCTGAGCAGTAATGTATCAGTGTTATGATCAGCTCAGTGCTATCACATTAGTGGGGATTTATTAGTTCTGGGTCATTAAATCCGTTTTGTTTGTGTTGAATCCTGCAATATACGATGTCGTCAATACAGGTGAATGGGCGGATAATGGGTCGTAGGCTGCGCTGCCTCCACTGAAGACATCAGAAACCTAAATTATGAAGGCCATACAGTGAATGAAATAAGTATTTGATCCCTTGCAGATTTTGTAAGTTTGCATGACAAAGACATGAACAGTTTGTAATTTTAAGGGTCGGTTAATTTTAACAGTGAGAGATAGAATATCAAAAATAACATCCAGAAAATCACATTGTCTAAATTATATAAATGTATTTGCATTTTGCAAAGAGAAATAAGTATTTGATCCCTCCGACAAACAAGACTTAATACTTGGTAGTAAAACCATTGTTGGCAGCACAGCAGTCAGACATTTCTTGTAGTTGATAATGAGGTTTTTGCACATGTCAGAAGGGATTTTGGTCCACTCCTCTTTGCAGATCATCTCTAAATCATTAAGATTTTGATGCTGCCGCTTGGCAGCTCAGAGCTTCAGCTCTCGCCATAAATTGTCTAAGGGATTAAGGTCTGGAGACTGGCTAGGCCACTCCATGACCTTAATGTGCTTCTTTTTGAGCCACTCCTTTGTTACCTTGGCTGTATGTTTTGGGTCATTGGAGTGCTGAAAGACCCAGCCATGACCCATTTTTAATGTCTTGCCAGAGGGAAGGAGGTTGTCACTCAGGATTTTACAGTACATGGCTCCATCCATTGTCCCATTGATGTAGTGAAGTAGTTCTGTGCCCTTAGCAGAGAAACACCCCCAAAACCTTATGTTTCCACCACCATGCTTGACTGTGGGGACGGTGTTCTTTGGATCATAAGCAGCATTTTTCTTCCTCCAAGCATGGCAAGTTGAGTTAATGCCAAAGAGCTCAATTGTTATCTCTTCTGACCACAGCACCTTCCCCCAATCACTCTCAGAATCACGAAGGTGTTCACTGACAAACTTCAGACGGGTGCACATGTGCCTTCTTGAGCAGTGGGACTTTGCAGGCTCTGCAGAATTTTAATCCATTACGGCGTGATGTGTTACCAATGGTTTTCTTGGTGACAGTGGTCCCAGCTGCCTTGAGATCATTAATACTTTTCCCCAGTGTAGTTTTAGGCTGATCTCTCACCTTCCTCATGATCCTGGATACCCCACGAGGGAGATTTTGCATGGAGCCCCAGACCGATGTAGATTGACCTCATTTTCTTCCATTTTCTTACTATTGCACCAACAGTTGTCTCCTCACCCAGCGTCTTACTTATGGTTTTGTAGCCCATTCCAGCCTTGTGCAGGTCTAGGATCTTTTCCCGGACATCCTTAGAAAGCTCTTTGGTCTTCCCATTTTTTTTGTACAGTCTGACTAATTAATTGAGTGTGTGGACAGAAGTCTTTTATATAGATGACAATGTAAGACAGCTGTCTGTAATGCAGGTAAAGGCCCTGTCTCACATAACGATATAATTAGAGAGATTGTTGTAACTGTGACTCTACAACGATCTCTCCAGCGATGTCGTTCTGTGTGACACTTTGCAGGGATCAGGCCCCTGCTGTGAGGTCGCTGATCGCTGCAAATTGCTGTGGGTCATTTTTTGATCGTTGGTTTCCCGCTGGTCTGCACGCATCGCTGTGTGTGACAGCAAGACACCAGAGATCTGTGACCTCACTGGCTGGTAACCATGGTAAACACCGGGTATCTAGGCAGCGTGCGCTGCTTAGATACCCAGTGTATACAATGGTTACCAGCGTCCTCTCTGCTTAGCACTGCCTGTAAGCAGGGAGGACGCTGGTAACTATGATAAACAGCGGGTAACTAGGCAGCGCGCGCTGTCTGGATACCCGCTGTTTATAATAGTTACCAGCGTTCTCCCTGCAGGCAGCGCTAAGCAGGGAGGACGCTTACATCGCCTTCAGCGATGTGGGAGGTGGCTCCCATGGCCCTGATCGCTGGGGAGATCTGCCTGTTTGACAGCTCCCCAGTGACCAGGTAACGACGCTCCAATGATCCCGGCAGGTCAATATCGCTGTCGGGATTGTTGGAGCGGTCGTTACGTGTGACAGGGCCTTTACAATGTGATTAAGAGCGCCTAACTGGTCTGTAGGAGCCAGAACTCTTAATGGTTGGAAGGGGATCAAATGCTTATTTCTCTTTGCAAAATGCAAATACATTTATATCATTGAAGGTACCTTTACACGCCGCTACAGAAGTTTGGAAACAACCGGGTGTTTCAAGTGCACGAGCACGTTCCAACAGTTGCTAACGGTACCTGATACCGCATTTACACGCCGCTACAAGGTGCTCTACAGAAGGTTTAATCTATCTCTGGATGCACCGCCGGGTGCCACAAGTTACCTTCTGTAGAGCACCTTCCCTCATTTACACACCGCTACAGAGGGTAATATGGGAGGACCTGGTGCAGCAGGGACAACACATAGGCGTGCCAGAGTTGTGGATTACGAGACGCTCGTACAATGATTGGACAATGCAATAGCATCATGATTGGCCAGCCAGCGCAGTAAAGCTGGCTAATACATGACGCTATTGCAATTGTGTAGTGTGACTGGTCAGCTCCTTAAATATGCCGCCCTATGCAGCGACAACCAATCTTAACGCAGGAGCTTCCACCAATGATCGCTGATGGGGCGCGGTTTCCCAGAGGCTGTGTCACGCCCCAGGGAGGTAACTAGGTGGCGAAAAAACCTTCCTGTACCTTATTTAGACGCCGCTACCATCGGGTTGAAAACAACCTGTTTTAGAGCAGTGCTCAAAAACAGGTGTCGACAGTGACGGGTGGCAACAACCTGAATTACACGCCGCTACCTCGGGTTGATTTGACGGTGCAAGATACATTTGTCTCCGAAACCCGGTTGTTTCTAACCTTCTGTAGCGGCGTGTAAAGGTACCTTTATTTAGACAATGTGATTTTCTGGATTTTATTTTTGATATTCTATCTCTCACTGTTAAAATTAAACTCCCCTTAAAATTATAGACTGTTCATGTCTTTATCAGTGGGCAAACATACAACATCAGCAAGGGATCAAATACTTATTTACTTTACTGTAGTGCTCTTTTACACAAATGATTGCGTCATGACCTTGGCTTCAACATAATTCCTTGTATCTATCAACTCATGTGGTAAGGCACAGCCAATCATAAGGGACTATAATTGCCTGTATGAAAGTCAAGGCAGGGAATGAAGCAGCTATTTTATATTGAATCTGGATAGTGAGAGGATGCCACAATAAAGATTGAGAAAGTCATAACACTAAATAAACATTACACATAGTGTGTGACAGATCAACAGTGAAGAACACTTAGGCTGGTTTCACATTGCGTTTTTTTTCCTGTCCGTGGGATCCTACTATTTGCAGGACCCCACGGACAGGAAAGGAAAGCATCAGAGGTGACCTACAGATGCTATTTCTGTGTTCGAGTCCATGATTTTCACGGGTCCGGACACAGAAAGAGCTATGCGGGGCACTTTCACTTCCGCAATGTATATCCATACATTGCGGAAGTGAAATTAATTAAAAGCAAGGGGTTAAAAATAACAAAACTCTATTCTCACCTTCCAGTGATTCCCCCGACACCAGGGGCTGGCTGGTGCCTCTGACCCCGGGTGGCAGCTTTGGTCTGCCAGCCTTGATTTGATGACCCTTGGGGGAGGGGTGCTGTCGTAAATTTTTGATGACCGGGGGTGGGGGGAAGCGGCGGGTGCTATCAGAAATTTTTGATGACCGGGAGAAGGGGGGGTTCTATCAGAAATTTTTGATGACCGGGGGCCGCAAAGCGCCATTGGCCGCCCCTGCCTGACACCTCCAGCAAGCTCCAGGTGTCTAAAGGACCTGCCCTGGGGCGGCCCTACCGTGGCGCAGCTGGTTCAGCTGCACGGGAAGCTTCCTGCTTCCCTTGGCTGATCCCGCCTACACCTCTCCTCTTCCGCCCCAGCTCCCAGGACTGCATTTGGCGGCTCAGCCAAGGTAGGAGAGCCACATCTACAATTACCCCCCCCCCCCCCCCCCCCGCTCCCCCATCCCCGCTCCTCGCCGACGTCCGCTAGCACCCGCCGCCGACCACTAACACACACCCCCCCGCTCCTCACTATGACTGCACCAGGGCCACCCCGGGATCAAGGTCCGCCACTGCCGTTACGTCACAACCCGGCGGCATCATCGGGTCCCATGACTGCAATGTGTGTATTGTAGATTGTAAGCTCTTGAGCAGGGTCACCTTTATTGTATTGTATTTTTTACGTTAATTTTATGCTTATTTTATTGTTTCCTATTATTGTACTGTATTCTTTCTCTGGAATTACTGTATTATATTGTGTATTTTCTTACTGTATTATAATGTGTATGTTCACCTATTACGCACTGTATTGTAAAGCGCTGCGGAATATGTTGGCGCTATATAAATAAAGATTTATTATTATACATTATTAGCACCAAAAGTCACAGGTTTTAAAAATGCGCCAAACCTTGTATTTTAAAGCAAAAAGAAGCGGCACAATGTGTCTTTCATTCTTTGACCACAATCCCTCACCTCAATGTAGAGACGTCTGAGCAGAATTCACGTCTCTTATGATAATGAGGACACTTGTGATTTGGACTGATTTTATTCAGTTGAATTTGAATCAAATGAATTTCTGAAGATTTATGAATACTTTGGCCTGACGTTACAAAAATGTCTTCTAGAGGGGTGGTCTTGTCAAAGAAAGAGGCAACTATAGGCAGAATTTTATCTGGTCTAGATAAAGATTTAAGTTAGATTTTGGGTTTCCGTGTATGTATAGACAGCACCAAATATCGTCAATTTTGACCTATTGACGTATCTTTGTTTATTTCAGGGCTGTGAAGTCAGTAAGCTAAACATCCGACTCCGACTCCTCAATTTCCCTGAATCCGAGTTCAACTCCACCAAAATAGACTCCAACGCCATGACTCCCAACGCCTCAACTAGGGCTGTGAAGTCAGTAAGCTAAACATCCGACTCCCACTCCTCAATTTCCCTGAATCCGACTCAGACTCCAACCTCACCAAAATGGAAACTGACTCTGACTCCACGACTCCAACTTCTTCACAACCATGACTCTTAAGTCAGTAAGCCAAGCATCTGATTCCGACTCCTCAATTTCCCAGAATATGACTCCATCTCCACCTGAAATGGATATGTAGAGCCACAGGCCCTGGGGTACTCGGGTATCAGGCTCGGTGGGTGTTTTCATGGGGGATGTCACGGGTGGCAGCACCTGAGCCAGTGGCCTGGGTGACACTTCAATAAGGGGTGTATGTACAGGGGATTAGAGTTTGTCATGTGACGCCACCTGTAGTACCTGGTGATGTAAAGGGGCAGCTTGGAGGGGAACTATAAGTCAGGGTAGGGAGTGATGGAGCAGTTTATAGGGATACCAAGAGTGGAGAGCAAGGACACACACACTTGCAGAAAGTCTCTTTTACCTTTTTACTAGTGGTATAAGCAGGAAAAGATGTACAGAGCGCTGTCAGGTGACCGGGTGCACAGTGAGCTTCCACAGCAAGTGGGTGTAAGGCCTCCTCTGCATCTCTACTGTTCCTGAAGCCCTGTCTGCATGCAGCCAGACTGACCTCCTCCCCTCTCGGGTCCTCTCTCTCCTCCTGCGCGGTCCACCGGTTACCCTCTCTGATCACAGCGGTGCTGATCTACACTGTGGTGTCTGGCCCCTCTCTCTGACCCATAGGGGGACCAGGTGGCTGAAGTCTCCACGGTGTGGCGGGGTTTACTGTAGTCTTGAAGTAATCCTACAGGTGCGGATCCCCAAAGTCCGGTACGTCTCTGGGTGAACCTCCGCCGGTGTCTCACTCCCTGGGTTCTGCTAATTGCCTTCTGTCCCCACTCCTAGGCTTGCTGGACGGCAGAAGGGCCACTCCGGGTCACTTGTTCGGGCCTATCCGTGGCACCGATCATCAGGACATCTTCGCAGCTCTCCTAGCGTCTGCACACTCTGATTAACTCCTCCCCCAGCAGCAGTATTTATAGGGGATCTTGCCTAAGGTCAGCAAGTGGTGCTCCCCCTACTGTGCCGGGGTGGAAGGTGTTGCATGTAGTAGGTACCTGCTGTGGAAATTCAGCTGTGCATTAGGGAAGTCTGTGGCCACCTGCGTGAGCAGGGCGCCACAGATACAGACTCCACAACCATGGAAGTGAAGACAGTAAGCCAAACTATTAACTCAGACTCCTCCATTTCCCCGACTCTGACTCCACCAAAATGGACACCGACTCCACGACCATGACAGTGAAGTCAGGAAGCCAAACACCCGACTTTGACTACTCAATTTCCCTGAATCCAACTCCATCAAAATGGTCTGTGACTCCACAGCCCTGGGTTTTTTGTAATTCTGAAGCTACAGCCTCTTGTCTAGGGATCCAACTCCTCAATTCTCTTCCGTAAGAAGGATGACGAGGAAGGAGGTTCAGCCACACATCGGTAAGACGTTTAGTGCTGATCTGGGATTAGCTGTCTCTTCTGATGGGCCCCGTAGTTTTTTTTCTTGCCCGCTCGTCCTTGAACTGATGATATGGACATCACATCCCAACTTTGTTTTGGCTCCACGTCTTACGGCACCTGTTCCTCACTAATGAAATGTCCCGTCCACCAAAGACAGGACACACTTGTCGCGGCTAATTTTGGGGATACATGAATCTCCGTTGTTTTGGATTCTTAATATACAGAAGTCCAAATCAACGATCCATCAAGACAAGTCAAGTCTCAAATTATTCACCTCTACGAGGCTATCCATAGCATAGGCATCCAGCTACAACGACCTCTAACCTTTTGTCATACATTGCTCGGTCACCCCAAGCACTCAAGGGATTATCCCATTCCAGCCATTCACACTAACAAGGCATCTTCATCTCCACCTGACAAGTGGAATAGCCGTCTCTCACTCATTTGCCAACACAAGTATTGATGCTAAGGTGTCTCCATGACCTTGACTTTTGAGCGGATGAATCATACCTGGAGAACATTCTTCTCTGGAGGGTGAACCAACATTATTTGCTCATTATGGAGTTGTAGCGACCGGTGGTAAGGCCGCGGGTGTGTGTGTATGATCTTTCTCAACAGAATCCCCATACTCAGATTTAACCGGTAGTAACATTTCTTTACTGTAAAACATGTCTATAACACAGTCAACTGATCTAGCTGCACACATGTATATATTAGAGTCTCTGGATCTTCACTTCTTCCGGGTACGCAGCAAGCAAAGAAAAAAAACACAACAATGGAGATATCTTTCCCTAACTTTCCCTAAAATCACGTACCAGTCTATCACAGAAGAAGGTGTCGCTCCCACGTAGCAGGCCTGGGGTCTCACGATGACGGGTCCCGGTGCAGCGCTGAAGGTGGAAACTCCTCAGTCTTCTTCTGTGGTCTCCGTCCGCAGGTAACAGAATCTTTCTTTGTTAGTCTCTCCCAGTCTCAGGGCACACAGAGGGGCAGAAGGGAGCCCACAGCAGCACAGATGTCTCTCTCAGTCTCGGGGCAAACCGATGAGCAGAAGGGAGATCACAGTAGTACAGATGGCTCCCTTATGTCAGTCACAGCCCCTGCACATGTAATCCAGTGGCAATGTCCTGAATTCCGGAGGCAATGTCCTGAATTTGAGTGGGACCCTCGGTAAGACAAGGTCCTGCAGACCGGGGGTTGCAACAGCGATCCTCACGGGGTATTTCTTCCCAAGAATCCGGCTGCAAAAGAGCCCTATGTCGGGAGACACCACACAGTCTGTCCTGACAGAGCTCTGGATCTCTAATCATCATCTCCCGCCCTTTTTCTTCCTCAGCACAAGGCTGTTGGGGGAGGGATCAGACTGTGTAATGTTCACTGCAGTGTCCATTTGAATAACAACACAGTCAGGGCTACCCACTTCATTACATACCCCCCCACTTAAAGGTTGGCAGTCCCTGTCAACAACCGCCGGCTCCAAGGCAGTGATGACTGTAGTTGTCACAGGGGTCGGTTGAGAAGTGGGCCATACATACTGGTCCCTGTAGAACCGTCCGGGCGGGATCCCAGCAGTGGTGCGGTCAGTGCGTCGCAAGGGTCGGTTGTTCCCCTCCTCGTCACTGTCTTTACGCCCCACTCCAGTCAGTACTCCGGGAGAGGGACTGGTCTGTGTAGGTGGGTCACCGGTCTCAGAGTCGACGTGATCTCTATGTTGAGAAATGTCCGTGACGTCAGTCATGTCAGCAGCGTCACCCCCTCCGGTTACTGTGGGAGGGAGTCAGGCCGGGAGCGGCAGGGGCGCAACATATTTCGGTGCACAGTGCGGGTGCTGTGGCTGTCTTCACCCCGCACTCGGTATACATGTCCATTGGGGTAAGGGCGTTCGATTACCCGGTAGACTTCAGTCTCCCACTTGGCTCGAAGTTTCCCTTGAGGCTTCTTAATACGGAGCAAGACTAGCTGTCCCAACTTTAAGGGTTTCTCTTGCACGGGGAGTGGGTCAGCATGTATGTGGCCCCGGATTTGTTGACTCACCAGCCGGTGTACAGTCTCCATCTTCTGGCGGTGAGCATTTAGCCAGGAGGGGTAGTTATGGCAGACATCTTCTTCTGGGCGGAATAGGTTCAGGTCATGGACCCCTTTTCCGGGGCGGCCAAAGAGAAGAGTGTGAGGGGTGTAGCCAGTCACGGAGTGGACCTGGTTGTTGTAGGCCCATACTAGATCTGGAAGGAATTGGGGCCATCGATCTTTCTTATCTTCGGCCAAGGTGCGGATCAGCTGAAGTAGGGTCCGGTTAAAGCGTTCACATGCACCGTTCCCTTGTGGATGGTAAGGAGTGGTCCTCGACTTCTGGATCCCATACATCCGATGCAGCTCCTCGATGACTCTGCCTTTGAAACAAGCCCCCTGGTCGGAGTGTAACCTCTCCGGACACCCATAGACGTGGATGAACTGTCGACAGATGGACTGTGCGGCCGACTCGGCCGTCTGGTCCTTGGTAGCAACAACGACGGCGAATTTTGTGAAGTGGTCCACCATGACTAGGCAGTATTGATAGCCACTGCTCGCCGTCCCGATCAGCAGATAGTCCACCATCAACAGCTCAAGAGGCCTGGAGGTTTTAATCGTCTGGACAGGTGCACGCTGTTCGGTGGACTTGTGCAGTTCACAGGTGCGACAGGTTCTGCAGACGTCTTCGACCAGCTTGCGGAGCCCTGGACAGTAGATGGACTGTTGAATCCACCGAAAGGTCTTATCTATTCCAAAGTGACCGTTCCTTTTGTGTGCTTCGTCCACCATCTTACGAGCCAATTGGGCAGGCACCACGACTTGTGTACATTCCTCCAACATGTGGGACAGGAGAACCTTCCGATATAGTACCTCTTCTCTCAGAATTAGCCGATCCCACTGGCTGAGCAAGGTCAAGGTCCCGGTAGACAGTCGTGCCCGCGTGTCAGGGGGGGGCTTCTGCCTTTGCTTCACCCATTGTTTGAGTAGAGCCCATTCAGGGTTCTGGTCCTGGAGCCTGCACAACTCTTGGGGACACAGTGTAACCCCCACTGGAGTTCCAACTTCGCCCACAACGAACTGGCAGTAATCCATCATCTGTTGGGCAAGCCTTGCAAAGTCGGGCGTCTCGTCTCCTTCTAGTTCTTCATTCCGGTCTCTGGTAAGTAAGGGGTATGACACTCTAGACAGGCTGTCCGCATTTTGATTCTCAGCCCCAGCCCTGTATTTGATCTTGTAGTTGAACTTCGAGAGTCGAGCCATCCAACGCTGTTCCATGACTCCGAGCTTCGCATTTTGTAAGTGGGCCAACGGGTTGTTATCGGTCAGGACCAGTACTTCCGCCCCTGTGAGGTATCCTGCAAATTTCTCCGCCATAGCCCACGTTAGGGCCAACAGCTCCAGCCGGAACGAGCTATAATTGGTGGGGTTCTTCTCGCCCTCGTGTAGGGATCGACTGGCATAGGCTATGACACGTTCCTTGCCTTCTTGTACTTGTGAAAGTACTGCCCCTAGACCTTGTAGGCTGGCATCGGTATGTAGTTGGAAAGGGAGATTGTAGTCTGCATATGCCAGGACGGGGGGTGAAGTCAAGGCACCCTTTAGGGCTTGGAAGGATTCTTCCTGGCTGGGTCCCCAGCTGATGGGTCGTCCTCTGGGGCCGTTGGTGGTCCCTCGAAGCAATTCGTGCAAGGGTGCAGCAAGCCGTGCGAAGTTTCTCACGAACCGGCGGTAGTAACCGGCCAACCCCAGGAAGGCCCGGACCTCTCTGATGTTCGTAGGCTGTGGCCAGTCCCGCACGGCGGCTATTTTCTCCGAAGACGGCTGTACACCTTCGGCCGAGATCCGGTGACCCAGGTAATTGATCTCGGGCTGCAGAAGACGGCACTTGCTGGGTTTCAACTTCAGGCCATGTTCTCTCAACCTACGAAACACACGGCCCAGCTGTTGCAGGTGTTCTTCAAATGTGGCCGAATAGACTACGATGTCGTCCAGGTAAATGAGGGTGAAGTCGAAGTTGAAGTCCCCCAGGCAGCGCTCCATCAGTCGCTGGAAGGTCCCCGGCGCGTTGTTCAGGCCAAAGGGCATCCGGTCGAACTCGTACAGGCCCATGGGTAGGATGAAAGCAGTCTTTTCTCTATCTTTCTCGTGCATAGGTACCTGCCAATAGCCGCTGGCCAGGTCCAATGACGAAAAATATTTAGCTTTCTTCAGGGCTGTCAGGGATTCTTCGATCCTTGGTAAAGGGTATGAGTCCCGGATGGTGCAAGCATTCAAACGCCGGTAGTCCACGCAGAACCTCAGGGACCCGTCTTTCTTCTTGACTATCACCACTGGTGCAGCCCAGGGGCTCTGGCTTTCTCGTACCACTCCAGCGTGTAACATGGAATTCAGGAGATTTTTCACTTCTTGGTATTGTTGGGGAGGTATTTGGCGGTACCTTTCACGGATAGGAGCGGTATCACCTGTGGGGATTTCGTGCTTGATACTGGGGGTGCATCCAAAGTCGGTGTCATGCCGGGCAAAGGACGCCTGGTGCTCTTGAAGTAACTCTTCCACCTGGGACACTTCTTCGTTGGAGTATTGGGATATGTCCAACTGGCACTTTTCTCGTAGTTCTCGCCCCGCGTTGATGTCATCCGCGACAGCGGCCATTGCAGAGACCGTCACTGTCCAATCTCCCTCTGTGGACGGTGCAAACTGGAGGGGGTTCATAGGGTTCACCTCTTCGGTTAGGGCGTAAACTTGGGCGAGTTGTGTCCCAGCCTCTAGGTCAACGCTCACGTTAGCCGTGTTACCCAGCCTGACAGGAATCCTCCCCTTTCTCACAACAGCTAGCGTTCGAGCAACTAGGGGGTTCAGCTTCCCTTCCTTTGGGGTGCGCGGCTCAATCAGCACCTCCACGCCTTCGAGCTGTCTTGTGGTGCTAAGGGGTAGCGAGATAACGGTCTCCTTCTCAGCAGGTAAAGTTATCCTAGTATGGCGGGGTACGGTGATCGTGGCCAGCGGCAGTTGGTCTTCGGTCATTCGCTGGAGATTGCAGGTCCGGACCACTTGTTGGAAGGCTCGGCGGGTGGCCGTATGTGTGGTCACTTCTTGCCAGTACTTGGGCCCCCTCTTGGTAAGCAACACCAGATTCAGGTCTTTCAAGATGTTCATCCCAATAATCATGGGCGTTTCTGATCCACAGCCTTCCCTGACCACGATTATCCCTCTCTTCCCGAGATCTTGCCCACAGACTTCAGTGTTCATCCAGGCAACTCCCGTCACCGGAATGGGTAGATTATTGGCTGCTTTGATCTTGATAGTAGTATCAGGGTCACAGGCAACCCGCGGCTTCAGATACTCTTCGTAAAACTGCTCGGAGATGGTGGATACCTGAGACCCAGTATCCATTAATCCTTGCACGGCGGTCCCTTCCAATAATACTTCCAGGGTAGGGCTGTTTGATGCAAGTTTGTTCCGTGGCTGGCTCTGTTTTCCTATACTCCTCTCCTTGGCCTCCCCTGCCGAGTGAGCCTCTTTGGCAGGGGCGTCTAGTTTAAAGGTGGCCGCTGTTGTGGGGCATGACTTGCTGGTTCCGGTATATCGGCCCGTGGATGAACTTGAACGTTCTGGGGGCAACGGTTCGCTCTATGGCGGGGATCACCGCATGTCCAGCATCTTCCCATCGGCCGGCTGGGTTGTTGTCTCGCTTGCCTGTCCGCCTGTTGGTCCAGGGTGAGCTGCAACACCTGTTTCTGCAACTCTGCCACCATCTGCTTCAGTTCTTCCGTGTCACTGTTCGGGGTTCTGATACCAGTTATGGACCTGCAAGCCGCGGTATAAGTCTGGGCCTCCATGACAGGTCCTCTCGAACGTTCTATCGCTTCTTGCTTAACCTCAGCGAACGTAAGGGCCGGATTTATCCGGAGTAGATCTTGCAGTGAGCGGTTAAGGTACGGGTCTCTTAATCCAGTCACAAATTGATCTCTCAACACCAGGTCACGGGCGCCCATACTAGCTATCTGTTCTTTTTTCCTGCAGGCTTGTTCAAGCAGTACTTGGAGGGCGTTGGCATATTGAGGGATGTCCTCCGATTCGAGTTGAGTACGCCGGAAGAACATATACCGTAATGTTCCCGCATATGTGGTCGGCCCATAGGTGTTCTCCAGCACCCGCACCAAGTCATCCAACGTACGCTGGCCCCTAACCGTCTCCAGCCTGACTGTCGTCCACGCTTCCCCCTCTAATGTTAGCATGGCCATTTCTGCTAAGGTCTTAGGATCAATGTTATACATCTCCCCCACTATCTTAAGTTGTTCGGTCCATTCAGTTACAGGATAGTTCCGTCCGTTAAACTTCCTCACCTGATTGACAATAGATGCCGGGGGAGCTGTCCGGTTATAAGTTACTACCGGGAGGAGATTCTGTTGATCACACATCCTGCCGACTACGCCAGATGTAGCGACCGGTGGTAAGGCCGCGGGTGTGTGTGTATGATCTTTCTCAACAGAATCCCCATACTCAGATTTAACCGGTAGTAACATTTCTTTACTGTAAAACATGTCTATAACACAGTCAACTGATCTAGCTGCACACATGTATATATTAGAGTCTCTGGATCTTCACTTCTTCCGGGTACGCAGCAAGCAAAGAAAAAAAACACAACAATGGAGATATCTTTCCCTAACTTTCCCTAAAATCACGTACCAGTCTATCACAGAAGAAGGTGTCGCTCCCACGTAGCAGGCCTGGGGTCTCACGATGACGGGTCCCGGTGCAGCGCTGAAGGTGGAAACTCCTCAGTCTTCTTCTGTGGTCTCCGTCCGCAGGTAACAGAATCTTTCTTTGTTAGTCTCTCCCAGTCTCAGGGCACACAGAGGGGCAGAAGGGAGCCCACAGCAGCACAGAAGTCTCTCTCAGTCTCGGGGCAAACCGATGAGCAGAAGGGAGATCACAGTAGTACAGATGGCTCCCTTATGTCAGTCACAGCCCCTGCACATGTAATCCAGTGGCAATGTCCTGAATTCCGGAGGCAATGTCCTGAATTTGAGTGGGACCCTCGGTAAGACAAGGTCCTGCAGACCGGGGGTTGCAACAGCGATCCTCACGGGGTATTTCTTCCCAAGAATCCGGCTGCAAAAGAGCCCTATGTCGGGAGACACCACACAGTCTGTCCTGACAGAGCTCTGGATCTCTAATCATCATCTCCCGCCCTTTTTCTTCCTCAGCACAAGGCTGTTGGGGGAGGGGATCAGACTGTGTAATGTTCACTGCAGTGTCCATTTGAATAACAACACAGTCAGGGCTACCCACTTCATTACATAGTCTATAAAAGATGAAGAATGAGATTAAAAACAGTATGTGGCGCCCCTATGGCAAGGCGCCACAGGGAGGTACTGCACCCCAATTAAAGGTGTGGTGCCTCCGTAACCGTGGACGTGGGGACATCTTCAGAGTCTGCACCCCAACACCCATACACAGGTCACTCTAATACAGGGGACTGATATTCAATAGGTCCCAGGGGATGGAGTCTAGAGAGTGGGAGACGGGGAGTGACAGCACAGTCAGACAGTTGGTGTGAGGAGTGCAAGGAAGGAAGACGCAGCGGACCTTGCAGCTGCATCAGGAGGGCGCCTCTTAGAAGAGGGGCGACCCAGACTCGGAAGGGGGTTTACCCAGGACTGGATGGAGCCAGCTGGGGACCCAGGTCGACACCGGCATACCGGAGCCGAGGTAGATAGAAGCAAGGTTCAACCCTAACTACAGACCGGCGAGCTGAGGGCCCGACACACACCACACACAGGGAGCCAAAGCACCCCTAAAGCAGCCCAACATCAGTCCCGCAGCTGGGTTCATGACACCGACAAGTCAGAGACTTTAGGTAACAGACCCCGAGGACTAGAGACTTGGCTCAAGAGGGTCAAATACAGACAGAGCAAGAGAGTGACAAGACAATGAACGCCATATTGAGGGCATCACTGTCAGACTCTGGAGAAACCTACACGATCTGCGGTTACAATACACGTTAACCCAGAATGTACCATGTACCTGTTTCCACCTGGTGCAAGTAAAAAACCGTTTGAGCTGAAGTGGTGTCTGTTCTCCTTTCATTCGTTGCCCGGAGGGCTTCTACAACATCACAAGAGGTGAGGACTACAACGCCCATCTTCCACCCCGCTGCCCTGAGGTAAAGCTCCACCTGTGAGGAGCTGTACTGCCAAAGCTGCATTGCCATCACCTCAGCGTCCGGCCACAGTGCTGGTAACCCTTCTACCAGGTACCACAGGTGGCGTCACGATCCCATTTCCCCCACCATCATTACCCCCACCCCCGCCACTGAGGGTCCAGGGCACAGAACCGGGAACCGACCAGCCGTGTTTTCCCCACCAAAGTGACAGCCTGTCCCGGTATCAGAGTATCCCCTACCCTGTCGAACGACTCAAATACGTCATCTATGTACAGTATGTAGTCATTGTCTCCACGGTCTACTGAAAATTCAAACCCATTAATTAGTGCAGTTGGGTGGATTTCATTGGAAACCTCCCTGAAGAAGTAACCAGAACAGTAGAACACAACAGTTCCATTGATCCTCACTAGATGGACTTATCATTTCTGATTCATGCAGTAAGGCACCAACCATAGGTCAATGTTGATGAACCATTTTTTTATTCATAAATCAATAATATACGTGAAAATAATAAACATTTTTATTATATGCTCCTCCTCCTCCATACAATGTCTGTTACCTCTAGCTCCTCTTCCATAGAATGTCTGTGTTACCTCTAGCTCCTCCCCTCCATAGAATGTCTGTTACCTCTAGCTCCTCTTCCATAGAATGTCTGTTACCTCTAGCTCCTCTTCCATAGAATGTCTGTGTTACCTCTAGCTCCTCCCCTCCATAGAATGTCTGTTACCTCTAGCTCCTCCTCCATAGAATGTCTGTGTTACCTCTAGCTCCTCCTCTCCATAGAATGTCTGTTACCTCTAGCTCCTCCTCTCCATAGAATGTCTGTGTTACCTCTAGCTCCTCCCTCCATAGAATGTCCATGTTACCTCTAGCTCCTCCTCTCCAAAGAATGTCTGTTACTTCTAGCTCCTCCTCCTCCATAGAATGTCTGTGTTACCGCTAGCTCTTCCCTCCTTCATAGAATGTCCATGTTACATCTAGCTCCTCTCCATAGAATGTCTATTACTTTAGCTCCTCCCTCCATAGAATGTCCATCTTACCTCTAGCTCCTCCTCTCCATAGAATTTCCATGTTACCTCTAGCTCCTCCTCCCCATAGAATGTCCATGTTACCTCTAGCTCCTCCCCTCCATAGAATGTCTGTCTTAACTCTATCTCTTCCCCTCTACAGAATGTCTGTATTAACTTTAGCTCCTCCTTTTCCAAGGAGTGTCCATGTTACTTCTAGCTCCTCCTCCTCCATAGAATGTCTGTTACCTCTGGCTCCTCCCTCCTCTATAGAATGTCTGTGTTACCTCTATCTCATCCCTCCTCCATAGAATGTCTGTGTTACCTCTAGCTCCTCCTCCATAGAATGTTTGTGTTACCTCTAGCTCCTGCTCCTCCATAGAATGTCAGTGTCACCGCTAGCTCCTCCTCCTCCATGGAATGTCTGTGTTACCTCTAGCTCCTCCTCCATAGAATGTTTGTGTTACCTCTAGCTCCTCCCTCTTTCATAGAATGTCTGTGCTACCTCTAGTATCTCCTCTATTGAATGCCTGTGTAACGTCTAGCTCCTCCCTCCTCCATAGACTGTGTTACTGTGGCACCCCAGAGTCCCGATGCCACAATCGCATTACCTCCTTCCCAGGGTGTGATGTCATGCAAGGTAATACTCGGCATCCAGCATTTTCCCGTTCTGAGCCTGAAGGGGGAGCTCTAACCCGGTTTCAGGGCAGTAGCAGAAAGTGCGCAGTAGAAAGACAGCTGGAGCAGTTATAAGAGAGGAGGCAAACAGGAAGTGGGGGTGCAGTCAGTGTGATGTAACCGTTGGAGATGGTCTGAGGAGGGGAAGACAGGAGAGATGTGGAGGGGAGCCCTGAGGGGAAATTAGGCTGTGACAGAGCTCATCCCAGAGCAGAGCACCAGAGAATGAACACCGGAGTCCTGAGTTTTTGGGTACTGAAGACCCAGCAGCTGAGTCTTGAGGGAAGAAGACTGCAAGTCTTCTGGCCACACCAAATGTCCGGCGGCACAGCAGCAGATTAGAGCCCGGAGCCGCCAGGAGAGGAGCAGCACCTGAAAAAGACCTGAGCTGCCTGCCATATGGGTAGGAACAACTAAACACGCAGGAAGAGGATCACAGCGTAGCTTTAGGTAGCAAGGACCTAAAGGGAGAGCGCAAAAAGGAGGCCTCTGAATTCCCCCGGTGTGGTGGATCACCTAATTGCTTCCAGGCCACCCAGACCTCCTTTACTAACTGTAATAAGTGCCCTGGACTGCATCTGCAACCACCAAGTAAAGGTAACAGAAACTACAACCCTGTGTCTTCCGGTTCTTTTCCTGCGTCTGTCACCCTGCACCCCAACGATCATCACAGCCTTGTTTGACTGTATAATCTGCCCTGGGGCCCTCCTCCACCTGGGGAAGCTGTTTCATCTTTGCTGCGTCATCAACTGCACCCGTGGTCCTTAACTGCAGCGTCGGCCCTATATAGCCGCATACCACAGGTGGCGTCACGTAATCACATATAGACTATTTCCCCCATTTAACGACACCGCCAGGGTCACAGAACGGGTCACAACCCCCTGACTTCCCCAGAAAAAGGACCGACCCAGCCTGGTTCCGAGTACCCCACGGCCCTGGAGGGCGTGTCATTACCTCTAGCTCCTGCTCCTCTATTGAATGTCTGTGTGGCCTTTTGCTCCTCCTCTCGCTACTCCCTTTTCTTCCTCTAGCTGCTCCCATCTCCATCGAATTGAAGAAGCAACAAATGTTGTCTCCTATCTCAGTAATGGGAAAATGTGTCTTCAGTGAATAGAGACTTTCTCATTACTGAGATAGATGACAATTTGTGCTCATAAAGTTTTATGGATATATGTAATTGTTGTTTTGGCCTATAGATGCTCCCTCTTCCCTTTCTATAGACTATTAAAAGCACCAGCTCTCATCTCCTATCTCAGTAGTGGGACAGTCTGACTTTACAGAATGCAGATTTTACCCATGAATTGAGAAAGAAAGATCAGTCCAGGAGGAGAAAGAAGCCAATTTCGCTGATGAGACATAATAAGAAGTTTCTGATTTTCACGTATATTAATCTTAATTTTAGGAATAACAATTAAAATTATGGTTATTCTATAAGAACCTCAGATGAACCTAATTCTATAGATGTCCCATAGACGTCCTGAATCTTGTACATTAACTGTACAGCAGAACTATACATAAATGTTGCATGACACCTGTGGAGACACGGGGGTCAGTTTGTGCTCCTGTCTGATGATCTTGGCTGTCTTTAGAGAGAGACCGCATGGACCAGGGCTCATCCACCTGAACACGTGGCAGAACAGTACTCAGACAACACAGGGTGAAGGTACCACAATCTGGTAAGACTTTACTGGGTGACCAGCAGTCAACAGTATATAGCACATTTCCAGCAAGGACACGAGATGGTGTATGTGACAGAGTCTCACCCTTGCACTGGCTCACCAGGGATCTAAACGTCTGCAACTTCAACCTTCTGCTCACCGGCCTCCCCAATACCTCCCTTGCACCTCTCCAGTCTATCCTAAACTCCGCTGCCCGTCTAATCCATCTGTCTCCCCGCTACTCCCCTGTCTCCCCCTCTGCCAAGCCCTTCACTGGCTCCCTACTTCTCAGAGATCTCAGTTTAAAAGACTAATCGTGACATACAAAGCCATCCACAACCTGTCCCCTCCATACATCTCTGACCAGGTCTCCCGATTCCGACCCTCACACAATCTGCGCTCCTCTCAAGAACTCCTCCTCTACTCTCCCTTCATCTCCTCCTCTCACAACTGCATACAAGACTTCTCCCGTGCCTCTGCCATACTCTGAAACTCTCTGTTATCAACACATCAGACATTCTCCTACCCTGGGAACCTTCAAAAGAAGCCTGAAGACCCACCTCTTCTGTCAAGCCTATAACCTGCAATGAGACCCGGTCCACCGCACCGCCTCACGACCAACACTTCCCCCTCCTACTGTATCCCCAACTGCCCCTTTGTTGACTGTGAGCCCTCGTGGACAGGATGTTCTCCCCTCATGTACCTGTATGACCTGATTGTCCACACATTGTACTTGTCCTCGTCTGCCCTTTCCACATGTAAAGCGCCATGGAATCTAATGGCGCTATATAAATAAATAATAATAACTTTAGGGAATCCAGGAACAATTACCCCTGCTAGAATCACCCCGCTTTTGGCAGGCACCCACTGAAAGGTAGCAACAAGCTAAGGAACCCGTCTGGGCACTATGAGGTTTGTTGCCAGGTGAACTAATTGTCCCAACCTGTGTTCTCCAAATGACTTTGTGGCCTCAGTGTTGGGCAGCAGAGCAGTTCTGTAATCCACAAGCTAGAACTATGACCCCTACGCTGAGGTCCTGTAGAATCACACCATATCAGGGCATTGTGGTCCACTGGATTGGTGGGAAATGGCTGTTCCCTCATTGGTCACTAGTTCAATCTGATTGCACAATTGTCAGTTGAATGATGCAGTCTAGTACACCACAGGGGGCTGATGCAATCAGGAATCAGCAGGCATTCCACAAATTAGTAGACAAAAGGGGGAGACTGATCTAAAGGCAGCAGAGGATGGGATTAGGAGCAAGTGAGGGTGTGTCTAGGACAGGTTGCTGAATTCACGAGAATTCAATTCAGATACTAGCACACTTAGAGGTCTTTTTTGGCAATATATGGTGGAAGGGGTACTGAACACTTGTTGTATTGGAGAAGTATTATGGGAATTGGGCAATATGTCCTGCTGGTATTTTCGCACAATAAAGTATTGCACCTTATGGTATATTCAGTTATACACTCGATGATATGACAAAATATGGGAAAGGAACCGCCATCATTGGTTGGTCATCATCCAACCTGAGGCCAACCCCAATAGTTCTTTACATGGTTGGACCTGATAAGATCCCAATTACGGTAAATGGTAAATAGTTTGCTAATCTTATGGGTACTTTATCTCTTGTTTTTATATTTGTATTAATATTAAACAATTATTTAGTAGTAGAGGTGGTAATGAAATTCAGTAAATAGAACCGATCACCATGATTTATCCCTGTAAAGCCTCGTCCATGATATCGCTATGATGCTGATTACACCGATACCTGCAGTGAAGGATCCGATCTGTGGTTGGTGAGTAATGTTCCTCTAAATATTTCATCTGATGACGTCTTTTATGAAGCGGGGGACTTGGGGACTCAGTCTTCTTTTTCTCCGCCCTGGGCCTGCCTCCTCTGTTTTTTGTCAGTTTCAAGGGCCAGGGTACTCAGCAGCTGGGCCAAAGTTGGGGTCACGGTAGCTATGCCCAGCAGCTGTGGTCCTAACCACACATATAAAGGGGGTAATAGGAGGGATAAAGTTTATTCGTGACAGCAGTTGGTATAATTAGCCTAATGAGGCTGGTATTGCAGGGGGTTCCTGGGAGATGGTTGGTAGTAAGTAGCGCAGATGGTTAACCCTTCCCAACCAGGGCTGGCTCCCAGGGAGATGATGAGGGTAGAGGTGAAAGGTGTAGTGGAGGAGGTAGACAGCAGGAGACTCTGTGTTGCTTTACCTAATTACAGAAACGTCTGTACCGAGTGCAGGGTAGTATAACCACCACCAGGGATGTGGTCCGGCCAGTCTGATGAGAATGTGGACTGAGTATATTGGTCTACCTGATGACTTATCCTAAGCTTTAGGTTTCTTGGTTCCTGTTGCTCTCCAGTACTCCCTCTTGGTTGCTGTGAGTTACATCTAGCTGGGTTGGTAGCGCGGGTCCTCTGGGTATCCATGCCTATAGCAGTTCCCTGACCCTATGGTGATGGTGAAGCCCCGGAGAATGCCACTAAGTTTCTAGTGAGCTTCAAACTCACACAGCATCCAGATCTGTCACCAGGCCCTATAAGCCCCCATTTCCCCCACTTATCTTGGTGCAATACTCAGCGGAGTAATAATGAGCGCTGGAAAATGTCTAATAAGTATTAAAGGGAACCTGTCAGGTGGTTTATGCTCCCCCAGCTATCACTATCTGCACCTGCAGCTTCATAATACTGGTCTAACCATCCCTGTCTGAGCTCATAGTGTAAGGATAGAGGTGAAAAAAAGCATTTATACATTTAAATTTTCTTATGTAAATGAGGCAGTGACTACAACATGGAGGACGTAGTCTTTCTGGCAGGTTAATAGTTAAAATTTCAACTGAATTTCCGAACATGCTGCGGGACCTGTGTGATGTCATGATCATGTGACTATAATAGGTGACACAAAGTCTCCATAGCACATAATGATTTGCTTGCTTAGCTCCGCCCACTTTGGTCACATGACCTGGACATCACGCAGGTTCTTTATACAGAGAAGTTGGCAACGAGTTAACCATTAACCTACCAGAAAGACATCATCCAAGGTGTACTCACTGCCTCACTTACATAAGAAAATGTAAGTGTATAAATGTTTATTTTTCACCTATAACATTACAGTTTACAGTATGAGCTCAGACAGGGATGGTTAGACTAGGACTATGAAGCTACAGGGACAGACAGAGATAGTAGGGGGCATAAACAAGCTGTACTGAAGAATGATGGAAGTGATATTACTTTGACTATTTGCAGATTTGGGTAGATCCTCCTCCTGGAAGTGAGTCTAGATGGCAGTCTAGGGATTTCTAGTAAGGAATTTCAGTTCATATTTTGTAAATATTGTCTGTCACGGAGTGGTATAATAATCAAGGGAATCAGGTAGCAGGATGGTAAGATGGACAAAAAGGCGATCAGGGGAACTAGCCTGACCGATAGACTGGGGTGCCTGGCTCATCCTGGTCCCAGAAAAACCTCTGAAGGTGAGGATGCCTGGACCGCCACCTTTGCCCTGCTCCTGAAGAGCCTTGGGCTAATATCCCCTTACCTCCACCCATGAACCAGGAAGCACAGCAACTCCAACAAAGTAAGGAAACTCCAGGTAGAAACAGCAGGAAGGTTATAGCACAAACGGCACTAATGTCTTCACAGCTCTAGGTCCTTGCAGAGACTGAACTCTATCAGCAACATCTGCAGCTGGAAGAGGGAACTATTTAAAGGCCAGGGGTGTGGACTGCATCATAACCTGACAAACACCCTCACCTGAAGAGCCGTAACAAATCATAGACAGCAGCAGCTTCTGACATTAACTCCGAGTTAATTAACAGGAATTAAACATATAAAATCATGCAAAGTTCAGTCCGGTATCTTTCACTCTGTCTTGACTCCAGTTTGGCAATCCCCCGCCCCAAAATATAGTTTTCATTCAGCATCTTCAGATACAAATCACTCGGCAGAGCTTATTCTTCCACTTGAGGACGGGTGAGATGATTCATACATTTCCTACAATTGCAGACAGTATTACCCAACCTCCATCCCTCCTATCAGGCGGCACCAATAATTAGGATTCGGGCTCATGACTTATATCTTGTGATGCAACTGGATGGAAGTAACTGGAAACACATAAACGTCAAATCGTAACCTGGGGAGTTGAGTTTGCCAAGTGTAACATGTCAGTAACCGGACAGACCACAGTAATGTGCTGCAGATTATTAATAAATGACTTATGATCCTCACCACCGAGAACACAGAGGAGGTCGGGTTTCATCCATTATTATACAGAATAGGTCATCATTCTGAATCATAGGACACAGCTCAGTGCTATGCAGTGGTCCTCAGCTCCAGCACTCAGCTCTCCATCCTCCTTCTCATTCATCCCAATCCATCTACCTTTCTACCATTGGTTATTATAGCACCATGATGTCCTTCTACCAATCCATACTGTAAGACCTTACAGGCTGACTCATGCTGCTGTTCTCTGCCTGAGTATTCAGGTAGATGAGGCTGTCATCATTGGTTATGTGATTCGGTGCCACCTGTAATAGGCTGTGGTCACACATAGAAATCCGTTTTTGGAAGTGATTTTCATCACCAATCCGTTTTTTTTCTGGGTGCTTTTTGAGCCTCCTGCACTCCTGAACGTTTTTGGAATTTTCATTAAAAAAACGCATGAGCGAACGCATGCGCAAACGCAAGTGCGCGTTTGCATGCGTTCGCGCATGCGTTTCCCATAGGGCCCCATGTTAAAAAAAACGCATGAAAACGCATGCGTTTTTTAACTGATGCCAAAAACGTTGCATGCAACGTTTTTGACTCAAAAACGGACAGGGCAATGTTTGGAGCTCCATAGAAAAACGGACAGGGTGTTTATTACATCCAATCCGTTTTTCTGTCAGTTTTTGGACTTAGAAAAAAAAAATGAGAAAACTGAAGCCAAAAACGGACTGAGGGCTTATGTGGAACCCCAGCCTTAGGCTGTGGTCACAGTTGCCATGCGTTTTTTTAAGTGATTTAACAAAACTCATGCTTTTTTTCATGTCAGCATGAGTTTTGTAAGGTGTGTGATGGCTCCCTGCGTTTTTGGGTGCGTTTTTGAATCTGCACCTAAAAATAGTGCTTGTAGTATTTTTTTGAGCGTTTGAAAAACGCATGCGTTTTTGTAGAAAACGCATGCGTTTTTATAACATGGGTTCCTATGGAAAACGCATGCAAAAACGCATGTACAGTTAGTACTTTTTAGTGCCATTCAAAAACGCATGCGTTTCCCATAGGAGCCCATGTTAACAAAAACGCATGCGTTTCCGGAAACGCATGCGTTTTTGTTAACATGGGCTCCTATGGGAAACGCATGCGTTTTCTACAGAAACGCATGCGTTTTTGGATATGCTCCAAAAACGCATGGGACAGTCACACATGCTTTTTGGCTATTAGGGCATGCGTTTTTTAACATGGGGGCCTATGGGTGCGTTTTTTACATGCGTTTTTGAAAACGCAGGTCTCCAAAAATGCATGTGAAAAATGGTACTGTGACCCCAGCCTTACTCTGCTAAATCGCTCAACACTGTTGAACACAACTACACTGAATCATTTGACCTACCCAGCTCTGCTACTTTACTGGGCTCTGCTATTTTACTCAGCTATTCAGAGTATATCTACACTGACCCTCCTGACAAACTAATATCTGCTGCATGGCTGGGCTCTGCTATTTCATTCAACTATACAGACTATATCTACACTGATTTTCTTGACAAACTAATATCTGCTGCATTGCTGGGTTCCGCTACATCACTCAACTGTGCAGAATATACCTACAGTACATTGATTCCCTGACAAACTAATATCTGCTGCATTGCTGTGCTCTGCAATTTCATTCCACTGTGCAGAATATATCTACACTGACCCACCTGACAAACTAATATCTGCTACAATGCTGGGCTCTGCTATTTCATTCAACTGTGCAGAATATATCTATACTGACTGTCCTGACAAACTAATCTCTGCTGCATTGCTGCGCTTTCATACTTCATTTAAGTGTGGAAAATATATCTACTCTCACTCCTGACAAACTAATCTCTGCTGCATTGCTGGGCTCTGCTATTTCATTCAACTGTGCAAATTATATCTACACTGACTCTCCTGACAAACTAAAATCTTCTACTTCGCTAGGATCTGCTACTTCATTTGACTATATAGAATATATGTATACTTACTCTCCTGACGAACTATTATCTGCTGCATTGCTGGGCTCTGCTACTTCATTCAATTGTGCAGAATATATCTACATTGACTCACCTGACAAACTAATGTCTGCTTTTTGGTGCAATTCCACTCTAAATATCTCCAAAATCTGAATAAAAAAACAAACATTTTACACTTCAAACAAAAAACGCAAGTGGTCAAGTACACAACATGTGCACTATAGGCGCATTTTAAGGCTTGCTGATTGTTCCTGGTCAGTTCTCTCTCAGGTGATACTGGTGTGTGACCACATTCATTCCTTTTAATGGGGAACCAACCAGCAGGATTAGGGGCTATAAAGTGAACTCGGTGTCTTACAGGCTCTGGGATACTGAATGCAATCATATCTTTTCTTGAATGATTCCATGTTCGATTGCAGAGAAAAGCGTAATACAACTACTGGAAAACAGGGCAGCAGATGATTGATGTGTGCAGCACAGCGTCACTATTTGGTTTTTTTACTCCTTTGTGGGCATATATTTCGACTGTAAGCCAAACCCTCAACCCCCCTCATCTGACCTTTCAGTTTTGTCAGGAGCCCTGTGGCTGGAGTATAGTGACAGTGCGCATGAGCCAGAAACTGAAAGCGATAAGGGGGGAAGGATTGGCTTACAGCCGAAAGGCATGCCCATAGGGGAGGAAAAATAAAACAACCCCAAATAGTGACGCAGTGCTGCACATATCAATCATCTGCTGCCCTGTTTACCAGCAGTTTTATGACACTTTTCTCTGCAATCAAACATGGAATCATACAAGTAAAGGTATGATTGCATTTGTAAGGACTGGCTTCACTTTATAGCCCTAAAACCTACTGGTGGGTTCCCTTTAAATAGTCACATGACCCATCTCCTGTAGTCAGAAATAGATTCCTTCTATTCTGACCATCTTGGAAGAAGAAAGCTGGGTGCAGTTGTTGGAGCTCTGTTGGCTGCAGTTTTGGTGTTTGGCTGCAGCAATCAAGTTTGTTGTGTATCTATGTATTCTATATGCACTCACTGGCATTCACACTAGCCAGGGAGAGTGGAAGGACAGAGCAGGGACTAGGCATGTGATGGCGGCAGTGGGAAGGACCCGCTTAGGGACAATAGGGGAGCTTAGGCACCAGACACAAAATAGTCAGGAGGTGTCCAATCCCAAACTACCTATTGCCAGGGTCTTCCTCACCCTTTACGTCCTGTACTGCAGCGTGCACTGGGCAATCCCTAGTCTGTGCGTGCCAACAACATTCTCTGTCAAGGGTGAAAAATAAAGAGAATTCAGCTACTTTAACTACTGGTATCTGTTTTGTGATATCTGAATACCAGCCATTACAGCCTCTGATGTGACAGGGGAGGTTTAATAAAAAATGTATATTTATTTTTCACATTTTTCACTTTTAATATAAACTTCTCTTTGGTTTGTATAATCACTTCTGCTCGGCTAAGTCTAATCAGACATGGCCTACAGGGTTCAGAGCATCTCAGCGCACAACGGAGGGGATCCACCAAATGTTGAGTCTTGTTGAGCGGCTGATTATCTGTCATCCGTCCATCTCTCGCACCCTCTCCATTCCCCCACCAGCCGCACACGCCGCTTCCAAATGGTCACACGCAGTTTACAATGTGGCTCCGGGCAAAGCGGCCCGGTGTCTCCTCCATCCGTCTTCTTCTAGCGGATCGGCCTTTGGCAAAATTCTATTAGAGATTGCTTCTTTATATCTGCACAAGCACAAAACTGCTCAATCAGGACATCGCCAGACAGCTCCAAATGATCCCCTCACAGGAGGTCACAGGATTCAGCCTCCGCGAATTAACCACAACATTGTATCTAGAAGCAAATTAAGATTGTTCCAAAAATTAAAGGAAACATCAGAATCAAAAAGTATAAAGATACCCGGCTACAAAGTGTTTAGAAGTGTCATTGTTTAGGGTGAAAAACATCCAAATGGAAGAATCAAATGATAGAAATAACAGCAATGTGTGAGGAGAACCATCAGGTGTGAATAGTATCCAGAGACAAACCAGTGGAGTCTATTAACAATGGGTTATCTATTTATTTTAACAGTCTTCTGGTCAATCTTGAGCCATGGCGACTTGATTGATGATCGCTCTGTAGGTAGATTGATCTTGTAAAGCCTAGATAGGTCCACCAGGGTCTCCTCGAAGCCTAGATAGGTCTACTAGGGTCTTCTCCAAGCTTAGATCGGTCCACCAGGGTCTTCTCCAAGCCTAGATAGGTCCACAAGGGTCTTTTCTAAGCCTAAATAGGTCTACTAGGATCTACTCCAAGCCTAGATAAGTCAACCAGGATCTTTCCCAACCCTAGATAGGTCCACCAGGGTGTTCTCTAAGCCTAGATAGGTCCACCAGAGTCTTCCCCAAGTCTAGATAAGTCTACCAGGATCTTCTCCAAGCCTAGATAGGTCCACCAGGATCTTCTCCAACCCTAGATAGGTCCACCAGGAAGCCCCGGTGGACCTATCCAGGCTTGCAGAAGACCCTGGTGGATCTATCTAGGCTTGGGGTAGACCCTCGTGGATCTATCCAGGCTTGTACAAGACTCTGGTTGCCTTATCTAGGTTTGGTGAAGACTCTGGGGGACCTATCTAGGCTTGGAGAAGACCCTGGTGGACCTATCTAGGCTTGCAGAAGACCCTGGTGGATCTATCTAGGCTTGGGGTAGACCCTGGTGGATCTCCCAGGCGTGGACAAGGCTCTGGTTGCCTTATATAGGTTTGGTGAAGACTCTGGGGGACCTATATAGGCTTGGGGGAGACCCTGGTATATCTCTGTAAGCTGCACAAGATCAATCTTCCAACAGAGCTTTCATCTATTATGTCGCCATGGCTCGAGATCGAGCTGAAGGTCATTAAAATAAAATAAATATGGCATTACTTTTTTGTAATAAATCATATAATTGTAGCATACCACGGATACATTGAATTATTATTAGTCCCAAATCCCAATAATTGGCTCCATCATCAATATTAGAAGAGGTAAGAAGACGGCTTCTTCAAACATCACAGACCAAGTCAGATCACATGTAAAATCAAACACATCCATGCAGAATAGATCCAGAAGAGATCTCCAGACCAGATTGTTTTGGAGATTATTAGTCTGGATTCTGAGACTTTGCAGCTGGGGGCCCTCAGAGGGTTGGGGCCCTGGGTGACTGCCCAGTCTGCCCCCCCCCCACACTGGTTTTGAATCAGAATTCAATATCCGATCTTCTCCTTCGTGTTCTCTATGGGGAACAGAAAGTCAGAGTTATCTGCTGTGACCTTGTCAAGTTTTGCTTAGTTCTTGGAAGAAAATATTATGAAATATTATGCAATTAGTTATGTAACATGTTTATAAATAGAGAGGTCATGAAGATGATCTTTGAGGACTTTGGTCTTTACCGTTATAAGAAACAGGCTGGAGGAATATGATCTCCAGAGTTCTCACCACACCGGGCCGGGAATGGGATACACTGAGATCCTTCCTAATCCTCCGAACTGACTGTCCTCAATCTCCAAGGATGTGGCCCCAAGTATAATCAGTGACTGGAGGTGAATTTATCATTCTGATTACAAATTCTGCTGTGATCCTCAGAGATCAGATGTAAAATTTGGAAAAAGATAAAGTGTTCAACATTTCTGCAGCTCCCCCGCAGGTGACATTAGGTATTACGTTATTGTCAATCAATCTCAGGAGATATGTAATTAAAAGTCCTATTAATTTGCTCTTATTGGGACTTTGTCTCTTTTTTTTTGATGTTTTCAAAAGATTTTTGCTGATTTAAAAGCTAATGCTTAATGGCAAGATTAAAAAATGGAAAAACTAGTGGCTGCTTCCCTCTCCTGTACAATGGCAGCTGGTCCCATCTTTTCTCTTGTAGATCAAGCTCAAAAGACATCATCCACCCGGCCTTAGTGTTCAGGTATTTGGCATTTTTGCCACTATTATTATTATTATTTATTTATAGAGCACCATTGATTTCATGGTGCTGTACCAGCACTGCTACATCCAATGTACAAAACTCTGGTATTCCGTACTTCTGCCTCTGCTACATACAGGCCTGATGTTCAGCTCTGCTGGCTTGAGTTTCTGTTGTGAACTCTGCTGCATTGCTTCCTCTTCACTAACCTAACTCTGTTAAATTGCTGTCCCAGCTCTGCTGCACTGAGTTTGTTCTGCAACACTACTGCATTGCTGCTGAATTATTCCTTGTATATCATTATGCTATGTCTGCTACATTGTGTCTCTATTGCAAACTCAACCCTACTAAACCAGTTCCTCTTCACTGAGTCAACTTTTCTACATCGCTGTTCCAGCTCTACTGCTATTGGTCAACTTTTCTACATTGCTCTTCCAGCTCTTCTGTTGTTATTCAACTTTTCAATATCGCTGTTCCAGCTCTTTTGCTGTTGATCAACTTTTTACAATGCAGTTCCAGCTCTTCTGCTGTTTATCAACTTTTGTACAATTCTGTTCCAGCTCTTCTGCTGTTGTTCAACATCTCTACATTGCTGTTCCAGCTCTATTGCATGGCAATCTAAATGCAGCACTGAATGCAGCATGTCTGCTGTATTCAGGGAAAGGTTCCCCCATGTGTCTGTGTGCTGTGTACCCGAGATATAGCCTTTGTAAAACTTACAGTTAGAAGCCATGGAGGCAGTCACTGTGGCTGGAGGGAGCTTGATTGACTGGGGCCATTTCTCCCCCTCTGCCTCTCTGTGCTGTTTCTGCTGTGCTGGCTCTGCCCTCCTTCTCTCCTCCTCTCTGTCACTCACAGCATGCAAATCATTTGTCCTGACATCAGCTCCAGATTCCTGCCCTGACAAAGCATAAACAGCACAGCAGAAACAGCACAGAGAGGCAGAGGGGGAGGGAATGGCCCCAGTCAATCAAGCTCCTTACAGCCACAGTGACTGCCTCCATGGCTTCTAACTGCAAGATTTACAAAGGCTATATCTCGGGGTACACAGCACACAGACACATGGGGGACCCTTTCCCTGAATGCAGTAGACATGCTGCATTCAGTGCTGCATTTAGATTGCTGTGCAGCAAGGGGCGGTGACAGGTCCTCTTTAATATCAGATTTGGACGCTCTTTGGCACGTTTCTTTAATGTTCTCTTTTATTGAGTTAGTTCAGGGACTTGCAAGTGTGAGGAGCCTTATTTTATCCTTATTTTGCAGGGTGTAGTGGGGCCTGAATTTAGGTGGTTCATTGAAGAACCTGTCCTGTGAGGTACACTCAAATAGTGTCAACTAGCCCGCCCTATATAGTGTCACTAATAGGCTATTGTTCAGACACTGTGTATCTCATGTATCTGTGTGACAGGCTCCCTATGCAGGCCTTATTAGTGTGCAAGCCTTGTGCTAGCAGCCGCCCCTCCATCTTGGAAGGTTATGAGTGTCTTTCTCATCAGGATCTGGGCTGGACCCATCTTATAATGGAGGTTCTCTGTGTCCTGTGTGATCACTTAGTATCAGATTTGGCCGCTCTTTGGTGAGGCATTGTTATCTTGGTCAGAATGGATCATGTCCCCTTTTTCTATCTGGTTCCATTGCACCCGATCCCTTCTCATAACTGTCACTTGGCTATTGAGACATTTGGATATTTTATTGGCCGTTTCAGTCCCGTCGTAGCATTTCTGTTGAACTTTTGTCCTATTTTTGCTGAGACCAGTCACAAGCTCTGCTGGTTACAATGTTGATGAACATTTTTATGAATGGCGTGATCCGTGTCCTTATCTCTACAGTGAGGCCTGCGGTTTCCATTCTGTTGGTCCCATTCATAAGACGGATAGTGAGAGTATCAGCTGAGGACACCGCTGCTCTGGTTCCTCCTGGAGAGACGACTCTCGGCCGCAGGCTAGTCACTGTGTCCACTTCTCCTTCACACAGGATGCAGAAACTTCTGCAATCTCTCTCTGCATGCAAAGGGCATGTCCATGATAGAGAACTGTGTGAGAATATGGGAATAAGACAAGAGAAGTAGAGCAATTAGCATTACAATGTCACTTGTATTTCTTGGACGTGATGAAGGTCATCTCTCCTTCATCAATGGTCAATATCAAGATTTATCTATCTATCTATCTATCTATCTATCTATCTATCTATCTATCTATCTATCTATCTATCTTTCTATCTATCTATGTATCTATCTATCTATCTATCTATCTATCTACACCCCCTGACAGAAGTTATGTCGCTTATCCATGTTATGTAAATAAAAGTTTATAACCTGACGTTAAATTCATCCATTGGTTGTATAAATTACTCTTCTGAAAGCTGAAACCCTCCCAAATGTGTTTTAGGTTAAGAAAATAATTTGTCATCAATGCTGAAATATTGATCATTTAATGAACACAGAATGCTCAGATTTTAGCAAGACAAAAGTTTTGTCGCCCACAGAAAGTAATGTGATATTCAAACAAATAATTAACTTAAAATACAAATATATGTTGCTTAACATTGGTGAACTAAATTTTGGTGCTATTAGAGTCATATTTAATATTTTGAGTGACTTACATGAGCTTGAAGGACTGCATCCATGCGCTTCAACAATGATTCATACAATTTATTAATGAAGTTATCAGGAATAGCAAAGAATGCAGTCTTACATGCCTCCCAGAGTTCATCTAGATTCTTTGGTTTTGTCTTCCAAGCTTCTTTTTTCATCCTATCCCAAACATGCTCAATGATGTTCATGTCTGGTGACTGGGTTGGCCAGTCCTTGAGCACCTTGATCTTTTCTGCCTGGAGGACCTTTGTTGTATAGATGGATGTATGAGATGGAGCACCATCCTGCCGCAGAATTTGACCCCTTTCATGATTTGGAATATAAGAGGTAGCTAATACTTCTTGATATTTTAGGCTATTGATATTGCCTTCCACCTTGCAAATGTTTTGCACACCCCCATACTGAATGTAACCCCAGACCATGATCTTACCACCACCAAATTTAATTGTTTTCTCGGTGTATTTTGGATCCATACGGGCTCCAGTAGGTCTCCTGTGTAACCACCCGGGGGTCTGCTGCCCGGGCTCCTCGGCCTGCTACCTCCACTCCTCCGGCTCCTACCGCTCCTGTCTGGTGTCCAGGATCCCGGGTGTCAACTGTCTGCCGGCGGCTCCGGGGCGCTGGCAGCCGCCGCCCACTGGTCGGTCGGGTTGCGGCTTCCAGGGCTTCGTCTTCCTTGCCGTATGCTCCTCGGGTGCGAGCACACGTCCCCAGCCGCAGGGTTCCAGCACCCTCTGCTTGAGTAGCGCTGCTCGTCTCCTCACTTCCGGGGCTACTGCTTGAGCACATGAAACTCCATCTCCAAACCAGTATCTGCTGGAGAACTGCAGGGAGCATGCTCCTCCCCTCAGCCAATCACCATGCTTCTGTGTCCTGCCAATCAGGACTGCCCTGCTGTGATATAAACTTCCTGTTCCTGTCAGATCTCTTCCCTGCCGGCTTCCCGCTGACTTCCGTGTTCCTGGCCTGTTACCCGGATCTCTTCCATGCTGAGATCGCTGTTGCAAGTCCTGCTCCAGATTCCCCGTGTTCCCGGTTCCCGTGTCCTATCTTATACCCAGTTGCGGTGCTGTTTCCACGTCGCCTTGGGTGGGTTTAACACCCGTGTCCGCTTCATTGGCCCTTCCGAGGTTGGTACCGGCGGTATCCCTGTATAGGGGTTAAGCGCTCCGGGGCCTCCTTCGGTGGTGTTCCAGTGCTGTGGCCGTGTGGCCCTCCCCTGGGGCGTGGGTTCGTGTTTTGTTCAATAAACCTGTTGACTCTACTTCCTGGTCCGCCTCTCTATCATCCCGGTATCAGCATCCGCACTACGCGGTCCAGTGGGTCCACGTGTGGGGTCCGTCAGTAGGACGTGACATCCTGCAGTATTTGCGGCAGCTTTGATATAATTCTACTGAAGATTCATCAGAGAAATCCACCTTCTACCACTTTCCAGCGTCTATTTGTTTAGCAGGCTGTGGGACTTTGCGAAGGAAACACGTTTTTTTATTTGCCTTTTGTTTAGTGCTGGCTTCTGGGCACCGATTCGACCATGAAGGCCATTTCGAGACAGAATCGTACAAACTGTTCTAGTTGACACAGGGACTTGAGGTGACCAGGCCTGTTGGAGCTCTGCTGCAGTGGAAGAGGGGTTTGCTTTGGATTTTCTAACCAACAAACGTTCCTTCTGAGCAGTTGTCTTCCGGGGTCTGCCGGACCTGAGCTTGTCAAACACATCTCCAGTCTCTTCAAATCTTTTTTAATTCTTTGTACTTGACGCTGAGACACATTAAGGGTGACAGCCACCTCTGCAGTAGATCTGGTCTTCAGCCTCTTGATAATCAAGGCATTGGTCGCAGGGTGGATTTTTGGCATGTTGTCAGAGCTTAAATTGCAGTTCAAGTGAAGGTCTGGGGTGCTGGGTTTCTTTTTATACACACCCACTAATTAACCGATCATTTATTGAGCACAGGTGAGGATGTAAACTAGGATTGGGTGCATTGTCCAGGCGACAAAACTTTTGTCTTGCCAAAATCTGACCATTCTGTGTTTATGAAATAATCAATATTTCAGCATTGATGCCAATTTATTTTCTTAACCTAAACCACATTTTGGAGGGTTTCAGCTTTCAAAGGAGTAATTTATACAACCAATGGATGAATTTAATGTCAGGTTATAAGCTTTTATTTACATAACATGGATAAGCCACATAACTTCTGTCAGGGAGTGTGTCTATCTATCTATCTAAAGAGAAAAAACTGCACAGCACTCACAGACATAATGTGAACTGGTGCCAGCAGGGACACTGGGTCAAACAACTAGAAAAAAATTCTCTGCAGCACTCAGCTACTACCAATGATGTACATATGCTGACAAGCTGTATATATATGAGAAAAAAGTTTAAAAACTTATGTTTTTTTCAAAAAACTCAAAATTCTTATTTTTTTATATCTGAAGTTCTTAGTACACACATTGGCCAATGTCTGTTTGCTCATCAACTGCGACAAAGTGACTTCAGGTCCGATGAGTCCTACGCTGACATCCCTGCCCTCCTTTTCATCCCTATACCACTTCTCAGTGGGCGGACACCATCTCGACCCTAGACCACCTGCAGGTGATGAGGGTGCAAACTAGTTGTTTGACCCAGCCTCCCTGCTGGCACCAGTTCACATTATGTCTGTGAGTGCTGTGCAGTTTTTTCTCTTTTGTGTCGTGTGGAGTTGCTGGCTCCATGTCTGCAGTTTGCACCCTCATCACCTGCAGGTGGTCTAGGGTGGAGATGGTGTCCGCCCACTGAGAAGTGGTATAGGGAGGAAAAGGAGGGCAGGGATGTCAGCGTAGGACTCATCGGACCTGAAGTCACTTTGTCGCAGTTGATGAGCAAACAGACATTGGCCAATGTGTGTACTAAGAACTTCAGAAATAAAAAAATAAGAATTTAGAGTTTTTTTTAAAAAAACGTACGTTTTTAAACTTTTTTCTCATATATATACAGCTTGTTAGCATGTGGTAGTGGGTGAGTGCTGCAGAGAATTTTTTTCTATCTATCTATCTATCTATCTATCTATCTATCTATCTATCTATCTATCCATCTATATATCGAACCTATCTACTGCCTTTATCTAATCCATTATATCAAAAGGGTGTTCCAATGTTATTAAACTGCTTTAGTTAGTTAGAAAGCAATAAAATAAGCAAGTTCGCAACTGACTTGCTTTTTCAATCTGCTGTTGTTCTCCTGATATGAGAGTTTTTATCTTTCATAATCTACAGCCCTTTTCCATAGAGCCCAGCTGAGAATGAAAGATACATTCTTGGAGTGGAAGTAACTCTTAACATGCCAGTTACCTCTCTTCATCCCATTGATTTCTATATACAATTTATCTGCTCACCTCCCACTCGGCTCCTGACAGGGCTCTTATCAGTCCTGTAGAATCACAAACCATTGGTCACCTGGCTTTATGCATGGGCAGTTTGCACAGCAGATTTTCTAATCACTGCTCTCACTTTCCTGAGCCGTGTGCTTGTTCAACTGCCTCGCTACCTTAGTGTGTAATTATGATGACAACTATGTAGACCAGTACTCACAGTAGTAGTAATAGAATGAAGCAATCATCTATCTAACCCTGTATCTATCTAATTCATATCTATCCATCTATCTATCTATCTAATGTTTATCTCCTACTCCAGGCTGTGAGACCCCCATATTATCACGTCAGGGACCCCACACAATATAACAGAGATTAGTTACCCTTGCACAACCACAACTTTCTCACCCTGAACCATGAACCGTATGTAAGACAAGTCATTACATAAATGTGGGGTCCCGTAATGAGAGCGTGTTATTGTATCCATTGTCCTCCACAATGGTGTGTGTTTATATCCTTGTGCACATTAACGCTTTTTTGTGGTTTCACCCAAATCCACCCGTTTAACATCAATCACTGTTGCTGATGGCTATACATGTTTCTAACAGGTATTGTCCGTGCAGAATTGATTGCAGTTCATGCATGAGCTCCTCATGAAAGCCGCGGCCGGGAGGAGCTCAACGGATGTTCTCCTCAATCTGGATCGCTTCCATGGTTTAGTTTTACCTGAAGCAAAAAAAACAAATTCCTACTCCCACTTCAATGTATGAAACAATACTCAGCTCTGCTAATCGCTCGTGTACAAAGCAGATGGCTGACACAATGCTTCACAATGAGGCATTTATTGCCAGAACCGGGGAGGTCATTGGTGAGGAGCTTTCTGTGGGGTCCCAAGGGGTTCTGAGGAGGTCTTGTTTAAGGGGTCTGTGGCGCCCCTCCGGTCTGGTCACCGCAAAGGGGTGCCACACTCAATAACAGGGTGTGGTATCTCAGACCAAAAGGAAAAAGGGATAGTGAACTCAGGCCCCACTAAACACACCCACACACCCTAGGACCCAGAGGACCATGGGCGAACCCGGGGGGGAGGGCCCAGTCAAAAGAGACAAGGGAAGAACAGTGAGTGAGTTAGTGAGTTAGAGAGTGAGTGAGTTGTTAGTGGGAAATAAGTGAGTAGTGAGTGAGAAGACCAGAGAGAGACAGAGGTAAATGCCAAGTGTGCAGGAGAACAGAGAGAACCCCAGGGGCACAGGCGGAGTGAGAACAGCCTGGGCACCCAGATCTGGGACTAGGATAGTCAGACCAAAGGGTTGGACAAGAACCAGGGAACCGGCCCTGAGCGTTGCACCGACGCTGCAAGCCCGAACCACCGAACCGGAGGTCATTCAATCTCCAGGAGTGGTGGTCGCAACCCGATGCACCCGCTGAGTAGGCAGCCGAACTAGGGTTAGGGGACACAGCCGGTCGCCCGACAGAACCTGTGGATGCTACATCGGGGCACTGTGTGCGGAAGCACTGACAGGAGAGGCAAAGAGGTAGCACTGGGAGGGAGACCAAATAATGGAGAGGCACATAAGGGGTCCGGGGCAAGCTATCCCAATTCCTTGCGGACAGATCAGACTGGACTTGATAGAGAGAAGCATCCGGTGGCTAATTGTAAGTGAAGTGAGTAAACTGGATGCAAAATTACAACACTGTGTGAGGCTCTGTTATTCCCCGCCTGCGGAGCCGCCGATTGCCTCAGCATACAAGGTAAAAGGGCCAGCATGAATCGGGCCTGACAAAGCCATCACAATTACACAAATCTGCCATGGTGTTCCCACTCCACCTACGGGGATCAATGACATCAGGCTACCAGACCAACAACTCCAGAGGTCTGACCTGCAGCGTAGGTCAATACTGACCAAAAATCATGTGTGGCGTCACAAACAGATCCTCTATAAACTCCTTAACCCAATATCCCCCGCCAGAGCACTGACTCCCCCGGGGTCACGGAAGCCGGGTCTTGACCCCTGTGACTCCTCCAGCAGAACTAATAGCCCTGTTCCTAGTACCCCACGGCCCAGGGAGTGGGCGAGTCTGGTCACCCAGTCTTTTTGTATTGATGATCGATCCCCAGGTAATATCAGAAAATCCTTTAACTCAAAGTGGTTTGAGGCAGCACTTGCTGAATGTACTGGAGAACACTCACTTGAAGAATTCATTGGCGATATTGTACAGTCCAAGCACTGATTGCAGTTAGTGCACAACCTCGTGTCCTTGGGGTTACCTTTTAATATAAAGGGCTGGCTCCACACGCTGTCTCTAGGTATGTCTGGAACAACTGCCTATCTGGAACCACCAACCAGGAACTGTCACAAACTCCACACTGACTCCTGTCAGTCCAGCTTCCCAGCCTCAGAGCCCTTCACATTTTTCAGTCACATGGTCTACTCGCTATGTGCTCATCCAGGAAGTCTGAACTTTCAGGACCTGGGCGACATCAGCGACCATGTGGCCATGGAGGTAGTCCACATGAGACACCCCATGGGAGGTATGTGGCTAGCCAGACCCATCCAGCACTATGACTAACTTGTAAAATTCATGCAAAAAATAGTAATGGCGGTCTGATTAGGAGCGCTCTAAGGATCAGACATATAAGATGTTTTAATAAATGGCAAACCTTTCATTAATTTCTTAGTTCCCCTCACAGCTCCACTACGCGTTTCATCAGGTGGTGTCGTCTGAAGAACTGTCTGCGGCTCTTGGACCCAAAAAGAACCATTTTACTTTCATCAGTCCACAAAATGTTTCATCATCCCTCTTTAGGCCAGGTGATGTGTTCTTTCTTCAGTACATGTCTTATTATATCAGTGGGACATTGCGGGAACGTCTTGCTTTAGATGTTCTTCACACCGGTGTCTTCTTTCTATTACAGTCCTCACAGGTAACTTGAGACATCTTTGATCCTCTTGGAGCTGATCGTTGGCTGAATCTTTGCCGTTCTGACTATTCTTCCATCCCTTTGAATAGTGGTCTTCTGTTCTCTTCCACGTCTCTCTGGTTTTCCATTATAAAGCGTTGGAGATCATTTTAGCTGAACAGCAGATCATTGCCTGCACTTCTTTAAAAGTGTTACCTTCTCCAATCCATTTTTTTAATCAAAGTCCGCTGTTCTTCTGAACAATGACTTGAATGACCCATATTTCTCAGGTTTTCAAGGAGAAATGCAAGTACAACATGTGCTGGTTTCACTCTATAAAAAGAACTACCTGATTCCCAGCTGTTTCTTCACAGAATGATTGACCGCACTAATTGAACTCCACACTGCTATTATTTTGAACACACTCTGACTCATAAACCTGCAGATCATTAATGAGGAGTCTGTTGATTTTCTAAGGCCGGCTTCACACCACGTTTATTTGCTGTCAGGTTCTGTCCGTTGTTCTGCAGGAAGCACCAGACACAACCTAACAGCCCCTAACAAAACAGAGCCGGAGGTCAAATATGCCCTCCGATACTGTTTTCTGCCAGAATCCTCCCTGCGCGCAGCTGCCGCTGTCCAAGTGCTGATATTTCTGTATAGTGTCTGGAGGGGAGCTCTCCTGGTGCAGAAATTTCAGCCGGCGGCTCTTGTAGCTGCGTTGTCCAGGTGCTGAACGAGCGCGGCTTGAATATCAGAGCCGCTGCTCGTTCAGCACCCGGCGTCCAGGAACCGGAACAATTTTCTGTCAGATCCAATACTAGGCTCCCATGTTAGGGGACGCCGGATCGCACTGGATCCGGGAGGATCCGATTTTGTCTGCTTTTTGCCTCTTTCAGCACCCAGCGTCCAGGAATCAGATCGTTTTTTGGCGATCTGGCGCCCATAGACTCCCATGTTATAGGCGCTGGAATGCCCCAGATCCGGGAGGATCCGGTCTTGTTTGTTTTTTGCCCCGGACACAAAACATGCTGCAAGCTCCAATTTTGTGTGTGGGGCAAAAAAAAAAAAATCTGCCGGATCTTCCAGGACAGACACAAAGCCGGATGGCAAATAACTGCCCCCATAGGGATACAATAGGGGCAAAATCGGATAAGGAGCTGCCGGTTCCCGGATCCAGAAAATCGTGGTGTGCAGCTGGCCTACGGATCTATTGCAATAACTGGTAAATTATTTGACATGTGGTATTATAATTTATATCAAATACATTGAATTACCTGATTAGTCATATTGGACAGTTACTGTATCTTAGCTGTCAATCAATTTCTTCTATTCCCTGAAATATTCCTTTGTGAAGGAGTTGAGACACACCCATTCTTCCCATCAGTCGATAAGCTCTCGTCCACACTAATCCTTCATCTATTCTTCCAAGTTATCACTATGAGTCATTTCTTCCTACAATACTTGGGTCAGTGATTTCCAGACGAGACTCAGTTCTATAAATGTGTAATGGCTCAGCCTGATACATCTGTCCACACATCAGCCTCGCCTTGACCGGGAGTCATCACAAATGCTCCATCTGGACATCTGATAAGTGGACATGAGTCATATATACAAGAAGAAGGTGATCCAAGTCCTGATGACGCCCCAAAAAATCAATCATTGCTTACAGAAGATACATTTCATATAATGTACAGTTGTGGCCAAAAGTATTGACACCCTGCAATTCTGTCAGATAATACTCAGTTTCTTCCTGAAAATGATTGCAATCACAAATTCTTTGGTGTTATTATCTTCATTTAATTTGTCTTCAATGAAAAAAACACAAAAATAATTGTCCTAAAGCCAAATTGGATATAATTCCACACCAAACATAAAAAAGGGGGTGGACAAAAGTATTGGACCTGTTAGAAAAATCATGTGATGCTTCTCTAATTTGTGTAATTAACAGCACCTGTAACTTACCTGTGGCACCTAACAGGTGTTGGCAATAACTAAATCACACTTGCAGCCACTTGACATGGATTAAAGTTGACTCAACCTCTGTCCTGTGTCCTTGTGTGCACCACATTGAGCATGGAGAAAAGAAAGAAGACCAAAGAACTGTCTGAGGACTTGAGAAACCAAATTGTGAGGAAGCATGAGCAATCTCAAGGCTACAAGTCCATCTCCAAAGACCTGAATGTTCCTGTGTATACCGTGCGCAGTGTCATCAAGAAGTATAAAGCCCATGGCACTGTGGCTAACCTCCCTAGATGTGGACGGAAAATAAAAATTGACGAGAGATTTCAACGCAAGATTGTGCGGATGGTGGATAAAGAACCTCGACTAACATCCAAACAAGTTCAAGCTGCCCTGCAGTCCGAGGGTACAACAGTGTCAACCCGTACTATCCGTCGGCGTCTGAATGAAAAGGGACTGTATGGTAGGATACCCAGGAAGACCCCACTTCTTACCCCGAGACATAAAAAAGCCAGGCTGGAGTTTGCCAAAACTTACCTGAGAAAGCCTAAAACGTTTTGGAAGAATGTTCTCTGCTCAGATGAGACAAAAGTAGAGCTTTATGGGCAAAGGCATCAACATAGAGTTTACAGGAGAAAAAAGAGGCATTCAAAGAAAAGAACACGGTACCTACAGTCAAACATGGCGGAGGTTCCCTGATGTTTTGGGGTTGCTTTGCTGCCTCTGGCACTGGACTGCTTGACCGTGTGCATGGCATTATGAAGTCTGAAGACTACCAACACATTGTGCAGCATAATGTAGGGCCCAGTGTGAGAAAGCTGGGTCTCCCTCAGAGGTCATGGGTCTCCCTCCAGGACAATGACCCAAAACACACTTCAAAAAGCACTAGAAAATGGTTTGAGAGAAAGCACTGGAGACTTCTAAGGTGGCAGCAATGAGTCCAGACCTGAATCCCATAGAACACCTGTGGAGAGATCTAAAAATGGCAGTTTGGAGAAGGCACCCTTCAAATATCAGGGACCTGGAGCAGTTTGCCAAAGAAGAATGGTGTAAAATTCCAGCAGAGCATTGTAAGAAACTCATTGATGATTACCGGAAGCGGTTGATCGCAGTTATTTTGGCTAAAGGTTGTGCAACCAAGTATTAGGCTGAGGGTGCCAATACTTTTGTCTGGCCCATTTTTGGAGTTTTGTGTGAAATGATCAATGTTTTGCTTTTTGCTTCATTCTCTTTTGTGTTTTTTCATTGAAGACAAATTACATGAAGATAATAATACCAAAGAATTTGTGATTGCAATCATTTTCAGGAAGAAACTGAGGATTATCTGACAGAATTGCAGGGGTGTCAATACTTTGGCCACAACTATAATTCAAATAGGGGCATCTCAATGAATTAGAAGATCATCAAAAAGTTACTTTATTTCAGTAATTCAATGCATAAAGTGAAAAACATATATTATATAGAGTCATTACACACAGAGGGATCTATTTAATGTGTTTATTTATGTTAATGTTGATGATTAATGAAAACCCAAAGGTCATTATCTCAGAAAATTAAAATAGGGAGGATGAAGGGTCTGAGAGATAAAATATGACCTAAATAGGTATCAGAGGCTTCACCTTGTGTGGTTGTGAGAGTCACAACCACTATAAAAGCAGATCACGGCTGCTACAGTCCCCAGCGTGGTACATATAGAGTAGAAGGGATTAAGGCTTAATTACCTTAATCACCGTGCTGCCGTATTCCACTAGCCATCAAAGGATGAATATAATATTGATTTATTAGTCAATGCATTTCAGGGCTCCTTGGCCCCTTCCCCAGGACAAATCAATATAATATTGCCATGTTTCTTGGAACCCTGAAACGTGTTGACTAATAAATCAATATTATATTCACCCTTTGATGTCTTGAGGAATACGGCAGCGCGGTTTTTAACCCTTCATCCTTCCTTTTTTAATTTTCTGAGATAATGACCTGTAGGTTTTCATTGGCTGTAAACCATACTCATCAGCATCAACAGAAATAGATCCCTCTGTGTGTAATGACTCTGTATAATATATGGGTTTCACTTACTTAATTAATAAATTAATTTTTGATGATATTCTTATTCATTGGGATGCACATGTACATTGTACTGTAAAGCGCTGCAGAATATGTTGGCATTATAAAAATAAAGTTTTTATTATTATTATTATTATGATTAATATTATGTAAGTTACTAATGGATTTCTAGTCAAAAGTGGTGAAAAATTCACAACTTTGCAATTACGCGAAGAACCTAATATTCGGGAACAGTTGCTCGATCCTCCAGGATTGAAGGTCTTTGATGGGATCCCGTGTGGATTGGATAGGTCATTGGTGAAATTTACGTCATTTAGCAGTTATTTCACCTGCTGTGTGTATACATGTATGTTGAAGACCTCCAGCACATGTAATGTCACCTCCTAGATACATTTCTAGACCCTCACAGAACAGAATGAATCAGTCAGTACTGGCCCTCATGGTTGGGAGACAAATCTATAGTTCTCCAGCTCCAGGAGGGATTAGGGAGGTTGGATAGAAGTTGACAATTCTGCCTACTTTCCTCTATAAGCCCGGACACAGTCACAGGTTGTGCGGAATATTGCTGTAAGGTCTCATTCACACCAACTGTAAAACCAGATGTGACTCGAGTACAAGGGGTGATGCCGTATTAGTAAGAAAGCAATGATTTCCGATCCTGCACATCCTATATCTTACTATAGGGATGATGACAAATATAGCAAAACTGGCCAACTGTACAGGAGCAGAATAGAGGTAGGACCCCTTAACATCACGTTTTTTGTGGATCCGTGTCTATCCATTGTAAAACAGATAGCCACGGATAAGATTTGACCTCCATGTATCCCTATGGGCACGGACGGCACGGATTGGTCCTTATTGGCATCCGATTGTGTCAGTTTTGTGATGGATCCGTTTGTGCTTTTTTCCTGTTCCCAAAATTGGAGCCTGGAGAAATGGACAGAAATGGATTCGTTGCTATTTCAAATAACATGGAGCTCTAAGGGGATCAAAACAGACCCCATTTGCTGTACTGCGCATTCTTATAAGCAAGGCACGACCCCATCTCTGCCCATGAAGACGGATCAGTGGAAAACACGGATCTGTGGGCATCAGTGGCATCTGTTGGCACAGATCCGTGTCTGTCCTTGTGGCGTGAAATTGAAGGATCACCAAGGATGTGCAAAAAACGTGATGTGAAGGAGGCCTTAGCAGAGTTAGACATAAGTAGCAGGACTGTGCAGAGGTAGCAGAGCAGAATAGAGGTAGAGTAGTTGCACAGATATAGAATAGCAGAAGAGACATAGCAGAACTGCACAGAGGTAGTAGAGCAGAATTGAGGTGGCAGCGTTTCACAGAAGTATTAGAGTAGAACTAAGGTAGCAGAGCTGCACAGAGGTAGAAAAACAGATGTAGTAGAGCAAAATACTGGAAGCAGAGCAGCAAAGATGTAGCAGAGAAGTACAGAAGTAGCAGAGCTGCACAGATTTAGCAGAGCTGCGCAGAGGTAGAGCAGAATTGAGGTAGCAGAGCTGCACAGAGGTAGTAGAACTACCCAGGTGTTGCAGAGCTCCACAGAGGTAGCAGAGCTGCCCATATGTAGTAGAGCAGAACAGGGGTAGCAGAGTTGCACAGCGGTATCAGAGAAGAACAGAGGCAGCAAGGCTGCACAGCTGTAGCAGAGACATATAGAGGTAGCAGAGCTGCACAGATATAGCAGTGCTGCACAGAGGAATTAGAGCTGCCCATGTGTAGCAGAGATGCACAGATGTAGCAGAGCTGCACAGAAGTAGCAAAACAGAGGTAGTATAGCAAAATACTGGAAGCAGAGCAGCAAAGATGTAGCAGAGAAGTACAGAAGTATCAGAGCTGCACAGATTTAGCAGAGCTGCGCAGAGGTAAAGTAGAATTGAGGTAGCAGAGCTGCACAGAGGTAGTAGAGCTACCCAGGTGTTGCAGAGCTCCACAGAGGTAGCAGAGCAGTCCATATGTAGTACAGCAGAACAGGGGTAGCAGAGTTGCACAGTGGTAGTAGAGCAGAATTGAGATAGCAGAGCTGCACAGAGGTATCAGAGAAGAACAGAGGCAGCAAGGCTGCACAGCTGTAGCAGAGACATATAGAGGTAGCAGAGCTGCACAGATATAGCAGTGCTGCACAGAGGAGTTAGAGCTGCCCAGGTGTAGCAGAGATGCACAGATGTAACAGTGCTGCCCATATGTAGTACAACAGAATAGGGGTAGCAGAGCTGCACTGAGGTAGTAGAGCAGAATTGAGGTAGCAGAGCTGTTCAGATGAAGCAGGGCTGAACGACTTATGTCTGGTTTGCAGTTGTATGAAATATCACCTACAATATCTGGACTTGTTATGACAAACGCAGCTCTGCTATATCCGTATTTTTTTTTGAATGCCACATTTAGCTCACCCCCTCCGTACACATGTGTTTCCTCCTCACTTACAGCACATGAGATGAAGATGAAGCTGGTGTGCTAAAGGTGATGACAGCTTGTAAAAAGAATATATACTCAATATTAAAGTCAATATAAGTCCACCATTAGATGCAAAAGAAATTTATTACCTATACCTGCTCACTTTAATTCTTGTGGACACAGCGTATCCCAGTTGAAATTTCAGGTCATTGACCATGTACCTCCCGCTAGACGTGGAGGTGATAGGGTTAAACGTTTAAAAGAGCGCGAGAGTTACTGGATCCACATGTTGGATACATTGGAGCCCAGGGGTCTCAACAGGGAATATGAGGTCACCTATTGATATTCCCTTTATTGGGTGATAGGGTCCCTGGTTGAACCTCAGGACTCTTTGACATTCATTTAAATACATTTATGTATATGTTCCAATGTTCTAATAAATAGGGGTTAGGACAGACATGCCAACTATGTGTTCTAATTGCATTTCATTGTGTTCTAATTGCATTCCATGTCATTACTATGTAATACTATATCTACACATGTTTTTATAGCTATACTTATAGCTATGCTCTCATTGATGTGGTATTTTCAATAAGAACTATGTTATGATTTTACTCATATTTTCCATCTTTTTTACTTTTAGAATCCTGAGGCATGATCTAGACCTCTGTTCCCCTATAGACGATGCGTGCTGATTATGAGAGCTTCCTGGTTCTGTCCAGGACCGTGATTCCAGCCTGAGCATCGTCAGAGGTCGGGAATCTCCGGCTCTGTCCGGGGTCCCGCCTCTCACTGTTCCGCGCACGCGCACAACGCCACTACGTCACACGTTGCGACGTCACATGACTTAAAGATGGCGGCGCCCACCGCCGCACCCACACCGCTCTCCACAGCATTATACCACTGACTTAAGGTAATGTGTTTGATTTCATCCCACACTTTGGCTCACCCTAACAGCACAGCTTTCTCTCACCGCTTATATTGTGCATATAGGTTCAGGTGACTCATGGCTTAAACTTCTAAAGTCCGTGGAAGGACCTATGCATAGCCAGTTTGGTTGAATGAGTAAGTGTCACAGAACTTTTTATCCTACTTGATCTGATGATAGCCTATACTGCTTCTATACCCTTGTGACATATGTGGTCTTATATTTTATATTATATAGGGATAAGACCTATGAGATTTCACTATTTAGCCACTATACTATATTGAACCTAACAGGCTTAACATTATTATTCCCTTATCTATATATTGTATTAACTTTTCCTCAGCCATTGAGCTCACCGTAAAGGACCTGCATTCAACATTCCCCTGCCTTGGTTAAGCATATTTAACTCTTAGAGGTAATTTAACCCTTCATTCTCTTCTTCATGGGATAGAATATGCAGACTCTATTAATCATTGACATGAACATAAATATGTGTTACTCATATTGTACTTTGTTTTTTTCATTTGAGCTTATGTGATAATAAGTTACATGATTGTTAGAGCATCTTACTTTATGATTTGAGTTATATTGCCTCTGATGTCTCTCTTATTTTGTTTTATTACATACTAACACGAAAGAATATCGTGAACAAGGCTTGGATAGCCGAAACGTTGATTATACATTCTCTGTTCATTGTACAAAGGCAAAGATTAAAACCTTTATGTGAACTTATTGAGACTCTTCACATTTAATATTGAGTATATATTTTTATACCTAGTGTGCCAGAATATCCTCTATATACTACTTATTTTTTTCTGAGCACCTAAAAAGGGTGGTAGAGCAGACATAATCCTATTATATAGCTTGTAAAAAGAAGTCACCTGGAACCTGTCAAGTCATCTCAGCTTCCTGGGACAGAAGAGACCCGCAGACATGTTTGCTAATTGCCAACAGTAATGTCAAGCAAAAGTGGAACGCCCTGTCCGGTGACAGCCCGGTATGCGGCCCATCGGCGGTCAGACAGGTAGCCGAGGGCTCGTTTGCACGCTCCATTTTCAAATAAGCAACAGAAAAAACGCCGCTCCCTGTTACCAACATCCTAATTCCAAATACCTGTCCTATTAACCCCTGACTGACCAGCAGGGTGGGAAATACTTAATGGACACCTCACTGTGCTGGATTAAACAGGTCTTGTAAACTCAGAGCTCTATGATGACTTCATTGGTGTTTTGCTGTGAAGATTCGTGGCCTCAATGTTTCCTTCTAGGATTTCAGTGAATCTCAGGCTTCGCCCATTATTACCTTTTCCTCCATAGGAATTCATTAATGACAGTGGCGGTGATCACGGCCATCCCGTAAATACATGTTTCTGTTAATCTGTAGCATAATGCTTTAAGGGGTTGTCCAAGATTTCAATATTGATGACCTAGGCTTAAACTCCGACCTGACATCTGATGCCTCCCAGGGCTGTGGGGTACTTGGAATCGGGCTTTGGGTACTTCTGGGGAGTCACAGGGGTCGAGTCCCAGCTCCATGACCCTGCGTGTCAACTTAAAGAAATGGTGGACGTGACACCACCCGTGGTGTTCGCCTATTGATGGATGACACTGCAGTATGGGACCTCTAGGCTTGATGGGCTTGCAGCTAAGGTGTATTGTTCCCCACGGGTGGAGTGGTTCCCCAGGGCAACTGGTAAAGACTATGGCGGTGGTAGGCCGTTGGGGTGCAGGACTGAGGGCGCGGAATAATGGACAGACGGACAGTTGTAGTCTGCTTTACCTTTACTGGTGGTAGCAGGTTCAGACCAAGGTACTGTCTACAGGTGATGTTGAGAATCCGGGTGGCCTGGAAGCTAGAGATGAGCGATGTTCGACTCGAATAGTTCGCCAATCTCAAATTCGAGTTGATTTTGGCGCTATTCGAGTCATTCGCCGAATTCGAACAATTTGGTTCAAATTCGGCGAATCTAGAACATGTTCGATTTTGGTTCGAAAATGCAGCAGATGCGGTCAGAAAACCGCATCTGCCGCATTTTCAGCCAAAATAAACATTTACGAACTCAAATAAAGTGTTAAAAATAAAAAAATAATGTATGCTCACCTGTCCGCGGTCCACCGAAGCCTCCGGTATGGTCCTGTGGCTTACAGGACCTGTGGTGACGTCAGTTCTCGCGGGAACTCCGGTCACATGACCGGAGTTCCGCGAGAACATGACGTCACCACAGGTCCTATAAGCACAGGACCTTGCCGGAAAGCTTAAAATAGACATTTTTATGTTTTAGACACTTTCTTTAAGTAAAAGAAAGTGTCCGAAACATAAAAATGTGTATTTTAAGCTTTCCGGTAAGGTCCTGTTGCTAATAGGACCTGTGGTGACGTCATGTTCTCGCGGAACTCTGGTCATGTGACCAGAGTTCCCGCGAGAACTGACGTCACCACAGGTCCTGTAAGCCACAGGACCATACCGGAGGCTTTGGTGGACCGCGGACAGGTGAGCATACATTATTTTTTTATTTTTAACACTTTATTTTACTTTATTTCACTTCCACAATGTATGTATATACATTGTGGAAGTGAAACAGCCCCACAATCCTGGTTTTTTCGTGTTCCGGGATGTTCGACGGTGTTCGTCGAGCATTCGACGAACATTTGTCGATCACCCCGTCGATTCGGCGAATCGAATCGAACACGAACATCAGGGTGGTGGCTCATCTCTACTGGAAGCAAGTTGGGGATCTCCTCACCCGGCTGGTTCTGAGGCCTCCCTGCTGCACTCCTCTTTGCTGGTCCTGGCTGCCTGTAGCTTAGGTGCGACCCTCACTCTCTGCTGTTAAGTCTCTCACCCATATGGCAGGCAGCTTGAGCCCTTCCCAGGCACCACTCCTCTGGCTACTGTCCCTGAGCTCTTCAGTGCTGCTGTGCCTCCTGGTGCTTTGTGGTGGCCGGGAGACTTGGAATCTCCCGCTCTAGTGTTAATATAAAATAGGAAGGGGGAACAAGAGGCGCAATAGTGCCCTATCACTCAGACACTAAATGATGAGAGGTATATTGTCAAAACCACTCACCTATTCCAGTTGTGATGACCCACAACTGGCTTGAAGGCATACAATCAATACCGGCTGCTGCAGGACCTCCACCAACCACTCGCACGTGGGAAGACTCTCAGGAAGCTGGGAAAAGGTGTATGACAGTCCGCGCCACCGGGTACCAAAGAAATCACCTGGGATGCGGGAAGTTATTTCAAGCGTTATCTTTATTCTCCAACATGTTTCAGCGCTCCACCTGGCGTGGACTGAGGAAGGCGCCAGGTGGAGCGCTGAAACATGTTGGAGAACTGCTGGGCCTGAAGTCCTCTCACTGCCTCGGACTCCGGTATATGTTTCTGGTGCTCTGCACTGAGGTGAGCCCAGCAACCAGCTCCACTCCCCAGACCTGCTTCTCTCCTCCCTCAGACCCTCTGCTATGGGTCCCTTAGACTTGCTAGTCTCTGTCCTGGGACGAGCCTTACTACGCTCCAGTTCACAGGTCATCTTCACAGTCCTCCTAGGAACTGCACTTACTAACCCAGCCTCCAGGCCAGAATTTACAGGGGAGCTTCCCTGAACTCGGGTTCAGAGCTCCTCCTTGTTGTCTGGAGTAAGAAAAAGTGTTGCATGCTGTGGCCTTACCTGGTGTGGATACTCCTTCTTGATTCCAAGCATGACATTACCCCCCGATTGAGGCAATACCATTGTGGCAACCGGACTCTGGGGTACCACACATCCATTGCACATGTGTCTTGGTTGACCTCCACTGAGCCGGGATGTAATGACGGACAACTGTCATGGTGGTCTCTCCAGCTGGTAGGCCGTCCTCAGCAGGATAAGAAGGGGTTAAAGTTGCGGATGGGGTGCAGGATCAGCCACTCTCAATTAATAATGTCTACACCTCAGTTGGGATAGAATAAAGTTACATGCACATGTTGAGTATTTGGAGAGTTTTTTATCTCAGTTTTTCTAGCCAAAACCAGGAGTGGAAAAATCAGAGGATAATTATAATAGAGACACGTCACCATTTCTGTATTTATCACCCACTCCTGGTTTTGGCTACAAATACTGAGGTAAAAAACTCATCAAATACTGAACATGTGAACGTGGCCTTAGACTCGCTTTGTACTGGAGCAGTTTGTAATGGTGGTGATATTACAGACTCTCTACAGTTACCTAAGATACAGAGTCGCTGCTGTGGTGCCCCACTGGTCAGTGCGCCACAGTAGAGGTACTGCACCCACAAAAGAGTGTGCAGTATTCCTGCCGCAGGGGCGTGTAGGGTCTGCATGAGGCTCCCATCCCAGCACTCCCACACTAGGCCAGGGTAGACAGGTGTACCCATTCACCAAAGGGCGGAGTTAGGGGAGTCGGGTAGACACACAGACAGTTTTAGTTTGGTCTGGTGGAGTGAAGCAAGGTGGGAGCCCGAGAGAGAGAAGGGTCTCCCAGGGAGGGCACCTGAGAGAAAAGGCAGCCCAGGAAAAGAAAGAGGAGACCCCGTATCGACCAAAATCCGAGGGAATCCTAGTCCACCAACAGAGTGTCAGCTCCAAGGAACGGTACAGGTGAGTTCACCCCATTAGCCGTTGACACGGGCCGTCACAGGTTAGTTCAGCAGCAGAATGTACAGCCCCGCCAGGATCGCCCAAACCGGGTCGAGCCCCTTAGAAAGAAGGGTACCTCATAGCGCCCAACGGACCTGGTATACAAGCGGAATGTGCAGGGCAGGCGCCGCTAAAGGCAGCAGGATGTAGGATTGACTAAAGAAGTTATAGTATGGGAGCCTCAAAAAGACGTTACCCTCTTCTGTGACTACCCGTCTAAAGACTGTGAAAGTTGTAACCTAACCTGCCATCTGGACCCGGTTCCAGTAAAAGTACCCGTACAGAGTCATACAGCATTATACAAAGTCATACAGCCTCCTTGTCTCCTTTATCCGAGTTGCTGCACTACTCCATACACCATATTCAGCACCACCACCATAAGTGCTGTCCTGCCCCGGGAACTCAGCTCCACCTGTAGGGAGCTGCATCATCCAAGCTGCAGTACCATCGCCCCCGGAGGTCTGAAGCTGCGCTTGTGATCATCATCAGAATCTGTAGGTGGCGTCACGATAAACTTACAAACTTTTATTTCCCTTCAAACATCCCCCAATTTTTAGGCTGTTCACTAGGGCTACGGGTCTGGGACATCCCTGCGACTCCACGCCCAGGTAGCAAGTCCCCATAGGCCCTTGGGTGAATCAATATCTCCGATACTGTGATGAACTCAGCTCTCTTTAAGGCAACGTGTAGTACCTCTCCTCACTCCCGCTGGTTATGGCACTATACTATATCCTTAAAGGGAACCAACCACCCCCAATGACCCCCCCGGACTATTAATATGGCTCCCTACACCCAGCACATACATGTGCTGCAATGTTTTTTGCTAAAAAAAACTGCTTTTTAAAAGTAAAGATAATGCTTTATAAAGTTTCTACCGAAGGGACGGGTGGGCGTTTCTTACATGGGGCTAAAGCCGAGATTCTGCTGCCACTCATCCTCCTCTCTCCCCTCGCAGCAGTAACGGCCAGCCCTTTGTTCAGCGTCACAGCTTGGTGCACGGGATCGCATGCCCGTGCACACGTCATCAGCTACAGCCGGGTAGCGAGCGCGCGCTCTGACTTCCATAGCTGAGCGCAGGAAGTCAGAGCAAAAAACCTTGCAGCACATGTATGTGCTGGGTGTAGGGAGCCATATTAATAGTCCGGGGGGGTCATTGGGGGTGGTTGGTTCCCTTTAAACCTCTCCACTTAGCCTGGTACTTGGCATCCATGGTACCTCAAGCTTACAGGAAAGCACTCCAGCTTCCTTTAAACAGCTACCAACTATGGGTCCCATTAAGTCAGCTCGCTACACACTCCCTCACTAATCGCTAACTGATGGTGGGCACTACAGGGACCGCGCAGGACACTATGTCCCATGCGGCTGCACAGATTTTGCAGTGTCCCGATAGCAACCACAGCACCACTGAATCTAAGGAGAGCACTATTGCTTCTCCTGGTCTCAGTAGTTCTCCTATGTGGGCTGCTAACCACCATACTTCTCAACAGCCTTTGCACTAACCACATCTCTGTGTATAAAAATTGCTGAAAAGCTGATTTTTCACCAGAGTTTACAGATATTTGTGACACCTGATTCTGGAGGGCATCACACATGTCAGTGACAGACACAAACTTAAAAGGGCCCCTGTGCAACAACAACAATATAGGGCCATTTGGCCACTCAAGAGCTCATCATGAGGTGCATTTAGAGGTAAAAATGGCCACCTTACCACTTATCTGCACTGACTGCACCAATTAGATGTCTGCCACTGTGGTATATGTCAGGTACGGGTGTGTTATACACAGGGGCGGACTGTCACCCCCGGGGGCCCTGGTGCAGGAGAGGACCGGGGGGGCGGGGCTACTGGCAGTCGGCGCGGCCCGGGGGGAGGGGTTCCGCTGGCCGTCGGCGCGGCCCGGAAAGGGGGGGGGGAGGGTGCCGCTGGGAGCCGCACTGAGCCGCAGGGAGCCGCAGGCGCGATGCTCTCCTACCTGGGAGCCGCGCGGAAGTATTCTAGGAGCCGGAGGAGCAGAGGAGAGGAGGGGCGGGATCAGGCAGGGGAAGCAGGAAGCTCTCTGCTTCCCTTGCCTGACCCTCCTCTCCTCTGGTGGTGGCTTGCGGGGGTCGGCTGGGGGCCCCCCTCCAGGCTTGAAGGGGCCCCCAGTCGGTCGGGGCCCTGGTGCAGCTGCACCAGCTGCATCAGTGTAGTTCCGCCCCTGGTTATACAGCCTTCTCCCATCACTATGGCTCCCTATGCTCAGTCATAAACATCTATTTGGATTAAAACCCTCCCTGTGTATGGGCGAGTAGGAACCTGCTAACAGAGGACAATAGCACCTGAGGCTAGGGGGGGACGGGTGCACAGCAGAGGGTGTGACCCCATAATCTAAATAAGAAAAAACTGTGCCACTCCGTCATGTAATGTGTACAGGCGCGTTGCTGAACACAACACATTGTAACAAAAAGACAGCAGCACTCTTATTGGTAGCTATAACGCTATATTCCACTAGTTTATAGTGCCGCTGTCTTTTGTTGAAATCAGAGTAAGGCTGGAGTCAGGCATATGTTCTCTCTTCCTATTGATTATGGGAATGAAACTCTGATTTTGAGTCTAGTTTGCTGTGATCCAATTTCATTAGCATTTGAGGATCAGGTCATAGCGGAGAAGACAGAAAACTTAAATCCTCCAAATTCTCCATTGTCTGTGGTCATGTAAATCAGACTGCACTTGTATGACATCAGTTCAGTCCGATGTTTCGCACAAACCCATAGACTTCAATGGGTGCGCGCTGTCCGATAGACGCTACCACTTGCAGCATGCTGATCAGCACTGTCCCATAGTATAACATTGGGCCATCGTCCATTGTGCACGCTGGTGTGAACGCAGCCTTACTTGCAGAGCTTCTTCCACTGCTCTTGCTCCAGCTCATGAAATGTAGTTCACAGGAACCCAGCAATGACTTAGGCAGTGGGGAGCCGACTGTCAATCCACACGACATGTCAGGTCTTTGAATATTTTAATAACCTTTTGTGGATTCTTGTCCTCTTCTAAGATGGCATCCTTCGTGTGGCGCCCCTGCGGATGCAGTCGCCACAGAGATGCTGCCCCCTGTTAGGGTGTCGTATCCTACTCATGGGTAAGAGGGGCACAGACCAGTGCCGGGACACCCAGATCAAACTAGGAACCATTGTAGTGGGGTTGGGAGGTGAAGGAAGTAGTTAGAGGGAACACTTGGGAGGAGTGAGGTCAGGAAGAACACACGTAGATGACGTGAGACACGTGACAGAGGGTATAAAAAGAGAAGGGAAAGATCTAGAACACAGGAGAAGAGACAGTTCTACAGCATTAGGAGAAACAGCTGAACAGCAGAGAGGAGAGTGGAGCATCTAGAGTCGAGATGGAGGGAAGCTAAGGCAAGAAAGTCTGTTACAACAAGAAAGAACATAAGTGTCCAGAGGCCAGACAGAGGAGCAGAAACAACACCTAAGTGGTTCAGAGGAAGAGAGAGAGACCCAGAAGCAGGGGCAGTGACCATTCCACCCGTGAGACTCGTATACATTGTCAAGCGCAAGGCAGTGGAGGGACTAGGCCGAAGAACAGGGGCACCGGGAACCCCAAGACTAGTGGAGAATCCAGATCAGGCTCAACTAGCAACAATGAGACTGTGTGACACTTCCACGGTGACACGGTCGACAACCGCGAACATCTGCTGAAAATGTGGCAACCATAGGGCTAAGGGGGAGACACCTCAAGTTAACCCCTAAGAAAAGCTCACAGTCAATGGCTCAGAGCTCTGTGTGGCAAGGTGCAAGGCAGGAGGAGAAGCAAGCGCAGTGTAAAGAGGATGAGAAAGGACAGAGAAGGGGTGTCGGTTATGTGTCATCCTCCTGCCCGGGAGTAGCTGGATTCCTGCCTCCGAGAACCCAGTGCTCAGCAGGCTGTTGCACAAAGTCTGTGAGTAAAAGAACTGAAGACTGCAACCCACTGTGTCTGTGAACTTTCTTACATGCCTAAAAGCACCAGAAACACAACTACCAACTCATTCCGGTACCTTCAGCTACCTTAGGGGTCAGCCCATCCGTAGAGAGCTTAAGAACATTGCTGCCTCCCAACCATCGGGCCCTAGGAGAACTGTCGTGCAGCGGCGGCCATCTATAGCCGTAATCTGCGGGTGGCGTCACATATAAATTAACAAGTATCCCCAGGTCCAGTTACATCTTCCAGAATGAACCCTCCACGTCAGATGCCCTTCCCTAAGAGAGTGAGCCACCCAAACCAGACTGTTAATGACACCGCCAGGGTAATGGAGCCCAGTCTTGGTCCCTGTGATCCAGGGGCTGGCTGGTGCCTCTGGCCCCGGGTGGCAGTTAGGACCTTCTAGCCCATTTTTGAAGACCGGGGGGGGGGGGGTGCTAGCGGAAATTTTTGAAGAGACGGGAGGGGGTGCTAGCAGGATTTCTGTGCCGCGGCTCACTTACCATCTCTCCGCCGCCTGCTGCATCGCCGTGTCGGCCGCGAAGCGCCTACGGCCGGCCCAGTTATGGGGGGGCGGCCCTAGATGTGGGCTATACCATCAGCCCAGGGGGCTCTTGCCCCCCTGCCACCTGGGCCAGTCCGCCCCTGCTGTGATCCCCATGATGAAGCCTCAAGAAAGCCTGGTTCCAAGTATCCTAAGGCCCTGGAGGGCTGTGTCATTTGCTTCATGTGCCTTTTGTCTTCCCTCCTTTATAAACCTCACCCCAGCCTCTAGTTAGTTCTAGAGTATTCTGCCTGTTTACTGTTCCTAGCGGCTTCTCCAGTTCTCTGACTACTCCTGCAAATTCTGTGTAAATCTCCTGTTGCTGCTCATCAGAGGTTCTGCTACCTACACCTGTTACCAGCATTCCTTCTGCTTCTGGCTGCTTGTGCTACTTGTTGCGCTGCAGCTCTTACCTCATCTGACTTTGCTGACATGTAAGCTGTTTGCTTTATAAAGTGCTCTATTGGTTCCTACATTCAAATAGATGCATAGCATGAGATTGTTCTGGACTTCGTGACTCTAGTCATTTGCTTTGCATCTGGTTCTGGACCTTCCAAGAGACTTCCTTCCCAGGCCTCCCTGGATGATTTAATGTATTATATAGACTTGCTTATACATCTTTGTATTTGGACTTGATGTAGACTTTCCTTTTACTGCATCTCCAAGTGTTCATTTAATTTTTACACTGTGTGTTTATGGACTTTGACTTTTCCTCTGCATTTTATCACTGTGTGTTATATTATAGACTTTTTCACCTATAAACTGTGTTCAGTTGTGTCTTTGCTCCACACAAAAAGACTCCTGAGTTATCCATTATAATTATTACACAGCAGTGACGTTCTGACGACTGAACATAAGAGAAGGACTTGCTCCACCAACATGATGTCACAGGAGTGGGGATAATTAGTGCCAGGATGTGAGCGCTCTGAGACGGGAGATATCGGTGTATGGTAGGACAGTCAAGGAGTTGGAAATTACTTAGCAATAAGTTTGACCCTAATAAAGAAAATAAAAATCTTGGATAACCCAGGACCCCCTAACTAATTGCTATATAGCCTCCGTTTTCTCTTTCCTTTGTAAATGACACATTTTTTGCTTACAGAATCAGTTCCAAATGGAAGATATATAGCGATCAGTTACCGGATCTGTTTTCCATAGACTCCAATGTTAAAATAATGGATCTGTAGTAGTGACTCGGTCCAGATGATGTCTTTACCTTTAAGTACCCCTGGACCGTGAGTAGCTTCTGTACATTGCATTCCACTCCCTAGTTACTTCTCTATGTGTATTAGTGAGTGTTAGATGTGCAGTTCAGTTAAATCCATTTCTACTAGATATGCCTTTCTCAGGTATTTCTCATTTGTTGTGTTGCAGCACCATCTGCTGGTGAAAATGTATAGTTTATATTATCTTGCATTGTAAGAATCTGACATGTAAATTGAGTGTTGTCCTGTTGGCTAGTGACCCAGTCACAGGGCTCAATGGGAGGAGCTATTTCCATCCTGTGTCTGTCTAGACAGAGAGAGCTGGAATTCCCCCGGTTCTGTACAGGATGGCACACAGCAGAGCTCATGTGAGGGCACTCCTCACCACTTTCAGGCCCATGGCCTGGAAGTTCATCCTTCCCTTCACCACAAGATTTCCAGCCAGGCCGTAAGGCCTAGGATTCTTTCTCTGACTTAAAGAGATCCCGCTGAGATCAGTTCATGAAACATGGACCAAAAAGTGTTGTGTGCACATAGGATTCTGCTGGGTCCGATCTAATGGATGATTACTTGACATTTGAACTGAGCCTAAGAGATGGATCGCAGTTCTTACAACCAGCGACCTCGGACTACTGATATAGATGCTGGATCAGGGTCCTCGTTCCGCTGTAATCTATATATACCAGGCATTACTGCATTGTAGGTATTCAGGCACAGAGCTGAGTGCAGCTATATTACCGCCCTGTGGTCGAGCATTTGCATATTAAGTAGTTGTGCGCTGTGTATGGTGTGGAGATTTACAGCACAGCGCCTCCTCTTTCATCCTCAGACAAAGCAATCTTCTCCTTGATTACCCTCCCAGCTGCCGCTAATTGTCCTTATTATTAAAGCTCTCAAAGAAAAGGGAAGAAAAAAACCACAGAAGCAAGAAGTGTATGGCGGCCATTGATAGAAGGAAGCGAAAAATCCATACAGTAAAATTCCACCAGGATGGTGTTCTGTGGTTACATTGCCTGGATCAAGGACCCTCTCCAACATTCAATTGTATTGGGGGGGGGCACAGCTTTTACAGTCATCTGAATGATGCCTAAGCTAGTAATCCATTTATCAAGACCAGCAATATACAGAGGGTACGGAAAGTATTCAGATCCCTTTACATTTTTTATTCTTTGTTTCATTGCAGCCATTTGGTAAATTCAAAAAAAGTTCATTTTTTCTCATTAATGTAAACTCTGCCCCCCATCTTCACTGAATAAAAACAGAAATGTAGAAATATGTGCAAATTTATTAAAAAAGAAAACTGAAATATCCCATGGTTATAAGTATTCAGAGCCTTTACTTAGACACTCATATGCAAGTCACATGCTGTCCATTTCCTTGTGATCCCCCTTGAGATGGTTCTACTCCTTCATTGGAGTCCAGCTGTGTTTAATTAAACTGTCAAGACTTGATTTGGAAAGGCACACACCTGTCTGTATAAGACCTCACAGCTCACAGTGCATGTCAGACAAAATGACAATCATGAGGCCAAAGGAACTGCCCAAGGAGACAGAATTGTGGCAAGGCACAGATCTGGTCAAGGTTACAAAAGTATTTCTGCAGTACTCAAGGTTCCTAAGAGCACAGTGACCTCCATAATCCTTGAATGGCAGATGTTTGGGACCACCAGAAGTCTTCCTAGACCTGGCCATCCAGCCAAACTGAGCAATTATGGGAGAAGAGCCTTGGTGAGAGAGGTAAAGAAGAACCTCAAGATCACTGTGGCTGAGCTCCAGAGATGCAGTGGGGAGATGAAAGAAAGGTCCGTAAAGTCAACTATCACTGCAGCCTCCACCAGTCGGGCCTTTATGGCAGAGTGGCCTGACAGAAGCCTCTTCTCAGTGCAAGACATAGGAAAGCCGCATAGAGTTTGCAAAAAAACATGTGAAGGACTCCCAGACTATGGGTTGCGAGGTGCAAGGAAGAAAAGGCATTTGGCCCGGCCTCCATACAGATGGCCCACACAGACAGGAGAGAGCCACAGGCCGGCGATAACAAAACTACTTGAAGGACCTTTGGGACCTATCCTACTACTAATAATATACCACCAACAGTACCTGCCTACATTTAAGGCTACCAGGCAATCCTCATTTCTACCCTGAACAGGAATTCCTTTTCTTCCTTGCGCCAGGTAACCCGAGTGTAAGGGTGCTTTCGGATCCGATTTGGCCCCCATTTTATCCTATGGGCACGGATTGGATTTGGCCTAATTGCCATCCGATTTTGTCAGATACGATTTTGTCCGATTTTGTGCCGTGCCCAAATTCGGATACTGCTCCAATTTTGGGCACAACGGAACAAATCAGGCCGAATTGGATCCCACCCGATCCGTGGCCTTTAACATGGGGAAATATTGAGCACGGGTCCGAGAAAACACAGGATCATTTCTCGGACCCAATTTTAGTGTACTGAGCATGCTCAACACTAAAACTGCTCTGTACCATCTAATTTCACTTCCGCAATGTATATGCATACATTGTGGAAGTGAAATTGAGTAAAAGCAAGGGGTTAAAAATAAAATAAAACTCTATTCTCACCTTCCAGCGATCCCCCGACGCCTCCAGCAAGCTCCGGATAACTACAGGACCTGGCATTACGTCACAACACTATCAGCTGATCGGGTCACATGACCGGTTACCGTGGTAACTGCGGTCATGTGACCCGATGACACTTTCCTTTCTTGACAGATGGTTGTCACGGGTGGCACGGATGACAGGGTGGAGGCCACGCGCAGACGATCCCCGCGTTTGGCCCACCAGCCATAATGATGGAGAGAAGAGGTGATGAGATCTCTCTGTTATGGGGAGACGGCTGTGGAGGTCTTGTGCTTGGTCTGGTTTTATCCACCTATGTTGTAGGTCTCTAGGACCCAGCAGATTCCTTCCACCTTTATAAGGAGGTTCATTACCTTTCCTCAGTGCAGGTGATAGTTCCTTGTGCACTCTTATCCTTGCTCCAGCAGAAGTTGAGGTTGTGAAGGTGGCTGTGTTCTGCTGTCAGATAAGTGTTTCCTTTTCCCAAGTGTCTGTCTTCCCTGGTGTTTGTCTTTAGTTGATAGTGGAGGGGTCTAGTGAACCTCTCCATCTGATCCTTAGATAAGATACTGCTAGGATCAGAGAGGGACGAGGTTCGTGGTCGGCGACAGTTGCGGAGACTGTATAGGGACGTCAGGGCAGACAGGGTCAGCTCTAGGAAGTCTAGGGGTCACCGTCTCCTTCCTGTGCCCTTAGCATTAGGGTCTCCTGATCCCCCCCCCCGTCGTTATCCTACGCTGGGTGTCTTCCCCACTCCCAGCGTGACATTATCACCTGCCATAACTGTAAGTAGAGGAAGGGGAGGATTCGATTTTCCTTCCTTTCCTTATGGATCCTGTGTCTGCTTTGGCCCAGCAGCTGCAGACCTTGTCTTTGGAGGTTGCGGACCTTCGGTCGGCTCTGCTGGGACCACAACCGCAGAATGGTGTCTTGGGGAATCAAGCAGTGGGTCCGGCCAGACCGGAACCTAAGGTTGCCCTCCCTGACAGGTTTTCAGGAGGCAGAGATAAATTTACTGTATTCAAAGAGGCCTGTAAATTATACTTTAGGCTTAGGCCGTATTCCACTGGTGATGAGCAGCAGCGTGTAGGAATTATTATATCATTGCTGCAGGGGGATCCCCAATCCTGGGCTTTCTCTCTGCCACAGGACTCTACTTGTCTCCAGTCTGTGGATGGATTTTTTGACGCCTTAGGCCTCATATATGATGACCCTGACCGTGTCTCTTTGGCTGAATCCAAATTGCGCCATCTCCACCAGGGGACTCGGTCGGCGGAATCATATTGTTCTGAGTTCCGCAGGTGGGCTATGGACACGAAGTGGAACGATCCGGCTCTCAGGAGTCATTTTTGCCAGGGTCTTTCAGAAAGATTGAAGGATGCCCTGGCAGTGTATGAGACCCCCCCGTCCCTGGAGGCAGCTATGTCGTTGGCTATTCGCATGGATAGACGCCTCCAGGAGCGGAGGGGTAGACCTCCTGCAACTGGGGGCCCTTCTCATGGTGGTTCCTTGTTGCCGGGTGGTCACTCGGAGGGCGAGACATTTCTCCCGAGGGGGGAGGAACCTATGCAGCTTGGAGGAGCGGCGGCCTCGAGGCTCTCCTCCGGTGCCCCCCGGGGCAGGGGAAGGGGGTCTGTTTTTTCTGTGGGAAAGGAGACCATTTTATCGGGGCCTGTCCCTACGCTCCTAAACGGACTGGGGGGCCGGGACCTCATGTGACTATGGGGGGTATGGGGGTAGTCGAGCGGGAGGTGTGTGTATCCTCCGTTTGTACTTCCCATTTTCTCCTGAGTGCAGAGGTGGCGCTAGAGAGCAAAACGGAAGGCATATCTGTGTTTGTGGATAGTGGTGCGGGGGTCTGCATGGTGGATGCTCGTTTTGCACACGCTCATGGGCTTGACCGCTGTTTATTGTCTCGCCCCATCCGTATCTATGCCATCGACTCAGCACCTCTTGCTCAGGGTAGTCTCACACATATCGTACATAACATTAAGTTAACGGTTGGATCCCAACATCAGGAGACGTTATCTTGTTATGTCTTAGATGGTCTTCCCGCTCCCATTGTCCTGGGCTTGCCATGGTTGATTAAACATAATCCCGTAGTGGATTGGCAGTCCAGGGACATTGTGGAATGGAGTGCTTTTTGTTCGGAGAATTGTTTGGCTACATCCTTTTCGGTGGTATCTGCTGAATCTCTGCCCCCATTCCTATCGGAGTATGAGGATGTGTTCTCAGAGACGGGGTGCCGAGACTTGCCCCCTCATCGGGCATATGATTGCCCTATCAACCTCGTTCCCGGAGCTAAACTGCCCAAAGCTAGGATGTTTGCTATATCTGGTCCCGAGAGACAAGCAATGAAGGATTTCATTTCTGAAAGTCTGGAGACGGGTCACATTAGGCCCTCCACGTCGCCGGTTGCGGCCGGTTTCTTTTTTGTGAAAAAGAAAGATGGGGGCCTCCGTCCTTGTTTGGATTTTCGAGAATTGAATCGGATTACGGTCCGTGATCCATACCCCCTCCCTCTGATCCCTGATTTGTTTAGTCAGGTTGTGGGTGCCAAATGGTTCTCCAAGTTGGACTTGAGGGGGGCTTACAACCTGATTAGGGTCAGAGAAGGGGATGAATGGAAAACTGCATTTAATACCCCTGACGGCCATTTTGAAAGTCTCGTAATGCCGTTCGGGCTCACTAACGCCCCTGCGGTGTTCCAACATTTTGTCAATGATATTTTCCATCATTTGGTGGGTAGATTTGTAGTTGTTTACTTGGACGATATCTTGATCTATTCTCCCGATATGGAGACGCATCAGTCCCATGTCAAACAGGTGTTGCAGGTCTTACGAGACAACAAACTGTATGCTAAACTCGAGAAATGTGTTTTCGCCGTTCAGGAGGTTCGTTTTTTGGGGTACCTCTTGTCGCCGTTGGGTTTCCGGATGGATCCGGATAAGGTCCGGGCGGTGCTGGACTGGGAACGGCCGGACAATCTACGGGCATTGCAACGTTTTTTGGGGTTTACCAATTTTTACCGTAAATTTATTAAGAACTATTCGGTACTGGTGACGCCTCTTACGGACATGACTAGGAAGGGGACGGATTTTTCTGAGTGGTCGGAGTCTGCTCGCCAGGCTTTCTCCTCCCTGAAGCGTTGTTTTGTTTCCGCACCTGTTCTTTGTCAGCCCGATCTGTCTCAGCCCTTCATTGTGGAAGTGGATGCGTCTGAGGTGGGGGTGGGGGCTGTGTTGTCGCAGGGTCCTTCGCCTGGGAGATGGGTGCCCTGTGCGTTCTTCTCCAAGAAGTTGTCGGCGGCCGAGAGGAATTATGATGTGGGTAATAGGGAGCTCTTGGCTATTAAGTTGGCTTTTGAGGAATGGCGGCACTGGCTGGAGGGGGCTGTCCATCCCGTCACGGTTATTACCGACCATAAAAAACCTGTCTTACCTTGAGTCCGCCAGGCGTCTCAATCCCCGGCAGGCCAGGTGGTCTTTGTTTTTCACGAGATTTAATTTTACCGTCACCTACCGTCCGGGGGTTCAGAATGTGAAGGCGGATGCTTTATCGCGTAGTTTTCCGGGTGGTAGTTCTCATGAGAGTCCCGTCCCCATCTTGCAGGAGGGGGTGGTTGTTTCTGCTCTTTGCCCTGATCTAGAGGGGGAGGTGTTGAAGGTTCAGGGGGACGCCCCTGCCTCCTGTCCTTCTGGGAGGCTTTTTGTGCCGTTCTCTTTGCGCCTCAGGGTGCTGTCAGAGCATCACGACTCTGTACTGGCGGGGCATCCGGGCGGTAGGGCCACTTTCGATCTTTTGTCTCGTCGCTTTTGGTGGCCGGGGTTGAGGAAGGACGTAGCGGAATTCGTATCCGCCTGTGATGTGTGTGCACGTGCGAAGGTTCCGCATACCCGTCCGTCTGGGTCTCTCGTACCATTGTCTATTCCTGAGAGGCCATGGACGCATTTGTCAATGGATTTTATCACCGATCTTCCGGCGTCTGCGGGCAAGACGGTGGTACTGGTAGTAGTAGATAGATTCAGTAAGATGGTTCGCTTTGTAGCACTGCCCGCACTTCCTAATGCTCGGACTCTGGCACAGGTGTTTGTAAGTGAGATTGTGAAGCTTCATGGGGTTCCCTCCGATGTGGTTTCTGATCGCGGTACTCAGTTCGTCTCCAAATTTTGGAAGGCTTTTTGTACACGTTTGGGGATTACGTTGTCCTTTTCTTCGGCTTTTCATCCTCAGTCTAATGGTCAAACCGAACGTGTGAATCAGAATTTGGAGACTTACCTGAGGTGTTTTGTCTCTGACCATCAGGAGACTTGGGCAAGTTATTTGCCCTTGGCCGAATTCGCCCTTAATAATCGTCTTCAGGAGTCCACTGGCAAGTCACCGTTCTTCGGTGCATATGGGTTTCATCCTCAATTTGGTACTTTTAGTGGTACGAGTCCTTCCGGAGTTCCGGAGGAGGACCGTTTTACCTCGTCCCTCTCCACGGTTTGGCGGGGTGTACAGCGTAGCTTGAAGCTCTTAGGTGACAGGTACAAACGTATGGCTGACAGGAAGCGTGCGCCAGGTCCGGACCTATGTGTGAATGACTACGTGTGGTTGTCTACCAAGAATGTGAAGTTGAAGGTGCCCTCTTGGAAGTTGGGGCCCAGGTTTATTGGCCCCTATAGGATAACCGCTGTTATCAATCCCGTGGCGTTTCGTCTTGCGTTGCCTCCTGCTCTTAAGATTCACAATGTGTTTCACAGGTCGCTCCTCAAGCCGTATGTGCCGTCGTCTAGCCCATCTCCTTTGCCTCCTGATCCCATCTGTGTGGCGGGGAATCTGGAATTCGAGATCTCGAGGGTGGTTGATTCTCGCATGTTACGCCGTTCTCTTCAGTATTTGGTGCACTGGAGGGGGTACGGTCCTGAGGAGCGGATGTGGGTGCCGGCGTCGGAGGTGTCCGCCGCGAGGCTGGTCCGCGCTTTTCACCATTCACATCCGGATAAGCCTGGTCCTGAGTGTCCGGGGGCCACTCGTAGGAGGGGGGGTACTGTCACGGGTGGCACGGATGACAGGGTGGAGGCCACGCGCAGACGATCCCCGCGTTTGGCCCACCAGCCATAATGATGGAGAGAAGAGGTGATGAGATCTCTCTGTTATGGGGAGACGGCTGTGGAGGTCTTGTGCTTGGTCTGGTTTTATCCACCTATGTTGTAGGTCTCTAGGACCCAGCAGATTCCTTCCACCTTTATAAGGAGGTTCATTACCTTTCCTCAGTGCAGGTGATAGTTCCTTGTGCACTCTTATCCTTGCTCCAGCAGAAGTTGAGGTTGTGAAGGTGGCTGTGTTCTGCTGTCAGATAAGTGTTTCCTTTTCCCAAGTGTCTGTCTTCCCTGGTGTTTGTCTTTAGTTGATAGTGGAGGGGTCTAGTGAACCTCTCCATCTGATCCTTAGATAAGATACTGCTAGGATCAGAGAGGGACGAGGTTCGTGGTCGGCGACAGTTGCGGAGACTGTATAGGGACGTCAGGGCAGACAGGGTCAGCTCTAGGAAGTCTAGGGGTCACCGTCTCCTTCCTGTGCCCTTAGCATTAGGGTCTCCTGATCCCCCCCCCCGTCGTTATCCTACGCTGGGTGTCTTCCCCACTCCCAGCGTGACAATGGTACAGCTTACAACAGTTCAGCAACCGCTCCGATGCATTTTCAGCAGCTGAGATGGTTTATCTGCGTCTCCCCCCTTCATGTCTCTTTTGGGCCTTTTCGGTCTGTCCACACGCTAGCCACAGTCCAGCGGTTATGGGCTTTCATTGGGGGACTTTCTGTGTCCCCTATCCCTAATACGATGGCCTTCCTTTCACTGCACTGGAGGTTGGGTCTCGTCGGGACATAAAGACCCCGCACCCCGGTGGAGTTTGTGGTTGGGGCTTAAAGATTCCCTGCCATTTCAGCAGAGTTGGTACTCTGGTTACGGCCCAGTCTACCAGTGTCCCCGCTAACTCGGGCACACCTGAACTCCTTCTGTCTTTCACCACGGTCTTCAGCCTTGGACCCGGGCAAGCCCCACAGGCCTCCAGGTCCATGTTCTCTCAGTCCTGTCTAATGGTCTCGCCTCTCCTTCCGACTGGTCTGGCTTTGTCTGGGTTGGTCTGGTCTTGGTCTCAGCCTTTCCTATTCCTACTACTCACTGACTAAAACTCTCACTTGGTGTTGTGTGTGTCCTTTTTGTTGTGTTGGTGCCTCCCCTTACCGGGTCCTTTTTTAACTTTCCACCCACCACCTGGCTCCTCCCGCTATCGTTCTCAGGGTGTTTATCCCCTGGGACATACTACTGCTGAAGAAGCAGACCACGAGAAGAGAGAGAAGGGACAGGACAAGGGTAGATCCAAGAAGATACCACCAGAGACTTCCACTGATCCTGCATTCTGCTACAACTACCCGGCCGGCTGTCCTGCTGGAGTACTGTGAGCTGTATCACCATCTTGTTTAGTTTGCTCTTACAAATAAAGTATCTGGAAGAGTGAATCACCTCTATGTCTCTGTCCTGCTTCATTGACTTTTCTCAACACTTTGCATGGAGCCGGTATCAGGTAGCAATGACCCGGAAGATTAGCTCTACCTGTATGGAGCTGCTCCACCCTAGCCGCAATACCACCACCCTCCAGAGGACTTTGGCGGCACTGGTGTCTAGTCAACTGGCACTATAGGTGGCGTCATGTGATAAAGACTGCAACCCCTTAATTGGGGGCTGTCTCCCCCTCGGGGCCACGGGTCTGGGCAGGCCACCAGTGAGATTCCCCACCAAAGCAGAGGGCCCAGACATCCACGTTCCCATACCCTGCACACTCTCTGCACTTGAAACAGACCCCTGAGCCTATCACAGAGCAGGTGCATTTATATGGAGACTTGATTACACACAGGTGGATCCTATTTATCATTACCAGTCATTTAGGACAACATTGGATCATTCAGAGATCCGCACTGAACTTCTGGAGGGAGTTTGCTGCACGGAAAGTAAAGGGGCCGAATAATATTGCACGCCCCACGCCTCAGTGTTTTATTTGTTAAAAAAGTATAAAATATCCAATAAAGTTGGTTCCACCTCACGATTGTGTCCCACTTGTTGTTGATTCTTCACAAAAATATTAGAATTTATATCTTTATGTTTGAGCCTGAAATGTGGAGAAAGGTTGAAAAGTTCAAGGGGCTGAATACTTTCACAAGGCACTGTATATAGGGGGCTGAATACTTTCACAAGGCACTGTATATAGGGGGCTGAATACTTTCACAAGGCACTGTATATAGGGGGCTGAATACTTTCACAATGCACTGTATATAGGGGGCTGAATACTTTCACAAGGCACTGTATATAGGGGGCCGGATACTTTCACAAGGCACTGTATATAGGGGGCCGAATACTTTCACAAGGCACTGTATATAGGGGGCCGGATACTTTCACAAGGCACTGTATATAGGGGGCCGAATACTTTCACAAGGCACTGTATATAGGGGGCCGAATACTTTCACAAGGCACTGTATATAGGGGGCTGAATACTTTCACAAGGCACTGTATATAGGGGGCCGGATACTTTCACAAGGCACTGTATATAGGGGGCCGAATACTTTCACAAGGCACTGTATATAGGGGGCCGAATACTTTCACAAGGCACTGTATATAGGGGGCTGAATACTTTCACAAGGCACTGTATATAGGGGGCTGAATACTTTCACAAGGCACTGTATATAGGGGGCCGAATACTTTCACAAGGCACTGTATATAGGGGGCTGAATACTTTCACAATGCACTGTATATAGGGGGCTGAATACTTTCACAAGGCACGGTATATAGGGGGCTGAATACTTTCACAAGGCACTGTATATAGGGGGCTGAATACTTTCACAAGGCACTGTATATAGGGAGCTGAATACTTTCACAAGGCACTGTATATAGGGGGCTGAATACTTTCACAAGGCACTGTATATAGGGGCTGAATACTTTCACAAGGCACTGTATATAGGGGGCTGAATACTTTCACAAGGCACTGTATATAGGGGGCTGAATACTTTCACAAGGCACTGTATATAGGGGGCTGAATACTTTCACAAGGCACTGTATATAGGGGGCTGAATACTTTCACAAGGCACTGTATATAGGGGGCCGAATACTTTCACAAGGTGCTGTATATAGGGGGCTGAATACTTTCACAATGCACTGTATATAGGGGGCCGAATACTTTCACAAGGCACTGTATATAGGGGGCTGAATACTTTCACAAGGCACTGTATATAGGGGGCCGGATACTTTCACAAGGCACTGTATATAGGGGGCCGAATACTTTCACAAGGCACTGTATATAGGGGGCCGAATACTTTCACAAGGCACTGTATATAGGGGGCTGAATACTTTCATAATGCACTGTATATAGGGGGCTGAATACTTTCACAAGGCACTGTATATAGGGGGCTGATTACTTTCACAAGGCACTGTATATAGGGGGCTGAATACTTTCACAAGGCACTGTATATAGGGGGCTGAATACTTTCACAAGGCACTGTATATAGGGGGCTGAATACTTTCACAAGGCACTGTATATAGGGGGCTGAATACTTTCACAAGGCACTGTATATAGGGGGCTGAATACTTTCACAAGGCACTGTATATAGGGGGCTGAATACTTTCACAAGGCACTGTATATAGGGGGCCGAATACTTTCACAAGGCACTGTATATAGGGGGCCAAATACTTTCACAAGGCGCTGTATATAGGGGGCTGAATACTTTCACAAGGCGCTGTATATAGGGGGCTGAATACTTTCACAAGGCGCTGTATATAGGGGGTTGAATACTTTCACAAGGCGCTGTATATAGGGTGCTGAATACTTTCACAAGGCGCTGTATATAGGGGGCTGAATACTTTCACAAGGCACTGTATATAGGGGGCTGAATACTTTCACAAGGCACTGTATATAGGGGACTGAATACTTTCACAAGGCACTGTATATAGGGGGCGAATACTTTCAAATGGCACTGTATATAGGGGGCGAATACTTTCACAAGGCACTGTATATAGGGGGCTGAATACTTTCAAATGCACTGTATATAGGGGGCTGAATACTTTCACAAGGCACTGTATATAGGGGGCTGATTACTTTCACAAGGCACTGTATATAGGGGGCTGAATACTTTCACAAGGACTGTATATAGGGGGCTGAATACTTTCACAAGGCACTGTATATAGGGGGCTGAATACTTTCACAAGGCACTGTATATAGGGGCTGAATACTTTCACAAGGCACTGTATATAGGGGGCTGAATACTTTCACAAGGCACTGTATATAGGGGGCTGAATACTTTCACAAGGCACTGTATATAGGGGGCTGAATACTTTCACAAGGCACTGTATATAGGGGGCTGAATACTTTCACAAGGCACTGTATATAGGGGGCTGAATACTTTCACAAGGCACTGTATATAGGGGGCCGAATACTTTCACAAGGCACTGTATATAGGGGGCGAATACTTTCACAAGGCCTGTATATAGGGGGCTGAATACTTTCACAAGGCCTGTATATAGGGGCTGAATACTTTCACAAGGCACTGTATATAGGGGGTTGAATACTTTCACAAGGCACTGTATATAGGGTGCTGAATACTTTCACAAGGCCTGTATATAGGGGGCTGAATACTTTCACAAGGCACTGTATATAGGGGGCTGAATACTTTCACAAGGCACTGTATATAGGGGACTGAATACTTTCACAAGGCACTGTATATAGGGGGCTGAATACTTTCACAAGGCACTGTATATAGGGGCTGAATACTTTCACAAGGCACTGTATATAGGGGGCCGAATACTTTAACAAGGCACTGTATATAGGGGGCGGATACTTTCACAATTCACTGTTTATAGGGTGCTGAATACTTTCACAAGGCATTGTATATAGGGGGCTGAATACTTTCACAAGGCACTGTATATAGGGGGCTGAATACTTTCACAAGGCACTGTATATAGGGGGCTGAATACTTTCACAAGGCACTGTATATAGGGGGCTGAATACTTTCACAAGGCACTGTATATAGGGGGCCGAATACTTTCACAAGGCACTGTATATAGGGGGCTGAATACTTTCACAAGGCACTGTATATAGGGGGCCGAATACTTTCACAAGGCACTGTATATAGGGGGCGAATACTTTCACAAGGCACTGTATATAGGGGGCTGAATACTTTCACAAGGCACTGTATATAGGGGGTTGAATACTTTCACAAGGCACTGTATATAGGGTGCTGAATACTTTCACAAGGCACTGTATATAGGGGGCCGGATACTTTCACAAGGCACTGTATATAGGGGGCCGAATACTTTCACAAGGCACTGTATATAGGGGGCCAATACTTTCACAAGGCACTGTATATAGGGGGCTGAATACTTTCACAAGGCACTGTATATAGGGGGCTGAATACTTTCACAAGGCACTGTATATAGGGGGCTGAATACTTTCACAAGGCACTGTATATAGGGGGCTGAATACTTTCACAAGGCACTGTATATAGGGGGCTGAATACTTTCACAAGGCACTGTATATAGGGGGCTGAATACTTTCACAAGGCACTGTATATAGGGGGCTGAATACTTTCACAAGGCACTGTATATAGGGGGCCGAATACTTTCACAAGGCACTGTATATAGGGGCCAATACTTTCACAAGGCGCTGTATATAGGGGGCTGAATACTTTCACAAGGCGCTGTATATAGGAGGCTGAATACTTTCACAAGGCACTGTATATAGGGGGTTGAATACTTTCACAAGGCACTGTATATAGGGTGCTGAATACTTTCACAAGGCGCTGTATATAGGGGGCCGAATACTTTCACAAGGCACTGTATATAGGGGGCCGAATACTTTCACAAGGCACTGTATATAGGGGGCTGAATACTTTCACAAGGCACTGTATATAGGGGGCCGGATACTTTCACACGGCACTGTATATAGGGGGCCGAATACTTTCACAAGGCACTGTATATAGGGGGCTGAATACTTTCACAAGGCACTGTATATAGGGGGCTGAATACTTTCACAAGGCACTGTATATAGGGGGCTGAATACTTTCACAAGGCACTGTATATAGGGGCCGAATACTTTCACAAGGCACTGTATATAGGGGGCTGAATACTTTCACAAGGCACTGTATATAGGGGGCTGAATACTTTCACAAGGCACTGTATATAGGGGGCTGAATACTTTCACAAGGCACTGTATATAGGGGGCTGAATACTTTCACAAGGCACTGTATATAGGGGGCTGAATACTTTCACAAGGCACTGTATATAGGGGGCTGAATACTTTCACAAGGCACTGTATATAGGGGGCTGAATACTTTCACAAGGCACTGTATATAGGGGGCTGAATACTTTCACAAGGCACTGTATATAGGGGGCTGAATACTTTCACAAGGCACTGTATATAGGGGCTGAATACTTTCACAAGGCACTGTATATAGGGGGCCGAATACTTTCACAAGGCACTGTATATAGGGGGCTGAATACTTTCACAAGGCCTGTATATGGGGCTGAATACTTTCACAAGGCACTGTATATAGGGGGTGAATACTTTCACAAGGCACTGTATATAGGGGGCTGAATACTTTCACAAGGCACTGTATATAGGGGGCTGAATACTTTCACAAGGCACTGTATATAGGGGGCTGAATACTTTCACAAGGCACTGTATATAGGGGCTGAATACTTTCACAAGGCACTGTATATAGGGGGCTGAATACTTTCACAAGGCACTGTATATAGGGGCTGAATACTTTCACAAGGCATGTATATAGGGGGCCGAATACTTTCACAAGGCACTGTATATAGGGGGCTGAATACTTTCACAAGGCACTGTATATAGGGGCTGAATACTTTCACAAGGCACTGTATATAGGGGGCTGAATACTTTCACAAGGCACTGTATATAGGGGCTGAATACTTTCACAGGCACTGTATATAGGGGGCTGAATACTTTCACAAGGCACTGTATATAGGGGGCTGAATACTTTCACAAGGCACTGTATATAGGGGGCCGAATACTTTCACAAGGCACTGTATATAGGGGGCTGAATACTTTCACAAGGCACTGTATATAGGGGGCGAATACTTTCACAAGGCACTGTATATAGGGGGCTGAATACTTTCACAAGGCACTGTATATAGGGGGCCTGAATACTTTCACAAGGCACTGTATATAGGGGCTGAATACTTTCACAAGGCCTGTAATATAGGGGGCTGAATACTTTCACAAGGACTGTATATAGGGGGCGAATACTTTCACAAGGCACTGTATATAGGGGGCTGAATACTTTCACAAGGCACTGTATATAGGGGGCTGAATACTTTCACAAGGCACTGTATATAGGGGGCTGAATACTTTCACAAGGCACTGTATATAGGGGGCTGAATACTTTCACAAGGCACTGTATATAGGGGGCTGAATACTTTCACAAGGCACTGTATATAGGGGGCTGAATACTTTCACAAGGCACTGTATATAGGGGGCTGAATACTTTCACAAGGCACTGTATATAGGGGGCTGAATACTTTCACAAGGCACTGTATATAGGGGGCTGAATACTTTCACAAGGCACTGTATTATAGGGGGCTGAATACTTTCACAAGGCACTGTATATAGGGGCTGAATACTTTCACAAGGCACTGTATATAGGGGGCTGAATACTTTCACAAGGCACTGTATATAGGGGGCTGAATACTTTCACAAGGCACTGTATATAGGGGGCTGAATACTTTCACAAGGCACTGTATATAGGGGCTGAATACTTTCACAAGGCACTGTATATAGGGGCCGAATACTTTCACAAGCACTGTATATAGGGGGTGAATACTTTCAACACAGCACTGTATATAGGGGGCTGAATACTTTCACAAGGCACTGTAATAGGGGGCGAATACTTTCACAAGGCACTGTATATAGGGGCTCGAATACTTTCACAAGGCACTGTATATAGGGGCCGAATACTTTCACAAGGCACTGTATATTAGAGGCTGAATACTTTCACAAGGCACTGTATATAGGGCTGAATACTTTCACAAGGCACTGTATATAGGGGGCCTGAATACTTTACAAGGCACTGTATATAGGGGCTGAATACTTTCACAAGGCACTGTATATAGGGGCCGAATACTTTCACAAGGCACTGTATATAGGGGGCTGAATACTTTCACAAGGCACTGTATATAGGGGCGAATACTTTCACAAGGCACTGTATATAGGGGGCTGAATACTTTCACAAGGCACTGTATATAGGGGGCTGAATACTTTACAGCAAAGGCAACTGTATTATAGGGGGCTCGAATACTTTCACAAGGCACTGTATATAGGGGCCGAATACTTTCACAAGGCACTGTATATAGGGGGCTGAATACTTTCACAAGGCACTGTATATAGGGGGCTGAATACTTTCACAAGGCACTGTATATAGGGGGCTGAATACTTTCACAAGGCACTGTATATAGGGGCTGAATACTTTCACAAGGCACTGTATATAGGGGGCTGAATACTTTCACAAGGCACTGTATATGGAGGGCTGAATACTTTCACAAGGCACTGTATATAGGGGGCTGAATACTTTCACAAGGCACTGTATATAGGGGACTGAATACTTTAACAAGGCACTGTATATGGAGGGCTGAATACTTTCACAAGGCACTGTATATAGGGGGCCGAATACTTTAACAAGGCACAGTATATGGAGGGCTGAATACTTTCACAAGGCACTGTATATAGGGGACTGAATACTTTCACAAGGCACTGTATATAGGGGGCTGAATACTTTCACAAGGCACTGTATATACGGGGCTGAGTACTTTCACAAGGCACTGTATATAGGGGGCTGAATACTTTCACAAGGCACTGTATATAGGGGCTGAATACTTTCACAAGGCACTGTATATAGGGGCTGAATACTTTCACAAGGCACTGTATATAGGGGGCCGAATACTTTAACAAGGCACTGTATATGGAGGGCTGAATACTTTCACAAGGCACTGTATATAGGAGGCTGAATACTTTCACAAGGCACTGTATATGGAGGGCTGAATACTTTCACAAGGCACTGTATATAGGGGGCTGAATACTTTCACAAGGCACTGTATATACGGGGCTCAATACTTTCACAAGGCGCTGTATATAGGGGGCTGAATACTTTCACAAGGCACTGTATATAGGGGGCTGAATACTTTCACAAGGCACTGTATATGGAGGGCTGAATACTTTCACAAGGCACTGTATATAGGGGGCTGAATACTTTCACAAGGCAGTGTATATAGGGGACTGAATACTTTCACAAGGCACTGTATATACGGGGCTGAGTACTTTCACAAGGCACTGTATATACGGGGCTGAGTACTTTCACAAGGCACTGTACCTGCAGTGAATCTGAAAATTTCACTAAAGTTTCATGTAATGTTTTCACCCTATGAAGGAAAGCCGCCATCCAGTACACATATGACAAACGTCACACATATGTACACACAGGACACACATGTGAAGTGTGAGAGTTTGTGTTTTTTCTTCGAATTTGCACATTTTGTGCTTCCTGGGTGGGTGCTGGCGAGATTTCCTGGAAGATAGTGGTAAACAACATGATGAAAAGCAACTTGTTATCTCCAGCAGAGGAGGACGAGTCCACAGGCTCACTTTTTTGTCTTTATTTTAAAATTGTATTATTATATCTACAGCAAAAACGTTGTACAAGTTATTATTATTATAGTAGTTATATTCTTGTACATAGGAGCAGTATTATAGCAGTTATATTCTTGTACATAGGGGCAGTATTATAGTAGTTATATTCTTGTACATAGGAGCAGTATTATAGTAGTTATATTCTTGTACATAGGAGCAGTATTATAGCAGTTATATTCTTGTACATAGGAGCAGCATTATAGTAGTTATATTCTTGTACATAGGGGCAGTATTATAGTAGTTATATTCTTGTACATAGGGGCAGTATTATAGTAGTTATATTCTTGTACATGAGGGCAGTATTATAGTAGTTATATTCTTGTACATAGGGGCAGTATTATAGTAGTTATATTCTTGTACATAGGGGCAGTATTATAGTAGTTATATTCTTGTATATAGTAGCAGTATTATAGTAGTTATATTCTTGTACATAGGGGCAGTATTATAGTAGTTATATTCTTGTAAATAGGAGCAGTATTATAGTAGTTATATTCTTGTACATAGGGACAGTATTATAGTAGTTATATTCTTGCATATAGGAGCAGTATTATAGTAGTTATATTCTGGTACATAGGGGCAGTATTATAGTAGTTATATTCTTGTATATAGGAGCAGTATTATAGTAGTTATATTCTTGTATATAGGGACAGTGTTATAGTAGATATATTCTTGTATATAGGGGCAGTATTATAATAGTTATATTCTTGTATATAGGGGCAGTATTATAGTAGTTATATTCTTCTACATAGGGACAGTATTATAGTAGTTATTTTCTTATACATAGGAGCAGTATTATAGTAGTTATATTCTTGTACATAGGGGACAGTATTATAGTAGTTATATTCTTGTACATAGGGACAGTATTATAGTAGTTATATTCTTGTACATAGGGGCAGTATTATTATAGTTATATTCTTGTACATAGGAGCAGAATTATAGTAGTTATATTCTTGTACATAGGAGCAGTGTTATAGTAGTTATATTCTTGTACATAGGAGCAGTATTATAGTAGTTATATTCTTGTACATAGGGGACAGTATTATAGTGGTTATATTCTTGTATATAGGAGCAGTATTATAGTAGTTATATTCTTGTACATAGGGGCAGTATTATTATAGTTATATTCTTGTACATAGGAGCAGAATTATAGTAGTTATATTCTTGTACATAGGAGCAGTATTATAGTAGTTATATTCTTGTAAATAGCAGCAGTATTATAGTAGTTATATTCTTGTACATAGGAGCAGTATTATAGTAGTTATATTCTTGTACATAGGGGCAGTATTATAGTAGTTATATTCTTGTACATAGGAGCAGTTTTATAGTAGTTATATTCTTGTACATAGGGGCAGTATTATAGTAGTTATATTCTTGAACATAGGAGCAGTATTATAGTATTTATATTCTTGTACATAGAAGCAGTATTATAGTAGTTATATTCTTGTACATAGGGGCAGTATTATAGTAGTTATATTCTTGAAAATAGGAGCAGTATTATAGTAGTTATATTCTTGTACATAGGAGCAGTATTATAGTAGTTATATTCTTGTACATAGGAGCAGTATTATAGTAGTTATAGTCTTGCACATAGGGGCAGTATTATAGTAGTTATATTCTTGTACATAGGGGCAGTATTATAGTAGTTTATCTGTAATAGGAGCAGTATTATAGTAGTTATATTCTTGTACATATGGACAGTATATAAAGTAGTTTATATTCTTGTATATAGGGGCAGTATTATGTAGTTATATTCTTGTACATAGGGGCAGTATTATAGTAGTTATATTCTTGTATATAGGGCAGTATTATAGTAGTTATATTCTTGTACATAGGGGCAGTATTATAGTAGTTATATCTTGTCATAGGGCAGTATTTATATAATATATTTTGTAATAGGGGCAGTATTATAGTAGTTATATTCTTGTACATAGGAGCATATTTAGTAGTTATATTCTTGTACATAGGGCAGTATTATATATTATATTCTTGTACATAGGGCAGTATTATAGTAGTTATATTCTTGTATAGGAGCAGTTTATAGTAGTAATTCTTGTACATAGGCAGTATTATGTAGTTATATTTTGTAATAGGCAGTATATAGTAGTTAATTCTTGTAATAGGACGTATTATAGTAGTTATATTCTTGTAATAGGGCATTTATAGTATTATATCTGTAATAGGGCAGTATTATAGTAGTTTATTCTTGTAAAGGACAGTTTATAGATTATATTCTTGTAATAGGCAGTTTATAGTAGTATATTCTTGTATTAGGCAGTATTATATAGTATATTCTTGTATAGGGCAGTATTATAGTAGTTATATTCTTTACATAGGGCAGTATTATAGTAGTTATATTCTTGTAATAGGACGTATTATAGTAGTTATTTCTTAATAGGGCAGTATTATAGTAGTTATATCTTGTACATAGGCAGTATTATAGTAGTTAATTTGTATAGGGAGTATTATAGTAGTTATATTCTTGTACATAGGCAGTATTATAGTAGTTATATTGTATAGGGGCAGTATTTTAGTTATATTTTGTACATAGGAGCAGATTTGTAGTTATTTCTTGTACATAGGGGCAGTTATAGTAGTTATATTTTGTATAGAGCATTATGTATTATATCTTGTACATAGGACAGTTTTAGTGTTATATTCTTGTAAAGGACAGTATTTAGTAGTTATATTCTTGTACATAGGCATATTATATAGTTATATTTTGTACATAGAGCAGATTATAGTAGTTATATTCTTGTAATAGGACAGTTTATAGTAGTTATATCTTGTAATAGGGCAGTATTATATAGTTATATTCTTGAATGGGCAGTTTATAGTATTATTTCTTTACATAGAGCAGTATATAGTAGTTATATCTGTACATAGGGCAGTATTATAGTAGTTTATTCTTGAATAGGGCAGTATTATAGTAGTTATATTCTTGTAATAGGACTATTATGTAGTTATATTCTTGTACATAGGGCAGTATTATAGTAGTTATATCTTGAATAGGGCAGTATTATAGTAGTTATATTCTTGTACATAGGGCAGTATTATAGTAGTTATATCTTGTAATAGGGGCAGTATTATAGTAGTTTATTCTTGTAATAGGACAGTTTATAGTAGTTATATTCTTGTATATAGGGGCAGTTTATATAGTTATATTCTTGTAATAGGGCAGTATTATAGTAGTTTATTCTTGTAATAGGACAGTATTATAAGTTATATTCTTGTAATAGGGCAGATTATAGTAGTTATTTCTTGTATAGGGCAGTTTATAGTAGTTTATTCTTGTACATAGGGGCAGTTTATAGTAGTTATATTCTTGTACATGGCAGTATTATAGTAGTTATATTCTGTAATAGGGCGTATTATAGTAGTTATTCTTGTACATAGGGCAGTTTATAGAGTTATATTCTTGTATAGAGCAGTATTATAGTAGTTATATTCTTGTAATAGGGCGTTTATAGTAGTTATATCTTGTAATAGGGCAGTATTATAGTAGTTATATTTTGTAATAGGCAGTATTATATAGTTATTCTGATATAGGCAGTATTATAGTAGTTATATTCTGTAATAGGGCAGTATTATAGTAGTTTATTCTTGTATATAGGAGCAGTATTATAGTAGTTATATTCTTGTTATAGGCAGTTTATAGTAGTTATTCTTGTAATAGGGCAGTATTTATAGTTTATTCTTGTTATAGGCAGTATTATAGTATTATATTCTTTACATAGGCAGTATTATAGTAGTTATATTCTTGTATTAGGGCAGTTTATAGTAGTTATTTTTCTTAGAGCATATATAGTAGTTATATTCTTGTACATAGGCAGTATTATAGTAGTTATATTCTTGTATAGGGAAGTATTATAGTAGTTATATTCTTGTACATAGGGACAGTAGTTATAGTAGTTATATTCTTGTAATAGGAGCAGTATTATAGTAGTTATATTCTTGTACATAGGGCAGTATTATAGTAGTTATATTCTTGTACATAGGAGCAGTATTATAGTAGTTATATTCTTGTATATAGGGACAGTTTATAGTAGTTATATTCTTGTACATAGGGGCAGTATTATAGATAGTTATATTCTTGTATATAGGGCAGTATTATAGTAGTTATTTTTCTTATACATAGGAGCAGTATGATAGTAGTTATATCTTGTACATAGGAGCAGTATTATAGTAGTTATTTCTTGTACATAGGGGCAGTATTATAGTAGTTATATTCTTGTAATAGGAGCAGTATTATAGTAGTTATATTCTTGTACATAGGGCAGTATTATAGTAGTTATATTCTTGTACATAGGAGCAGTATTATAGTAGTTATATTCTTGTACATAGGGGCAGTATTATAGTAGTTATATTCTTGTAATAAGGAGCAGTATTAGTAGTATATTTTGATATAGACATGTAAGTAGTTATATTCTTGTACATAGGGCAGTATTATAGTAGTTATATTCTTGTAATAGGGGCAGTATTATAGTAGTTATATTCTTGTACATAGGGACAGTATTATAGTAGTTATATTCTTGTATATAGGGACAGTATTATAGTAGTTATTTTCTTTACATAGGAGCAGTATTATAGTAGTTATATTCTTGTACATAGGGGACAGTATTATAGTAGTTATATTCTTGTACATAGGGACAGTATTATAGTAGTTATATTCTTGTATATAGGAGCAGTATTATAGTAGTTATATTCTTGTACATAGGGGCAGTATTATAAGAGTTATATTCTTGTACATAGGAGCAGTATTATAGTAGTTATATTCTTGTACATAGGAGCAGTGTTATAGTAGTTATATTCTTGTACATAGGAGCAGTACTATAGTAGTTATATTCTTGTAAATAGGAGCAGTATTATAGTAGTTATATTCTTGTACATAGGAGCAGTATTATAGTACTTATATTCTTGTACATAGGGCAGTATTATAGTAGTTATATTCTTGTACATAGGAGCAGTATTATGGTAGTTATATTCTTGTACATAGGGGACAGTATTATAGTAGTTATATTCTTGTACATAGGAGCAGTATTATAGGAGTTATATTCTTGTAAATAGGAGCAGTATTATAGTAGTTATATTCTTGTACATAGGAGCAGTATTATAGTAGTTATATTCTTGTACATAGGAGCTGTATTATAGTAGTTATAATCTTGTACATAGGAGCAGTATTATAGTAGTTATATTCTTGTACATAGGGGGCAGTATTATAGTAGTTATATTCTTGTATATAGGAGCAGTATTATAGTAGTTATATTCTTGTACATAGGGGCAGTATTATAGTAGTTACATTCTTGTATATAGGAGCAGTATTATAGTAGTTATATTCTTGTATATAGGGACAGTGTTATTGTAGTTTTATTCTTGTATATAGGGGTAGTATTATAATAGTTATATTCTTGTACATAGGGGCAGTATTATAGTAGTTATATTCTTGTACATAGGGACAGTATTATAGTAGTTATATTCTTGTATATAGGAGCAGTATTATAGTAGTTATATTCTTGTACATAGGGACAGTATTATAGTAGTTATAATCTTGTACATAGGGGCAGTATTATAGTAGTTATATTCTTGTACATAGGTGCAGTATTATAGTAGTTATATTCTTGTACATAGGAGCAGTATTATAGTAGTTATATTCTTGTACATGAGACCGGGAACACAGCGCGCGTGGATGGACTGGAGGACCGGCGGTGAAGAAAACCCTGGATGGTAAGATAATGCAGCGGGGGGGCTCTGCAAAATGTGGGGTGCTCTTCACATGATGGGGGGCGAGTGCCACTGGGGCCTGCTGTATACCCTGGTGGCCTGCTGTATACCCCTGGGGGCCTGCTTATACCCTTGGGTGCCTGCTTATACCCCTGGGGGCCTGCTTATACCCCTGGGGGCCTGCTGTATACCCCTGGGGGCCTGCTGTAAACCCCTGGGGGCCTGCTTATACCCCTGGGGGCCTGCTATACCCTTGGGGGCCTGCTGTATACCCCTGGGGGCCTGCTGTATACCCCTGGGGGCCTGCTGTATACCCCTGGGGGCCTGCTTATACCCCTGGAGGCCTGCTTATACCCCTGGAGGCCTGCTTATACCCCTGGGGGCCTGCTTATACCCCTGGGGGCCTGCTGTATACCACTGGGGGCCTGCTGTATACCATACTGCTGGGGCCTGTATACCACTGGGGGGCCTGTATACCTCACTGCTGGGAACCTGTATACAATACTGCTGGGGGCTGTATACCACTGGGGGGACCTGTATACCTTAATGCTGGGGGCTGTATACCTGTCTTAGTGGCTGTATACCATACTACTGGGGCCTGTATACCACTGGGAGGGCGTGCATACCACACTGCTGGGGGCTGTATATCTCACTGCTGGGGGTTGTATACCTGTGCTGGGGTCCACCCTCGGCTTATACGCGAGTCAATAAGTTTTCCCAGTTTTTGGGGGCAAAAGTAGGGGGGTCGGCTTATACACGGGTCGGCCTATACACGAGTATATACGGTATATTCTTGTTCATAGGGGCAGTATTATAGTAGTTATATTATTGTACATAGGGGCAGTATTATAGTAGTTATATTCTTGTACATAGGGGCAGTATTATAGTAGTTATATTCTTGTACATAGGAGCAGTATTATAGTAGTTATATTCTTGTATATAGGAGCAGTATTATAGTAGTTATATTCTTGTACATAGGAGCAGTATTATAGTAGTTATATTCTTGTACATAGGAGCAGTATTATAGTAGTTATATTCTTATACATAGGGGGCAGTATTATAGTAGTTATATTCTTGTACATAGGAGCAGTATTATAGTAGTTATATTCTTGTACATAGGGGCAGTATTATAGTAGTTATATTCTTGTACATAGGGGCAGTATTATAGTAGTTATATTCCTGTATATAGGGGCAGTATTATAGTAGTTATATTCTTGTACATAGGAGCAGTATTATAGTAGTTATATTCTTGTACATAGGAGCAGTATTATAGTAGTTATATTCTTGTACATAGGAGCAGTATTATAGTAGTTATATTCTTGTACATAGGAGCAGTATTATAGTAGTTATATTCTTGTACATAGGAGCAGTATTATAGTAGTTATATTCTTGTACATAGGGGCAGTATTATAGTAGTTATATTCTTGTACATAGAGGCAGTATTATAGTAGTTATATTCTTGTACATAGGAGCAGTATTATAGTAGTTATATTCTTGTACATAGGAGCAGTATTATAGTAGTTATATCCTTGTATATAGGGGCAGTATTATAGTAGTTATATTCTTGTATATAGGGGCAGTATTATAGTAGTTATATTCTTGTACATAGGAGCAGTATTATAGTAGTTATATCCTTGTATATAGGGGCAGTATTATAGTAGTTATATTCTTGTACATAGGAGCAGTATTATAGTAGTTATATTCTTGTATATAGGAGCAGTATTATAGTAGTTATATCCTTGTATATAGGGGCAGTATTATAGTAGTTATATTCTTGTACATAGGAGCAGTATTATAGTAGTTATATTCTTGTACATAGGAGCAGTATTATAGTAGTTATATTCTTGTATATAGGAGCAGTATTATAGTAGTTATATTCTTGTACATAGGGGCAGTATTATAGTAGTTATATTCTTGTATATAGGAGCAGTATTATAGTAGTTATATTCTTGTACATAGGGGCAGTATTATAGTAGTTATATTCTTGTACATAGGAGCAGTATTATAGTAGTTATATTCTTGTACATAGGAGCAGTATTATAGTAGTTATATTCTTGTACATAGGAGCAGTATTATAGTAGTTATATTCTTGTACATAGGAGCAGTATTATAGTAGTTATATTCTTGTACATAGGAGCAGTATTATAGTAGTTATATTCTTGTACATAGGAGCAGTATTATCTATTATATAATTGCGAATAGCTTTTTTGCCCCCGGCGTGGTCATGTGGATTTTGCGCGAAGCATTGGCCGCGAAGCGGCCATTGCGAGTCGGCGTGGTCATGTGGATACGCGCGAAGCATTGGCCGCGAAGCGGCCATTGCGAGCAGTTCTAAGTCGACTCGCAATGCCCGCGCCCGTACTAGACTCCCAATGCCCGCCCGTACTAGAATCCCGATGCATGTGCATCGGGCTCCCGGCTAGTAGTAGTTATATTCTTGTATATAGGAGCAGTATTATAGTAGTTATATTCTTGTATATAGGAGCAGTATTATAGTAGTTATATTCTTGTATATAGGAGCAGTATTATAGTAGTTATATTGTTCATAGGGGCAGTATTATAGTAGTTATATTCTTGTACATTGACTCTTCCCCTATAGACAAGTATATAGTGTCTATAATGTCTCCTATGTAGACGTATACAACAGTTACATAACGTCCACTTATTCTCCAATAGTTACAAGAAGTTTTATAAGACATCAAAGTCTTTAAGTAAATTGATGAGTCGTGGTCAGAGTCCGGCGCAGTTATCTCCGGCGGGGGATCAGACCTGTGGGGTCATTTCACCATTTGGGCTCTTGCTGATTTATCTTTGAATTGCTAATGATTTCCTAAATGAAATGAACTTTCCGTCTTCGTTAATCCCTCGGCTCGTGGTAATCTGCGTTGTATGAATTTATCTGGTGCGGTATGATTTTTACCCGGACGCTCCAGAAGTTCTCAGAAGAGGAACTCTCCAAAATATAGGCTAATTACAGATGCAAATGCCGCTGTCTCCCAGGGATTGACCCACTTACACTGAACTACCTGTTTAATGATTCTCTGTCTACAAATTGACTGACAGGAAGAAATCTGCATTAGTAATTCCCTTCAATTAGTCTCCAGCCATTTGTGTGCAGTTTGCAATTTGGCGAGAGAATGTGATCATTGTGCCCATTACACTATAGAAGTCAATTGTGAACTTTTCTTCAAAGGTTTTCTATTAGACTCTAAGAAACGATCAGGTTAAGGAGGAGGCCCTTCATATTGGAAAATCAGACTATCCTACACGCTTATCTACTTACATAAATGTGCTGTCCTGTCCGTCATCAACTTCTGTCCCAATGTTCTTCTATCATGTATAGGCTTCAGCCATATTTGTGTGGCGCCCCTCTGGCTAGGCGCCACTGGGAACTACCACACTGTGACAATAAATGTGTTTTTCCCTGTAAGTTGTCAGTTCAGGGTTTAACCTGTGGAATCTGTACTTGCACACACTTAGGACTAGGCCACTTAGAATAGGGGGGACCGGTAATTTAGTAGGTCCCAAAAGGGGGTGGAGCCTAGGGTAGAGTTAGTGAGAGAGTGAAAGTTTAGATGAGACGGTGCTGGGAAGGCAGTCAGGAAGGACAGGCCTGACAGCGCAGCCGACAGGAGGGATCCCTGTCTTTAAGTGGGGGCCCAGGACAGAAGGTAATGGGCCAGGACTGGTTGGAGCTAGTTGGTCACGTTGAGGGAAACACCGGTAATGCGGGAAGCCGAGGCGGTCAGAAGTGCACCTCTGACCTCAGACCGACGAGCTGCAGACCCATAGAAACCGGGTTGCTGACAGCGCCACAAGGTACCACGCCCCTCAGGACTAAGAACCGGTTCAAGACACTAGAGGAGAAGGGCCACAATTCCGGTGGTGGGAGGCTTTGCTTACTTGGGCCCCCTTTGTCCAGACCGGTAGGGCACAGACCTTGCCTACTAGCTACAGACAGTGGGACTGGCAGGAGAGCTCTGCGAGGGTGGTAGAGACTGGGGAGAGTGAAGTTAACCCTGAAAGACAAAGAGAGAGAACATCTAGAGACTCCATAAGGGGGACCCTGAGCTGGCAACATCCACCTTGTAAACCAAACTGTACCGTGTTCCGTTTTACCATCTGCCGGTACCGAGTAAAGTGGAGTAAAACTTGAACTGGTTTCCGTTGTTCTTCCCGCCGGTGCCCGGAGGGCTCAACACTACCAACAGCAGCTCATCAGAGGGGTAAGAACCATCACTGCAACAACTACTCCCCTCATCCTCATCCATCACCGCTGTCCTGAGGTAATAGCTCCATCTGTAGGGAGCTGGACTACTCTCTGCTGCACCCACGATCACCACAGCGGCCGGCTTGCAGCGTCGGTACCTATATTACCGGGAACTACAGGTGGCGTCTTGTTCCCCTGTAAATACTCACTTCTCCCCCACCATCTACTCAAATGATGACCAGGGTACGGAAGCGGGATCCCGACCACCCGTGATTCAAGAAGCCATTAGTCCCGGTGCCCGAGTACCCCTTGCCCTGGCCACATCATTTGCACACCCAAGTAATTGGTGTGCTAATAAAGTGCCCGCTGGCGGTACTGGCCCATTGTGCAGTACCACCAGCGGTGCCACCGACACCCAAAATCAAGAACACCCAAAACCAATGTCAGAAGCCCACTGCTGCACACGCAGACCACTGCCCAAACCGCCAAATTAGTAACTTTACCTGCGCGTACCCGGTGTGAGGAGACGCAGTTAATCAGACCGCCATCAGTTTTGGACACCTGGGTATACAAAGATTGATGTGGTGTGGCGCACAGGTGGGGCAGAGAGAGCACATGAGGGTAGAGAGTGCACAGAGGGCAGGGACAAGCGCACAGGGTGAGGGACAAGTGCACAGGGGGCCAGAGAGAGCACACAGTTGGTAGGGAGAGCACATAGGGGGCCAGAGAGAGCACATAGTGGGCAGAGAGAGCACACTGGGGTAGAGAGAGGGCACAGGGTGCAGAGAGAGTACATAGGTGGACAGAGTGAGTACATAGAGGGGCAGAGAGAGTGCTCGGGGGGCAAAGAGAGTGCACAGGGGAGCAGAGAGAGCACACAAGTGGCAGAGAGAGCACATGGGGAAGAGAGAGCATAAAGAGGGCAAAGAGAGCACACAAAGGGGCAGAGAGATCACACAGGGGGGCACAGAGAGGGCACAGGGAGTACACAGGGGGGCCGAAAGAGCACACAGAGGGGCAGAGAGAGTGCACCGGGGAGCAGAGCGAGCAACCAAGGGGCAGAGAGAGTACATGGAGGGCAGAGAGATCACACGGGCAGAGACTGCTCAGGGGGCAGAGAGAGCACACAGGGGGCAGAGAGAGTGCACAGGGGGGAGAGACAGGCACACAGGATAAGGGACGAGGACACAGGGGCTCAGAGAAAGCGCCGACAGTGGGGAGAGCGAACAAGAGGGGAGAAACAGCCACCGCCTACATCGTGATGTCACTGTTCTCCCAATGCAATAGCATCAGACCCCATCTAGTAGTCAATAAAAGTCTATCAGACCTGCCACTTATGTATGGGGTCCCCCAACTTCACCTTGATGTTAGGAGAAAGAGGGAACAGACATGTTGGATTATTTAATTCTCAATCCTTTGGTTCCTGGAAATGAACAACTAAAGTTCTGAGCTTTACAAAGCTAATTTTTAAATATAATGGTAAAGGGGTTGTCTTTTTATCGGGGCACATGAATATCGACGTGAAACATGGACGATAAAAGAACAAGACAGAAAAAGAATGAACGCCTTCGAAATGTGGAGCTGGAGAAGGAGGTTATCAATACCCTGGATGGCAAGAAGAACAAACACATCAATACTGGAACAAATCAAGCCAGACATGTCACTGGAAGGAAGATCATCAAGATACGACTTGTCTACACATCAATAAAGAGAGAAATCACTGGAGAAGGACATCATGGTCAGAAGAATAGAAGAAACAAGGCGAAGAGGAAGACCAGCAACCCGATGGCTTCATACAATCAAGATAACGGCAGAGAAGACCCTGGTGGACCTATCTAGACTTAGAGTAAACCCTTGTGGATCTAGGCTTATCTAGGCTTGGAGAAGGCCCTAGTGCACCTAACTAGGCTTGGAGAACTAGGCTTGGAAAAGACTCTTTTGGACCTATCTAGGCTTAGAGAAGACCCTGGTGATCGATCAGATCTTCCTGCGTGTGCATAATAAATAATAATAATATGAACATCATTAAGTGGGTTGTTCACTTGGTTTCTTCACTTGGGATTCCATTAAATGACCACCATTCAAAGGAAACGAGTGGAAGTGGCTTTATCCAGTTGACTTCTTCAAAAAGTCAGGAAAGGTGATGAACCTGCGGCGATCTGCTGATTGCACTGCTGGCATCCTTTCTAAAAGAGATTTTCTTGCTAATTCCCAAGAGCTTTTGCTTCATTGATGGCAGGAATGAAAAGATCGACCTGTGGAAGATCAGGTTTGCATTGAATTTCCTGAAATGTGTGGTTTCATGAAAATTTGAATGTTTGAGATCTGAATTGCAAGAAAGAAAAGAACTTGTATTTCCACCCTGGAGAAGCTTCAGAGGGTTTGGCAGCTCAACAGTCGTCTTCATAATGCCCTGCAGATAGGACATCATAGTTTATTGAGTAGATTATTATATTTTGTACAGTGGTGGTCAGTACACCATAGGGACTTCGGGGATCAGAGATTCCTATTAGAGCCCAATTTGGCGCAGGATCGGTGATATGTAGGACATAGCAAGACTCCGTCTTCAAAATCACCTTCACCTCGGTGCTCTGTATGAAAGAAGGAGTTCTGAGTCCTGAAAATGTCACTATTATTCCTATGGGTGGTGGCTTGGTCTCTCTCTTTTGCTCTCACTCTCTCTTTACGTTCTAGTATTGAGACCTGCACTAGTTTGCTCCCTGCAAATGGAGCCTTTTGGTTTTAATTTTAAAGTCTAATTAAGAGGAGTCCCTTATTTAGCAGCTGAGTATGAATCTTAGTCTGGAGGACTCACCAAGTCCATGGACATCCCACTGTTTTTTTCTGGGACCATAAGTTGTTCCATTTGTCTTTAATAGATTCCCTATTGATAGTGGGGAGATCATGGGGATCATCCTTTAGTCAACTTCTAATGTTAGGCTATCGGTTGAACTCGATGGACTTAAATCTACCTTCAACCTTAAAGACTTTTTAAAACTATGAAATGACCGTGGAAAGTAGACAACCTCTTGAAGTCATGGAAGATCTTAAAATACACAGATTAACCAAAGCTTCCATAATGAGTGTTACCAAGTATTACCATGATGCAAAGTTCCAAATTTTTACCCAATTCAATTAACCATTTGCCTTAAGTTACTGACTTTGTGTCCTGAAGGTAATTTTCTTAGTCCTTCATTGGCCCTATCAAAAACTAGTCTCCTTTGAAAACCAAAGACCTGGCCACTTTGTTGGGATGAATGAGTTTATTAAGGATGGAGATGAGAGGGGCCGGAGCACCACGAGTCCTATAGTTCTGGTCAACTGTGACTTCTTTTCTTTGCATTGTTATGCACCATGTCTGACTTCAAAGATTACTGACACCCAGTCAACTCTTCAAGGTGTTAGGAAACTCTTCAGAGACCTCACAATTGTGTTGTAATTCACTTCTTTCAGGTCTGAATCATCCTGCCCCCACTGGGTCCTGGGTCCATCCATTACATGGTCCACCCTTGTCCTCACGAATGCTGCGTGTAGATATAATAATGTCAACTTTTTGGTGACATCTTTTTGGTCTTGTGGTCTTCTACCTGATCTGATTACTGTTTGTTTCACAGAAATATGGCAAAGTTTCATAGAGACAAAGTCAAAATAAGTCATTAAATGGCAGAACCAACGGGATGAATGACATAACAGGTTACGGGATCCAAATTGTGCTGAATGGTGAAGGTCCAGAGGATGCTCGGCTAATGATCCCAGGTGCCGGCAAATCAACTGGGGGGGGGAGAGCAGCAGCTGAAGCAGGAGATGGCTGTTCAGGCAAGGATGAATGGCTATGTCGTGTGTATACGCTTTCAATTAAGGAGTCCCAACCCGTAGAACTCTAGATAACTCAGATGTGTCAACGATATTTTAGAAATGGAGTGATTTTTACAATGATTTCTAAAATTTGGTTAACCCAAAATCAACCCATCATTTTCCCCGGCTATGAGACCACCATCCAGAAGGAACTGAACAGAGGAGTATATTTGGATACCGAGCTGAGAGTCGGGTGCGTGTGCACCAGGGAGAGTCTTAGGGTCCCGTCACACTTGCGACGTTCCACACATCCCAACAACGATACGACCTGGAACGTCGCTACGTGATCGCTGGTGAGATGTCAAACAGTCAGATCTACTCAATGATGCAGCAACGATACGGCCTAAACCACGGCTGTCATTGGGACCCTGTCACACAGCAGCTAGTATGACAACTCAGACCTAGTGGCTGAGTTCAGAGTCGCCAACGAGGTCGTTGTATAGGCATCAAACACACAGTGCATGCTGGCCAGCGGGAACCTGACGATCAAAAAATGGTCCAGCCAATCCGACATGATCGACGATGTCACAGCGGGGGCCTGGTTGCTGCTACTTGTCAAATATAGTGAGATTGTGGCAAGCGCTGTTGCGTCACAAAACCTGTGACACAACAGCAATCTCGCTAGCGATCTCACTATGTGTGACGGGGGCTTTACCTCCAGGGGTGAACAAGGGACACAAGTGAATGATCCTGGCTTGGCAATAATTAGGTTGGAGACAAATTTATCCAAGACCTATTGACTAGAAAGGAGTGAGAACTGCCATACTAGGGTGCTCGATGCTCAAAACGAGCAGGTTGGACACTCGGATGAGCGCAACTGATGTACTAGTATAATGGAAGTCAATAGGAAACTCCAGTATTTTGTGACAAATCTGCAGTAAAAACACATTTTAAAAAATGCGATAAAAATGCATTGTGTGTACAGTTTTTTAGAGTGGCTTCACACCTAGGCTTTTAAGTTCCGTATTACCGAGGTATATTGTGTTTGCTGTCTCCCCCACATCGTACTGTACCTAATAGGTCCTGGTCCTAGTAAAGGAAGGTATTGTGTGGCTGTTATATCCTGACCCTGGAGATATTTCAATACTAAACTTATCATTGATCAGTAATCCTTCCTGGGGATATTTAGTTGGGGGATGTGGGTGCTGACATCAGCACTTTTACCAGATGGATGAATGATTGACAGACGGGCCCTAGGGGTCTGCCCTGGAGTCGGACAGAGATTTGACCACTGCAGACCCCAATGACTGTGATACAATGTACGCACTGTGTCCAGAAAGACGCTCCGAGATATAGCAGAGCTGAGGATGGCATTTTGCAGAACAATCACCTTTTCTTTTCTTAAAATACTATGTAAAATACATTATTGAGTATTAAAAAGTCATCATGATACACACAACGCGTTTCGGCCAAAGATTTATACAGATGGCCTTCTTCAGGTATTAACAAGGAGAAAATTGTCTTTAATAGAGTATCTCCTTCCTAGCAGGGTGTCGCTGATCCCAATGTTTCTATTCAGTTCAGGGAACGAATTCTACATAGGAAAAACTTGTTTCCTTTTTTTGTGTTATATTATAATGTATCTGTGCTGGTTTAATAAATAGTTAAAAAAATAGTTTATTTTTTTAAATAAAACTTGTAAAAGAAATATCTGTAGTTAATCATAATAAGTTATTTCCATAATAAATGTCATGTAAAAAACGTAAAACATGTTCGAATTCATAGCAATATTCAAAGTAATAAAATATGTTTCAAAAAATACTAAAAAAATATGTTTATATCTTAAAAAATACCTTTACCTGATATAAGCATTCATGCATGTGTTAATGGCATTGTATAAATTATTATTTTATTCTACATCTTGTTTCACTGTCATTTCATTAGTCAACGTTTTGATAAAACTCATTTTCTATCATGGGTACATTTCGGTTTAGTGCCCCTTTCAGTGTCAGGCATGGGAACAACAGCCTTTAAGTACAGAACTAATTGGTGCAAAGTCTTAGAGGAAGTCATAAGTCTTCTAACAGCTGAGATCAGGCCCCAACAGATGGTTCACATTTAGGTCGGACACTTCAGGGTCTAATTATCACCTACATGACAATAAAAAGGATTGTAGACCTCAAGGACCCTCATCATGTCAGGAGCCCCCATCCCTATAGACCCGGGAGAGGGCAGCCCACCGAGTACTCAATGCCCACCGATGCCCCATTGTTCCACGTCTGTGCGGGGTCAAATGGGCCACCATAAAGTCACTTCAGAAGTGACCTACAACCCCAATCGTACGATTTTATAAGGCCTGGAGGGGGGCAATAAAGAGGCGAGAAGAAGGCAACTAGTGAGGGTATGACTGACCACAATGGTGACCCCTATGGACTGGTGAATATGGAGTCTATGAAATGCTTAAATAGGTTCTAGAATATTAAGCTCGAAGACTGCATCCAATTTTAAGAGGTTGGTCGCTACTATATTTCTTTGGGAATGGGAAAATGATAACATTTATAATACTTGACATTTTATGCCATCTCTCCGGTCTGTGGACCCTCATTGGCCTCCAAAATAATACTGCGCCATCTACACGTGGCTGGTAGGACACTATTCACCCGTTCACATATCAGAGGCCTAAAGGGTATTTCTACTTCAAATGCATGTGTAATTGTGCAACATGATGAGATATTGGGCTTGAAAGGACCCATATATTGTTCTTGCATAGGGGCCCTTTTTGGTCTGTGTGGGTAGCCCGCCACCATCACCATTGAGGTCAAGTCTCATTGTTGGTGGAGGTGCCCTATTCCCCGTACTCATACAGATGTAGGCAGATTGGTGACGTCTAGTGAAGCCACGTGATCAGCCATATTTCCCAGAGACGTCTCAGCACTTGACTCTGCCTTGATTGGAAATGTTTTCTACATCTTGAAGTGTCAGCACATCCGAGCCACGACCCAAACAAGTGGAAGAAGTAACCGAGCGGGCGATCGGGTCCAGGTGGAGCGGAGGGGAGGACTAATGCACTGATGTGAGAAAAGCGCTGAAGTGCGGATATATCGGCCTTAGAGATACGGGCTATTGTTAGGCCCAGAAATCATTTCCGCTAGCATTTACTTAGTGATCTGTAAATATTCACTGGGAGCTGAGACGATGGCTAGAAGGATAAAAGTCCTGGGAATAGATAGAAAATAATGTGAAGTGAACGATGTATATAATGAGAGAGAAAGAAAGAAAGAAAGAAAGAAAGAGAAGAAAGAAAGAAAGAAAGAGAAGAGAGAAGAAAGAAAAAGAAAGAAAGAAAGAAAGAAAGAAAGAAAGAAAGAAAGAAAGAAAGAAAAAGAGAAGAATGAAAAGAAAGGAAGAAAATAGAAATATGGAGAGACAGAAATATAGATAGAAAGAGGATGGAAGGAAAAAATGAAGAAAGTAAGGAAAAATGTGAAGTGAACAATGTATATAATGAGGAAGAAAGAAAGTAAGAAAGAAAGAACGAACGAAAAAGAAAACTAAAAAGAAGAAAGAAAGAAAAAGAAAGAAAGAAAAGAAAGAAAGAAAGAGAAAAAAAAGAAGGAAACAAAGAAAGAAAGAACAAAAGGAAAAGGATGGAAGAAAAGAGAAATAGGAAAAGAAAAAATATAGATTAAAAGAAAGAGGAAGGAAGGAGAAAACAACGAAAAAATGGAGGAAGAAAGAAAGAAAGAGAGAGAGAAAGAAAGAAAAGAAATGAAAAAAAAGAAAAGAAAAATAACACCACCATCCCACCAGTCACAACAAGACCACTTTTCTTTTACCATAATCCCCTAATTTATTCTGTTAACATCCATCGAGGGCAAAAAATCTACAAGTCTATCTACTATCTATCTATCTATCTATCTATCTATCTATCTATCTATCTATCATATCCATCTATCTATCGTATGTGTCTATCTACAGTATCTATCTATCTATCTATCTATCTATCTATCTATCTATCTATCTATCTCTCTATATCTATTTATCTATCTATCTACAAGTACAAATTGACTGCAGCACTCCTTTTTCTTTTTCATTCCGCCTTTATTGGGCCATCGGGTGTATAGCAACGTTTCGGGACCACTCTCCCTTCCTCTAGCCTAGAGGAAGGGTTAACACTACCCGAAACGTTGCATTGTGTATCATGCTGCAATAAAAAAAGAGCCCTTTTGCACAAGAAAGGACCTGAGCGCTGCAATATTATATTTATTAATTTCAGATGGACCATTGGATGTGTGGATATAATGAGTTTGACACTTGATGTTTGTTGGGTCGATGCGATAAATAAGGATCTCTACTCTTGTGCCAAGACGTGAAGAAATCACAGGAGGATGGAAGATTCCTGTCACTGACTGCTCCTTTGATGAATGGTTGTATGACATGTTTAAGGCGTTGGTGGGGGAGATTCCTCAAGGATTTATGTGGATTTTTAGGAAATGTTCCTTCTAGTGTCTGTGATTTCTGTGTTACCCCAGTACAGCACCGCTGACCCTGTGACCTTCCGCACGAGAAGTCAGACCGGTGGGATTTCTAATAAAGATTCCAATAATTTTCCTAAAATGGAAAATCCTAAAAGTTGGTTGCAACAACAAAGCCCAAAAGGCTACAACATTAATATTTAATAGGCCATTATAACAAATGAGAGAAAGTGCACAGAGCATAGATAATAGGTCTCAGTATCATTAGAAATGTACCCCAAGAGATCAGTCTGAGCAGAACCACAGGAGAACGTATAAACCGGTATGGCCAAGTAGCGGTGGAGGAACCTAGCACCTGGTGTACCGATCACACAACGCCAAACACTTCAGTACGGCACAAGTTCTTTGCATCTGTGGCTCCCCACCAGGTAGGCCGCCACCAGAGGTACTGCACTCCTGCGGTTAAGGGGAGTAATGCTTCTGCTCTCCAGTTGCTGGGATGGTGCAGTTGAGCGCAAAAACACACACACTACCCATAGGACCTGGGACGGTGGGTGGACCCTGAGGAAGGACCCAGGTCAAAAAGGAGGACAGGGAAGTGTAGCGAGAGGAGAAAGAGAGTTTGGAAATGAGGGAATAGAGTGGACTGAAAGTCGGGAGTGTAGGGGCGGTGTGGTGTCGACTCCCGGGGCTGGAGCATGACCACACTCGCCCATAGCAGGGAAAGACTGACAGCAGGAGAAGATGAGAGCCCTTGGGGTGCGGATGAGACTTCAATCCCCGTATGCCCGAATCTGATGGAAAAGAGGGGCTGGTGGACAGGGACTAGGCCCTGAACACAGCATGGATGCTTCATCCCCGAACCATTGAACCAGAGGCCTCAGACTTCTAACAGAGCTGTGGCCAAATGACTCACCGTGGCCGGGACTCCGGTTTAGACAGGCGATGCTTCCTTCCTCCTTGTCACGGGTGGACCGCGCCTGCCGGTAGTGGGGCCCGGTGTAGTGCAGATCAAAAGTGTTGAAGACGTCTTAGTGGAACAGATTAAAGGGGTTTTTAATTTATTCGTGACGCCACCTATGAGTAGTTCGGTAAGGACTACCGACGCTGCGGAACCTCCGGGGGATGGACAGCAGCTAGATGTTACGCTCCCCACAGGCTGAGCGGTGATCCCCGGAGGCTGGAGCTACTTAAGATGTGCGGCAGCTGCGGTTTCCTTGTAGTGCGGACGGACAGTTCATAAGGAAGCACGGACACATAAAGTCTCTGCAACGGGTCTTTACTGTAACCAGCAGGCAGTACATGGCATACAGTGGTTGAGTAGTAGACCGGGTGGACTCAGCAGTGATGGTGTCCCTTAGAAATCCGCAGTGTTCCTCCATTCTAACTAATTGGTTGCCAGTGTCGCCCAGGAATACCAGATCGGGTACGGGGAGGCTGCTTCAATGCCCTACCCATGATTTACGTTCTGGATGTTTTGGGGAGCCTTGGATCCCTCAGTGGGTACACCGCTGGTTAGACGACTGGAAGTTGGCTTGTGGTGGGGTGCTCCTTTGAAGCTGCTCCTCCACGCTTTCTGGTTCGCGTAGCAGAGGTGAACTGCTGCCAGCTTCGGTACCAGTGAACCGGCTGTGAGTTGTGGGCACGGGAGTCTTTTGGGAACCCGTGTGTATAATGCCCAATCCCGGTTGTTAAGGCCTCAGGTGCTGACACCCGACCGGTGACGGCCCGGGGGCTGCACGGGGTGCGGAGCCCCCGCTCCTCTCCAAATTCTAGTTCTCGACCCTTCTTCTCCGAGTTCTAGACTGTTGTTCTTCCATCTGTCTAGACTATTGTGTGTGTTCTACTACACTTCCCTAACACTCCACCCACCAGGACCTAGGATTGGCCCTCTGTTCTAGGTGATGCATGTAGGGTTGGATTTCTAAATTAACCAGGTCACTGCTGTGTCAGAGAATATTGCGGCTGCTTTTATGGCTGCAATACCCTCTTGTGACGCACTCGTTGCGGGGCGCCACACTAACACCCGACAAAACCAGGTGGCTGAACTAGGGGACACAACAGCGCCATGGTCGCTGGTACTTGATCTCTGTGCTGTGGAGGCGCTGAGAACCTGGGGGGTCGAGCAGTGTCATGCTCGCCCCAGAAGAGAACTACCCATTATAGCGCTGGGAGAGAGAAAGAAAGACCACCAGAGACTGGAACGCCTAGAGAGGAAGGAAAGGGCAGCAACCGTGGCTCGACTGCACTGACCAGGTTCTGGAGACAACGCTGAACTGGAGGTTGGCAAGGAATGTACCCGGCGGCCATACTGCAACAACTGGGTAAAAGTAACAGAAATCCAGCTATGGTGTGTGAGACTTTTATTAGCGTCGACCACCGGCCGCAGAGGCTGCATGAGACATTGGGGTACTGATGACCCAGTAAACATCTGCCAAGGTACAAACTAACTCCTCCATCCTGCTGCCCTGGGGACTGCGCTCCACCTCCGGGGAGCGAAACCATCTAAGCTGCCGGTCACCATCCCCAGAGGTCCTGAAGCAGCGGCGGCCGCCCTGGCCGCATATCGCAGGTGTCGTGACAAATACCCCTTTTCCCCTTTGACTTTCCCTGTCATCTTCGCCCGTTTATTAAAATGACACCGCCAGGGTCACGGGACCGGGTCTTGGCCCCCGTCTGTCCCCGTGAAAAGAACCGAAAGGTGAAGAGAACAATGAGTAACCACCCGGTTCCCAAGTCTTCCCCGACCCTGGAGTGGGCGTGTCACATCAAAGTGTTCGAGTTTGCATTTTGCCAATCCTCACGTTACAATGCTTGACTAAAGAATTTCTGTTCCAAGTCTATTCTCTTTACCAAATCTACCAACTGAACAAGAAGCAATGGGAAACTGAAAAAGAGAAGATGTAGATTAGATATTAGAAAAGACGCTTTGATAGTGAGGATGATCAACAAGAGGAGCAGGCGGCCACGAGAGGTGGTGAGTTCTCCTACAATGAAAGTCTTCACACAGAGGCTAGACTGTCTGGGATGGTTTTAATGAGGATTGTGTCCACATGGAAATGTCCAATCTGACCTTTTCTTGGTTATCAAGATCCCTGTTCCTTCAGTCTTCCTTCAGTCTGGGTGGGTACTGAAGGAGGGATTCACTAAACCATCTCAGAAGTCCTTCCCAAATAAGGATTGAGTCCAGGTGGAGGTGCCCAATGTGACCCTATCTGAGTTGACAAGACATTCTTCCTTCAGAACCAACCCGGACTAAAGGAAAAGGGATCTTGACAACCAAGAAAAGGTCAGATTGGACACCTCCACCTGGACTCAATCCTTATTAGGAAAGAACTTCTGAGATGGTTTAGTGAATCCCTCCTTCAGTACTCACTCAGACTGAAGGAAGAGAGATCTTGACAACCAAGAAAAGGTCACATTGGACACCTCCACCTGGATACAATCCTCATTTGGACAAGACTTCTTGAATTCCGTATTGAGCAGGAGATTGGACACAATGATCCTGGAGGTCCCTTCCAACTCCCCTATTCTCTGGTCCTATGACTTATCCCATTATATTTCCAGTTGGTGAGTTCTCTGGTAATGGAAATCTTCAAATAGAGGCAGGACAGACATGTGTCTGAGATGGTTGTAATGAGGATTGTGTCCAGATGGAAATGTCTAAACTCACCTTTTCTCGGTTGATAAGATCTCTTTTCCTTTAGTCCGGGTGGGTTCTGAAGAAAGAAAGAGGGTTAGAATGTACACCTCCACCTGGATGCAATCCTCATTTGGACAGGACTTCTGAGATGGTATAGTGAATTCTACATTGAGCAGGGGGCTGGACACGATGACCCTGGAGGTCCCTTCCAACTCCAACATTCTATGGTTCTATGACTTATCCCATTCATTTTCTAGTTGCTTATTTAGTATATGGTCCATAGGTAACTGATCAAGAGTCTGTACCAGGAAGAGGAGGTATTTCGATTTTCCCCAGGAACTATATTTTTACTTTTGTAATTAAGAAAATTGCTCTGTATAAACAAATTAACCAAGGGAAAGACCAACTAAAGAGAGGTATCACTCAGTCTGGAGGACCCAACATCCATATATTCCATGGGCGCTCACTGATTTTAATGAGAACTTTGAAGAGATGAGGGAATCTGACAAATTCAATTTCAAATTTGTCCTGGAAATGTAGCTCAAATCAAATTTAGCTCAAATTTGATCCAGGAACCCTTCTTTTCGTCCCCAGGCTACCGATAGCTGAATTCACACTTTTGTTCTAAACAGATCGGCTCCAAATTAACCAAGGGAAAGACCAACTAAAGAGAGAGTATCACTCAGTCAGGAAGACCCAACATCCATATATCCCATTGACAGCCAAATAATAGCCAAAATTCTAAATTGTCTTGGAAATTTAGTTCAAAGCAAATTTATTTGAATGAGTCAAAAAGCGAATTAAAAAATAAAATATACCCACCTAACTGAAGACCTATCCCTGGTGCTGCAGCTTCCCACCTATCCTCATGTGGCTTCTCACTCCCGTATCGGTGTCTTCCTGACTTTTTGCCAGCACTTTCTCCAGTAGCTTCCCTAGTCACCCACCCATTCATCATTTTTTTGCCAGCACTTCCACTTAATAAGAACATAAGAGGGGCGAGGTGACTATGATATTTTATTTGTTTTTAACCTTTTCCAAGCACATTGTCCGGATTCTGACTCTTTAGATTAACCTTTGTCTCCTTACCATTATCCAAGATGACATCCGCTACCTCATTCTCCATGTGTTTGTGCTTTCCTGCCTATATAAGCTCCAGTCCATCTTCCAGGCATTTCTTGAGTATTCTGCTTCGTTCTCTGGCTTCCTTGTGCTCTCCAAGTTTATGCCCCTTCTCCAGCTATTCTGATTCAGCTCTTTCCAGCTTTTTACAGTCTGATGTCCAGCTAAACTACGCCTGCTTCCAGTATGTCTCCTGCATCAAGCTGCTCTGTGTTGAGTGGGTTTCTACTTCTTCCAGCCTGCCTCACTTCATGTAAGCTCAGTTTTTTCTCCAAAGCTCCCTTGAGGTTTTACAGTTAGTTTATTTTGGTTGCAGTTGCAGTGCTCCGGACTGTTCAGGATTTTGCTTTTGTTACACTGCACTGCAGCCAGTTTCTGGACTTCTTCCCAGAGACTATAGAGTTTCCAGGGCTTCCAGGCTGTGAACTGGTCCTTATAGACTGTTCTGTTATCGGCCTCTTCCAGTCTGGACTCTTGCTAAGAGGCTACTTCATTTGGCCTCACTGTGAATAAACTGATACTAAGAGACTCTTCCATTGTGGCATCACTGAATGGACTATTACCCACACGATTTATGAACTCTGCTTTGTTCACTGCAATTTTACATTTGTACTTTGCCACGTGTGTTAATACAGATATTGACTTTAATACCTTGCCTTAGTCGTGTTTTGCTCCCATGCCATTAGATTCCTGAGATATGTACACTAGTTCTCGCACACATATTTATCCATCATTTTTCACGATCTGTACAAAATCGAATTGTCAAAAATATGTATTGACCTTTAGCAAATTCTAAACAAGGTTGATTTTAGAATCAATTTGTTCATCTGCAGAACTGTGTAATACTTTACTTCCCCTGTGGGGGCGCTGCAGGAATACATAATCACCTGCTGCCAATTTGCCCTTATATTACTGCAATCACTGGGATTTCCAACAGCCAGAATGTTGAAAGTAGACGACCCCTTCCATTGCTGCTGATGCACCTGGATCCAGACAGGCAATAAACACACTTTTTGTTGTATTTTGTTTGTTTTTGACCCTTCCCTTTAAATCTTCCACTTTTTGTAGATGCAAAATTTTCCTCAATGTTTGCATACACAAGGGTCTTGACATCGGGCTTGTGAATTCATTCTTCCCCTGCCTTTAATGTGACATGTACATGAAAGAACAATAGGACCGATAACAGCAGATATATTCTGTCATCCAGGCTTTTGTGGCGGCTGATCACAGCTGATGTTTTGATCCTTTGCATCAGTCTTGCAGGTACTTGTCTATGGAGAACGGCCAAGAAATAAAATCCAAATCCTTATTATTCGGCTTATTGTTTTGATGTCGTTATGTATAGAAAGCCTGGAGGTGACTCAATTCCCCACCGTTATGTAATTATGTATTTGGGAAACTTTTTATTGAAAGGGAAACTCCACTTGATACAAGATCTAAACATCGATGTAAATACTGATGTCCCCAAAAATGAGAAAAGTATTCAAGGAGTGATACCTTTATAATGCTGTATTGTATAGTACATCATAGGATCTACTTACATAATTACCTTGGGACCGGAAGTCGAGATGTCACCTTTTCTTCTTCCTCTGATTGGTCCATGTGACCGGCACCGGATTGGTCCACTTCAAACAGAAAAAAAAATGTCCGCCATATTAGCACACCCAAGTGATGCTCACCCCCAGGTCCGGGACTGCTCCGCCGCCTCCACCGCTGCTGGGAGCCCGGTGACTTGGTAAAGAGCTGAAGGACCAGTGATGATGTCATCGTCATGTGACCAGTACAGGCGGAGCTCAGCAATCCTATTACTGGCAGTGGAGGGCCTACGTCATGTGACTCCAAGGGGCGGAGCTAAGAGACCACACGGGGAGAAAGCATAGGCAGCCAGGTATACAGAGACAGCACATAGGAGCACTGGGAATGTACAGGGGGCCACAGAGAAAACAAATGAGGGGTACAGAGAGTGCACAGGGGAGCCACAGAAAGCCACATAGGGGCCACAGAGAACCAGAGGGGGCCCACAGAAAGCCACAGGGGGGTCACAGTGAACCAGAGGGGGCCACAGAAAGCCACAGGGGGTCACAGGGAGAACAAATGAGGGTCACAGAGAGCACATGGGGGGCCACAGAAACCACACAGGGGGGCCACAGAGACCACATAGAGGGGCCACAGAAACCACATGTGGGGCCACAAAGAGAACAAATGAGGGTCACAGAGAGCGCACAGGGCACCACAGAGAGCACACAGGGGGGAACAGAGAACAAATGAGGGCACAGAGAACGCACAGGGCACCACAGAAAGTGCACAGAGGGGAACAGAGAACAAATGAGGGACACAGAGAGCGCACAGGGGGCCACAGAGCGAACAAACGAGGGGCACAGAGAGCGCACAGGGCACCACAGAGAGCACACAGGGGGGAACAGAGAACAAATGAGGGGCACAGAGAGCCACAGGGGGCCACAGAGAGAACAAACGAGGGACACAGAGAGCGCACAGGGCACCAAAGAGAGCGCACATCCGGCCCACATCTAGTCTAAACATAAATGCAATAAAAATGCTAACTGTTTGGTTAAAAACCCATGTCTCACTTTTTTCTATGTCATTGATTCCCAAAATGTAATGCTGTAATCCAATGGGAATCTTCATTATATAATTTCAGCACCAAACACATCTCAATGGCTGAATAACTCCTGGTACCAAATTAGCCTCAGGGGCCATTTTTGTATCAGTGCCCCCTTTTTTGGCCATTTATTGACTATGTAGAACCCTACTGTTATCGAAAGGTTATAAAGTTGCAAGGAATGGGAACTGGGCAAAAAGGTAGCACTGAACAAGTGGACATTTTGCAAAAAAGGGGCACAAAATAGAAGTGCGCCCCGCACAACCGCACTGGTTTCACATAGCTAAGGCTGGCCATCCATATACTAAGAATTATTACAGAAACACTATCTCAAAATGATGTAACAAAAACAACGCACACTTGGAGAAACTGGAAAACCCCATTAAGTATTCAGTTATCCGGTTCTGAATATTACTACTGATGAGGGAACACTACCAAGGCAGGTGCAAGGCTCTCCTAATGAAAATTCGGACACTTAAATGTGCGCAACTCGTGTACCAAGTATAATAGAACTCAATGGGGAATTCAAGCATTTTTCCAGAAGATCTTACTGAAAAATGCTTGAATTCCCCATCCAGCACTGATTATTACTAGTGATGAGTGAGCACTACCATACTCGGGTTCTTGGTACTTAAAGCAAGCAAGGAGAACACTTGGATGGGCGTGACTCAAGTACCGAGTATAATGGAAGTCAATGGAAAACTAGACCATTTTTCCTGAAGTTCTTCCAGAAAAATGCTTGAATCCCTATCCGGCTCTGATTATTACTAGTGATGAGCGAGCACTCCCATGATCGGGCTCTCAGTATACCAAAAGAGCAGTTGGAAGCTCGGATGAGTGCGTCTCGCGTACCAAGTATAATGGTTCCGAAAAACGCTCAATTACACCATTGACTTCCATTATACTCGGGTACTCGAGCTGCGCCCACCTGAGCATCCAATTGCAACAAAGCATGGTTGTGCTCACTCGTCACAATAATCTGTGCCGGATGGGGAACTCAAGCATTCCGGAAAAATTATTAAGTACCCCATTGACTTCAATTATAGTCCGGTCCTTGACTCGCGCCCATCCAAGCGTCCAAATGCTTGTTTCAAGAACCGAGCACCCAAGCATGGTACTGCCCAACCATCATTAGTAATAATCAATGATGTATTGGGGAACTCAAGCAGTTTTCTGGAAGATCTTCTGGAAAAATGCTTGAGTTCTCCATTGACTTCCATTATACTCGGTTCTCAAGTCGCACCCGTCCAAGCGTCCCACCTGCTTGTTTCCAGCACCGAGCACCCACTGTAGTAGTGCTCACTCATCACTAATTATTCCCAGTGACCCGATTAGTGTTTAGATGTGGACCTCTGCCCAAAACTAAGTATTTACTTTAATTTGAATCCATTCGTACTTGCATTATTATCACTCTGGCCTTGTTATGAAGTCACTGTGTGGGTGGGGCCTGTGCTCAGGGGTGGGGTTTATGAAACCTGTCATAACCTTTCTATAATATGCCCAAAGTTACAGCCTATAGAAAACCTACCCTTCATCCCCTAATTTAGGACAAAATTGTAATGAAGCAAGGTTGGAGTTTATGTTGATTTGCATTAAGCCAGGGCATTTCTATTAATTTGGGGGAGTTTCCACTTTAGGCAGGGGTGGTGCTTAAATGTTTTGCTACTTATGATGCAAATATTGATAATTGTTTCGTACATTTCTAGGTGAATTTAGTTGTAATTGAGATGATATTGTGGCAAAGATGACAATACGTTAATAGTCACTTGTCATGACCTGGCACTTATTGTCACGCTGCGGACTTGGGAATATCCAGACATGGGGCTTGACCAACGAAGTCCAGTGCATTACCCACAACAACAGACTGGGGAAACACCAGGGGGCAGGACAAATACAATGGAGGGCTCTGCTCATAAGGGAACAAGGGAAAGGTCTCCCTCTGCTCTCACCTGTGACTGTGCACTGAACTCCCTACAGTCCCTCTATGGGTTCTTTTACCCCGTCGCCGAGCAGGATACCTAGTCCTCGCTTGCCCTGATGTAAACCCTCAATAAGGAGATGGCTGGCAAGGAGCACTAATCCCAACCACTGCAATAAATAAGACAATAGGGGAAGGAGAAACAGACAGGGAACCAACAGGGCAACTTCACGACTGTTGCCAAATTCCAAGGCAGCAGATGGCTTGGCAACAATCAGCCCTCCAGAGTACTACCTACACCTCAAGGAAAACCAAAGTGCCAGCATGCCAGAAAAAATATAAAGATTGTGTCAATACACATATTGTTTCCACACTGCAAAAATGAGACATTTCGCAAAAGATTAAAACATCTTTTGAGCCACTCTGCCGCGCCAAGGCATATCTCAGATAGAGTGGTCCTACTCTACAATTTTAATTTTCACTGTGTCAAAAGACCTCAATAGTGTATATAAAGTGGACCATACAAAGCTATACCTACACCTCAGGTAGCCAGGCCAAGAATGAGTTCAATCACCAGAAAGGATTTCTGGAATCATGTGACCAAATGGGAGGGAAAGTTGTCACACCTGGAGAAAGAACTAGGGAGTTTGCTAGCAACAAAAACTGAGATTAACTCCAACACTGCCAAAGCAAAGAAACACATTTAAAATGAAGTCTCAATACAGGAGTGAGACAGAGGTCCCAAACCTGTCACAAGTCTCCAAAGTAAGAGAGACCGTGGTGGCCGATATCACGACCTGGCACTTAGCCGCGCTGCACCTGTTTTCTACCATAGAAAGTTCTTTGTGAAGTCCTTGAGATCAGCGCTTTTGAAGACGATAACGCAGATATGTTCTCCTGTTATTCCTCACATTCCAGATATTGCAACACACAAAATAACAACTGGCAGGTGGTGCAGGAGGGATGAGCGGTGCGCAGAGGCGGCGTAGGAGAGAGAGAGAGACTCTGCAGCTGCCAGGAGTGAAAGATCACACAGCAGAACGTTGTAGCCTGGAGGGGAACAGAAAGGAGAGGTTACACTGTGTTTCTCTGCTGCGTTCTTAGATTTGCATGTTCTGGCCAAGAACCCGAGGAAAAATGTGCGGAGATTACACCGAGGAGACTGAACTTATCCAGAGAATCTTTTCTACTGTCCATGTTGTTATATTAAAGGGAACCTACGCAAACATTGTCACCACATTTACTGTGCGCGTAAGGTTCCTGCTGCAGCTCTTCATGTTCTGATTGACTCCTGTGTATAAACACAACCCCCCTTAATCAGCACAAGATGACTATGACCTTCGCTGAAAAATACTGAAAATAACTTTAGATATAGAGAAATAATATCACAGATATGCTGTTTATGACTTACTACGTGCATTATGCGATATGACATACTATGTGCATTATTGCTGTAATGACATTACTACGGCATTATGCTTATATGACATACTATGTGTATATGCTGTCTTATGAATACTATGTGCTTATTGCGTCTTAGAATATATGTCATATGGTCTATGACATTACTATGTCTATGCTGTTTATGCAGTGCATTATTGCTGTATTATGACATTACTACGTGCATATGCTTATTTGCATTACTGTGCATTATGCTGTTGACATTACTATGTGCATTATTGCTGTCTTATGACATTACTATGTGCATTATTGCTGTATTATGACATCACTGTGTGCATTATACATGTACTATGACATCTCATTACTGTGAGCTCAATATGTGTATTATTACTTTACTATGACATCACTTTGTGCATTATTGCTGTGCTATGATATCACTTTGTGCATTATTGCCGCGCTATGACATCACTTTGTGCATTATTGCTGTGCTATGATTTTATTTTGTGCATTGTTGATGTACTATGGCTTCATTGACGTACTATGACATCCCATTACTGTGAGATCAATATATGTATCATTGCTACACTATGACATCACTGCATGCATTATTGCTGTGCTATGACTTCATTTTGTGCATTATTGATATACTATAACATCACTGTGTGCATTATTGCTGTGCTATTGTGGCGCCACACTGGTCAGTGCGCCACAGTAGGGGTACTGTACCCACAACAGAGGTGGGTATTCTGTTATTGGGGAGTGTAACATCAACCTGAGGCTCCCATCCTGGCATCCCTATACCTAGACTAGGGGACCAATTGGCAACCTGTTACCAGGGTAACCGATCCCGGTGGGAGGAGAGTTAGGGTAGGGAGAAGCGGGAAACTAACAGACATATCCAGTCTAGTCTGAGGGACGAAGCAGGGAGGAAGCCCCAAAGGGGACGCCCAGGAAAGGCGCCTAAAAGGAATAGCAGGGCCAGATGGAGGGAGGAGACCCAGTGCCGGACCTTCTACAGTCCGGGGGAATTCTAGTCAACAACGGAGAAGCGGCTCCAAGTCACGGTGCAGGAGTCTATCCCTGAGCCGTCAACACCGGTAAGTCATGAGCCCATCTAATAGCCCCGACTCCTCCGTCCAGAATGTGCAGCCCCACCAGGATCACTAAACAGGATTGAGCCTCTTAGAAAGAAGAAGGGTACCTCATAGCACCCAACAGACCTGGTAGACAAGTCGGCTGTGCAGGGCAGCGCAACGCAGTAAGGAGGCGCAAGGAAGATAACGGGACAGTGAAGGAAAGCAGAAGGTTCTCTCTGGAAGCCTCAAAGAGACGTTAATCTCCTCAGTGACTACCCGGCCAGCTACCTGCAAAGACTGTGTAACTGTGAACCTGCATACCATCCTACCAGCTTCCTGTAAAGTACCTGATGCACCCTCAGGCTATGAGGTACTTGGGAACCGGGCCGGTGACGGTCTTTCCCCTTCCCTTCGCTTCCAGGCTGTGGAATGGGCTTTCTCTCCTAGGGTCTGTGCCTCACAGGATTCTGCGCCTCCAGGGAGCCCGACCTGTCTGGGAAGTGTCTTTCTGTTTCTGCTCTGCTGTTCTCACCTCTGTTCTCCTGTCCTAACCCTGTGTGTTGTGCTCCTGGGTCTTCTTTAGGTCTCTCCACCCACTTTGTCAGTGTCCTACCTACACTCCACCCACTGTGCTACACCCTGCCACCCTTTGCCCATCCTACAGTCCTAGACGTAGGGTCGGTGTTTGTGCGGTGTGGGTGTGTCTTCAACCTTGCTTACCTGGCTGCACTTCCCACTTGTGGCCTCCTGGTCGCAGGGGCACCACATACCCGTATAGAGCTAAGAAGCCTCAGTGTTTCTTTTCTGCATGAACCATTGAATAGCTGCCATCACGACAATAGGTGCATCAGCAGCGCTGCCCGGAGGACCTGCTCCGCCTGCAGGGAGCCAATCCATCCAGATGCAATACCATCGTACCCGGCGGTCTGACAGCTGCGCTGGTGAGATCACCAGAAACTACAGGTGGCGTCACGAGACTGTGCTATTTTATTATTTTATTTTCAGTTGACCACCAGGTCCACAGACTCGGACATCGACCACCAGTGAACAGCTCCCCCCCTAACCTACGTCCGAGATCTGAGTATCCCTGCCTGGGTGCATCACTATGACTTCATTTTGTACATTATTAATGTACTATAACATCACTGTGTGCATTATTGATGTACTATTACATCCCATTACTGTGAGCTCCATATGTGTATTATTGCTTTACTATGACTTCACTGTGTGCATTCTTGTTGTACTATGACTACTATGACTTCACTGGGTGCATTATCCAGTTACTGTAAGCTCAATATGTGCATTATTGCCTTACTATGACATCACGGTGTGCATTATTGATGTACTGTGACTTCATTTATGTGCTATGACATCACGGTGTGCATTATTGATGTACTGTGACTTCATTTATGTGCTATGACATCACTGTGTGCATTACCCCATTTTGGTGAGTTCACTGTGTGTATTATGGCTTCACTTGATATCACCAAGTGTATTATCCCTGTATTGTTACCAGAGGTATAATTATGAGTTCTGCATGACAGAAATGCTGACACCATGCAAACATCACTATGCAATGACCAAGACTGATATTACCAGTACATAGAGACTGTATAGTGGTAGATACCAGCACTGCAGACTGTATAGGTGGTCACAGAGCAGTTCTATGTATGGTTTCTTACAAGTGATGTCCTTTCACTTTTCGTGTCTTCTCCATCTGGCCCACACCGTTATGATGACTTCTCCAACCATGACTTATCTGCATAGATTACAACAAAAGCACATCTTCCTTGTAACCTTTCCAGCACTATCCCCACCTGTTCCTATCTTGCATAAACTTCCATCTTGCTGTGGAGCCCACTGGGACGGGGTACTCGGTACCGGACCGGGGTACTGCTGGGGATATCACAGCAGTCTTGGTCCGGGCTGTGTCCCGGGTTTCGCAAGTAATGGGGGGATATTTACAGGGGAGTTTGTCGTGATGCTCCCCACGGGTTGTGGTCAGGGTGACCACCGCTGCTGCAGAACCTCCGGGGATGATGTTTGGCAGCTGGAGATGGAACAGCTCTCGGCAGGTAGAGCTTGGTTCCCTGTGGCAGTGATAGTTAGGGTGTGTGCCCACATAGTGGTTTAGTGTCGGTTTAGCAGCGAAAACCGCCGGCGGTTTAGCATAGGTTTTATTTAAATTTATGTAAATCATTAGCAGCTTTAGGACTTACATGTAACCCTATGTAATTTAGAAACCGCTGTGCACACATAGTGGGTTTATGTGAGCAGATCTGACAGCGGTTGGGCGGTTTCCCAGTGGTTTAGCAGCATACAGCATGTCAATTCTTCTCAGCGGTTTTTGAGCGTTTCCATGGACAAAATCCTCCATAGAAAACCGCCGGAAAAAACGCTGGAAAAACCGACTGTAAAACGCTGTGCACACGCTGAAAAAACCGCTGGGAAACCGCTGGAAAACCGCTGGTGACTTCTGAGCTCAGGAGTCTAGGCTCCTTGAATTTTCCAGTGGTTTACTGACGATTTCAACGTCACTAAACCACTATGTGGGCACACACCCTTATGGTACCTTTACACGCCGCCACAACAGGATGGATACAACCCGCTACAGGCTACAAATGTAGCTTGTCGCGCCAATATCGCCCGTAGTAGCGGCGTCTGAAGACGGGACGACACAGCCGGCTACAGATACCTCTGTATCCGTGCACTGCCCATAAACATATGGCAACATCGCCGATTGTAGCGAGCTGTATCGGCGTGTAAAGAAGGAACAGAAGGGAACTCTGGACACCCGGCGATGTAGCTGGAATGTAGCTAAGGCGTGACCCAGGCTCCGGGATACCACGCCCCTTCAGCGATCATTGGAGGAAGCTCCTTCGTTGCGATTGGTTGTCGCTGCACAGGGCGGCATATTTAAGAAGCTGACCAGTCACACTACGCAATTGCTCGAGCGTCATGTATTAATCAGCCTCCTGCGCTGGCTGGCCAATCATGGTATTATTGCTTTGTCCTATCAGCGTACGGACGTCTCGTAATCCACAATTGTGGCACGCCTATGTGCTGTCCCTCCTGCCCAGGTCCGCCCATATTAGCTTGTTGTAGCGTTGTGTAAATGAGGTACGCTGAGCTACAGACGGCTACTTGCGACACCCGGCGATGTAGCTAGCTGTAGATGTAGCGTAGCGTAGCGCACCTTGTGGCGGCGTGTAAAGAGGGTGCGGTTCCCGTTGGTAACCGTTCGCCCGTGCTCGTGCACGTGAAGTTGCCGTTGGTATCCATCCTGTTGTGGCGGCGTGTAAAGGTACCATTAAAGTCTATGATGAATGCTATGGATGTTGCAGGATAGGGATGATAGTGGAGACGGTGGCTGCTTGTGAGGGCAAGTAGGGCTTGAATACAAGGATCACACACACTCAGGGTTTTGAAGTTTTCCAAGACTTTACTGCAGATGTTCTTTAGCAGAGTATTGTCCTCAGAGTCTGTGCCAGGGCCGGGTTGCTCCCACCCTGTCCGTGTCCTCAGCTTCCCACTGCTGCGCTGTGTGTGTGGCCCTGCTGCTGCTTTAGCTGAGCTGCTTGCACTGTCTCTCCTTACAGGTACCCCCTTTGCTAGGCAACTTGAGCCTTTCTGTGTGCTTCTGACCCCGCCGTGTTGCTTTGCTGAGGTACAGTGTAGATCTACAACCTCCACTATCCCAGTATTTACTGTGCTGCGTGTTTCAGTCACAGATTCGGATCCGGTATCCGGTCTGTGCGCTCCTCCGGGGCGAGTAGTGAAGTCACTCAGTCTCCCAGATGTGTTCCTCTGTTTCTTGTGCTCCTTCCCTCTGACCCTGGCTAGGCCTGAAATCGAGGAGCAGACTGTAGAGAAGCCTGAGGCATCCTCTTTGCACTACAGTTTCTCTTCCTCAGTTCTCCCAGGAACTGAACTACTTCCTTTTGACCCAGAGTATATAAGGGAGCTGCTTTAGCTCCCCCTTCTGGCCTAAAGGTGCTATTGCAGTGTCAGGTGTTGTGTGGGGAGTTAACCCTTGATGATGTTACTGTGGCACATTAACCCCTGGGATGCCACATTGCCAAACCTCAAATTGTATGCCTGTTGGTGTGCTATCTGCCCCATGTGTGCCTCTCTAAAGACTATAATACTCCAAGTGCCTCTGTGGGAAAATCATACTGTGTATATGGTGCTGTGGGGGCTATCATATTGTATATTGTAGGCTATGGGGAACATTATACTGCATATAATGGAGCTGTGGGGGCCATCATGCTGTGTATAGGAGGACTGTTGGGGCCATCATACTTTGTATAGGAGGACTGTTGAAGACATCATGCTGTGCATAGGAGAACTGCTGGGGCCATCATGCTGTGTATAGGGGAGCTGTATGGGACATCATGCTGTGTATAGGAGGAGTTTTGGGACCATCATGCTGTGTATAGGAGGACTGCTGGGGCCATCATGCTGTGTATAGGGGAGCTGTATGGGACATCATGCTGTGTATAGGAGGAGTTTTGGGACCATTATGCTGTGTATAGGAGGACTGTTGGGGCCATCATGCTGTGTATAGGGGAGCTGTAAGGGACATCATGCTGTGTATAGGAGGAGTGTTGGGGCCATCATGCTGTGTATAGGAGGAGTGTTGGGACCATCATGCTGTGTATAGGAGGACTGTTGGGGCCATCATGCTGTGTATAGGGGAGCTGTAAGGGACATCATGCTGTGTATAGGAGGAGTGTTGGGGCCATCATGCTGTGTATAGGAGGAGTGTTGGGGCCATCATGCTGTGTATAGGAGGACTGTTGGGGCCATCATGCTGTGTATAGGGGAGCTGTAAGGGACATCATGCTGTGTATAGGAGGAGTGTTGGGGCCATCATGCTGTGTATAGGAGGACTGTTGGGGCCACCATACATGTTGCTTGTAGTGCCTGGACCCGTAGAAGCGACACGTGTCGCGAAACGGTGCCGTAGTCCGGCGGCTCCTCTTGCCCCCTCCCTGCACCCTGCTTGTTTCCGATATTTGGAATAAAGAGACCATCTCGTTTACCCGGTGAGTGCCGCCCTTCTCCTTTTTTATTTGCTATCGCTGGTACTTTGGCTGTGCACCCCCGGTGGGAAATCGCCATTCCTGGAAGGGAATTCAACCGTGACCTTGGCCCCGCTAAGTGCCCTGATTGACTTGCTTACTGTTGCTTGTAGAAGAGCTGCGTGGACCATCATGCTGTGTATAAGGGAGCTGTTGGGAACATCATGGTATGTATAGAGGAGCTGTTGGGGCCATCATGCTTGCTGTGTATAGGGGAGCTATGGAGAACATCATGCTTTGTATGGTGGGACTGTTAGGGACATGATGCTGTGTGTAGGAGGACTGTCGAGGCAATCATGTTTTGTATGATGAGATTACCTTGATGTGGCAGGGTGGTTTAAAAGAATTGATTAATATTTTTTCAAATATCTCAATTTCATAATATTATACAGTTTGGAAGTAATATTTATATTTGTATGTTTTTCATTGCAAGCTATCCTTCTGGTGTTGCTGGTTTATTTGTTGCTTCTATATAAAAATCACCTCTTACTTTTCAACCAGTTTTACACTTGTAGACCTATGTCATCAGTTTATTGTGATAAACTGCATTTTCCCCAATATTGTGGTGAACCTCACATCACCTCCCGCACATCTGCCGTTCTGCCATAGGAGGTTTGGTGTCCCGATGTGACAGATTATGAAATCTTACTAACAGCTCCTGGAAATCCCCCATTATACTGATGGAACCGACTCTAAAAAATCCAGGGATCTGGGGAAATCCCTCCAATGTCTCTGTGATCCTGCTGCCAAGAATTAAGCCTTTTTTTTCTTAATTAATATTATTATTTTTTTCCTACCGGTGAACTTGACTGAACTTTACACAACGATGACCTGAGATGGAATGTGACAAGAGAACAGCGGGATCCAGATGTCCCCGGCAGAGCGAAGCTCAGGGACGGACGCTCCGGTGCGGGTGACAGTGTGACCGGTTCAGTAGACGCCAGAGAGCCTGGTGAGACCCTGCACCTGCTGAGCACGAGCGCCAGCCAAATGATGGACGAGCAGATGCAACCGCGGCCAACAAGCCGTGATCACAATGACTCATTGGAAAAAAATGGTGACATTCATTATAGCTTTATCTATTATAGGTTAAAATTGCACAAAAAGCAAAGACCACAACAGATAATACAGTAGCTTTAAGAAGACAAAAATCCCACTAGGCTTTCTAATTGATTTGCCGAAGGATTGTCCATTGTTCAAAAAAAACTAAAGCTAAATTAAGCTTCTTAGAAACAGCGCCACTCTTGTCCAGAGGCCGAGTCTGGTACTGCAGCTTCTCTACAAATTAGATAATTGGATCATGATGGTAAAATATAAAACATTGATATTAGTCACATGTTCACTGCTTTGCAGTCCATTTGAAAGGCTGCTGTAGTTTAAATCTGAGTTAATTATCTTTGGCACATTCAGAGTTAAAGCCAGAAGCTGCAGATATGTGTGGCTCTGCAGGTGGGGGTGGGGGGAGCGGGGCAGATCATTCAGTTCTCCCCTCCCTCAGCCTTAAAGTAGTTTCACTTCCTTCCACTAGGTGTTGCTGATAGAGTTTAGTCTTTTCTAGGACCTCAACCTGTACAGATGCAAGTACTGTTGTGCTGTAGTCTTTCTGCTGTCATACCTGGAGATTCCTTACCTTGGGAGTTGCTGTGCATCCTAGTCCATGGGGGGGTGAGGGCTCTTAGCCTAGGGCTTATCAGGAGGAGAGGGCAAGGGTGGCAGCCTGGACATCCTCACCTTCAGAGGTAAATCCAGGAACAGAAAGAGTCAGGGAATCCCAGTCAGAAGGGTCAGACTAGTTTCCCTGATCACCCTTTGCCCATTATTACCATCTATTCCTTTTCTCCCCTGACCATCATACCACCCCATGACTTATTAGAGTTGGTGTGAATAGATCCTTAGGAGCTGGTCCATTGACCACAACGGTAGCTCTGGGAACTGCCTCTTATTCAACATCTTTTCGAGTCACGGTGGTTAATCAAAAGAGGAAAACACGGATGAAAATTGAATCCGTTGGGGATACAATAAGAAAAACTTTCATACCCACCCATCCTAAGACATTTTGTAGCCACATCAGGTGTGGGGGGCCCAGAGTCAGTGCTGGCACCAGGTTCCCATGACTCACAGGGCCTATACCAGCTGTCTGTCACATGGAGCCCACTGCGCATCAATGACATGTTTTGCACCCCACGTGGCGGTCTTGGATTTACTCATGTCTTATTACTAGCTCTCCTGAAATCTCTGTATTTGGGATATATGTGTGTTATCATTAAAAAAAAATACTGGAACATCCTTTCTTTTGTAAAGAGTCATCCCTCTGTTATTCCTCCTGGAAAATGATGAATAAATTGATCACTGTGTTTCATCATTCCTTGGTAACAGTCCCATCTGTCTGGTCTTATCCTCTTCTTATGAGATAGGTTGGCCCGTTGGGCTTCTTCCGTTCCAGATCTAAGACATTATTTTTGCTCTCCATCCTACTCTATCTCATGTTTATGTCCATCTTCTCCAAACGAAGGTTTCATTAGGATGACCTGTGGCCATTTGCCCTAGGAATATCACCGAAGGGAAACTTTAAAAACTGATTTTAAAGAGTGTCTCTGACTCTGGAGGACTAAGCACGACCATGTATTATATGGTCACCCATTCATCTGATAGGGAGCTATGTAGTACTATATTTGGCCAATAGAGGTCACTGCTCTGCGTGGCCTTATACTGCTTTGTTAAAAGTCACCAACGATCGCTGGGGTTTCAGATGCTGGATCAGCTGATCAGATGGGACGAGCCTTTAAATGTAACCATAGGGTGCAGCCACTGAACTCTGCATTCTTCTCATTTTGCCGGCAGCGTTGATTATTATAGAACACATAAATACAATCTGTCATAAGGCAATTGTTACCATGTCATGATCACAGTACAGAGTCCAGGCAGATCGATATCAGCAGAAGTCAAAGTAATGGAAGAATAAGTAACTTTTCATGTGAGATGCTTTTCTTCAGAAATCAGATAAGATCTGTGACCGGTAAATGGTGAATATGATCTATGGATTATAGCAGAGATTGGAGTAACAACGACTTCCTGCCCCTGGAGAATGAAACATTCTTTATATATGACCTCCGAAAACCCGACCAGCTGGAGAACACAGGTACACCAGGAATCCTCCAGTGCTTCAATGTGCTAGATCCTTCCCCCGCAGATCTTATCTATAGACTCTCCCTGTATGCTATCAGACCACGCCCCCTGTATTCTACTATCAGACCACTCCCCCTGTATGCCAGGTATCAGACCACGCCCCCTGTATGCTACTATCAGACCACTCCCCCTGTATGCCAGGTATCAGACCACGCCCCCTGTATGCTACTATCAGACCACGCCCCCTGTATTCTACTATCAGACCACACCCCTGTATTCTACTAGCAGACCACTCCCCCTGTATTCTATCAGACCACTCCCCCTGTATTCTACTATCAGACCACTCCCCCTGTATTCTACTATCAGACCACACCCCTTGTATTCTACTATTAGACCACTCCCCCTATATTCTACTATCAGACCACTCCCCCTGTATTCTACTATCAGACCACTCCCACTGTATTATTCTATCAGACCATGCCCCCTGTATCCTAGGTATCAGACCACTCCCCTGTATTCTACTATAAGACCACTCCCCCTGTATTCTACTATCAGACCACTCCCCCTGTATCCTAGGTATCAGACCACTCCCCCTGTATTCTTCTATCAGACCACTTCCCCTGTATTCTACTATTAGACCACTCCCCCTGTATCCTAGGTATCAGACCACTCCCCCTGTATCCTAGGCATCAGACCACGCCCCCTGTATCCTAGGTATCAGACCACTCCCCCTGTATTCTACTATCAAACCACTCCCCCTGTATTCTACTAGCAGACCACTCCCTCTGTATTCTATCAGACCACTCCTCCTGTATCCTCGGTATCAGACCACTCCCCCTGTATTCTATCAGACCACTCCTCCTGTATCCTCGGTATCAGACCACTCCCCCTGTATTCTATCAGACCACTCCTCCTGTATCCTTGGTATCAGACCACTCCCCCTGTATTCTATCAGACCACTCCTCCTGTATCCTCGGTATCAGACCACTCCTCTACAGTGAAGGAAGTAATTATTTGATCCCTTGCTAATTTTGTAGGTTTACCCTCTGACAAAAACATGAACAGTCTATATTTTTAAGGGTAGGTTAATTGTAACAGTGAGAGATAGAAGATCAAAAATAAAATCCAGAAAATCACATTGTCTAAATTATATAAATGTATTTGTATTTTGCAGCGAGAAATAAGTATTTGATCCTCTACCAACCATTAGGAGTTCTGGCTCCTACAGACCAGTTAGATGCTCTTAATCACCTGGTTACCTGCATTACACACAGCTGTCTTACATTGTCTCCTGTATAAAGACTTCTGTCCACACACTCAATGAGTCAAACTCTACAACATGGGCAAGACGAAAGAGCTTTCTAAGGATGTCAGGGAAAAGATCCTAAACCTGCACAAGGCTGGAATGGGCTACAAAACCATAAGACACTGGGTGATAGGAGACAACTGTGGGTGCAATAGTAAGAAAATGGAAGAAATACAAAATGAGGTCAATCCACATCGATCAGGGGCTCCATGCAAAATCTCCCCTCGTGGGGTATCCAGGATCATGAGTAAGGTGAGAGATCAGCCTAAAACTACATGGGGGAAGTGTATTAATGATCTCAAGGCAGCTGGGACCACTGTCACCAAGAAAACCATTGGTAACACATCACGCCGTAATGGATTAAAATCTTGCAGAGCCTGGAAAGTCCCACTGCTCAAGAAGGCACATGTGCGCCTGTCTGAAGTTTGCCAATGAACACCTTGGTGATTCTGAGAGTGATTGGGGGAAGGTGCTGTGGTCAGATGAGACAAACATTGAGCTCCTTGGTATTAACTCAACTCGCCGTGTTTGGAGGAAGAGAAATGCTGCCTATGACCCAAAGAACACCATCCCCACAGTCAAGCATGGTGGGTTAACATTATGTTTTGGGGGAGTTTCTCTGCTTAGGGCACAGGACTACTTCACCACATCAATGGGAAAATGGATGGAGCCATGTACTGTAAACTTCTGAGAGAGAACCTCCTTCCCTTCACCAGAACATTAAAAATGGGTCAATGGCTCAACACACTTTCTGCAGGATGACACCGCACATTCTCCAGGAGTTCACTGCACATTCTCCAGTAGCTCATCACCCTTTCTCCAGGAGTTCACCGCACATTGTCCAGGAGCTCACCACAGCTTCCCCAGGACCTCACCGTACTTTGTCCAGGACGTCACTGCACATTCTCCAGGAGTTCACTGCATTTGTCCAGAACGTCACTGCATATTCTCCAGGAGCTCACTGCACTTTGTCCAGGACATCACTGCACATTCTCCCGGAGCTCAAGGCACATTCTCCAGGAGCTCACCGCACTTTCTCCAGGCGCTCACCACACTTTCTCAAGGAGCTTACGGCACTTTCTCCAGGAGCTACTGCACTTTCTCCAGGATGACACTGCACATTCTCCAGGAGTTCCCTGCACATTCTCCAGTAGCTCACCGCCCTTCCTCCAGGAGTTCACCGCACATTCTCCAAGAACTCACCACAGCTTCTCCAGGAGCTCACCGCACTCTCTCCAGGAGCTCACCACACTTTCTCAAGGAGCTTACAGCACTTTCTCCAGGAGCTACCGCACTTTGTCCAGGAGCTCAACACACTTTCTCCAGGAGCTCAACACACTTTCTTCAGGATGACACCGCACATTCTCCAGGAGTTCAATGTACATTCTTCAGTATCTCACTGCACCTTCTCCAGGAGCTCACCGCACCTTCACCAGGAGCTCACCACACTTTCTCCAGGAGCTCACCACAGCTTCACCAGGAGCTCACCGCACTTTGTCCAGGACATCACTGCACATTCTCCAGAAGTTCCCTGCACTTTCTCCCGGAGCTCACCGCTCCTTCCCCAGGAGCTCACTGCATTTTCTGTGGTAGCTCACCGCACTTTCTCCAGGTGCTCACCCAGTGAGAGCGGCCGCGCACTCACGTGCCAGTGTTGAGGCTGACAGTGACTTGGGACTTGAGCAGCGGCAGCAGCCAGCTAGTAGGTGAGTGAAGCAGCGCCAGCAACCCCACCCCCCGCTAGAACAATTCCCCACCCCCCCACTCCTCCCCTGCCTTAGGAGCGCTAGAACCCCCCCGCTCCTCACTTGGCCCTGCTAAACTGGACTGCCCCCAGGGCAAGTTCTGCTAGCCAGCCCCTGAGCTCACCACACTTTCTGCAGTAGCTCACTGCACATTCTCCAGGAGCTCATCCCACTTTCTCCAGGAGCTCCCACACTTTCTCCAGGAGCTCTCCACACTTTCTCTAGAAGCTCACTGCACATTCTCCAGGAGCTCACCGCACATTTTCCAGGATCTCACCACACTTCCTCCTGGAACTCACTGCACCTTCTCTGGAGGTCACCGCACATTCGCCAGGAGCTCTCCGCACTTTCTCCAGGAGCTTACCGCACTTTCTCCAGGAGCTCTCCACACTTTCTCCAGGAGCTTACCGCACTTTCTCCAGGAGCTCTCCACACTTTCTCCAGGAGCTTACTGCACATTCTCCAGGAGCTTTCCACACTTTCTCCAGTAGGTCACCGCACATTCTCCAGGAGCTCAGGGCACTTTCTCCAGGAGCTCACGGCACTTTCTCTAGGAGCTAACGCACTTTGTTCAGGGGCTCCACACACTTTCTCCAGGATGACACCGCACATTCTCCAGGAGTTCACTGCACATTCTCCAGTAGCTCACCGCCCTTTCTCCAGGAGCTCACCACAGCTTCTCCGGGACCTCACCGCACTTTCTTCAGGACGTCACTGCACATTCTCCAGGAGCTCACCGCACTTTCTCCAGGAGCTTACTGCACATTCTCCAGGAGCTCTCCACACTTTCTCCAGTAGGTCACCGCACATTCTCCAGGAGTTCAGGGCACTTTCTCCAGGAGCTCACGGCACTTTCTCTAGGAGCTAACGCACTTTGTTCAGGGGCTCCACACACTTTCTCCAGGATGACACCGCACATTCTCCAGGAGTTCACTGCACATTCTCCAGTAGCTCACCGCACTTTCTCCAGGAGCTCACCACAGCTTCTCCGGGACCTCACCGCACTTTCTTCAGGACGTCACTGCACATTCTCCAGGAGCTCACCGTACTTTCTCCAGTAGCTCACTGAACTTTCTCCAGGAGCTCGCCACACATTCTCCAGGAGCTCACCGCACCTTCGCCAGGAGATCGCCACATTTTCTTAGGGATCTCACCACACTTTCTCCAGGAGCTCACCACACTTTCTCCAGGAGCTCGCCGCACATTCTCCAGGAGCTCACCGCACTTTCTCCAGGAGCTCACCGCACATTCTCCAGGAGCTCACCGCACCTTCTCCAGAAGCTCACTGCACTTTCTCTGGGAGCTCACCGCACTTTCTCCAGGAGCTCACCCAGGGGCGGGCGGGCACTCACGTGTCAGCGTGGAGGCTGACAGCGACTCGGGACTGGAGCGGCAGCAGCAGCCAGCTGGCAGGTGAGTAAAGTAGTGCCAGCAACCCCACCCCCCACAAGCACCCTACCCCCCACTCCTCACTTGCCGTTGGAGTGCTAGCATGCCCGTTTCCCCCCGCTCCTCACTTGGCCACTGCCAAACTGGACTGCCCCACAGGGCAAGTTTTGCCAGCTCAAGCTCACCACATTTTCTGCAGTAGCGCACTGCACATTCTCCAGGAGCTCATCCCACTTTCCCAAGGAGCTCGCCGCACTTTCTCCAGGAGCTCACCACACGTTCTCTAGGAGCTTTCCACACTTTCTCCAGAAGCTCACCGCATATTCTCCAGGAGCTCACCACACTTCCTCCTGGAGCTCACTGCACCTTTTCTGGAGGTCACCGCACATTCTCCAGGAGCTCTCCGCACTTTCTCCAGGAGCTTACCGAACTTTCTCCAGGAGCTCTCCACACTTTCTCCAGGAGCTAACCACATACATTCTCCTGAAGCTCACCGCACTTTCTTCAGGAGTTCACCGCATTTTCACCAGGAGCTCACTGCACTTTCTCCAGGAGCTCTCCGCACATTCTCCAGGAGCTCACTACACCTTCTCTGGAGGTCATCACACTTTATCCAGGAGCTTACCGCACTTGCTCCAGGAGCTTTCCACACTTTCTCCAGTAGGTCACCGCACAATCTCCAGGAGCTCTCCGCACTTTCTCCAGGAGCTAACGGCACATTCTCCTGGAGCTCACCGCACTTTCTTCAGGAGTTCACTGCACTTTCTCCAGGAGCTCACCGCACATTCTCCAGGAGCTCACTACACCTTCTCTGGAGGTCATCACACTTTATCCAGGAGCTTACCGCACTTGCTCCAGGAGCTTTCCACACTTTCTCCAGTAGGTCACCGCACAATCTCCAGGAGCTCTCCGCACTTTCTCCAGGAGCTAACGGCACATTCTCCTGGAGCTCACCGCACTTTCTTCAGGAGTTCACTGCACTTTCTCCAGGAGCTCACCGCACTTTCTCTAGGAGCTCTCCACACTTTTGCTAGAAGTTCATCACACATTCTCCAGGAGCTCACCGCACATTCTCCAGGGGCTCACTGCAGTTTCTCAAGGAACTCACCACACTTTCTCTAGGAGATCACTGCACATTCTGCAGGAGCTCACCGTCACCACACTTTCTGCAGGAGCTCACTGCACATTATCCAGGAGCTCATCCCAATTTCGCCGGGAGCTCTCCGCACTTTCTCCAGGAGCTTACCGCACTTTCTCCAGTAGGTCACTGCACAATCTTCAGGAGCTCTCCGCACTTTCTCCAGGAGCTAACCGCACATTCTCCTGGAGCTCACTGCACTTTCTTCAGGAGTTCACCGCATTTTCTCTAGGAGCTCACTGCACTTTCTCCACGAGCTCTCGCACATTCTCCAGGAGCTCACCGCCCTTTCTCTAGGAGCTCTCCACACTTTCTCCAGAAGCTCTTCGCAGATTCTCCAGGAGTTCACCACACATTCTCCAGGGGCTCGCTGCACATTCTCCAGGAGCTCATCCCGCTTTCTCCAGGAGCTCGCCGCACTTTCTCCAGGAGCTCACCACACGTTCTCTAGGAGCTTTCCACACTTTCTCCAGAAGCTCACCGCATATTCTCCAGGAGTTCACCACACTTCCTCCTGGAGCTCACTGCACCTTTTCTGGAGGTCACCTCACATTCTCCAGGAGCTCTCCGCACTTTCTCCAGGAGCTTAAAGAACTTTCACCAGGAGCTCTCCACACTTTCTTCAGTAGGTCACCGCACAATCTCCAGGAGCTCTCCACACTTTCTCCAGGAGCTAACCACATACATTCTCCTGAAGCTCACCGCACTTTCTTCAGGAGTTCACTGCACTTTCTCCAGGAGCTCACCGCACTTTCTCTAGGAGCTCTCCACACTTTTGCTAGAAGTTCATCACACATTCTCCAGGGGCTCACTGCAGTTTCTCCAGGAACTCACCACACTTTCTCTAGGAGCTCACCGCACATTCTGCAGGAGCTCACCGTCACCACACTTTCTGCAGGAGCTCACTGCACATTATCCAGGAGCTCATCCCAATTTCGCCGGGAGCTCTCCGCACTTTCTCCAGGAGCTTACCGCACTTTCTCCAGGAGCTCTCCACACTTTCTCCAGTAGGTCACTGCACAATCTTCAGGAGCTCAGGGCACTTTCTCCAGGAGCTCTCCGCACTTTCTCCAGGAGCTAACCGCACATTCTCCTGGAGCTCACTGCACTTTCTTCAGGAGTTCACCGCATTTTCTCTAGGAGCTTACTGCACTTTCTCCAGGAGCTCTCCGCACATTCTCCAGGAGCTCACCGCCCTTTCTCTAGGAGCTCTCCACACTTTCTCCAGAAGCTCATCGCACATTCTCCAGGAGTTCACCACACATTCTCCAGGGGCTCGCTGCACTTTCTCCAGGAGCTCACCGCACTTTCTCTAGGAGCTCTCCACACTTTCTCCAGAAGCTCATCGCACATTCTCCAGGAGTTCACCACACATTCTCCAGGGGCTCGCTGCACATTCTCCAGGAGCTCATCCCGCTTTCTCCAGGAGCTCGCCGCACTTTCTCCAGGAGCTCACCACACGTTCTCTAGGAGCTTTCCACACTTTCTCCAGAAGCTCACCGCATATTCTCCAGGAGTTCACCACACTTCCTCCTGGAGCTCACTGCACCTTTTCTGGAGGTCACCTCACATTCTCCGGGAGCTCTCCGCACTTTCTCCAGGAGCTTAAAGAACTTTCTCCAGGAGCTCTCCACACTTTCTTCAGTAGGTCACCGCACAATCTCCAGGAGCTCTCCACACTTTCTCCAGGAGCTAACCACATACATTCTCCTGAAGCTCACCACACTTTCTTCAGGAGTTCACTGCACTTTCTCCAGGAGCTCACCGCACTTTCTCTAGGAGCTCTCCACACTTTTGCTAGAAGTTCATCACACATTCTCCAGGGGCTCACTGCAGTTTCTCCAGGAACTCACCACACTTTTTCTAGGAGCTCACCGCACATTCTGCAGGAGCTCACCATCACCACACTTTCTGCAGGAGCTCACTGCACATTATCCAGGAGCTCATCCCAATTTCGCCGGGAGCTCTCCGCACTTTCTCCAGGAGCTTACCGCACTTTCTCCAGGAGCTCTCCACACTTTCTCCAGTAGGTCACTGCACAATCTTCAGGAGCTCTCCGCACTTTCTCCAGGAGTTAACCGCACATTCTCCTGGAGCTCACTGCACTTCCTTCAGGAGTTTACCGCATTTTCTCTAGGAGCTCACTGCACTTTCTCCAGGAGCTCTCTGCACATTCTCCAGGAGCTCACCACCCTTTCTCTAGGAGCTCTCCACACTTTCTCCAGAAGCTCATCGCACATTCTCCAGGAGTTCACCACACATTCTCCAGGGGCTCGCTGCACTTTCTCCAGGAGCTTACCGCACTTTCTCTAGGAGCTCTCCACACTTTCTCCAGAAGCTCATCGCACATTCTTCAGGAGCTCACGGCACATTCTCCAGGGGCTCACCGCACTCTCTTTAGGAGTTCTGTGCATGCTAAACTCCTTTACAGCAAAGAGACAATGATGGCTTGTCACAACTAATGAAACCTCCTTATGCTCATAGGAATAAGACGTTAATGGTACCTTTACACGCCGCCACAGAGGGTAGCAACAGGTAGGCACCGTACGTGCACGTGCGCGTTTTTACCTGTTGCTAACGGTTGCCGATGCCGCATATACACGCCAGCACAAAGTGCTCCACAGAAGGTATTTGCGTTCCTCAGAAGTGCCGACGGGTGCCACGGGTTACCTTCTGTGGAGTACCTTCCCTGATTTACACGTCGCTACCACAAGGGAATATGGGCGTACATTTTACGCACTGCAAGCACATAGGCGTGACAGAGTTGTGTATTACGTGACGCTTGTACGGTGATTGGACAATGCAATAGCATCATGATTGGCCAGCCTGCGCAGGAAGGCTGGCTAATACATGACGCTATTGCAAACGTGTAGTGTGACTGGTCAGCTCGTTAAATATGCCGCCCTGTGCAGGGACAGCCAATGGGTACACATTAGCCCCCACCAATGATAACTGATGGGGTGTGGTATACTTGACGCTGTGGCACGCCCCAGGGAATTCACTAGGGCACACAAATACCTTGCCTGTGCCCGGATTACACGCCGCCACCATAGGGATTGTGCCTTCCTGTTTTTGAGCACGGCCCGGACACAGGTATCCGAAGACACAGGAAGGAAAGTCCTGAATTACACGCTGCCACATCGTGGTGTTTTCAAGGCAACAGGCACAATTGTGTCCGATGCCTGCCGATTCCTACCTTTCTGTGGCGGCGTGTAAATGTACCATAAGGGTTAACATTAGGAAAAATATTCCCAGAAAGCTATGGGACACAGAATGGTCAATTTAGGGTTAAAACGTGTTGTGTGACCTGGATTTGATGTTATAACACACTTGACTTTGTCTGTTAGTCATCATCATCTGACCGCTCCTGCTGAGTCACTGTGATTACAAGTGACATAAACAGTAGGAGCTGCTGGCACAAGACATTCCTCCCTAATCCACCTCTTTCCTACTTTTTCAGATTACATTTGGCACATTCTGTTTGCATATTACCTTATTTCTTTACCTATTTTCCTCCTTTACCCCATGCATTATTTTCTTTACTTTCTACTCTCCTCCTTTTCTCCTCTTTTCCCTTCCTTTTTTCCTACTTTGCTTCCTTCATATTTTCCTATTCTCTTTACTTCCCATTTCCTTACTTTTCCTTCCCTATTCTTTAATGTTCTTTTACTTTCTTGGTTCCTTTACTTAGTTTTTCCTCCCTATCATTGCTCCCCATCCACTTCCTTCAAAAGTAGATTTTAGTCCTTACCTCTCTACACTTCCTCTCTTTCCTTCCCAATTTTCAGCTATTTCCTTGTTTTCTCTTACTTTTATTTTCCCCTTCTACTTGAGTAAATCTGATAAATATCATTCTACACTTCCTTCTTTTTCTCCACTTCTTCTTTCCTCCCTTCCTTATTTTCCTACTCTTATTCCTTTTTTCGTCTTTACATCTTTATTGTCCTGTTTTTTTAATTTTCTTTTCCTTTACTATACTTTCTTGCCTTCTTCCTTCTTTATTTCATCCCTTTCTTCCTTCCTTTCTTATTTCCTTCCTCCTTCTTCCTTTCTCCCTTCCTTCTTTCTATCCTCCTTCCTTCTTTCCTTTACCCCTTTTTCAATCTTTCTATCCTCATGTTCTTCCTTCCTTCCTTCCTTCCTTTCTTCCTTCCTTCCTTCCTTCCTTCCTTCCTTCCTTCCTTCCTTCCTTCCTATCTTTCCACTCTTCTCTCTTCCTTTCTCCCTTCCTTCCTTTTCTAAAATTCCTTCCTTCCTTCTTTCTCACTTCCTTCCTCCCTTCCTTCCTTTTTTTCTCACTCTCCTTCCTTCTTTCATTTCTTTTTTCCTGCTATTCTTCCTTCCTATTTGCTTTCTTCCCCTTTCATTACTGTCATTATTTTTCTTCCCTTTTCTTTGTTGAACTCCTTTATTTTCTGTTCTCTTATTTAATTCCTATAGATCATCCACTTTTTTTTGTTTCCTTTTCCTTTCTTAATTACCTTTTTTCCTATTTTTCTTTTCATGCACCCTCTACTCCTGTGCATTCTCTGCTCCACTGCACCCTTCTCTCCTCTGCTCTGTGGCACCTTTTGCTCCTCTGCACCCTCTACTCCTCTGCATCCTCTACTCCTCTGCACCCTCTGCTCCTCTATTCCTCTGCTCCTCTATTCCGTTGCACCCTCTGCTCCTCTATTCCTTTGCACCCTCTGCTCCTCTATTCCTTTGCATCCTCTGCTTCTCTGCACCCTATACTCCTCTACTCCTCTGCACCCTCTGCCCTGCTGCACCCTCTGCTCTTCTGCACCCTATACTCCTCTGCTCCGCTGTTCTGTCTAACTTCTCTGCTCTTCTGCACCCTCTTCTTCTCTGCTCCTCTGCACCCTCTACTACTTTGCTCCATTGCACCCTCTGTACACTCTGCTCTGCTGCACCCTCTACTCCTCTGCACCGTCTGCCCTGCTGCACCCTCTGCCCTCTGCACCCTATACTCCTCTGCTCTGATGTACCGTCTACTTCTCTGCTTTTCTGCACCCTCTACTTCTCTACTCCTCTGCGCCCTCTACTCCTTTGCTCCATTGCACCCTCTACTCATCTACTTCATTGCATCCTCTGCACACTTTGCTCTCCTGCACCCTCTACTCCTCTGCACCCTCTGATTCTCTATTCCTCTGCATTCACTTCTCCAATGCACCCTCTACTCCTCTTCTCCGCTGCACCCTCTACTCCTTTTCTCCATTGCAGCCTCTACTCTTCCGCTGCACCCTCTACTCCTCTTCTCCGCTGCAGCCTCTACTCCTCTGCTGCACCCTCTACTCCTATTCTCCTCTGCACTCTCTACTCCTCTTCTCCTCTACACTCTCTATTCCTCTTCTCCTCTGCACTCTCTACTCCTATGCACTCTCCACTCCTCTTGTCCTCTGCACTCTCTACTCCTTTTCTACTCTGCACTCCCTACTCTTCTCTACACTCTCTACTCTTCTTCTCCTCTACACTCTCTACTCCGCTGCAGCCTCTACTCTTCTGCTGCACCCTCTACTCCACTTCTCCTCTACACTCTCTACTCCACTTCTCCTCTACACACTCTACTCCTCTTCTCCTCTACACTCTCTACTCCTCTTCTCCTCTACACTCTCTACTCCTCTTCTCCTCTGCACTCTCTACTTCTCTTCTCCTCTACACTCTCTACTCCTCTTCTCTTCTGCAGTCTCTACTCCTTTTCTTCTCTGCACTCTCTACTCCTCTTCTCCTCAACACTCTCTACTCCTCTTCTCCTCAACACTCTCTACTCCTCTGCACTCTCTACTCCTCTGCACTCTCTACTCCTCTTCTACTCTGCACTCTCTACTCCTCTTCTACTCTGCACTCTCTACTCCTCTTCTCCTCTGCACTCTCTACTCCTCTTCTCCTCTGCACTCTCTACTCCTATGCACTCTCACTCCTCTTGTCCTCTGCACTCTCTACTCCTCTGCACTCTCTACTCCTTTTCTACTCTGCACTCCCTACTCTTCTCTGCACTCTCTACTCCTCTTCTCCTCTACACTCTCTACTCTTCTTCTCCTCTACACTCTCTACTCCACTTCTCCTCTACACACTCTACTCCTCTTCTCCTCTACACTCTCTACTCCTCTTCTCCTCTACACTCTCTACTCCTCTTCTCCTCTGCACTCTCTACTCCTCTTCTCCTCTACACTCTCTACTCCTCTTCTCTTCTGCAGTCTCTACTCCTCTTCTCCTCTGCACTCTCTACTCCTCTTCTCCTCAACACTCTCTACTCCTCTTCTCCTCTGCAGTCTCTACTCCTCTTCTCCTCTGCACTCTCTACTCCTCTTCTCCTCTACACTCTCTACTCCTCTTCTCCTCTGCAGTCTCTACTCCTCTTCTCCTCTGCACTCTCTACTCTTCTTCTCCTCAACACTCTCTACTCCTCTGCACTCTCTACTCCTCTGCACTCTCTACTCCTCTTCTAGTCTGCACTCTCTACTCTTCTCCTCTGCACTCTCTACTCCTTTTCTCCTCTACACTCTCTACTCCTCTTCTCCTCTACACTCTCTACTCCTCTTCTCCTCTACACTCTCTACTCCTCTTCTCTTCTGCATTCTCTTCTGCATTCTCTACTCCTCTTCTCCTCTACCCTCTACTCCTCTGTACTCTCTACTCCTCCTCTGCACTCTCTACTCCTCTTCTACTCTGCACTCTCTGCTCTTCTCCTCTGCACTCTCTACTCCTCTTCTTCTCTACACTCTCTACTCCTCTTCTCCTCTACACTCTCTATTCCACTTCTCCTCTACACTCTCTACGCCTCTTCTCCTCTACACTGACTTCTCCTCTTCTCCTCTACTCTCTACTCCTCTGTACTCTCTACTCCTCCTCTGCACTCTCTACTCCTCTTCTACTCTGCACTCTCTGCTCTTCTCCTCTGCACTCTCTACTCCTCTTCTTCTCTACACTCTCTACTCCTCTTCTCCTCTACACTCTCTATTCCACTTCTCCTCTACACTCTCTACTCCACTTCTCCTCTACACTCTCTACTCCACTTCTCCTCTACACTCTCTACTCCACTTCTCCTCTGCACTCTCTACTCCTCTTCTCCTCTGCACTCTCTATTCCTCTTCTCCTCTGCACTCTCTACTCCTCTTCACTCTCTACTCCTCTTCTCCTCTGCTCTCTCTACTCCTCTTCTCCTCTACACTCTCTACTCCTCTACTCCTCTGCACTCTCTACTCCTCTTCACTCTCTACTCCTCTTCTCCTCTGCACTCTCTACTCCTCTTCTCCTCTGCACTCCCTACTCCTCTGCTCCTCTACACACTCTAGTTCTCTGCTCCTCTGCATCCTTGTCTCAGCTACCACTGCTTTCACAGAAAATGTATTACCCCTATGTAGAGGTTTGAATGTAGTCTTAACATATAGATGATGTCATCCTGACCTCATATAAAGCTGGGTTTAGCAATTGTGCCCCATAATTACAGCACTCGCTGGCTCTTCAGCTGAACCATTGTTCCTATAGGTATTTCCCACAGAAGTCTCACCTTCCATACCAGGAAGGAATGAGAAACACACAGATCATCACACAGAGGGGCGCACAGTGACTGCGAACACAAGACAAGGAGCAGCGAATATCAGGAGTTATTTATTTATATATATAGATGGTGTTGTTAATTTATAAGTATTACAGGTTCTCATCCTCCTTCATACACTGCACAGTTCTCCTTTTCCCACATTGACTAATGACAGAGGAGCATGTGACCAGACCTGTCCATGACCTCCTCCAATAGAAAAACAGCTTTCCCATGTGAAGTCTCTTTCTATTGGAGGAGGCCATGGACAGGTCTGGTCACATGCTCCTCTGTCATTAGTCAATGTGGGAAAAGGAGAACTGTGCAGTCTGAGAAGGAGGAGGAGAACCTGTACACAAGATTATCAAATGTGTTGGGCAGATTACACTGGGGAACAATTTGAAAAAAAATTTCTGTTGAGTTAGGTTTTTGAGCTGATTTATACTAAAATTGGCGTGCTGATTCCAAAAATGTAGTCAGTTTTTTTCTAGCACGTCAAGTTTTTCCTCCACAACTTACCTGCCAGAGATGCACAATAGCACTGATATCTGTAATAAGACTTGTTATCTGATTACAATATATATATATTTATCCTTTGAAAAAACATGTTAGTGTTAAAAAACATATTTGTCATGCCTATTTCTTATATATTTCATTTTTTGTTCATATTTGTACTATTAAAAAACAAACAAACACTTTTTAGGTACAGTAGTTTACATATTTTTGAGAAGACAAAAATCCTATAGTTCAAAAACTTGACGTGATAGAGAAAAACTGAGATCAGTTCTGGATTCAGCATCCAAAAATTATCTATCTATCTATCTATGTCTCTATCTATCTATCTATCTATCTATCTATCTATCTATCTATCTATCTATCTATCTATCTATCCTTCTTTTATCTATCTCTATCTATCTATCTATCTATCTATCTATCTATCTATCTATCTATCTATCTATCTATCTATCCATCTATCTATCCCCCTCCTGATGTCTCTGTGTGGATCTCGCTGTATCATTGCACCTTGTTCTCAGTCCTTCCTCTGTATATCTGGTGACATCAGACCATAACTCCTGATTGTGACATCCCCTGTACGGCAGCTTGTATTGATTTCATGCTGCTGTTTATGACATAATGATATCACACATTGTATGTTTGTATTGTGGAAAATGATGTAACTTTACACATGGATAACATGACAGCTCCTGAGTCCAGACAGGTGGACGGCTGTCAGTCAGGAGATAACACACTAATGTGGTAACGTTACATTTGAGTTAAGTTTATCATTGATGTTGTTTATTCTCCTGACATCCGATTTAGTGTGGGCCGTCATCCCCTGGGTCGTCATCCTCTGGGGGTGCTATCTTCTAGGGGCGTCATCCTCTTGGTCGTCATCCTCTGGGGTTCATCCTCTTGGTCGTCATCCTCTGGGGCTCATCCTGTGGGGGTGTCATCCTCTGGGGGCATATCCTCTGGGGGCATATCCTCTGGGGGCGTCATCCTCTGGGGGCTCATCCTCTGGGGGCTCATCCTCTGGGGGCGTCATCCTCTAGGGCCTAACATTTCCTCTAGGACATAACATTTTTAAAAATGAGAAAAATGTTAGACATTTTTATAATATTTTTTCCCTTTTTATTACCGTACATTTTGTATGTTTTTCTATGCAGCTATTTTATTATCCTAATCCTAACCCTAGCCCTATTTGTGAACCCTAGCTGTAGTTCTAATCATAACCCGAACCCTAATCCTAGCACTAACCTTTAAACATAACCCTAGTCATAACATCTTTTCTTAGCCCTAACCTCTAACCCTAGTCCTAGCCCCAACATTTTACTCTAGTTCTAGCCCTAACCTTTAACCCAAGATCTAGTTCTAGCCCTTACCTCAGTCCTAGCCCTAACCTTTTACCCTAGTCCTATCCCTAAGTTTTAACTATAGCTCTAGCCCTAACCATAGTCCTAACCATTAACCCTAGCCCTACTTCTAGCCCTAAACCTAGTGCTAGACCTAACCTTTTACCCCAGTTTTAACCCAAACCCAGTTCTAGCCCTAAACTTGTACAAAAATCCTAGCCCTAATCTTTAACCCTAGCCCTACTTCTAGCCCTAATCCTATCGCTAACATTTTACCCTAGTCCAAACCTTAGTTCTAGCCCTAAATTTTAAACATAGCCCTAGCCCTAATCCTAGCCTTAAGGTTTAACTCTAGCCCTACTTCTAGCCCTAACCCTAATGCTAGGCCTAACCTTTTACCCTAGTTCTGGCCCAAACTCAAGCCCTAGCCCTAAACTTGTACACTAATCCTAGCCCTAACCTTTAACCCTAACCCTACTTCTAGCCCTAATCCTAGTCCTATCTCTAACATTTTGCCCTAGTCCTAATCCTAACCTTAGTCCTAGCCCTAAATTTTAAACAGCCCTAGCCCTAACTTTAGTCCTAGCATTAACCTTTAACCATAGCCCTACTTCTACCCCTAACCCTAGTGCTAGCCCTATCCTTTTATTCTAGCCCTAACCTTAGTCTTAACCTTTATCTCAAGCCCTAGTTCTAGCCCTAACCTATAACACTAGCCCTAATCCGAGCTTGAAACTTAAACCTATTCCTACCTTTTAACCTCAGCCCTAACCCTAGTCTTAGCGCTAACCTTTAACCCTGGCACTAGGCCAAGCCCTAACCTGTTTTAAAGTGTTGTGTTGCTCAGTCTCTGTCATCTCAGACTCTGCCTATGCAGAGAGAAGCAGGCAATGACAAACTCATCTAGACTGCTGCGCTCTGCAAGGAAACCAATGGCAGTGACCAAGATGACAGAGCAGCTGCTGGCTGCTTTACTCATTCATATTGCTGCAGCCATGAGCTGTGAAAAAATAAGTAGCTTTGGCCTATTTGTATCATACCACCCGTAGCATTTAGTGCCTAAAGCAACCACCCTGTAATCTTCTCCACTCACCCTCATGCCAAACCAATGATGGCAAGTCATTGAACATAATAATGACCTGCATGCAGAAGGCTACAGAATTATGATTACAGCTCTGGAGGTGACTGGAGTATAAAACATGAGTCGTTATGATTATGCGGCCATATTGAAATGTGGCACCCCTGCGGTTCGGCCGCCACAGTGGTATCACCCCTGTAACCAGTGGTGGTGCCATGTCTGGAGGTAAATGGAGCTCCATACACTAAGTACCCGATGCATCCACACACAGCCTGATCCCTGAGCAGAAGGGGGAGCAGGAGCTATCCTATGTTTTAGTAGTGACTCATCCTTCTGGATGAGGGGACGGGTTAGAGAGAAGTGAGTGTGAGATAGGAAGGGAGGGAGGAGAATGCACATAGAGACGAGAGGTTTGGGGTTGGAGCTGCAAGAAGCTCATCCCAGGCACACACTGAAAGCAGGGTACCAGTGCCCTAGATCGCTTAGGGGATTGCAGACCCTGGGGATTGGCAGATTGCAGGTCATTTCTTTAGACCCAGGAGCACAGCAATACAGAAAGTCTAGAGCTGTGAGGACTAGGAAAGCACTACAGGTAAGGTTCACTTTGCCTGCTTACCTGGAGAAACTACACAGAAAGAAGAGAGAGAACAGGGAGGATAGGCTAGCTCCCAGCACCTTAGACTCCAAACATATAAAGCACAGCAGGAAGGTATTTTCTCCCACTTGGTGCAGTGGACTCCAGCTCCTTTCAGACTGGCCATAATCTGGACCTAGTGAGCAGTAACCGTGGGGTTTACCTGTTTCTGACTTCAAGTAAAGGTAAAATACTGCATCCAACTGCCTTGTTGCCTCATTACTCTGCAGTTCTCACTACCACCATCATCTCCACTACAACACTCCTTATCACCTACTACACCGCAGGGGTTTGCCCTGGCGGAGGAGGGTACACCACCTAGCTCCTACAACACCTATCCCCTGGGAGTACTTATATGCAATGCCGGCCATCCCTGGCTGGACACCTCAGCTGGCGTCACGAACTGTATAAACTTTCATCCCCTGTAAATATGCATGTGCGCCACCATGAACATTATCCCTCTAGCCCAGCTGGCGAATCAATTCTGGGCATCGCAGGCAGATTTAACCTGTAAATTGACGGCTGGACCTAAGCGGGGATCAGACGGCAGGAATCAGCCGGTGACACTAATTCCTTTGAGTTATGAATACAAGAAGTCTCGTATTGCGGAGGATCATGGATCATATCTATACGGAGCCGGGTGTCAGATGTGTAATTCCAGGGCTGGCGTCGTGCACTCGCTGTCAGGGATTTAGATACAATGGATTGGATAAAGTCACAAAAACATTAAAAAAATAAAAAAATCTTCCGGCTGAGCTGCTGTAAGTCTCCAAACCCTGGTGACGCGGGATCGAAGAATGAGAGGTATCTGGCTGGATTTTGTATGACTGCATTCTTACAGTAAATCTTTAGTAACCCAAGCTGCTGAATAACCTCCCGGTCCCTCTCGGGGCCTGACGCACCATTACAACCATAAAAATGTCTCATAAAAGATGCAGGGCTGCGATCGGAAGGAAAGGACTGCTTTATTATTAAAACAACTCATTTATGGCTGGAAAAATCCCACATCGCGGCCCCTGAACAATGCCGGCTTGTTATTTTGGGGAAGTGTATGGAATATTCAATGTTTTTATAGGGCGGAGGAGGGGGCGCGCTCTTATGGATGGGATAATGTATCCCCTGCTGCAGATTATAGGGGTATTAGGAGTGGAGATGCCGTACGGAGAGACAGGGCCGAGGCTTTCTCTATGGGATCCATAGTGATGACATCATCAGAGAAGTAACTGGAACAATTAACGGGGCCCCGGAAAGGTCCTCATATGTCATTCATGGTACCGCGCTCTTCATAGGGGCAAAAGGGCATTGTGGACCATTACAAGGTCTAGATTATGACTGCGGTCCACCGAAAACCTTATGGATGACATCATCACTCACTGATTATAACAGATGACATCATCACTCACTGATGATATAACAGATGACATCATCACTCACTGAGTATAAGAGATGACATCATCACTCACTGATTAAATAACAGATGACATCATCACTCACTGATTATATAACAGATGACATCATCACTCACTGATTATATAACAGATGACATCATCACTCACTGATTATATAACAGATGACATCATCACTCACTGATTATATAACAGATGACATCATCACTCACTGATTATATAACAGATGACATCATCACTCACTGATTATAAGAGATGACATCATCACTCACTGATTATAACAGATGACATCATCACTCACTGATGATAACAGATGACATCATCACTCACTGATTATATAACAGATGACATCATCACTCACTGATTATATAACAGATGACATCATCACTCACTGAGTATAACAGATGACATCATCACTCACTGATTATATAACAGATGACATCATCACTCACTGAGTATATGAGATGACATCATCACTCACTGATTATATAACAGATGACATCATCACTCACTGAGTATAACAGATGACATCATCACTCACTGAGTATAAGAGATGACATCATCACTCACTGATTATATAACAGATGACATCATCACTCACTGAGTATATGAGATGACATCATCATTCACTGATTATATAACAGATGACATCATCACTCACTGATTATAAGAGATGACATCATCACTCACTGATTGTAACAGATGACATCATCACTCACTGATTACAAGAGATGACATCATCACTCACTGATTATATAACAGATGACATCATCACTCACTGATTATAAGAGATGACATCATCACTCACTGATGATATAACAGATGACATCATCACTCACTGATTATATAACAGATGACATCATCACTCACTCATTATAACAGATGACATCATCACTCACTGATTATAAGAGATGACATCATCACTCACTGATGATATAACAGATGACATCATCATTCACTGATTATAAGAGATGACATCATCACTCACTGATTGTAACAGATGACATCATCACTCACTGATTACAAGAGATGACATCATCACTCACTGATTATATAACAGATGACATCATCACTCACTGATTATAACAGATGACATCATCACTCACTGATTATATAACAGATGACATCATCACTCACTGATTATAACAGATGACATCATCACTCACTGATTATAACAGATGACATCATCACTCACTGATTATAAGAGATGACATCATCACTCACTGATTATAACAGATGACATCATTACTCACTGATTATAACAGATGACATCATCACTCGCTGATTATAACAGATGACATCATCACTTACTGATTATAAGAGATGACATCATCACTCACTGATTATATAACAGATGACATCATCACTCACTGATTATAACAGATGACATCATCACTCACTGATTATAACAGATGACATCATCACTCACTCATTATAACAGATGACATCATCACTCACTGATTATATAACAGATGACATCATCACTCACTGATTATAAGAGATGACATCATCACTCACTGATTATAACAGATGACATCATCACTCACTGATTATAACAGATGACATCATCACTCACTGATTATAAAGATGACATCATCACTCACTGATTATAAGAGATGACATCATCACTCACTGATTATATAACAGATGACATCATCACTCACTGATTATAACAGATGACATCATCACTCACTGATTATAACAGATGACATCATCACTCACTGATTATAACAGATGACATCATCACTCACTGATTATAAGAGATGACATCATCACTCACTGATTATAGCAGATGACATCATCACTCACTGATTATAACAGATGACATCATCACTCACTGATTATAACAGATGACATCATCACTCACTGATTATAAGAGATGACATCATCACTCACTGATTATAAGAGATGACATCATCACTCACTGATTATATAACAGATGACATCATCACTCACTGATTATAACAGATGACATCATCACTCACTGATTATAACAGATGACATCATCACTCACTGATTATAACAGATGACATCATCACTCACTGATTATAAGAGATGACATCATCACTCACTGATTATAGCAGATGACATCATCACTCACTGATTATAACAGATGACATCATCACTCACTGATTATATAACAGATGACATCATCACTCACTGATTATATAATAGATGACATCATCACTCACTTTTGTAACAGATGACATCATCACTCACTGATTATAAGAGATGACATCATCACTCACTGATTATATAACAGATGACATCATCACTCACTGATTATAACAGATGACATCATCACTCACTTATTGTAACAGATGACATCATCACTCACTGATTATAACAGATGACATCATCACTCACTGATTGTAACAGATGACATCATCACTCACTGATTTACAAGAGATGACATCATCACTCACTGATTATAGAGATGACATCATCACTCACTGATTACAAGAGATGACATCATCACTCACTGATTATAACAGATGACATCATCACTCACTGATTATAAGAGATGACATCATCACTCACTGATTATAAGAGATGACATCATCACTCACGATTATAAGAGATGACATCAGAATTTGCTGATTTTAGAAACATCACTAAAAGGAGACTCCAGGTGAAGCGGGAGAGGTGTTCAGGCTCAATACTCGGTTTATGGTCCTTGCACCTCTGTGGTCTGTGGGGTCTCAGAGCTTCATTCATTTAAACATATCACAATTGTTTTGTTACCCTTGAATTGGGGCCACTTTTTCTATATTGGGAAGATTTCCCCTGTCACCCCACACCTCTGGTGAAGGCAGCCATTATCCACCCCAATCCTGAGCACTGGTCACCTTTCCAGAACTTTTGCTGTGACTACCTCTATATAACATACTGCCCAACACCTGGCGGGAGACTGAGGATGCGGCCACCAGTCACCTACAGGGAACTGACAGCTCCCCAAAAGCCAGGCATGGCAGTGCTGTTTTTTTTTGCTGCCTGACTGTGCTGCGCCTAGTGGTGTGATCTGTGAGTGGCTGGTGACCGGGCCCCCTATAGGTCTAGGCCCAATCACAGCCGCGACCCTGCGACCATGAATGTTATGCTAATAGATGGAGGAATGCACTACGTGAGGTGTCTTGCCTCAGGATTTGATCTTGGGTCCTTGTGCTGCATGATCAGTTTCTATCCTTGCTGAGCCACAGCCTGGTCAGGACCTGTCCTAAAGCTGAGAGTATATTTATTGTTACCTTCTTATTGTGTGAGGTTATCACCTGTTTTCAAGTACTCATTGTCTCTGTCCCATCACAGCTTGGGTGGAGCTATTTAAACTCTCCTGACACCAGCCTTCTCTGCTGACTATATTATTTCCATGTGGATTTCTGCTGTGAAGTTCCACCCCCTGCTAAGAATGTAGCTTTATAGACTAAAACCAGTGTTTCATTTGATCTGTTTTTTTTCTCATTTGTCTTGCCTATATCTTTCCTTTGTATTCTGTTTGGTTTAAAGAAGGTAAACCTTGCTTGCACTTATTATTTCTCCTTCCCACTTGTGCACGTTTTATGTTTCTTCACTTTGGGCACCTGCACACTTGCCATATCTTGGTTTGTAGTGTGCAGTAACCTCCCCACTGGTTCCTCAGGAGGTATGTGAAACAACCCGACAGCCTTTTATGCACCCAGGTCCAGGTTGTAACTTTGTTAGTTGTGCGGCTAAGGATATTACAGTCTCTGCAGGAACCATTGGGGTGTTGGACAGCTAGGGATACTAGTCTGTACAGGAACCAGTAGGGTGTTGTGCAGCTAGGGAATCTAGTCTGTAAAGGAATCAGAAGGGTGTTGGACAGCTAGGGATACTAGTCTGTACAGGAACCAGTAGGGTGTTGCATGGCTAGGGATACTAGTCTGTACAGGAACCAGTAAGGTGTAGGTTTGGCAGCAGTGGGAGGCTTTTTTTTCCCTTTATCTGTGTTGTATTATGTGAACATTATTCAGTGTGCTATGGGGCCTATCATGTGTTTGACGACTGTTGGGGCTTCATACTGTATATCGAGATGCCCTGTGTGAGGATGCATTTATGAGCTGTCATATTGTGTAGTACAACACCATGGGTTGTCAAACCAATGGGCAGGCGTGGGCCATCATATTACGTGAGCCGGCATCGCACTGTGTGGAGGGGCTTTGTGGGCTATTAAACTGCGAGGGTGTAAGAAGATGAGTCTCAAGTAGATGAAGCCTAGCAAGAACCCACCCTTCTAATTTGTCTGGACCCTTTAGGTTGCCCAGTAGTTGTGCAGGTACTCATCTGGCAGGTGACTGCAAAGTATTTATCCCCCTAGTGTTGATTTGGTTGCATCTGGCAGAGACTTGGGTGAATGGGTGTCCACTGTGAATTAGTGATGTCAGGAATCGGGAGCCAGGAGGTATCAGGACAAAGGGCGCAGTTCGCTACTAATTATGCACCTGTACATACACTACTCTTGCAACGTTCAAGTGTCGTACCTGTGTTTCACGAGATTCTTGTAGTAAACTTGTTCTAAAGACACTAATTGACTCTGTAAGTAATGTGGCCCTCACTGGGGGGCTTCAGAACTCAGTTTTCACACTGAGGAGTCGGCTGGGACAAGTACTGCAATACCGGGACTACTCCACAGCTGAGGCCTGCCTCATCGCGTGTGAATACTAAGGTTCCAAGTGGTCAACACCTCAACTAGGGATGGGACTATCCGGTAACACTTGCCTGCACACTAGGGGTACTATTTCTGTGTTTGTGCACAAAAAGGGGAAATTGGTAGAAAACTGTGTTTGCGGGCTCCAGGAGGATACGATAACAAGGCACAAGGTTATTCAGGCTTGGGTCTAGTTTTAATCACAACGCGTTTTGGTGGTAAAGTCCGCCTTCTTCAGGTGTATTTTACCAATTTCCTCTTTTTGTGCACCAACAAAGAAATAAAGCCCCTTGTGGACAGGTAAGTGTTGCCAGATAGTCCTCGTGATCTGTCCCTTTTTGGAGGGAAAAGTGTTCGGAGCTGTGGGGGTGAAGAAGATTCCTGGGTTTAAAATTCCCTCCAGGACCTGCTCCTGAAGGACCTGCGGTGACGGTACTGTCCCCTGACTCGCCGCCGAACCGGAAGTGCTGGGCTCGTTGGTGCATGAAAAGCACCGCACGCGTCAGTCATTGGTTGCACGAGCGGCACAACAAGGTCAAGTTAGTGAACCCAATCTCAGCCCTACCTCCACTAGACCACCGGGTACTACTCTAGGGGCGCCCCCTCTGTCTCTTTATTTGTCTCTTGGTGCACAAAAAGGACTGGAGAAGATTATCGATGGGTTTAGGGTAAGATCATTTTCCTTCCTCCTCTTCTGTCTTTCATAGTTGGTTGCTTTGTAGTGATCTTCTCCCAACAAATACTGCTACATACAAGGAATTCCTCCCATAACTTCTTCCCACATTCATATCGGACTTGTCATCTCAGATAATCGTCCAAACTGAAGAATCTTCCTGTTATTTTATGTCTTGGCGTTCAATGAATCGTTGATCGCCGGGGGCCCGAGTGGAGTCTTCATTTCTATCTGGGTCAGGATTTCTAGTCTAGTAGTCACCGTCTCCAATGAAGTTTTATGAATCGCGGAGGGGACACCTAACCATTGAGCGAGGCCGGGGCCGGGCTGGAGCTTCTGGATTCTTTGCTATTTTTCAATGGTTTTGCTTTTGCCTTTGGGGAATGTTTCACATTCCTTTGAGCTTTTCAAGCCGGAAAGAAAACTCCAAAAATGAGAGAGGCGAATGCCGGAACGTGCACACTTTCCATTTCACAGTTATTCTATGACCCCTATCTGATGCACTTTCCCATGTTGAGGTTTGGCCTTCCTATAATAATAGGACCAGCCGGTTGCAGAGCATTCTTCTGTAGGTGGCGGTAAGGCTGGCCCTTTAAACCAAGGAAAGTAGTAGCTGGTGAATAATCGTGTTGTGGTTACGGTGAGTAGAATCATGGTCGGATAATATCTAAGCACCATACGTTACATGCAGGAGGCATGACAGATGCAAGATGCGTGCAAACACACACCTAGTAATAGGGGCACATGGGGGCCATTACTACTTTTAGTATGGGACACAATATACGGGCATTGCCCATCCAGTATTACTGTTTACAAGGGCGAAGGAGGAGGGAAATTAGACTGATGACACTGAAGGTTGAGAAGTACAATATTTGGGGGTACTCTGTCATATCCAAAGGGCAGTATTAGTGGAGCTGATATCTACCACTATGTGATCACCGTATGGTAGTAATATCGGTCCCGGTAGTGTTATTTATTCATTACAGAGGGGCACACAACACCCACTAGAGCCAAGATCCACTCCCTAGTTACAAAAACAGCACTACCCGGGCTGGAGGCCGACTCAGATGTGTTTCTCCCACCTTGTACAGAGTAGTCATACATTTCATCAAAAAATAAAGTCCAACTAATAATAAAGAGTCAACACACCCTGAACTAACCAAGCAACATAATAAATCAAAAAACATCTGTGCCAAATGCCAATACTGAAGGGCCAGGCATACAGAGTGAACTTACAAGGGTTATGGTTAAAAACTGTCAAAGTTTATTATAGTTTATTATCATGCTCCCTGAAGAAGCAGGATGAAACATGCGTCGGGGTGGAAGGAGGGACACAACACTTGACACACTCATGGCATTATATTGTGACAGAGGTTAGAGGTAAGAAATGTCATTTATGTCTCTATTCATGCACTTACTATGTGATCTGTAATTAATAATTATATCACCCAGAGGAACATTGTTTTCCAAGGTGCATTGTTGAGGACTGTCATTGCCATCCATGTGTTATTATTAGGTCTTATTCTCTGTCTCTCTTTTGTGAGGCATCCTCCTTGTTTTATGAATTGTGTTATATTCTTACCCCCTGAGAAGCAGGACGAAACACGCGTCGGGGTGGACGGAGGGACCCAAGACCTGACACACTCATGAAATTATAAATATAATATATAAACTTTGAACATTTTTACCCATTATCCTTGTATAGACTTTGAAAGCTTTTAACCATAACCCTTGTATTAAATTTGTAAGTTTTTAACCATAACCCTTGTATAAACTTTGATAGTTTTTAGCCATAACCCTTGTATTAACTTGAACGTTTTTAACCATAACCCTTGTATTAACTTTGATAGTTTTTAACCATAACCCTTGTATAAACTTTGATAGTTTTTAACCATAACCCTTGTATAAACTTTGATAGTTTTTAACCATAACCCTTGTATAAACTTTGATAGTTTTTAACCATAACCCTTGTATTAACTTTGATAGTTTTTAACCATAACCCTTGTATAAACTTTGATAGTTTTTAACCATAACCTTGTATAAACTTTGATAGTTTTTAACCATAACCCTTGTATTAACTTTGATAGTTTTTTACCATAAACCTTGTATAAACTTTGATAGTTTTTAACCATAACCCTTGTATTAACTTTGATAGTTTTTAACCATAACCCTTGTATTAACTTTGAACGTTTTTAACCATAACCCTTGTATTAACTTTGTAAGTTTTTAACCATAACCCTTGTATAATCTTTGATAGTTTTTAACCATAACCCTTATATATTCTTTGATAGTTTTTAACCATAACCCTTGTATAAACTTTGAACATTTTTTAACCATAACCCTTGTATTAACTTTGTAAGTTTTTAACAATAACCCATATATATTCACGTCATATGCCTGGCTCTTTATTATAGGCACAGACACAATAGTAGAAGCAATTCCACAATGTTACACATCACCTAATGCTCGTCTTTCCCATCGGAGCTGACAATCTAATTTTGTGACTGCAGGATGATATTGACACACACTTTAGGCTTCGACCAGTGTGAAGAAGAGACGATCCGGCGGTACGGAGAACAGAAAGAAGCTGATTACGTTGGGTGCTTCGGCTGGTATCGATCTCTGGGTCCCAGTGCAATATGTAATTGAAATATCATGTCATTGCCATAAGTAACAATTCCGGGGAATGAATGTAACCGATCCTCCTGTATTTACACACATTCCTCAGATACATTTACAGCTTTTTAGCTAAGAGAGGAGCATTGATGTGTCTAATCCCAGTGCTGACACTGGTGAAGGTAATACCAACACACCTACACATCAGAGGCACAGACTCCGATCCCAGCAGGCTCGAGAGCAAAGGAACAATCAAGCCACTTCACTTACCCATCAGAAATGTCATAGGAGTCGCATTGTTCCACCCAGGCCTCCGGCTATGAGACTTTGAGAAAGTGACAGGTCTGAAGACACTGTAGATTCACAGGGATAATTTAGTAGCTGTATCTCTGCTTAGATATTTAAAGGGACATTCCACTCGAGAAGTATTTCTGGATCTGTGCCGTAGGTGGAATTTACAATGTAGGATAAATGATACCGCTGCAACAATTTCTAGTTTTAATAACCCATTTACTGTTACTTACGACCGTTCGTATATGAACCTCTGAGTTGTAAAGCGCTGTGGAATATATAAATAAAGATTATTCTCCTATAAAGGAATTCTGATTAACAGAGGGGTCCTCAGTCCAGGACGCTGAGATCAAGACTCCCAGGCCAGATTTAAATAGGTGTAAAAAAATAAGTAGGAAAGAATTTTAGTTTTGTATTCCTTACACTGGATAACACCAACATATTCCTCGTCCAGGGCCGGCGTCAGCATTGGGCGCAACCTGGCAAGTGCGGGTTCCCTTGCGTGTCTGGGGGGCCCACGCTGTCTGCAGCAGGACAGTGTCTCCTGCTCTCACTTAGGCTAGTGTCACATTTGCATTATGCATTATAAACACAAAGCTTAGACATGTCTGCCTCAGCGCACAGCGTTAGCAGAAGGTAAGGCTGTGCACTGCGATGCTATTGGTCCCTTGACAACCCGATGTTTACCTTGCCAACCGGCTCCATTCAAAGCTCTTGGATGTGCGCTTTAGGACAATGCACAGGAAACACGGTCTGCAGGGGGTTGTCAAGGGAGCAATAGCATCACAGAGCACAGCCTTACCTGCTGCTAACGCTGTGCACTAAGGCAGAAATGTCTAAGCTTTTTGCCTTACACTACCTCCTCCACTTGATGGCTGGGGGCCCCTGGGCGCTGTGTATTTGCCCATGACAGGGGCCCCCCGCACTGTGTGCAGCCCCCCTCATTCTCCCTCCTAACCTGATGCTGATCGTGGTGACCGCTGTACTGAGACTCTATTGATCTCTACCTCCTTCACTTCCTGCTACTCCTGCAGATCATAGAGATCGGCCGCCGGCTCGGTGCAGTCTCAGTGCAATCTCAGTACAGTCGGCACAGCATCAGGTTAGGAGGGAGAAGGGGGCTGCACACAGGGCAGGGGGCCCCTGTCAGGGGCAAATACACAGCTCCCAGGTCCCTTCAGCCATCAGACAGCACATCACCTGACTGCTGAATCAGAGTGGGGAGAGGTGCACCAGTGCTCTGCAGATCATATGTGCACAGTGCTCTGCAGACTGCAGATCATATGTGCACAGTGCTCGCAGACTGCATATCATGTGTACACAGTGCTCTGCAGACTACATATCATGTGTACACAGTGCTCTGCAGACTGCAGATTATGTGTGCACAGTGCTCTGCAGATCATGTGTGCACAGTGCTCTGCAGACTGCAGATTATGTGTGCACAGTGCTCTGCAGATCATATGTGCACAGTGCTCTGCAGACTGCAGATCATATGTGCACAGTGCTCTGCAGACTGCAGATCATATGTGCACAGTGCTCTGCAGACTGCATATCATGTGTACACAGTGCTCTGCAGACTACATATCATGTGTACACAGTGCTCTGCAGACTGCAGATTATGTGTGCACAGTGCTCTGCAGATCATGTGTGCACAGTGCTCTGCAGATCATAGACATAGGGGAGAGACAGCGCGCAGGGGGAGACGGGCAGAAAAGGAGACACAGCACACGGGGAGACAGGCACAGAGAGGGAACACAGCACACAGGTGATAAGCACACGGGGGGAGACAGGCAAGAGGGGACAGAGTGACAATGGAACACACAGAGGGAGACAGCACACAGGGAAGACAGAACAGAGGGGACAGCATGGGGGAGACACCACACACGGGGGAGTCGCAGCACAAAAGGGATTATATTTGTGGGGAGTAAATATATAATATATATATATATATATATATATATATATATATATATATATACATATATATATATACGTGTTACGGTTACGGCTTGCAGCCTTTATATATTATATATATATATATATATATATAACAAGCCAGTATGTTTATGTATGTAAATGGGCCCACTGAGACTCTTTTGCCCAAGGCACACAAAAACCTGGAGCCAGCCCTGTCCTCATCTCAGACACACACAGGGACCAATTCCTTTGCAACAATGGTAACCACTGAGCCACAATTGTGTAGCAAGCCAGCGATGCTAACTATTGAGCTACAACGGTGCTGCAAGCCATTAATGCTAACTACTGAGTTACAATGGTGTTGCAATTAAGCAATGCTAACCACTGAGCCACGATGGTGCTGCAAGCCAGCAGTGCTATTCTCTGAGCCACAATCTCTGAGCCACAATGGTGCTGAAAGCCAGCAATGCTAACCACTGAGCCACAATTTTGCTGCGAGCCATTAATGCTAACCACTGAGTCCCAATGGTGCTGCATTCAAGCAATTCTGACCACTGAGTCACAATGGTGCAGCAAGCCAGCAATGCGAACCACTGAGCCAGGGACGTATCTACAACAGGTGCAGGGGTTGCAATCACATCTGGGCCCTGGAGCTATTAAAGATTTGCAATAACTGGAGCTTTCGCATCGGGGCCCATGAGCTTCAAGTTACGCCCCTGCACTGCGCCATTGTGCTGCTGTAAGGTCAGTGTGTTATCCCTTGAGTCAAATGGCTAATGACAGGTGAGAGTGCTGCAAACCACTGAGCCACTGGCTGCTCATGATTATACCCAGCTGTGGAGACACGAGGTGCCCATGCCACCGCTCCTGCCCATTAGTAATATTGCTGAGGAGCCAAATCTGTAATCTGTGGATGGGTTACTACCTGCAACTGACAGCAAAAAGCAATGAATCATCACATGGAATCGGCTTTACTCACAGTCTCTCACATTCTTCACAATCTAAAACATGAGAAACACCCAAAACTGCCGGCAGCCATCAGTCCCTGTAATCAGCTGAGGGATGTAACCTCTGGTTACTGCCAGGGAAGAGGATGTGCTGGGATTTGGCACCGCTCCCCCGATCCAGGTCAGGGTTGGGCACCAAGCAGCATTTATTTTTTTAATGAATCCGCCCTCTCATTTCCCACATCTTCCATTTCTTGCCCCCGGCTGTTATTTTATGCTGGTAGTTTTTTTTTGTGGTTAATGAAAGACTTTCTACATTTTGCTACATCATACCTTTCATTTTCTGCTCACTAAGCTAGGTTACACACAGAAACGTTTTACTCACTGAGCTAGAATTGACACAGAGCTATCTGCCTGGTGACACTATGGGGGGTGCAGAGGTCATGAGTGTGTCCAAACCCCGGTGACTGAAAGAGGGGTAGCAGTGGTCATGGGTGCGTCAAGAACCTGGTAACTGGAAGGAGGTGCGAGGTGCAGAGGTCATGGGTGTATCCTGACCCCAGTGACTGAATGGGGACACCAGGACGTCTTCACAGTTCTCCTAGCGACTGCACAGTCTGACTAACTCTGCCCTCAGCACCAGTATTTATAGGGGATCATGCTTAAAGGCAGCAAGTGGGGCTCCCCCTACAGGTCTGGGGTGGAAGGTGTTGTATGTGTATGGGGTACCCACTGTGGAAATCCATCCATTTTTAGGTGGTCCTGTAGCTACCTGTACTGTCAGGGCGCCACACCAGCATGATAGGCCGCCTTAAAAAAATGTGTTTTTAGGGAGCGCCTGAAGCCATGCAAGTTGTGGATGGTCCTGATTTCTTGGGGTAGAGCATTCCAGAGAATTGGTGCAGCTCGGGAGAAGTATTGGAGCCTGGAGAGGGAGGATCGGATTAGTGCAGACGTTAGTTGAAGGTCATTTGTAGAATGTAGAAAACGGGTGGGGTGATAGATAGAAATAAGGGAGGATATGTAGGGGGGTGCTGCACCGTGAAGAGCTTTGTGCGTGAGAACAAGGAATTTGAACTTTATCCTGTAGTGTATGGGCAGCCAGTGCAGTGACTGGCACAGAGTGGAGGCATCTGAGTAACGATTGGCCAGATGGGTGATCCTGGCTGCTGCATTAAGGATGGACTGGAGAGGGGAAAGTTTAGAGGGGGAGGCCAATTAGTAGAGAATTGCAGTAGTCAAGGCGGGAATGGATTAGAGTCACAGTGCGGGTTTTAGTTGTTTCCATGGTGAGAAAGAGGCGGACTCTAGAGATGTTTTTCTGGTGCAAGAGGGGCAAGAGATTGTATATATGAGGTGAAGGAGAGATCAGTGTCAAACATAACACCCAGCATACAAGGACGAAGTGTCGTTTGATCCGCGCTGCTACCAAGGAAGACCAGGACAATGGAACGTCTGGTTGAAGTTATCTCTTTAATCCGATGTGTTTCAGAGCTATTTCCCAGCTCCTACCTTCAGTATGTCCCTGAGGAAGGAGCTGGTAAATAGCTCCGAAACACATCGGATTAAAGAGATAACTTCAACCAGACGTTCCATTGTCCTGGTCTTCCTTGATAGCAGCGCGGATCAAACGACACTTCGCACTTGTATGCTGTTTTTGACCGCGGTGACCCGTGGATGTGTGGATCCAGCAGTAGCTACCTAATAAGTGATTCAACTGGTTGTGGGTTACGCAACCACATCAGGTGAGCAGGCTCTGCCGCTAAACATTTATCTCTCTATATCTTATGGTACCTTTACACGCCGCGACGGCAGGCTGGATACATCCCGCTACTTCACGTGCACGAGCACGCTCAAACGGCTACAAACGGTCAACGCACCTCTTTACACGCCGCCATAAGGTGCGCTACGCCACGCTACATCTGTAGCTAGCTACATCGCCGGGTGTGTCAAGTAGCCAGCTGTAGCTTAGCGTACCACGTTTACACAGCGCTACAATAAGCTAATATGGGCGGACCTGGTACAGCAGTGACAGCACATAGGCGTGCACAATCTTGGATTACGAGCCGTCCGTACGATGATAGGACAGCGCAATATCATCCTGATTGGCCAGGCATCGCAGGAGCTGAGAAACACAGCAAGCTCGAGCGATTGTGTAGTGTGACTGGTCAGCTCCTTAAATATGCCGCCTAGGCAGCGACTACCAATCGTCATGCATGAGCTTCCTCCAATGATCGGTGATGGGGCGCGGTATCCCAGAGCTGGGACACGCCTTAGCTACATTGCAGCTACAGCCCCGGGTGTCCAGAGTTCCCTTCCGTTGCCTCTTTACACGCCGATACAGCTCGCTACCATCGGCGATGTAGCCATCAGTTTTCGAGCAGACCTAGGAAACAGATGTATCTGTTGCCGGCTGCAGCGTCACGTCTTCAGACGCCGCTACGACGGGCGATATTGGCGCTACAAGCTACATTTGTAGCCTGTAGCGGGATGTATCCAGCCTGCCGTCGCGGCGTGTAAAGGTACCATCAGAGATAAGACCCTATTGCAAATTTGTCTCACAATTTTAGAAACATAACACCCAGACAGCGAGCCTACTGCCTAGGCGTTATCGTGGTACCGCACACTGAGAGAGAGAGATGTCTGGTTTAGGGAGGTTAGCGGAGAGCCGGAGCAGAAGAAGTTCAGTTTTGGAAAGGTTTAGTTTCAAATAGAGAGTGGACATGATATTGGAAACTGCAGCTAAACAGTCATTGGTGTTCTTTAATACCGCAGGGGTAAGGTCAGGGGCTGAAGTGTATAGTTGTGTGTCATCAGCATAAAGATGGTACTGGAAGCCAAATCTGCTGATGGTGTGTCCAATCGGGGCAGTGTAGAGAGAGAAGAGGAGAGGGCCAAGGACTGAACCCTGAGGGACCCCAATAGTGAGAGGAAGAGGGGGGGAAGTGGAGCCAGCAAATGATACACTGAAAGAGTGGTCAGAAAGATAGGAGGAGAGCCAGGAGAGAGCAGTGTCCTTTATACCAATGGATTGCAGCATAGAGAGTAGGAGCTGATGGTGAACAGTGTCAAAAGCTGCAGAGAGGTCAAGGAGAATAAGCAGAGAGTAGTCACCATTATGTTTTGCCGTCAGGAGGTCATTGGTCACCTTGATGAGGCCAATTTCTGTAGAGTGAAGGGGGCGGAAACCAGACTGTAATGGATCTAGAAGAGAGTGAGCGGAGAGGTAACGGGTAAGGCGGGAATAGACCAGGCGCTCCAGGAGTTTAGAGATGAAGGGGAGATTGGAGACTGGTCTGTAGTTATTTGTTCAGGTTGGGTCTAGAGAAGTTTTCTTTAGTAATGGAGTAATGATCGAGTGTTTGAAGGAGGAGGGAAGATGCCAGAAGAGAGGGAGAGATTGAAGATTTTCATTAGATGAGTGGTGACAACCAGAGAGAGACTGAAGTAGCTGTGAGGGAATGGGGTCAGCAGTGCATGAGATGGGACGAGAGGAAGAGAAGAGCCTGGAGAATTCTTGTTCTGTGACTGGGTCAAATGTGAAGAGTGTGGGGTAGAATGGGCGTGGCAGCGCTTTGAGGCTTTGAGCTAATTTCCTGTCGGATGTTTTCTATTTTCTGCATAAAGAAAGAAGCCAGATCATCAGCACAGAGGTCAGTGATAGGGGCCTGCACTTTAGGTCTGAGGAGAGAGTGAAAGGTGTCAAAGAGATAGATAGATAGATAGATAGATAGATAGATAGATAGATAGATAGATAGATAGATAGATAGATAGAAAACAGAAAAAAAACTGCACAGCACTCACAGACTAATGTGAACCGGTGCCAGCAGGGCTGCTGGATCAAATAACTAGAAACAAAATACTCTGCAGCACTCAGCTACTACCAATGATGTACATATGCTAACAAGCTATATATATACGAGAAAAAAGTTTAAAAACTTACGTTTTTTTCAAAAAACTCAAAATCTTATCTTTTTATTTCTGAAGTTCTTGGTACACACATTGGCCAATGTCTGTTTGCTCATCAACTGCGACAAAGTGACTTCAGGTCTGATGAGTCCTAACGCTGACATCCCTGTCCTCCTTGTCCACCCCCACTTCTCAGTGGGCAGACTCCATCTCGACCCTAGATCACCTGTGGTCAATAAGGGTGCAAATTGCAGCATGGAGCCAGCCACTCCATAAGATACAAAACAGAAAAAAAAACTGCAGATTTTGAGTTTTTTGAAAAAAACGTAAGTTTTTAAACTTTTTTCTCGTATATATATAGCTTGTTAGCATATGTACATCATTGGTAGTAGCTGAGTGCTGCAGAGTATTTTTTTCTAGTTATTTGATCCAGCAGCCCTGCTGGCACCGGTTCACATTAGTCTGTGAGTGCTGTGCAGTTTTTTTTTTCTGTTTTGTATCTTATGGAGTGGCTGGCTCCATGCTGCAATTTGCACCCTTATTGACCACAGGTGATCTAGGGTCGAGATGGAGTCTGCCCACTGAGAAGTGGGGGGTGGACAAGGAGGGCAGGGATGTCAGCGTTAGGACTCATCAGACCTGAAGTCACTTTGTCGCAGTTGATGAGCAAACAGACATTGGCCAATGTATGTACCAAGAACTTCAGAAATAAAAAGATAAGATTTTGAGTTTTTTGAAAAAAACGTAAGTTTTTAAACTTTTTTCTCGTATATATATAGCTTGTTAGCATATGTACATCATTGGTAGTAGCTGAGTGCTGCAGAGTATTTTTTTCTAGTTATTTGATCCAGCAGCCCTGCTGGCACCGGTTCACATTAGTCTGTGAGTGCTGTGCAGTTTTTTTTTTCTGTTTTGTATCTTATGGAGTGGCTGGCTCCATGCTGCAATTTGCACCCTTATTGACCACAGGTGATCTAGGGTCGAGATGGAGTCTGCCCACTGAGAAGTGGGGGGTGGACAAGGAGGGCAGGGATGTCAGCGTTAGGACTCATCAGACCTGAAGTCACTTTGTCGCAGTTGATGAGCAAACAGACATTGGCCAATGTATGTACCAAGAACTTCAGAAATAAAAAGATAAGATTTTGAGTTTTTTGAAAAAAACGTAAGTTTTTAAACTTTTTTCTCGTATATATATAGCTTGTTAGCATATGTACATCATTGGTAGTAGCTGAGTGCTGCAGAGTATTTTTTTCTAGTTAGATAGATAGATAGATAGATAGACAGACAGACAGACAGACAGACAGACAGAAAGATAGATAGATAGATAGATAGATAGATAGATAGATAGATAGATAGATAGATAGATAATGCATGGATAATATGGCCACTTTACACACACCAATTTCTGTGTCCAACTTCTGAACAGATCTCTGGTTGCAGTGAAATTATAGACACATTGTTACATTTGTACACAGCCACAAAATGGAGCAATGTGTCCATGATTTCACTGCAACCAGTAAGTTGTTCAGAAGTTGGACACAGAAGTTGGTGTGTGTAAAGCGGCCCATAGATATATGACAGATAGATAGATATAGATAGATAGAGAGATAATATATATGATTATTTATTTATTTATATAGCGCTATTAATTCCATAGATACATAATAAATAGAGAGATAGATTATAGATAGATGATAGGCGGGCGTCACACGCTATGATATATGCAAACATATCGCTGGAGAGTGCCTGATTTGGCATCGCTCCTACGACATCTTTGCGTGTGACAGGTCGATCTGACTAGCGATAAGTGATCAGATCGTTATATACAGATATGAGATCCGGACCCCACATCAGACGATGTCGATCATGCAATCTGCTGTATCGTTCTGTGTGACACCGCCATAACCGATCTCCTGACCGATTTCACCTATTCACAACATTGACAAGTATCAGTCGCTGGTTGTGTGAACGATCCCTGCACGTAACATCGTTGCTGCGTCCTGAACATTAACTACACATGTGACACCTCACTGACGATGTGTCCACAACTGCACACCACTGACATCGTTATTGAGTTCCCACACAAAATCGTAGTGTGTGACGCCCACCATAGAGTTAGAAAAATAGGTAATAGATGGATAGAGATAGATAGATGATAGATAGATAGATAGATAGATAGATAGATAGATAGATAGATAGATGGATAGATGGATAGATGGATAGATGGATAGATGGATAGATGGATAGATAGAGAGATAGAGAGATAGATAGACAGATAGACAGATAGACAGATAGATAGATAGATAGATAGATAGATAGATAGATAGATGGAGAGATGGAGAGATAGATAGATAGATAGATAGATAGATAGATAGATAGATAGATAGATAGATAGATAGATAGATAGATAGATAGATAGAGCAACATTTCCTCTCTTTTTTACACCCAGCACAGTATGGCGGCACTTTGCTCAGTTGGCGATTTTTCACATGATGAAAATGGGATTTTTTTAGGACGCTGACAAAATCCAGGAGGTGCCGGTAATGAATATCTGTCTAGTGTGTCAGCCGAGCTTCATTGGCCTTAATTAAATAAGTGCTTAGAGGACGTGGTCTTGTAAATTGTACAAGTAGCTGAGCAGGCAGTAAGTATAGGCCGCACAGTTATATATTGAGGATATTGGGGCTGCCGTTACTCCTGGGTGGGTTTATTTGGGAGGGTGGTCACTAATTTATTTAATGTCATGTGATGCTGGAAGTGATTTAATACAGATGAGCGGGTGACATTTTCCTCCCGGATGCCTTACACAATTAATTCTAGGGGACCCATAGCTAGGATTACATTAGCTCCTGATTCGTTATAGGGCCAGATTTTGACATCCCTGGCTTAAAGGTACAGGTTGTTTTTCTATCCTCACCCGCGGGAATGTCTTTGCTTTGCATTAATTTGGTTCTTCTATAGAGGAGTTCTATATTTATATTTATTATAGGACTAATAAGGGCTGGACCTATAGATATTTCACTTATATTCACCCTCTTGAACATTGATGTCTCACAATAAGGACCTGCTGGATACAGTGAGCTGCAATGTTATCTAGGAGGATTTTCTCTGCCTAAAAACCTTAATAGTTTTCTTTATCAAAAATACATTTTCCTCCTATATATAGAGCTTTAGTTCTACATACCAGAACAGAGGGTTACTTGAAGTCTGTCCCTGGATCTTTTTCAGCGGATGTGCGCTGTATCAGCTGCGGCACCTTGGAAATACCATAGCCTTTGGGTTGATAGCTGAGCCTAAGCTTCTCCAATAGTCTTGGGGTCCCAGTGCTCCTGTTCTTCGGCCTAGTCCCTCAACTGCCTGTGACTGGCAATGGATACAAGCCCCACGGGTGCCTCTGGGACCCCCTCTTCCTCCTGTAGCACCCTGGTTCTCTCCTTCTGCTCCTCAGTCAGACCTTAGGATGAGCTCCCACTGGCTCCAGTCCTCTGGACACTTCGCTCAAGTTCTTACTCCTCTTCTGACAGGCTTCTTTCCTCTAGCTTCCCTCCAACTCTACAGACTTCTAGATCTTTCCTTGTTCTATTTATGCCCTCTGTCACGTGTCCCATGTCATCTACATGTGTTCTTCCTGACTTCACTCCTTCCCAGGTGCTCCCTCTAACTACTTCCTCTCCACCCATCCCCACTACCCTGGTTCCTCCTTCCAGACAGGATCAGGGACTGTGCTCTCCTGTAGGAGCAATATCGCCCTAACCCTGACCTGGACCTAGTGTAGTGCGTAGCCTAAGTGTCCCGATACCTGTCTTTACTCCCTACCTGAGAGTGGGGTACTACACCTCAACAGGGGCACAGTACCGCTGTGGGGACGGGATACGCAAGGGCACCACATAATAGTTAAACATTAGTGATGTGTGGCACCCCTGAGGTTCGGTGTCCACTATGGTTCTGCACCAATCTAATAGGTGTGGCATCATGCGCATGGGTAAGAGAGGAAAGCTTTGCTGTGACCCCCAACACACACCTAACACTATCCAAACTCCAGGCCAGGGAGATGATGGGTGGAAGAGACTCACAGACCAGTCCCAATCTACTGGCTGGAGGGAAGAGTCAGGTTAGAGGTGGGAAGCAGTAAAGGAAAGAGTTCTAGAGAAGTTGGTGAAAGACCAGGACACTTGTGGGTCAGCTGCGATTCCAAGCCTGAGGACCCGAATCTGCAGCCGGCTGTACAGCTGGGCAGAGGAACTAACTGCAGCAAGGGTACCAGCCCCAATTCAGTCTGGATATCTTCACAGGACCAGCCGAGAAACTGGAGGTCACTAGGCTGCATGTACAGTGACTACCATTGTGGACCCTCCAAGGCTAAGGAACTACATAGGGTTAAGAGGACTAGCAAGGCAGTCGCTCAGAGGACCTGCAGTCACCTGCCTACTGAGACTGGCAACTACGGAAACCAGGAGGACAAGGGGTAGCAGTGTCAGAGAGAAGAGAGTAGCAAGGAAGGCCATATTTCCTGTGTCACAACAAAGAGGACTTTGATCACCTATGAGCTGGTCAGACTGCAATCCAGGCAAATACACTACTCTGGCTTGGATATGCCTGCATCAGCAACAGAGTCAATTAAAGGGGTAAGAACTGCAAAGCCCTGTGTGTTGTTTGGACCTTGCTGCGCCCTTCTGCACCCTCAATGCCTTCAGCTACTACAACCACCATCATCATCACTTTACCACCTTTTAAACCCCAGGGGACCGCTCCATCTGAGGGGAGTGTTCCATCTAGCTGCTTGACCATCTACCCCCTGGAAACTACCATATGCAGTGCTGGTCATCCCTGACCAGAAACTTCAGATGGCATCACAACAAGCTTTCCCCCTTATAACGTTCCCCATTAATGTGTCCGGAATGGGCCATGACCTCTGGGACCGCCACAGTGACTACTGAACCGTCTGACTCCGAATAGTTAAGTACCCTGGCCCGACGATCACGACAGATGATTGAGCTCTGTCATACTCGGGTGTTCGGTGCTTGTAACAAGCAGTTGAAATGGTCAGATGGGGGCAACTCATGCAACGATTATAATGGAAATCAATGGGGAACTAGAGCATTTTCCCAACAAAATTTCCCAGAAAATTGCTCTTTTCCCAGCTGTGAGTTATTCAAAATATGTGGTTTACTGATTCAACGCGTTTCGAAGCCACATTGCTTCTTTATCAGTGTACTTCGACGTCTCGATCCTGTACCCTCCAACATTGAACTGACAGGCTCTCCCCACCACAGACCACTCAATAACAGTCAGCAACGTTCATCATGGAGGGCTGTCGCTTCGATGTTGGATAGGACAGGATCGAGATGATGAAGGCAATGATAAGACGTGAGGCAGCTTCGAAACGCGTTGAATCTATAAACCATGTTGACCGGCAGCTGTGCGTTATCAAAAAGTGGTTTATTGACTCAACGCGTTTCATTCGAAGCTGTTTGACAATTCAACATCTGGATCCCCTCCACCATTGAACCAGCAGTCAGCAGCGTTCATCATAGAAGGCTATTGATTCGATGTTGCAGGGGACGGGATCAAGATGTTGAATTGACAAACAGCTGCGAAACGCGTTGATCAGTAACCCTCACTTTTTGAATAACACACAACATCATTATTGACCGGCAGCATTGAGGAGCCACTCATCGTTCTTCTCTCGTATTGGTATAGTGGGCACTTGGCCAAGGGCGTAACTACAACAGGTGCAGGGGTTGCAATTGCACCCGGGCCCTGGAGCCTAGGGGGCCCCAAAAAGTACCTTTGTCCTATAGAAAAAGACTAATGCTATTAAAGATTTGCAATAATTAGGAGCCCCATTGGAGCTTTGAGCTTGACGTTACGCCACTGCACTTGCCCATAGAATCTCTCCATCTGGAACCATTTTCCTTTGGGTTCCTGTTCTTATTTTTTTTCTACTGCAGTAATTATGACTGAATTAACGAGTTGATGCTAAAAACGCATTACCATTAATTATTAACAACCGCTATTACTGTAAAAGGAGATGCAGGAAATGGCTGATACATTAGATATAGAGACCGGTATCTGTCAGCATCCTCGCTCTGTCTCCTCTCCGCAGAAGCCGGACGGCCATCCTCTATCTCGCTGTCGGTGTGACGCGGCTGCCTCCATCCTTGGTTACTGCAGCTCGATAAAAACAACTTTCAGCGCTGGCACTTTTCTATCTTTTATCTGATTTGTAATATAAACATCCGGATTTGAGTCATCGAAGAACAATCAGTCCTGAGAAGTCAATAATAAACCCTGACTTCACTGTACTCCAATGTGGACTCATGATAAATAAAGCAGTATTATAGTAGTTATATTCTTGTACATAGGGACAGTATTATAGTAGTTATATTCTTGTACATAGGGCAGTATTATAGTAGTTATATTCTTGTATATAGGAGCAGTATTATAGTAGTTATATTCTTGTACATAGGAGCAGTATTATAGTAGTTATATTCTTGTACATAGGAGCAGTATTATAGTAGTTATATTCTTGTACATAGGAGCAGTATTATAGTAGTTATATTCTTGTATATAGGAGCAGTATTATAGTAGTTATATTCTTGTACATAGGGGCAGTATTATAGTAGTTATATTCTTGTACATAGGAGCAGTATTATAGTAGTTATATTCTTGTACATAGGAGCAGTATTATAGTAGTTATATTCGTGTACATAGGGGCAGTATTATAGTAGTTATATTCTTGTACATAGGAGCAGTATTATAGTAGTTATATTCTTGTACATAGGAGCAGTATTATAGTAGTTATATTCTTGTACATAGGGGCAGTATTATAGTAGTTATATTCTTGTATATAGGAGCAGTATTATAGTAGTTATATTCTTGTACATAGGAGCAGTATTATAGTAGTTATATTCTTGTACATAGGGGCAGTATTATGGTAGTTATATTCTTGTAGATAGGGGCAGTATTATAGTAGTTATATTCTTGTACATAGGGGCAGTATTATAGTAGTTATATTCTTGTACATAGGGGCAGTATTATGGTAGTTATATTCTTGTACATAGGAGCAGTATTATAGTAGTTATATTCTTGTACATAGGAGCAGTATTATAGTAGTTATATTCTTGTTCATAGGGGCAATATTATAGTAGTTATATTCTTGTACATAGGAGCAGTATTATAGTAGTTATATTCTTGTACATAGGAGCAGTATTATAGTAGTTATATTCTTGTAGATAGGGGCAGTATTATAGTAGTTATATTCTTGTACATAGGGGCAGTATTATAGTAGTTATATTCTTGTACATAGGGCAGTATTATGGTAGTTATATTCTTGTACATAGGAGCAGTATTATGTAGTTATATTCTTGTACATAGGAGCAGTATTATAGTATTATATTCTTGTACATAAGGGGCAGTATTATAGTAGTTATATTCTTGTACATAGGGCAGTATTATAGTAGTTATATTCTTGTATATAGGAGCAGTATTATAGTAGTTATATTCTTGTACATAGGGCAGTATTATAGTAGTTATATTCTTGTACATAGGAGCAGTATTATAGTAGTTATATTCTTGTACATAGGAGCAGTATTATAGTAGTTATATTCTTGTACATAGGGGGCAGTATTATGGTAGTTATATTCTTGTACTAGGAGCAGTATTATAGTAGTTATATTCTTGTACATAGGAGCAGTATTATAGTAGTTATATTCTTGTACATAGGAGCAGTATTATAGTAGTTATATTCTTGTAATAGGGGCAGTATTATAGTAGTTATATATTCTTGTACATAGGGGCAGTATTATAGTAGTTATATTCTTGTACATAGGGGCAGTATTATGTAGTTATATTCTTGTACATAGGAGCAGTATTATAGTAGTTATATTCTTGTTCATAGGGGCAGTATTATAGTAGTTATATTCTTGTACATAGGGGCAGTATTATAGTAGTTATATTCTTGTAAAATAGGGGCAGTATTATAGTAGTTATATTCTTGTACATAGGGGCAGTATTATAGTAGTTATATTCTTGTATATAGGGGCAGTATTATAGTAGTTATATTCTTGTACATAGGGGCAGTATTATAGTAGTTATATTCTTGTATTAGGGGCAGTATTATAGTAGTTATATTCTTGTACATAGGGGCAGTATTATAGTAGTTATATTCTTGTTATAGGAGCAGTATTATAGTAGTTATATTCTTGTACATAGGGGCAGTATTATAGTAGTTATATTCTTGTAATAGGGGCAGTATTATAGTAGTTATATTCTTGTACATAGGGGCAGTATTATAGTAGTTATATTCTTGTACATAGGAGGCAGTATTATAGTAGTTATATTCTTGTATATAGGGGCAGTATTATAGTAGTTATATTCTTGTAATAGGGCAGTATTATAGTAGTTATATTCTTGTACATATGGGCAGTATTATAGTAGTTATATTCTTGTACATAGGGCAGTATTATAGTAGTTATTTTCTTGTATATAGGGGCAGTATTATAGTAGTTATATTCTTGTACATAGGGGCAGTATTATAGTAGTTATATTCTTGTATATAGGGGACAGTATTATAGTAGTTATATTCTTGTACATAGGGGCAGTATTATAGTAGTTAATTCTTGTGATATGGAGCAGTATTATAGTAGTTATATTCTTGTACATAGGGGCAGTATTATAGTAGTTATATTCTTGTGCATAGGGCAGAATTATAGTAGTTATATTCTTGTACATAGGGGCAGTATTATAGTAGTTATATTCTTGTACATAGGGCAGTATTATAGTAGTTATATTCTTGTACATATGGGCAGTATTATAGTAGTTATATTTTTGTACATAGGGCAGTATTATAGTAGTTATTATTCTTGTAATATGGGGCAGTATTATAGTAGTTATATTCTTGTATATAGGGGCAGTATTATAGTAGTTATATTCTTGTATATAGGGTCAGTATTATAGTAGTTATATTCTTGTACATATGGGCAGTATTATAGTAGTTATATTCTTGATAAGGGCAGTATTATAGTAGTTATATTCTTGTATATAGGGCAGTATTATAGTAGTTATATTCTTGTACATAGGAGCAGTATTATAGTAGTTATATTCTTGTATATAGGAGCAGTATTATAGTAGTTATATTCTTGTATATAGCGAGCAGTATTATAGTAGTTATATTCTTGTACATAGGGGCAGTATTATAGTAGTTATATTCTTGTATATAGGGGCAGTATTATAGTAGTTATATTCTTGTATATCATGCCTATGTATGAGAAATAGAATTCACCAATGACTGTGCCTGTGTGTGAATGGTCCTCTGTTCTGGTATCACTATCATGTGCAGCGGCCATTGCCAATGACGTAAGAAGTCAAATGTTATCGATGCACATAATCCAGAATAATTAGTGACAGAGGGTCAGTGTGTGAGTAATAGGCCGTGTTCCTGTCACACTGTCGTGTCCCGGGGGCTCAGGCACAATACCGCAGTCACCATTGCTACTGATGGGAGGCCGCCAACACCAGGAATCTGGAAACAAACAGGAATTTATTTCCGCTGCACACGACAAACCGTCTGACAACACATGATAGGGAGACCGTGACAGCTTAAATCACCCTCCATGTGACTGATCTGTCCCCCGGTGGTGGATGGGTCATCACTCTGCAGAATATACTGTATACACAGTACTGGCTGAAGGGGCCACATGGCAGAATTATGTTTGCTGATTATTATTATTTATTTTTCTAGTGCTATTTATTCCATCTTATTCTTATTTATGTTATACTAAAAATTTCTGCACTAATGAAACTGCAAGATTCTCAGAATTTACAATTCAATGATTGATTAAAGATTATTGATGAGCGGATCCGTGGATATTCAGTTATTGAATTCGCCTGGACCAAAAAAAAATCTAGCACAGGAACTGAACTTGACTTGAACTTCTCCCTGGATAACAAACCCCATATAAGTCGGTGGGGACGAGGAGTGCTGTGCTGTAAAATGGTGGTAGTACAGGCTGGGGGCCACTAAAGGAAACAAAATGGGGGTAAGAGCGGGACAGTTATACTTACCATGCTTCCCGGAAGATAACACTGCAGTCAGACTATTTCAAGATTTAGGAATATTCACTGCTTCCCCCGCCCACCCTCTGTGTCAGTGTCTCTGATTGGTTGCAGACTACTATACACAGCCCCCGCCCTCTCTGTCTGTGTCTGTGATTGGTTGCAGACTGCTATACACAGCCCCCGCCCTCTCTGTCTGTGTCTGTGATTGGTTGCAGACTACTATACACAGCCCCCGCCCTCTCTGTCTGTGTCTGTGATTGGTTGCAGACTGCTATATACGCCCCCGCCCTCTCTGTCTGTGTCTGTGATTGGTTGCAGACTGCTGTATACGCCCCGCCTTCTGTGTCTGTGATTGGTTGCAACATATAAAAAATAAATAAAAAGTTTAAAATCCTTGGTGTGGGTTCCCGCCCTATTTCTAATGATAAGCACAGGTAAAAGAGACAACTACGGGCTGCAACCCCCAGCAGTCTGCTTTACAGTGGCTGGATATCAAAACAGCTCGAGTTTTCTCACCACTATTAAAGATACATTTATGAAACTCACATAACAATGACTCTACTATGTGCTGATGATTATTTTGGAGGCTTAAAGTGACTAATTATAGCCACATACTTCAGTAACCTTATAACAGGACCTTATATTCGCCAAATCCTGTCATTGTGGCTTAATGCCGCCACCTCCATAAAAATAAACAATATAATCTGAAATTATGAAAGAAACCCTATAAGAATTCATGAATAGTTCTAGTTCTGTAACTTATCAGCTTATCTTTATTTTCGGAGATTCTTCAAATTCTAGAAATAAGATCAGAACAAACCAAAATGTCAAGAGATAAATTATGTGACCAAGAGGCCACATAAGGAACTGCAGCCAGGTAGGAAGGAGACAGTTTGCACCACAAACACCCTCACAGACATCCCACACACCACTAGAGTGCAGCACCCAACCCGGAGCCCGGGACTCTGGGTGGGCAAAGGGTGGTGGGTTTAAGAACAGTGGGTGGGGCAGCATGCAGGTCAGGTGACAGATGGTAGATATAGAGGAAGGAGAGGGGGGTCAGTGGGCAGAGTAGGTGAGCAGCCAAGACACGGAGTAGGCCGAGGGTGCCGAGCTGAACAGACCAGCAGTAGACCAGCAGCAGGCTGGGAAGCTAAGACCGAGCGGAAAAGACCAGAGTAGGACACAGTGAGCCGAGCAGAAAGAAGGAAGCACACGTTCTGGAGGAGTGGGGTTGATGGGATGCAGAATCCGAAGTGCCAGTGAAACCACAAGAGAAAACACAGCCATAGCCAGCACCCCAGGAGTGTGAGGAAGAGAGGACCAGCAGTACTGGGTCCTAGGAATACGGCAGCACTGACCAACTCCCAGCGGAGTAGCCTTCCATATTGAGACCAGAGTCACACAGATCAGGAGGGAGCCTGATTGTGCCTTGCGGGAGAGGACTATTGGAGGCTAGGCGAATGAGAGTGTCGGCTCTGAAGGGGACCGAAGATTTACCCGGTATCCACAGATTACCGACGGGGAGCCCCAACTCTAGGTTGGAGTTCCCACCCAAAGGACAGGCAGCTCAGTGGCGACCACGAGGACCCACAAGAGTCCGAGCTACCGCTACACTGTCCGGAGAACACAGAGAGACGAGAATAGAAGCCTGGAAAGGGAAAGATAGAGAGAGTGAGGGGTCGCAGAGTAACAACCTGGCTGCAGGAAGTTTAAAGGAACCCGGAGGGGAAAGTCTGTAACCCGTGTAAGAAGTGAACTGTAACCTGAACTGTTGTACTGAGAGAACTGCAAGTAAACTGGTGAACCCTGCTTCTGACTCCCTTGTATGATTATCTGCAACCAGAACTATATGAAACCAATGCTTCCTTACCTGTGACTAAATTCTTCCAGCAGACAGCAGAAAGTTTCCACCTGGAGAGCCACAGCCTGTCAGCTCTGGACGCTGGCTGGAAGAAGGCTGCAGCAGCAGGAAAGTAAGTGAACTACACCTAATACAGCCAACAATCATACACTTCAACCATCACTGCCCCGGGGAACCCAGCTCTACCCGTGGAGAGCAATTCCATCTACAGCTGCCTAACATCTTCCCGGAGGTTCTGCAGCAGCAGTGGTCCCATCATTGACCACACACCATGGGTGGCGTCACAACAAACATGTATCCTTTGTACATATTCCCTTTTACTTGTGTGGGCCCGGGACATGGTCCGGACCAGGACCTCCATGACATCCACCCAGCAGCGACCCGGTCCGGTACCGAGTACCCGTCTCAGTGGGCTCAACATATTCTTGTACATAAGGGTATTATTATAGTAGTTATATTCTTGTACATAGGAGCAGGCCCCAGCAGTATATACAGCAGCCCCAGTGGTATACAGCAGCCTCCCCAGTGGTATATACAGGCCCCAGCAGTTTTACAGCAGCCTCCCCAGTGTTATATACAGGCCCCAGCAGTATTACAGCAGCCCCCAGTGGTTATACAGCAGCCCCAGTCGTATGTACAGACCCCAGAGTATACAGCAGCCTCCCCAGTGTTATATACAGACCCGCAGTATGACAGCAGCCCAGTGGATTACAGCAGCCTCCCCAGTGGTATATACAGCCCCCAGTATATACAGCAGCCCCAGTGGTATACAGCAGCCCCAGTGGTATATACAGCAGCCTCCCCAGTGGTATATACATCAGCTCCCCAGTGGTATATACAGCAGCCTCAGTGGTATATACAGGCCCAGTGGTATACACAGGCCCCAGTGGTATACACAGGCCCCAGTGGTATATACAGGCCCCAGTGGTGTATGTACAGGCCCCAGTGGTATACAGGGCCCCCCCTTGCTGCCGCACACCTGTAAAGTAATACATCATTATACTAATCACTGTCGCTGTCACCACCGCTCTGAAAAAGCACTCCTCCGGGTCTTCATGCTTCCTCCTGCTTCTTCCTGCTTGTGACCAGTGGGCGCAGGCAATGACGTCATTGCCTGCGCGACAGAGGAGGAAGCATGAAGAAGCATGAAGACCCGGAGGAGCGCGGTTTCAGAGCGGTGGCGACAGCGACAGGGATAAGTATAATGATGTATTACTTTACAGGTGTGCGGCAGCAAGGGGGGCCCTGTATACCGATGGGGGGGGGAGGGCGGCCTGTATACTGTATACACCTATGACTCGTGTATAAGCCGAGGGGGGGACTTTCAGCAAATTTTTTGTGCTGAGAAACTCGGCTTAAACACGAGTATATACGGTATATTCTTGTACATAGGGGAGTATTATAGTAGTTATATTCTTGTACATAGGAGCAGTATTATAGTAGTTATATTCTTGTACATAGGAGCAGTATTATAGTAGTTATATTCTTGTATATAGGGGCAGTATTACAGTAGTTATATTCTTGTACATAGTGGCAGTATTATAGTAGTTATATTCTTGTACATAGAGGCAGTATTATAGTAGTTATATTCTTGTACATAGGAGCAGTATTATAGTAGTTATATTCTTGTACATAGAGGCAGTATTATAGTAGTTATATTCTTGTATATTGGAGCAGTATTATAGTAGTTATATTCTTGTATATAGGGGCAGTATTACAGTAGTTATATTCTTGTACATAGAGGCAGTATTATAGTAGTTATATTCTTGTACATAGAGGCAGTATTATAGTAGTTATATTCTTGTACATAGGAGCAGTATTATAGTAGTTATATTCTTGTACATAGAGGCAGTATTATAGTAGTTATATTCTTGTATATTGGAGCAGTATTATAGTAGTTATATTCTTGTACATAGGAGCAGTATTATAGTAGTTATATTCTTGTACATAGGAGCAGTATTATAGTAGTTATATTCTTGTACATAAGAGCAGTATTATAGTAGTTATATTCTTGTACATAGAGGCAGTATTATAGTAGTTATATTCTTGTACATAGGAGCAGTATTATAGTAGTTATATTCTTGTATATAGGAGCAGTATTATAGTAGTTATATTCTTGTACATAGGAGCAGTATTATAGTAGTTATATTCTTGTATATAGGAGCAGTATTATAGTAGTTATATTCTTGTACATAGGAGCAGTATTATAGTAGTTATATTCTTGTACATAGGGGCAGTATTATAGTAGTTATATTCTTGTACATAGGAGCAGTATTATAGTAGTTATATTCTTGTACATACGGGCAGTATTATAGTAGTTATATTCTTGTACATAGGGGCAGTATTATAGTAGTTATATTCTTGTACATAGGGGCAGTAGTATAGTAGTTATATTCTTGTACATAGGAGCAGTATTATGGTAGTTACATTCTTGTACATAGGGGAGTTTTATAGTAGTTATATTCTTGTACATAGGGAGTTTTATAGTAGTTATATTCTTGTACATAGGGGAGTATTATAGTAGTTATATTCTTGTACATAGGGGAGTTTTATAGTAGTTATATTCTTGTACATAGGGGAGTATTATAGTAGTTATATTCTTGTACATAGGGGAGTATTATAGTAGTTATATTCTTGTACATAGGAGCAGTATTATAGTAGCTATATTCTTGCATATAGGGGCAGTATTATAGCAGTTATATTCTTGTACATAGGGACAGTATTATAGTAGTTATATTCTTGTACATAGGGGCAGTATTATAGTAGTTATATTCTTGTACATAGGGGGTAGCATTATAGTAGTTATATTCTTGTACATAGGGGCAGTATTATAGTACCGTATATACTTGTGTATAAGCCGACCCGTGTATAAGCCGACCCCCCTACTTTTGCCCCCAAAACCTGGGAAAACCTATTGACTCGTGCATAAGCCGAGGGTGGACCCCAGCACAGGTATACAGCCCCCAGCAGTGTGGTATACAGGCCCCCTCAGTGGTAGTATACAGCAGCCTCCCCAGTGGTAGTATACAGCAGCCTCCCCAGTGGTATATACAGCAGCCCCAGAGTTGTATACAGCAGCCCCAGAGCTGTATACAGCAGCCCCAGAGCTGTATACAGCAGCCCCAGAGGGGTATACAGCAGCCCCAGAGGGGTATATAGCAGCCCCAGAGGGGTATATAGCAGCCCCAGAGGGTTATACAGCAGCCCCAGAGGGTTATACAGCAGCCCCAGAGGGTATACAGCAGCCCCAGAGGGGTATATAGCAGCCCCAGAGGGGTGTTATAGCAGCCCCAGAGGGGTATATAGCAGCCCCAGAAAGGTATACAGCAGCCCCAGAGGGGTATACAGCAGCCCCAGAGGGGTATATAGCAGCCCCAGAGGGGTATACAGCAGCCCCAGCTGTATACAGCGGTACCCGGTTGTATACAGCCCCCTCCCCTGTGGTATACCGGGCCCCCCCTTGCTGGTGGCAACCTGTAAAGGAAGAAATCATTATACTTATCGTGTCGCTGCCGCCGCCGGCGCTCTGTCACCGTCCGTCACCGCGCTCTTCCTGGTCTTCAAGCTTCCTTCTCCGGCGCACAGACAATGACGTCATTTCCTGTGCGCCGGTTAAGGAAGCTTGAAGACCAGGAGGAGCGCGGTGACGGACGGTGACAGAGCGGTGGCGGCGGCAGCGACACGATAAGTATAATAATCTCTTCCTTTACAGGTTGCCACCAGCAAGGGGGGGCCCGGTATACCACGGGGGGGGGGCTGTATACAACCGGGTACCGTATATGAACTCGTGTATAAGCCGAGGGGGGACTTTTCAGCACATTTTTTGTGCTGAAAAACTCGGCTTATACACGAGTATATACGGTAGTTTTATTCTTGTACATAGGAGCAGTATTATAGTAGTTATATTCTTGTACGTAGGAGCAGTATTATAGTAGTTATATTCTTGTACATAGGGGCAGTATTATAGTAGTTATATTCTTGTATATAGGAGCAGTATTATAGTAGTTATATTCTTGTATATAGGGGCAGTATTATAGTAGTTATATTCTTGTACATAGGAGCAGTATTATAGTAGTTATATTCTTGTACATAGGAGCAGTATTATAGTAGTTATATTCTTGTACATAGGGGCAGTATTATAGTAGTTATATTCTTGTACATAGGGGCAGTATTATAGTAGTTATATTCTTGTATATAGGAGCAGTATTATAGTAGTTATATTCTTGTACATAGGAGCAGTATTATAGTAGTTATATTCTTGTACATAGGGGCAGTATTATAGTAGTTATATTATTGCATATAGAAGCAGTATTATAGTAGTTATATTCTTGTATATAGGGGCAGTATTATAGTAGTTATATTCTTGTATATAGGGGCAGTATTATAGTATCTATATTCTTGTATATAGGGGCAGTATTATAGTAGTTATATTCTTGTACATAGGAGGAGTATTATAGTAGTTATATTCTTGTACATAGGGGCAGTATTATAGTAGTTATATTCTTGTATATAGGAGCAGTATTATAGTAGTTATATTCTTGTACATAGGAGCAGTATTATAGTAGTTATATTCTTGTACATAGGGGCAGTATTATAGTAGTTATATTCTTGTACATAGGGGCAGTATTATAGTAGTTATATTCTTGCATATAGGAGCAGTATTATAGTAGTTATATTCTTGTCCATAGGAGCAGTATTATAGTAGTTATATTCTTGTACATAGGAGCAGTATTATAGTAGTTATATTCTTGTCCATAGGAGCAGTATTATAGTAGTTATATTCTTGTACATAGGAGCAGTATTATAGTAGTTATATTCTTGTACATAGGGGCAGTATTATAGTAGTTATATTCTTGTAAATAGGGGCAGTATTATAGTAGTTATATTCTTGTACATAGAAGCAGTATTATAGTAGTTATATTCTTGTATATAGGGGCAGTATTATAGTGGTTATATTCTTGTACATAGGAGCACTATTATAGTAGTTATATTCTTGTACATAGGGGCAGTATTATAGTAGTTATATTCTTGTACATAGGGGCAGTATTATAGTAGTTATATTCTTGTCCATGGGGGCAGTATTATAGTCGTTATATTCTTATACATATGGGCGCAGTGTTATTGAAGTTAAGGTACTGTACTCTATATTGTACTATGAGACAGTATTATAAAAGTTATTTTTTTTTAGAATGAGACAATAGTATAGTGGTTATCTTCTTTTATGTAGGGGCAGTACTATGTATTAAAACTGATGAGATAACAGCTAAGTATTGATTTCAATAGGAAGAAAGCTTTGTCTAACATGAAGACATCATTGTTATGCAATAAACTTAATATCCAATGAAGCTGTACATTGCTATTCTGTACAGAGCCCTGTACTAATCAAAGGAACATATTTGTTTATTATGTTCAATAGGATTTTATCATGTAGCACATACCCAGACTAAATAACATAGAGTAAATGCATCCAAGCTACAAACATAAAAGGTACATGTCCACGATCTACAATAGAGACATCGGACATGTGCATGTCAAAAGTATCCAAATAGGACTGATAATCATTTATCCTTGTAAAAGTCATATTATTATTATTGTTGTTGTTAACATTATCAATTTTTTTTTATTAATAGTATTTTTAAGTTTTAGTTTTATTATTAATATCATTATTAATAATATTATTATTTTATTACTAGTCAAAGTATTTTGTTGTATTGTTTTTATTATTTATATCATTATTTTTATTGTTATTATTATTATTTTAAGTTATTATTATTTTTATTAGTAGTATTTTTTAGTCTTTTTTATTTTTAATATTATTTTATTAGTAGTGGTTTTTATTATTATTATTATTATTGTTATTATTGTTATTTTAAATTATTATTATTAGTAGTAGTAGAAGTAGTATTTTTATTATTAATATTTTTATTACTATTATAATCATTATTAATATTATTTTATTAGTAGTTGTAGTATTTTTAGTAATATTTTTATTATTATTTATATCATTTTTTATTATTATCATATTATATTATTATATTATTATTATATTATTTTAAATGATTATTATTTTAGTAGTATTTTTAGTAGTTTTTATTATTAATATAATTGTTATTAATATTGTTTTATTAGTAGTTGTAGTGTTTTTTATGTTTGTTTTTAATTATATTATTTTAAATTATTAGTAGTAGTAGTTGTATTTTTTATTATTAATATTTTTATTATTAATATCGTCATTATTAATATTATGTTATTAGTTGTCATAGTATTTTTTAGTATTATTTTTATTATTATTAATATCATTTTGGTATTATTATTTTTAATTATTATTATTTTTTATTAGTAGTAATTTTAGTAGGTTTGTTTAATAATAATATCATTATTATTATTTTATTCATACTCATAAAATTTTTATTATAGTTTGTATTATTATTATTATTATTATTATTATTATTATTTTAAATTATTATTATTAGTAGTAGTAGAAGTAGTATTTTTATTATTAATATTTTTATTACTATTATAATCATTATTAATATTATTTTATTAGTAGTTGTAGTATTTTTAGTAATATTTTTATTATTATTTATATCATTTTTTATTATTATCATATTATATTATTATATTATTATTATATTTTTTAAAATTATTATTATTTTAGTAGTATTTTTAGTAGTTTTTATTATTAATATAATTGTTATTAATATTGTTTTATTAGTAGTTGTAGTGTTTTTTATGATTGTTTTTAATTATATTATTTAAAATTATTAGTATTTTTATTATTAATATTTTTATTATTAATATCATCATTATTAATATTATGTTATTAGTTGTCATAGTATTTTTTAGTATTATTTTTATTATTATTAATATCATTTTGGTATTATTATTTTTAATTATCATTATTTTTATTAGTAGTAATTGTAGTAGTTTTGTTTAATAATAATATCATTATTATTATTTTATTCATACTCATAAAATTTTTATTATAGTTTGTATTATTATTATTATTACTAATATTATTTTAAATTATTATTCTTTTTTAATTAGTAGTATTTTGTAGTAGTTTGTTATAATTAATATCATTATTATTATTTTATTAGTAGTCATAGTATTTTTTATTATAGTTGTTATTATTATTATTGTTGCTAATATTATATTAAATTATTATTATCATTTTGATTAATAGTATTTTTTATTATAGTTGTTGTTATTATTATTACTAATATTATTTTAAATTATTATTATCATTTTTATTTGTAGTATTGTTTTATTATTAATATTTTTATTATTATCATTATTTTGAATATTAGTATTTTATTAGTAGTCGTAGTAGTTTTTTATTACTATTAATATTAATGTGTCCTACTGACACAGCGGCTGTGAGCTTAGCCCTTTCCGTGAGCTCCTGTGCGGCTTCGGATGGGTAGAGATGGGTCCCCTAGAGCTTTATTGGGGAGCTGTCTGCCAGGTGAACTTTTGTTCTCCCACCATGGAAAAGTGAAGTGTAATCTGCTCTGCAGACATGAGAGAAAGCAGAGAGGAGGGAAGGACCGGGGGCCTCTGACTATGTAAACCTGGTTTGTATGAATATCAGCTGTTCTGGGCCGGGGGCCAAGAGTCGATTAAGGCCAGCTGAAAGAGCAGAGAACTTGTCAGGATATGGGGCTGGATCCCCCGTGTTGAGTCTATGGGAGCCCACGTGGTGCGATGCGGCTGACGTCACGGGCGGCTTGTGTACCATCTTGGTGATATACCAGCTCGCTCCTGCTTTTCCAATTAAAACAAGTGTTTGCAGCTGTTTTGGTTATTTCTATCTTGTAATAATGGAGACGTGGGAGAGGGGAACGTTGTTATGTTCCCAATATTAAAGCTATCAGTACTCCTAATCTATTCCTTCCGTGGCCTTTTTAGAACTAAACAGGATGTGATTCTGAATTCCTGACATCAATAAGGAAGCGTTTTACACAGGTTTTACTAATAGGCGATCAGAGCTTCGCCCCTGTTATTCTGTAATGATGACATCATGGCCAGTTTTCTTATGATGACATCATCATTCCAGCCATGGCTTCCAGTATCACCTGTACGCTGATGACACTCAGATCTACCTCTCTGGCCCAGATGTCACCTCTCTGCTGTCCAGAATCCCGGAGTGTCTATCAGCCATATCCTCCTCCTTCTCCTCTCACTATCTAAAGCTCAACATAGACAAATCAGAATTTATTATCACTTGATCTGTCTATCATGGTAAATTACATCACACTTTGCCCTGTACTGGAGGTCCACTGCCTCGGAGTAACCCTTGACTCTGCCTTGTCCTTCAAACTTCACATCCACACTCTCGCCACCTCCTGTCGCCTCCAGCTCAAAAGTATTTCCAGAATCCATCCTTTTCTCAACCTTCAATCTACTAAACTACTAGTGCACACCCTCGTCATCTCCCGCCTTGATTACTGCAACCTCCTCCTCTATGTCCTACCTACTAACATTCTCATACCTCTCCACTATGTCCTTAACTCTACTGCCCAACTAATCCCCCTCTCACCTCTATATTCCCCCACTTCTTCCCTCAAAAAATCCTTCCATTGGCTCCCAATTCCCCATCGAATCCAGGTAAAACTACTAACACTGACCTACAAAGGTCCATAAACTATTCCCTCTCTATATTTGAACTAAACATCCTCCCCACATAATCTTCAGTTCTCCCAAGACCTCCTCCTCTCCTTCACACTTATTCATTCCTCAATCAACCGCCTCCAGGATTTCTCCCGAATATCCCCCATCCTCTAGAATTTTACACCTCAACATGTCTGATTGTCCACCACAATCGGATCCTTCAGACAGAACCTGAAAATCCATCTCTTAAAGAAAGCTACAGCCTGCAAAGACCAGGGTGCCACCTCACCACCACCAGAGCTGCCGCCTCACTACCACCAGAGCTGCCACCTCACCACCACCAAAGCTGCCGCCTCACCACCACCAGAGCTGCCACCTCACCACCACTGGAGCTGCCACCTCACCACCACCAGAGCTGCCACCTCACCACCACCAGAGCTGCCGCCTCACTACCACCAGAGCTGCCACCTCACCACCACCAAAGCTGCCGCCTCAACACCACCAGAGCTGCCGCATCACCACCACCAGAGCTGCCACCTCACCACCACCAGAGCTGCCACCTCACCACCACCAGAGCTGCCACCTCACCACCACCAGAGCTGCCACCTCACTACCACCAGAGCTGCCACCTCACCACCACCAAAGCTGCCGCCTCAACACCACCAGAGCTGCCGCATCACCACCACCAGAGCTGCCACCTCACCACCACCAAAGCAGCCACCTTACCACCACTGGAGCTGCCACCTTGCCACTATCAGAGCAGTCACCTCACCAGCACTGAAGCTGCCACCTCACCACCATTGGAGCTGCCACCTCACCACAACCGGAGCTGCCATCTCACCAGCACTGGAGCTGCCACCTCACCAGTACTAAAGCTGCCACCTCAGCACCACCAGAGCTCTCACCTCACCACCACCAGAGCTGCCACCTCACCACCACCAGAGCTGCCGCCTCACTACCACCAGAGCTGCCACCTCACCACCACCAAAGCTGCCGCCTCAACACCACCAGAGCTGCCGCATCACCACCACCAGAGCTGCCACCTCACCACCACCAGAGCAGCTGCCTCACCACCACCAGAGCTGCCACCTCACCACCACCAGAGCTGCCACCTCACTACCACCAGAGCTGCCACCTCACCACCACCAAAGCTGCCGCCTCAACACCACCAGAGCTGCCGCATCACCACCACCAGAGCTGCCACCTCACCACCACCAAAGCAGCCACCTTACCACCACTGGAGCTGCCACCTTGCCACTATCAGAGCAGTCACCTCACCAGCACTGAAGCTGCCACCTCACCACCATTGGAGCTGCCACCTCACCACAACCGGAGCTGCCATCTCACCAGCACTGGAGCTGCCACCTCACCAGTACTAAAGCTGCCACCTCAGCACCACCAGAGCTCTCACCTCACCACCACCAGAGCTGCCACCTCACCACCACCAGAGCTGCCGCCTCACTACCACCAGAGCTGCCACTCTCACCACCACCAAAGCTGCCGCCTCAACACCACCAGAGCTGCCGCATCACCACCACCAGAGCTGCCACCTCACCACCACCAGAGCAGCTGCCTCACCACCACCAGAGCTGCCACCTCACCACCACCAGAGCTGCCACCTCACTACCACCAGAGCTGCCACCTCACCACCACCAAAGCTGCCGCCTCAACACCACCAGAGCTGCCGCATCACCACCACCAGAGCTGCCACCTCACCACCACCAAAGCAGCCACCTTACCACCACTGGAGCTGCCACCTTGCCACTATCAGAGCAGTCACCTCACCAGCACTGAAGCTGCCACCTCACCACCATTGGAGCTGCCACCTCACCACAACCGGAGCTGCCATCTCACCAGCACTGGAGCTGCCACCTCACCAGTACTAAAGCTGCCACCTCAGCACCACCAGAGCTCTCACCTCACCACCACCAGAGCTGCCATCTCAGCACCACCGGAGCTGCCGCCTCACCATCACCAGAGATGCCACCTCACCACCATTGGAGCAGGCACCCCACCATGACCAAAGCTGATGCAACTCCCAACCTACTGTCTCCCCCCATTATTCTGTAGAATATAAACTCCTGAGAGCAGGGTCCTCTTCCCTCTGTACCTGTCTGTCATTGTTAACTTGTTCACTGTAACTTATATCTGCATTTTGTATGTAACCTCTTCTCATGTGCAGCATCGTGGAATCAATGGTGCCAAATAAAAGTGAGGCCGTACTGGGCATCTGCCATAAAAGGGAGGCCGGCATGACAGAGTTAATGCGAGAGGGGACATAGTAGTGGAATTTGTTTTGGAGCTAGTTAAGAATAAATGTGCTAAGGGGCAGTGAGGAGGGATTAGATCTTGTAATCGGGGTGTATTCAGGACGAGGGCAAGGGTTACTGGGGGTTTATAAGGTGGTGTCCGTTAGGATAGTGGTCATCCTGAGAGCAGAGAGGGAACCACTAAGAACAATCTCCCACTCACCCTCCCTTGGTTTAGCTCTGTTACAGCTGTAAATAGTATTAGTTTTTGCTCGTTAAATGTCTTGTGATATTTCATGATGGGGACAGTTTTTCAATTTCTTTCCTTGGGGAATGGTCCTCGAAGTCAGTGGCTGATCACTATTGGTGGAGCAATGAGGGGGGAACGCACGAGGTTCTGGACCCCTCAAGTGGACATGTGCCGGTGATGGAATCCCCGTGGTAGATCCCGATGGGTCGCGGCTTTTTGGACTTGTGGTTTAATGTAGACAGGTTGTGAACTGGCGCAATTCGGCTAGAGGTAATATAAAGTCCAACCAGGAGGTTTTTCTTATGGTTGTTTACCTTTAAAGATCGCGGCTTCGAGGACCATCCCCTGGGACTTGTTATGGTTAAACGTGGAAGTTTTATGTTGTTTGTTTAAAATAAAGATGTTGGCAAGGTTTGTCTATTACAACTTTCCACTCCTGTTGAAAAAATGTAAGTTATGGGTCCGAGATCTACCGGTACTTGGAAATGGAGGAAAGGCTCCATAACAAATATCAAACTGGTCCCTACTCCTTTGAAGTCTAAGGTTGGTAAGATCTAGCATATCTTCTTAGCCCTTATCGAACCCCCTCCATAGCGTTAGAATACTACTCTTCTCCCTAAAGCACTATTCTGCACCGTATAACTACATATTTTGGAATTATAGTGTATACTTATCTAAAGCAACCTTTTTAGCCTTCGTTGTTATTTTATATCTCTAATTAACACTACCGATGAGCAAATGACATCAAGATGAGTTTTCTGCTGTAGTGTGTTGTCCCTAAAACAAAAAAAAAAAAAAAATCTCCATCTTCCCCCCCCAGGAGTGTTTTGCTTATTGGTGGCTTTATGTGGGTGGAGAGCTGATCAGCCAATCAGTGACAGCTCAGGGCAAGTTCATGCCTCGTACAATGCCTCCAAACCCGAACATCCACTGGTTCGTTCACCAAGCAATCCTTAATGGTTCGCTCATCTCTAGTAGAGGTAGTGCAAGCCGATAAGCAGGTAATAGAGGTACTGAAAGCTTCAGGCAAACAGGAGATGGGTAGCAGAAGTACTGGAAGCCACAGACAGACATGAGACCAGTGACAAAAGCCTTGGAAGCTGCAGGCAACCAGGATTTAGGTAGCAGAGACACTGGAAGCCACTGACAGACAAGAGACCAGTAATAGAAGTACTGCTAGTTGAAAGGAGACAGGAGATGTAGAGCAGAGGTACTGGAAGCCACTGGCGGACAGGATACTGGTACCACAGGGTGGTATGGCGGATACGCAATCAGGAGGCAGGATGGTAAGATGGGCAAAGGTGACCTTGGAAACTAGTCTGACCCTGGCTGGGGGTCCCTGGCTCACCCTGTTCCTGGAGTTACCTCTAAACGTAAGGAGGTCTGAGCCGCCACCCTTGCCCTTTGCTCCTGATCATCCCTAGGCTAAGAGCACCTTCCTCCACCCACGGGCCAGGAATACACAGCAACTCCTTAGGAAGGGAACAGCAGCAGCACCAGAATGCACGTCTTCACTGCACGGGGTCCAAGTAGAGACTAATCTCTGGATGTGCCAAATGAAATTAACTTTGATTACACTACAGCGGCATTACATGTGGACTACAAAGCAGTAAACACATGACAACTGGTAGTAGAAGTACTGGAAGGCTCAGGCAGAGAGAACTCAAAACACTGGAAGCTTAATACTAAGTCATATATGTTTGTCTTGGTCAAGCCTATATAGGCCCTGGCAGACAATTACAATGGAGCACAACAGAGTTCAGCAGACTGAGGTGCGGGGAGCAAAGCTCCGATCTGGCACAGGTGTGTCACCACTGTATCCAAAGGGTCCAAGAAGGAAGTGAAAAAAATTGTTATACTGCCCCAGCCCCCAAATGTTAGTTTCAGTCTGGTCACTGACGCAGTCCTTACTGGGCCACCTTACCAACATCAGGCAACGTTCATGTCTCCGATGGTCACTAGGTTGTGACACATGCCCTGAGAAGTCATGCGGCGCATTGTGTTACATCGTAATGTCAGAGCCAAGTCAACGTAAAAAAATCCCAAAAGACACCAACGACTGCACTGGTGGCAAACCGGGACAGAAGCCACCATACGTCCATGAGATACTGGAGTATGATCTAATTCTGAAGTGTCTCACAGTCCTAGGATGGGATCTGATATTGGAATTTTGTGTGCAATTTTTGACTACTTACAATTTGCAATTTCGGAATTTCATTGTGTTTGACTAGAGGCTTTCGAAGCGCCATACTTCACTTCAAATATTGTTCAGTGATCATTACATTGGCTTCTGTTTATGAATATGGTCTAAGAAATGTAAAATTTAATTTAAATTGAAATAAAATATAAGTTTATTTGAATGATTTAATGTCTCCAGAAAACAATAATTATAAAAAAACTTAAGGAAGTAATTTGGGATAAGTTAGGGAAATCCCTAATAGAGTCACTAAAATATTCTCGTATGACTTCCTTTAACGAAGAGGAAGGAACCAATCTTCCTCATTTACTCTACAAACTTCAAATTCTTGGCTAAAAATCAACTGGTTTGGTTGCTTATTACGACACCGGTTGGCATCACGGGATGGAATATATAAGACTTTCCAGGTTTAGAGGATTCTGAAGATGGTGGAGAAACAATACTGAGGAAGAGGATGTTGTCCCGGTAAGAAGATTGTACAGCATTGAAGGTAAATTTTTAACTTTTCGTCAGGGAGCCGTACAATGCTCACAGTTTATCTTTTAACCCTCAGTTTCCAATATCATTCCGCTCTCTATCTGAAATTCAACCTTTCCAAAACTGAACTTCTGCTCCCGCCCTCCACTATCCTCCCTATAATCCTGATAGTAGAAGGCTCATGTCTAGTGTTAGTTTGACCCGATCTTTCCTTCACCCTCTATATACAATCTCTCACCGTTCTTGTCACTTGCACCAGAAGAACATTTCTAGAATCCGTCCCTTTCTTACAATGGAAACAACAAAACCTCACTGTGGCCTTGATCCACTCCCGCCTTGATTATTGCAATTCTCAATTAATTGGCCTCCCCTCAACCCTCCAGTCCATCCTTAATGAAGCAGCCAAGGTCACCAATCTGGCTAACCATTATTGAGACGCTTCCGCTCTTTGCCAGTCACTGCACTGACGTCTATACATTATAGGATCCAATTCAAACTGCTTGTTCTCACCCACAAAGCTCTTCACAGTGCAGGAACCCCTACCTCTCCTCCCTCATCTCTGTCTATCACTCCTGTTCTCTATGTTCTACAAGTGACTTTTGACTAACATCTGCACTAATTGATCCTCCCACTCCCGGCTCCAAGACTTCTCCGAGCTGCATCAATTTTCTAGAATAGCTCTACCCCAGAAATTAAACCTATCTACACTTACACAGTTTTAGGTGCTCCCTAAAAACACCGCTTTTCAGGACGACTTACATGTTCCCTAATCAAAGTCCTTTATATATTGCCCATTCACTATTTTACTTTCCCCCAAACCCAAAAGCTCTACATAGACTGGCTGGTGATGACTCATGCAACTTCTATCTATCCCCCATTTTTCAAGATGGCTGGACCACATTGTAAATCAAGCCTCTGCACTTTGTGTACCCTCACCTCGTTGTAGATTGTAAGCTCTTACGAGCAGGGCCTTCTTTACTTTGGCTTTAATTATTGTATTTTTATAATTATGTTACTTTGGCTCTATACGTACCTCTGAATTTAAGTGCTGCGGAATATGTATATAAATAAAGATTATGAATATTTTTATGGGTCAAACTTTATAAATAAGCAAAGTTACAAAATATTCCAATGATTTCAATATCTAATACTGGTTTGTAGCAATAAATATAAATTCAAGAGTTAGTCAAGACACTGCGGGGAGGTGGTGGAGCGTGGTCACCTGGAACCTGAACCTCCTTCTGACTTGAAATTTTTTGATATTTCTTAATTGTTGAAAAAAATATCTATACCTTTATATTGGAAGCAGAGATCTATGTGATGGGACTTGAATCTCTTAAACAAGTTGAAGTAAGATGTTTTAAATGTTTTGCAGGTTCAACCCTAGAGGAACATTCAAGAATGTTTCTGTCTTCCATCAAAGAAGGTGTAAAGACCAAATGTGATTTAGAGCATTGTGGGCCTCCTCATCTATGGATCCGTGAAGAACATAAAGGAGCATCTCAATGACTTAGAAGATCATCAAAAAGTTCATTTGTTTCAGTAATTCAATACATAAAGAGACACACATATACAGTGTGGGCCATTTATATGGATACACCTAAATAAAATGGGAACAGTTGGTGATTAGGGATGGGCGAACTCGAACTGTAGAGTTCTGGACCCGTACCGAATACATACTATTCGGTCACAAGGTCCCGAACACGGTTTTCCATGGGAAACTTGTGTTACAGTTTGACGTGAGCCAGCGAGATTCGGAGCCAGGGACTGTAAAAGAATCAAATAAAAAACATAATATACTTAGGCACTTCACACCACTGATTTTCCTCTATCAGGACTTTCCGGTATTTTGCAGGAAGCACCGGACAGAACCTGACAGCCCCAGACAGAACAGAACCGGAGGGCAAATTTGCCTTGTTTCTGTTCTCAGATGAAAATTCGGTGGATGCAGGCATCTGGAGTATTACTAAAACTCACTTCTTTTAAAATTTTGTCATAGCCAGAAATCTAGACAAGTTCTTCTAAATCACATCCCTGAGCTCCTCCTGTTGCTAGTTTCTCGGGTGCGCTCGACTCACAATGCTGAGGGAACTTCAAATTTTTTCGATTAGAGCGCAATGTGAATATCTCCTTTAGTAACTAGCATTACCCAATTTCTCGTGGGCACTTCGCTCATTCCTTATTAGGCTCGGTTATATTGGTCAATGTCAGAGCAGATTTTGGTTGCAGTGTATTCTTTAATACACTGCATTGTAGCAATAGTGATAATTTGTAATCTACTGAAGAGTTACTACTCCTCTCATCGCTGTCCACCCTCTCCGGACCATGCAAAAGATGCGGGCCGTCCAACCTCATTGGATGAATAGTGCTGGTATTCAGCCATCATTGCGGTTGTAGAGAGATTTGTGTCCCAGTGATGATGCGTTCAGGGTCAACATCCACGTGTCAGCTGTATGCGGGTATGGACCGTGTTTGGCCAGATTGGAAGATCCTTGCAATCCATCCTGACCTTGCATCTCTGGCTCATCAGGACCCTGGGTCATGGCTGTATGCCATAATCATAAAGTTAGAGAAAAATTAACACTGAAATAATCATCTTCGTGCTGATAATTTCAATTTTGCATTGGATCGAAATAGATGTGAACTTTTTTGCATTGATATTTTATTCTTGATGATGCTTCCTGATATATTGCTTGTCTGTATCTTTTACTGTAATGTGTGTTATCCAATTGGCTAATTCTGGATACCAAACCCCAGGTCACGTGGAAGTGACCCCCAAGACCAAGTATCGGCGCTTTAAGATATATTAGGTATTGCGCAAAGTGTGTCTAGATAATCGTCTTGCAGAGCCCGGTTCCATATACCCTTAGCAATTAGCAAACCTTAAAAACCCCGGGAGTGTCTTGCAGACTGTTGATCGTTGGAGTTTGAGGTCCCGGTGGGATGGATCAACCCCAAAAGAAATCTCTAGAAAATTGTGATTAAGTAGAGTGTTCATAATACCAACCAAACATAACAAATGTAGAAATCTTTAATGGAGCAATCAGTCACAAAATGAAGGAACAGGAATCATGGGCTGATGAGGTTTTTGAATAATGTATATTTCTCAATTTACTGTAGAAGTAACAGGACATCCTTGAGTATTTGTAGTCTAATGATAAACCATTATAATTCATTACATTTATTAAGACCGACTTCATTATAAACAGATTTCAAAGAAAAAATTTGTGATAAAACCTTGAGAACTCGTGGGGGGCTATTTTTGGATGGTTGTTTGTCTTCTTTAGGCTAGGGGCCTACACGTTAAGCTGAGGCAATTTCAATCATTTGTTTAGTTAGGAGCGCACTATGTGAAATCTCTACTTGTAGTTCAACTATGCATTTCCCAGAGTTTTCTCTCAGTTGGTGTGCACTTTCACTCCTTCCTTATTAGGCCTAGGTGGTGTGATGTTGGTCAATGTCAGGCAGACTTTTGGTGGTCAGGACTGTTAATTCTTCTCATATTTCTGCACTTGAGCATGTTCTTTGCATCTCTGGGCGTTCTCCAGCTCTCCGTCAGGTCAGCTGTCACCCTTCTCCGACCATGAAAAGTGGGGCGTCACCTCTGGAGGGTGGAATTAGTGCAGGTATTGCGCTCTTCTGGTGTTGCTGGGAGTTGAGATGTTGTTGTTCCCAGTGATGATGCTGTTCAGGGGTCCCAGGACACCGGGTTCCCTGGTGTCAGCTATTGCCAGGTGTTATGGGACGCTGTGTCTTCTGGCTCAGCCATGTGGTGGAAGACTCCTTCCACTCCATCCTCCTCTCTTCCTCCTCTGCTTCTCTGGACTGAGGGTGGACGCTGGACGTTCCCTCAGCGGTATAAAGTGATCCATGAGAAAGACATTTAAACCGCCATATTCTATGTTCAGTGCTGATAATTTTAGTTTTGCTTGGGTGGAAAGGTTAGTATGTTTGTGAGTTTCTTCTTGTTTGCCCTGTTGATCCGGTTTTTGGTCTTGACATTGGCCTTTCCTGATATATTGCTTGGGTCTGTACTGCTTTTGCTGTTTGTAATGGTGTGTTTGATCCAACTGTGGCCTATTTGCCTGGTCACCAGCCACCCTGCTAGTGTCACCTATGAGAATGTCTGCCAAAGTCCCCCCTACCAGGACCTGAAGTATTCCAGCCCTTAAGGATAAGTATTAGCATGATGGCTAGCACAAAGTGTGTCTAGCATACTGCGTTTGCCAGCAGCCCGGTCTTTCCATCACTACCCTAGCATTACATACCTTACATATAAGCTCGGCAGTGTCTTGCAAGACTGTTGGATCAGTTGTGGAGCCATTATGGGCAGTGTCTGGGGGGTGGGTAGGGTAAAAGTGCATACCCCAAGAGAAATCTCTGAAGAAACGCCTTGTTGATCTGCAAGTAGAGATTTCACATAATGCACTCCAAAAGTAATAAATGTAAATTTTCTGATCATCATAATGGGAGACCCAGACAATGGGGTTTAGGGCGCTGCCCTCCGGAGGTCACACTAGGTACTACAAGTTTGTAGCACCGCCTCCTCCGCTTATAAACCCCCACCGTAGGAGACATCCTCAGTTTTAAACTTAGTGTGCTCGGAGGATCACGCTTTGCTTGCACTTCACTGCATTCTCACAGCTTACGTGATGGCGTATGAAGACAAGGTAAAATGGTCCCGCTCGGGACCCCCGACAGCCTCCCCGCTCACCCTCTGCGGAACACGCTGGTGGAGGTACCGGAGGGCTTTTAGCCTGGACACTTCAGTGTTCTCCCGGTACGCTGTCGCGCTCCTTTCCTTTCCATCCCTCCATGGAGGCTCTGGTAAGGGGGAGCCTGGAGCCTTGCACAGCTCCGCTCCGTCCGAGGCCTCCCTAAATGGTGCTTACAGACCGGACGGAGCCAGCCCAGTCCGAGGCCTCCCTAAATGGTGCTTACACTCCGGACTGGTGCTGTACCCCCGTCCGAGGCCTCCTAAAGGTGCTTACAGACCGGACCGGCACTGAGGCACCTGGTGTGTCTCCTGTGTGCCTGGGGGTAGTGTCTGTCACTGTGGTGTCATGACACTCAGACCGCGCGGTTACCCTCGGGTCCGCGGTTCTGGCGGTGACCCTGTGCTGGGGTCGCCCTGGCTGACCGCCCTGTGTGTCACAGGGGCTGAGGCTGTAGACTGCGAGTGTTTTTATGTGTACATGCAGTCTGAGAGTGTGTGTGGTCATATTCACACTCTTTTCCCGCGCTGCGGGCTCCGGCACCTCCATTACTGAGGCAGTCTGGAGGAGGAGGAGGCAGCCCTTATGGTGACATCACCGCTGGGCGTGTTGTGTGTTCTTCCCGCGTGTTCCTGGCTCCGCCCACATCTTCACTGTCGGCGGCCATCTTCTCCCTCACTTCCCGGCTGGGATCTGGCTGCAGCGCGTGTCTGCACTTGCAAGGGAGACCGGAACTCGCGGAGGTCACACACACACACCGCTTCCTCCTACCGCTTTACTGCGGTCGGTAAGCCACCGGGATTCCCGGTTTGTTTGTGAACTTTGGCTTATATTCCCCTCACTGTGGAGATGTCCTCAGTTGGGAAGCATGCTGCTAAGGCGGCAGTGGGCACCGTTACCTGCGCTACATGCAACGGGACACTGGTGGAGGGGTCCTGCAATAACTGCGGACGCCCAGAGGCCCGGTCTGCTACTACTGAGTCTGCAAATCCGGGATTATACCCTGAGGTTCAGGTGATCCCAGGGCCATGGGAAACGCAGAATAAGATCAATGAATCTCTGCTGTCCCAGATGTCCTCCATGTCGCAAACCCTGGAGGCACTGCATAGGAGACTGGAGAACCCAGCTACTCCTCCTAGTTACCCCCGGGTGTCTCTTACTTCTGCTGTAAGACCCCTAAGCGAGCCCGTGAGGCTTCTCCTGAGCTCCAGACTCTCTCTGAGGAGGAGCGTTCCTCTGATGGTGAGGAAGATGATGGGGGTTCTACTCTTGGGTCTATGTCTGAACCTCCAGATGGGGTGGAGGATCTGGTGTCCTCCATCAATGAGACATTGCGTCTTGTCACTCCTCCTGAGGAGGTGACTGTACACCCCAAGGAGATATACCAATGGCTGCGGCCAGAGGCTAGACCAAGTGGCTCCTTCATGGACCACACTAATTTCGGAAGGGTGATTAAAGCTCCCAGGTTGCATCCTGGGCGGCGTTATGTCCGTAAAACTAAGGACAATCGCTTTCCCTTTCCCCAGGAGGCGCTCCAGGAATGGTCGCAGTCTCCCAAGGTGGATGCTTCCATGACTAGGATTGCTGCGCGCTCCTTGTTTTCTGCCTCTGATAGCTCCTCATTGAAGGATGCTACTGATAGACAGGTCGAGCAACTCGCCAAGTCTTCCTATGAGGCTGTGGGGTCTTCGTTTGCCCCTAATTTTGCCGCGGTCTGGACCCTACAAGCGATTACTATCTGTTTGGATGGTATCACTGATATAACTAGGTCCAGTCCAGAGGTCCTGGCTCTCACTGAGAGAGCAAGGGCCTATGCGGACTATGCCAGGACGGCATCTTTGGAAACTGCCACTCGCTCTGCTGTGGCCTCGGCCAATGCAATTGCGATCCGCAGGCTGTTGTGGCTGCGTCTTTGGGACTCAGATGCCACATCTAAGAAGATTTTACAAAATCTTCCGTTCGCTGGTGACAGGCTTTTGGCACCGAACTGGACAAATTGATAAAGGATTCTGCTGAGTCTAAGATACCGCAGAACAAGCCTAAGCCACGGTACACCGTGAAAAGGAACCCTAAGCAGTGGTCCTTTCGCTCCGGTTCACAGTCATCAACGGCGTCCACTCGCTCAGACCGAGGGGGCAAGCCTGCTACTCAGTGGCGTTCCAAGAGTCGTCAGAAGAAGCCGGCGGGGGCAGCGGCTGCCACCCCCAAGCCGCCTCGACATGACTCGCTCTCTCATCCTGCCTCCCCACAGGTGGGGGGCCGCCTGTCCCGCTTTCAGGACAAGTGGCTTCTTCACATTCACGATCAGTGGGTTCGAGACGTAGTCTCAAGAGGTTACAGGATAGAGCTGACGTCACGACCAATACACCGATTCCATCGGTCGGTTCCATCCCCAGAAAAGGCTCAGGCTTTTCACCTGGTGTTGGAGGGACTCCGCAGAGACGGAGTGGTGGTCCCTGTGCCCATGGAAGAGAGGTTCAGGGGTTTTTACTCCAACCTCTTTATTGTCCCAAAGAAGGACGGCTCTTTTCGCCCGGTGTTGGACCTCAAGTTGTTCAACCGTCACGTGTTGGTTCGGAAGTTCCGCATGGAATCCCTGCGCTCAGTGATCGCTGCTGTGTCACAGGGAGACTTCCTAGCGTCCATCGATATCAGGGACGCTTACCTTCACGTCCCCATTGCACCAGCTCATCAGCGCTGGTTGAGATTCGCATGTGGGGGAAGAGCACTTCCAATTTGTGGCACTGCCATTCGGGCTAGCCTCAGCACCACGGGTGTTCACAAAGGTGATGGCCTCCATGATGGCTCTCCTGCATGCGCAGGGACACGCCGTCATACCCTATTTGGACGACCTGTTGGTCAGGGCGCCATCGGAAGACCTTTGTCGGGTGAGCCTGGAGGCGACCATGAAGTCCCTGGAACGGTTCGGGTGGCTTATCAACATTCAAAAGTCGACCCTGGTTCCGACCCAGTCATTGACATATCTGGGCATGGACTTCCACACGGACTCGGCCCTGGTGTCCCTACCTCAAGCCAAGCAGCTTGCGATCCAATCAGGAGTGCAGAATGTCCTCCTGTCTCCACAGTCATCCCTACGGGTATTGATGAGACTGGTGGGTCGCATGGTAGCGGCGATAGAGGCGGTGCCGTTCGCACAGTTTCGCCTCCGTCCTCTCCAGCTGGAGATTCTTCGCAGATGGGACAAGAGGACGATTTCGTTGAATCGGCTGGTGACGCTGTCACAACCAACCAGGGATTCCCTACAGTGGTGGCTACAGCCACATCATCTGTCACGGGGACGGTCCTTCCTAAAACCGTCATGGTTAGTGGTGACCACCGACGCCAGTCTGAAGGGCTGGGGTGCGGTGTTCTTGCACCACAGGGCTCAAGGCCTCTGGACTCAGTCGGAGTCGGCGTTGCAGATCAACGTGCTGGAGATCAAGGCGGTCTATCTGGCGCTCCTGGCGTTTCAGAAATTCCTGTCAGGACAACCCATTCGGGTACAGTCCGACAATGCGACGGCCGTCGCCTACATAAATCATCAGGGAGGGACCAGAAGTGCTCAGGCCCTCACCGAAGTCCACCGCATTCTAGCTTGGGTGGAGGAAAACGGCTGCCTGATCTCCGCAGTTCACATCCCAGGGGTCGAGAACTGGGAGGCCGACTATCTGAGCCGACAGGGGATGGACGCCGGAGAGTGGTCCCTTCATCCAGACGTCTTCCGGGACATCTGCGGCAGATGGGGCACTCCGGACGTAGATCTGATGGCCTCACGGCTGAATCATCAGGTGTCCCAATACGTGGCGAGATCATGGGATCCTCAGTCTCTGGGGGCGGATGCCCTGATCCTGAGTTGGTCCAGCTTCCAGCTGCCATATGTGTTCCCGCCTCTAGCTCTGATTCCCAGGGTCCTGTGGAAGATCAGGACGGAATGCAGAGTAGCCATTCTAGTGGCTCCAGATTGGCCCAGGAGGTCCTGGTACCCGGACCTGTGGCAACTGTCAGGCGGACACCGGTGGGCTCTTCCAGAGCGCGCAGATCTTCTCGCGCAAGGCCCATTCTTCCACCTCAATTCCAGGGCCCTCAGATTGACTGCATGGCTCTTGAGGCCTGCTGCTGACATCCAGAGGTTTCTCTCCTACAGTGGTTGCCACTATGAATCGGGCAAGGAAACCTGTTTCCAGGAAGATATACCACAGAACGTGGAAAATCTTTTTTACCTGGTGTGCTCTGGTGGTCACTCACCGTGGCCGTTGTCTATTCCGACATTGTTGGCCTTCCTACAGTCGGGTTTGGAGTTGGGATTATCCCTTGGCTCTCTGAAAGGTCAAGTATCAGCACTTTCCGTGCTATTTGACAGGCGCTTGGCGCTCCTCCCGAAGGTCCGCCAATTTCTGCAGGGGGTGTCTCGGGTGGTTCCGCCCTACAGGCGGCCCCTGGACCCTTGGGACCTCAACAGGGTCCTAGCGGCACTGCAGAAACCGCCGTTTGAGCCACTGAGAGACATCTCTCTCTCTCGTCTGTCCCAGAAGGTGGTCTTTCTGGTGGCGATTACGTCTCTGAGAAGGGTCTCAGAATTGGCTGCACTTTCGTGCAAGTCACCCTTTCTGGTGGTTCACCAGGACAAGGTGGTGTTGCGCCCACGGCCTGAATTTTTGCCGAAGGTGGTTTCAACATTCCACTTGAACCAGGAGATTGTTCTCCCATCATTTTGCCCCGCTCCCGTTCATCAGGTTGAGCGCGACCTCCATACTCTGGATCTCGTGAGAGCTGTACGCATTTATGTGTCCAGGACCGCCTCCTTTAGGAGTTCGGATTCCTTATTTGTCCTCACGATGGGTCGCTGTAAGGGGTCCGCGGCTTCAAAGTCAACCTTGGCCAGATGGATCAAGGCTCCCATTCAGGAGGCTTACCGGTCTTCTGGTTTGCCTCTCCCGGTGGGTTTGAAGGCACACTCTACTAGAGCTGTAGGTGCCTCCTGGGCCTTGCGACATCGAGCTTCTGCTCTACAGGTGTGTCAAGCGGCCACTTGGTCCAGCCTGCACACTTTCTCTAAGCACTATATGGTGCATGCCCATGCCTCTGCGGATGCGAGTTTGGGCAGGCGGGTTCTCCAGGCGGCGGTTGCCCACCTTTAAAAGGGAACCATGTGTTTTCCGTCTTGTTGAGGAACTCTTCCCGCCCTGGGGTATTGCTTTAGGACATCCCCATTGTCTGGGTCTCCCATTATGATGATCAGAAAAAAGAGAATTTTGTTTACGTACCGTAAATTCTTTTTTCTTGAATCATCAATGGGAGACCCAGCACCCACCCAGTTGTTCCGTTGCATGTTTGCATTTGATCTGTTCTCTGTTGAGACAGTGTTTCCGGGTTGTTACACCGTCTGTGCACGGCATTCTTCCCGATGTTTCGGGTGTGGTTTATTTCTCCTCGCAGCTTATGGACTAAACTGAGGATGTCTCCTACGGTGGGGGTTTATAAGCGGAGGAGGCGGTGCTACAAACTTGTAGTACCTAGTGTGACCTCCGGAGGGCAGCGCCCTAAACCCCATTGTCTGGGTCTCCCATTGATGATTCAAGAAAAAAGAATTTACGGTACGTAAACAAAATTCTCTTTAAACTTTGCAATGGAGCGATGCAGCACAAAATAGAAAGAACAGGCACAATCAGAGGAGCTAAGAGGTTTTAATAAGTATTTCCCCCATTTTTTTGAGGAAGTAACAGGCCATCCTTGAACTATTTGTAATCATCAATGAGTAACACAATCATCAAGTTTATTGACCATATATGTCATATAAACAAATTTCAAAGAATAAAACTTGTGAAGAATAAAACTCTGTGGAGAACTGTGGAGAAGGCTAATTTTTGGATGGGTTGGGTGTTGGTCAGTTGGAACTTTAAAGGCTAATTTCAATCAAAGTGATTGATCCTAGTGCTGGTACAGTGAAATGAACAATTATTCATTTCGGACAACAAGGACCATCCTACATTTTCTACTGTCTGGGTGGAAATTGAAATGCCACTCTTCCCCACAGTGCAATTAAAACCTGAAGGGATCAGATGGAATTCTCCCATTACTGTATATTTTGGATTTTTCTTTTTTGTAATTCATTCATTATTATTTAGCCCCTTAGACCTAATGGGAAGTGAAATTGCAATTGCCTGATTGCTGATAATATGTACTTTAATACTATAGTTTTGCAGTTTACAGATCAAATCACTTTCTCCTATTAAGGAATATAGCACCAGAACCACCATCAGTTCAGGAACATAGCACCAGATAAAATCATCAGCATAATAATATAGCACCAGAATCACAATCAGTACATGAAAACATTACCAGAATCCTAATCAACATCACCACCAGAATCCACATGAGGATATGAAAACCAAAAACTGAACAGGAACACAAGTATAGGCATGCAGTATGTAGGTACATGTTCACCCAGGCCACAAAACCGCAAAAACACAGAAAAGAAACAAAAGTGAGCAGATATCCTAAAATAAGTATATATAGTGCATACAAATAAAAATAGGATATTTAGTAACATTATTTTGATTTAAAAAAATGTAAAAACTAACTCCATAACCATCGGGATATGAGTATATGATCAGAGCACCAGAACCACCATCAGCACATGAGCACTTCACTAGAAGCATTACCAATACACAAACAATGTACCCAAACCACCATCAGTACATGAATAGATCACCAGAACCTAAATAGTACATTATAAATACAGCATCAGAACCATCAAAAGTACATTAATACAGTGCCAGAAGTACCATCAGTACATGAGACCTACTATCAGTTCAGGAAAATATTACAATAACCACCATCAGTACATGAGCACAACTCCAAGCTTAAAACAATAAACAACTCCTCTTATGCCCTTAGCAATGGTAAGGAGATTCTGGGAGTTGTTATCAGCCTTCATCAGACTGTGGGTCATACAGGAACCACTGTACTGATAAAAAGCATTTAAACAGTTACATCCAGGAACCATATTGGTGACATTAACTTTAATTGAAGTCATTCTCATCCTTGTTGAACAATCTGGTCCAGATGTTCACATTCACAGTTCATCTCTGCAGACTTTCACCTTCTTTGGTGGTTTTCTGCTGGCCATCCCGACACGGTTCCACTAAATACAACAGTTCAATGTCTGACTAACGCATGTTTCTTCATGCTGGATGACAGTTGGTCATGTTGGATTTCCAAAAAAAATCCAATATTGGCCAAAATAGTCTATGATACATTTTGTGTCATTGACGAATAATTGTTTGTTTAGGAGACGAACAGTCATTCTTCAATCTAATTTTCACCTGATGTATATGGGAGCCTTGATGTTAATTACTATCTTCATCCCTGATGACCTAAGGTATAACAACCTAAGTATGCAATGTTAAGCTAATCATCAATGAGATTGAATATATACGGTAATTTGTGAATAATCCTAAAAAACAAAAAAAGATTTTAATGAAAAGTGGTTGCTTCAAAACCACCATTAAAATGGACTTGTCTTCTCCTGGCCATTGGGCCCACCAGAGGATCCTCCGGTACTCCGGTGGGCCAGTCTGGCCCCATAACCATATAAGCGTATCTACTTTATTATCACACATTTTTCTCTTTCAATGTGTGCGATTTAGCTTTTTCCAGCATCTAGGGAAAAAAAGGCAAACATCTGATCTATGTTCTGGCAGGCGATCCGCTTCATTTCCGGCTGGAAAGCAAATAATAATAACAATGAACAATCTGACATGTAGGGGAGGCCAGGTCAATGGATTTTCATTACGAGTGAAATTCGATTTGACATGCCATTTTTTACAGTTTATACTGATAAATACTGTATTATCTGTGAACTCCGACGCTCGGAGAGAATTCCTGGGAAGGTCTGAAGGAATTCAACACTGACAAATCTATCATTTTGTTTAAGAGAGTGGAGTAGAGTGGAGTAGAGACAGCTTGTTGTATAAGAGAGTGAAGACTAAAAGGGTTATTCCCAACATTTAAAGGGGTTTTCCACGACTATTAAATTGATAACCTATCCTCGGGACAGATTGTGGAGACTCGGGGGTCAATGGGTGCTCTCATCCACACATAACCAAGGACAACCCACAATGTAACAGGAAACAGAGTCTCACCCTTCCGCTGTCTCACCAGGGATTAGAATGTTCATGCCTTGGGGTTTCCAGGGTTAACTACCCCAGTACAGCAGCACCCCGCTTTTGGCAGGCATCCACCGAGAAAGGAATAGTGGCAAGCTTAGGAAGCTGACCGAGGGCAGAAATGTCTATAGCCAGGTCACCGGATTGTCCCAACCTGGGTATTTTCCTTACCTGGTCTCTGATATTTCAGACAAATCCTAGGCTGAACTAATACAGAATATAATCCAGTTCTGGTGGTCCTCCAGGATTGGTGGAAAAGGACAGTGCTCTTATTGGCTGGATTTCAAGCAGAATGCTTAATTCTCCTTTGAGTGATGAGACAAAGGGAGTGAGGTGATTAGTATTAAATTAGCAATACACAAATGTGGATAAAGGAAGGCCCCGTGAATAGTCTGGCAGGAAACAGTGTCATAGCAAACATGAGATAACAAACAAAAGACAATAGTCTGACCAAATTAAGAAAATTAACCCCCATCATGCATTGAGAAAATCTGTGTCTTCACACAGGTCATAAGTATTAGATCAGATTAGATTAGATTGAAACGCGTCTGATCGGGTTGCCCCCCGCAAGATGCTGCTTTTAATGTTCATGTGAGCACCGAATAAAGAAATAATCCATTGAGGAAACATGGACCCAGTGTGCTGAACTTCTTTGAATTTGTCTATCTGTAATGCTGGTGTTCCTGCACTGTCCCACCTCACCTTCTAGCAAGAATGCCGATGCATTCACCTCCACAGCCAGCCTGCTTGCTCTCTTGATCCTTCTGCATTGTCTCCACACTCCAGGACCTATGCACATCACACAGATCTCCTGACAATGTCCTTAAGGTGCAATTTGCACAAGCTCCCTGTCTCTTAAACAGGCAGCACACACAGTAAGTGCTCCCCAGCCTATGCTATTAAGGCACTGCGTATTTAAAGGGAACCTGTCACCCCAAATAAGCTTTCTAAACTATTAATACCTGCCCTGCAGGCTTAGAATACATTGCAACACATCCCTGCCTCATCTTTTGCAGTAATCTACAAGTACTATAATGTACTTTGCAAATTTACAAAAATTAGATTAGATTAGATTAGATTAGATAAACTTTATTGATCCCGGAGGAAATTACAGTATTACAGCAGCAGAACAAAGATCAAGAACATTACACACTTTACAAAATAAGTCTATATGGAGAGCAGATGCGGGTAGACTGGCACATGTACCTCCCCTATTCCCCGCATACCCTTAGAACTTCACATAGTCTTGGGATGCTTTACACTTATACATTTGTTAAACATCCCCACAGCTGTCGGAACAAACGATTTTCTGCATCTTTCCTTTTTACACATTAGTTGGATTAGACGCTTGCTGAATGTGCTCTTCTGCCTCGCAAACAGTTCAGAGAGCGGGTGTGTATTGTTGCTCATTATAGCTTTGCATTTCTTATTAATTCTATCCTCTAATACCTCCTCGAAAGTCCTAAGTTGTAGACCCACCGCCGCACCAGCCCTCTTGATAAGTCTATTCAGCTTATTAGCGTCAGCTGTGCGCTCACTACTACCCCAGCATATTATTGCAGCAAAGATTGCACTCGCCACAATAGATTGGTAGAACATTTCAAGCATTTTGCTACACACATTAAACGACCTTAACTTCCTTAGGAAGTAAAGTCTACTCATCCCTTTCTTGCAAACCTTCTCCATATGGCACCTCCAATCAAGCTTGCTGTCCAGGTGAACCCCCAAATATTTGAAATTCTCCACCATCTCCACATCCTGACCATCAATAGTGATAGGTAAGCAATCCTTCATGCACCTTCCATAACTCTAAATAAAAATAAAATAAAAATGTTGTCAGAGAGGGGTTCCTGAAGGCATTTTGACCGGTAGGTGGGTCCCCTTGTGCCACGCTACCCCTGCCTCATTGCTGTAATATGCCCTAATGGGCGTCATTATACAAAAGCAGAGCGCGGGCACAATTTCAATATCGCGCCCACCACGTCACCGCTGCGACGCGGTCATGTGACGCCGTGACGCGTCACTTCCGGTCACAGCACTCACAGGCAGACTTCGCGCATGCGCAGATAGCATGCTGAAGTCTGTCTGTGTGCGACCGGAAGTGACGCACGAACCCGGCGTTACATGACCGCGTCGCCACGGTGACGTGGTGGGCGCGATATAGAAATCGTGCCCGCGCTCTGCTTTTGTACAATGACGCCCATTATGGCGTATTACAACAACGAGGCAGGGGTAGCGCGGCACAAGGGGACCCGTCTACTGGTCAAAATGCCTTCAGCAACGGCCCTCTGACAACATTTTTGTAAGTTTGCAAAATACATTATAGTACTTGTAGATTACTACAAAAGCTGAGGCAGGGATATGTTGCAATGTATTCTAAGCCTGCAGGGGCAGGTATTAATAGTTTAGAAAGCTTATTTGGGGTGACAGGTTCCCTTTAAGGCACCTTCCCCTTCAGGGAGGGGCCTGAGCAATTAGGTTCCTAGAGTTCCTGATCCTGTCTAGTCTGTATTCTGTCTTGTTTGTCTCCAGTTTTATCTCCTGCTGATTGCTCCAGTTCTGTCCTGTTGGTCCCGCGTGTCTTCCATACCCATATAGGTGATACACATCACTTGTGGTGTTTTTTGGGTGCACTGACAGGATCCAAGCCCATAGTAATAATCAGTGTAATCAATTTTTGTCCAGCTCCAAGTCCCAGGTCCTAAGTCCAAAGGGTCCAGTCGAATCATAAATGGAAGTAGTTCCTGTTTAACTCTCTTTTTCCTGTGACTCTCCTCCCGAGACTACATCGTGGGCCCTTTTTATTAACTAGGCCAAACCTCTAAGGAATATCACTAATTATTATTAATATCTACCATAATCAAAAGGGACTGGGGAGCAGTCTTTACATTGGCCACTAGATATTCCGCACACATTTGATGGGACATATTAACTGTGTTACATAAATGCATAATACACATATAACGCACAGTTCCAAGAGAGGAGAAATTAATCCTATTTCCCCTTAGGCCGCTTTCACATCTGCGATATTTACAATTCTGGCAGATCAGGCAAACCTAAACTTTTAAACTTCAGGTTGCCTGACCTGCCGTTTACAAATCTGGCGGAATTTCACCTTTTTTGAAAAAGGCAGATGTGCCCCACTTGTGGCAAGGTTGTGTGGCGCCCAGCAGTCCAGTCGCCACTAGAAGTTGCAGCATCCGAGATCGTAAGTCCAGTCACCCACACGCACACATACACACCCAACACATTTCAGTCCCAGGCGGAACTCTAGGCCCAGCTGTGGGATGGCGGGAGGAGATAGGTGGTGGGTGGGGAAGTTAGCACAGGAAACGGTCAGGAAAGAGGGAACAACATTAGAATACACCACAGAGAGTTAGGCCGTGAGCGAGTCTGGGAATAGTCAGAGGAACATCAGGAGCAAGGAGACGGAGAAGAACAAGAGACTGTGAGGACAAGGACCCAATGGCCTGTACCATCATCAGGCTTGTTCCGGGTCCCGGGCTACAGACCGTGAGAGAGACAGAAGGAGTCCCAGGGGTGCGGGTAGTGAGCAATCCACCCGTGCACCCAAATTAGCTGGGAAGCTGAAGGACAGGGCAGTAACCAGGGTACCGGTCCTGAAGTGGCAAGGATGCGCCATGCTTCAACCACAAAACGGTCAGTTGTGGGGTCTTTATGTCCCGTGACCCAACCACCACCACAGCAAAAATTAGGCCGCCGTACTAGGGCCAGGAGACCAGGCAGGTCGCCCAATGAAGGTCCGTCGCCGCTGGATCGAAGCTTTGCGTGTGAAAGTGCAAGGAAGAGAGGTCCATGAAAAGGAACACAAAAGGGGGTGACCTGGACGAGCCATCCTGGCTGCTAAAGACCACTGTTCTGCCTTGAAACTTGAAACGGCCGACGAAAAAAGCCAAGTAAACCAGGTTGAAGCTAAGCATTGTGTCAGACTGTTTATTCTGCGCCTGAGGAGAGATAGACTAAATGCCAGCAGGCAGTGGGAGCCTGCCTGAGAGTGTCCCTTGATCTGACAGCTTAGCCCTGCTGGCCTTCGATTTCCCCAAATCACCTTTTTAGACTTTACGGTTGCCCTGGGGATCCACTCCTTCCTTGGAGAGCCAAACCATCACCGCTGCTACTTCCATCATCCCCCGAGGTCCCGACTGCAGCAGCGGCCCTACAGACCACCTTCCACATGTGGCGTCACGATACAAATGTTTTTTTTACTTTTATTTTCTTTTCATCCCTTTTTTCAACTACCCCTTTTTACTGGCCGCCCGGCCACGGACCGGGTTACGCTACTGTGACATCCCACAGTCCCAACTACATTGGGAGGGACCGGTTCCGAGTACCCCACGGTCTCCGCCGGGGCGAGTCAGTTGCGCTTATGCTTAATGCATTGTAAAGGACACGTGCAGAGACTCACATTTTCCCCGCAATCCCGCAGTTCCTGAACTTCCAGATAACTGTCAAAACCGCAAGGCTTCGCACATGAGTTCCCTTTACAATGCATTAAGCACAAGCGCAACCTTGCCGCAAGTGTGTTGCATTGCGTTTTTGCTAAAATGGCGGATTTCTGTCAGATTAGCAAAGATCTGTCCAGCCCAGGCCTTGGGTTACTCGGATCACTCAGGCGCGGTCTGGAGGTGAAGTCACGGGTAGCGATGCCTGAGGCCGTGGGCCCGGGGGATGCAGATGAAAAATGAATAAAAGAGAAAAATAATAAAAATTCTGTCAAGTCGTGAACCTGTAGGTTCCGGTGATGGCACCGGCGCTGCTGGGCTCCGGGTGATGGGCGGCAGGACGAGCGTTTCTGTGCAAGGTGGAAGTAGGGAAGCGCGGTAAGTGTGGTGCAGATGAAGGAGGGACACGCGCACATAAAAGTCTTTTGGTACCTTTACTGGTGTTCTGTACTGGTACACTTGTCCGATTGAGGGAAACACTTTAGGATCTCCCCAGCGAGTAGTTGTAGGCCTCCTTGTCTCAGTTTCTCTCTCTCTCTCTCTCTCTCTCTCTCTGTGACTCTCCACACCCGGTTGCTGCACTGAGGGCTCTCTATTGGGTTTCCGTCAGGATCCTGATTCACGGTCCCTTGCTCTCAATTGTTGGTGCTGCGGGCGTCCTGGAAGCTAAACCTCCTTGTGGTGCTGGATTCTCTGCGGGGCCTATTCTCTCTGTCCCTGCATCTCGGACCCAGTGACCGGAACTCTGATGGGGTGAGTCGGTATGACTCCTCTGCCCCTTCTTGTAGCAAGTTTCTCTCCTCTGCCTTCGACCCCTACTCTGCGGGTCTACTACTCTCTCAGGTGGTTGCTGGTATGGGCCTAGCACGGCTCCAGTACCAGCTCAGCTCACTCAGCTCTTCACAGTTCTGTAGTGACTGCACACTCTCCTGTTTTGCCTCCAGAACCCGTATTTATAGGGGGAACTGGCTTAAAGCAACCAGTTGGGCTCCCCCTACAGGCCTGGGGTGAAAGGTGTTGTGTGTTAGTGGGTTACCCGCTGTGTGAAATCCCTCAGTGTCCCAAGGGAGTCTGTGGTGACCTGGCACAGGGTGCCACAAATGCAGATGTGAATGCACCCTTACATGTCCACCCCTGCACCATTCACTTCTAAAGCCAAAATCCTCAAACCCTAAAACAGGGCTAATTCTGTATGGACACCACTACATCATGCTGTATGTCATGTGAGACCTCATCACTAGACCTTATATGATGCACCCAGTAAGAGCAAGAGTGACAGAGGATGCTAGGCAAGGTACATGAAGACTGCCCTGGTCAGGCTGCCATGGAGGACGTTACTGGATGGCAGACCTGAGCAGCACAAATCTTTTTGCTTAACTCTACCAGAAATAAATGGGAGGTCAACTGAGAATAGTACTGAAATAATTCTAATAGTGCTCACAGAGTGTATAATTCATTTCTACATATCAGAATTTTGCAAATATTATAGCCAACTATTGTAAAACAATGCCAAATGGTGATGTAGGAACATAGCTGTTAGGACTTTGGATCTCTATTGACTTCCAGTGCATTTTGACCCTTTTCCAAAAGGTGTTGGCTGCTTCACTCCTGATCACGTGATCCTCCCCCCTGCCTTTATAAACCTCAGTCTGCCCGTCTACCTGTTTTTGAGTATTCAGTTTGAATCCCTGGATTCCTGTGCTGTACCAGTCTGCTCCACCACCTGTTAATCTGCTCCAGCATCTCCGTCAATTACCTCTGGACTCCAGTAAATCTCCTCTGCCTCCTGCTACTCTCCTGCTTCCAGCTGCCTATGCTTTGCCCCCTGACTCTGCTGCTTTCTTCACCTGATCCTGTGTCATGTAAGCCTCGTGTTCCCTGCCAGCATTATACTGAACTGTTGTTTGTTGTGCAACTCTCTGAAAATTGTGACTCTTTTTTTCTGTGGATTCCCATTCCCAGGCCTAGTTTATTTGTGAAAACTATTTGTTCAACTTTCAGAAGCTGCCTGTTTAATGGACTTACTCTTGTCACCCTAACTTTATCTGCCGCATGTGATATAGACTTGTTCACCTTTAAGGCGTAACCACCATTTACATTTTTATTTAATACTAATGTAGAGCAAGCAATTTTAATAAACTTTCAAATGTACTTCATTAGAAAATTCTGTTTGATTACCATTCATAAACATTCTCCAAGGTGTCCACACTGCACTGTGTGTGAAGCAGACACGTTTATTATCAGTCAGATCCGTCTTCAGTGAATACGACTACCGGCATGTAACCATATAAGGATTAAGGGGTGTGGCCTACACTGCTGACTGCAGCTGGTGCGGAAACAATGTATCAGATTAGCTCAGATTACAGCACAATTGCTAAGCAATATCAGAATGTCAGGATCAGTGTAAACTCCTCTATATAAGATTCTCTGTTCTGTCATCTGGCTCCTTCTGTGCTCAGTCACGATCTCGGTTAACCCCTTCTCTGCTGTCACACAGCTCCCTATCAGCCTGCTCTCAGAAGCTGTGAAAAATAATGGAAATAATGTATCAGAGAAGAGCACAGAGCTACGCAATGTCAGGATGTAAAATTCCCTTTACAAGCTTCTCTGATCTGTCATCTGGCTCCACACAGCTCAAGTCACAATCTCTGTTAACCCCTTGTCTGCTGGCTCCCCACACAGCTCAGTCAGATCTCTATTAACCCCTTCTCTGTTGTCACATTCCACGCCCACAGTCATAAAATGCAGTGTGAGAAAATAAGTTATATGGCACAAAAAAAGCATTATTTTAGCTGATGTGTGACCCATCATTACAACCAGTGTATATTATATAAGTAATGACATTTACATTTAAACTGGTTCAGTGTGTGTCTTGCTCCAGTTGCTAATAGATCCTTGAGTAATCCTGCAGTATATTACAATAGCCTAATACAACGTGATACTAAAGTGATTTCAGAAATTGCCAACAACAAAAAATGGTATCATAATACAGTGCATAAAATACTATGTGTGTTCCGGACTATGGCATGTGTAACAGAGTCTCTCATTTGGAGCCAGTCACAATTGAAGGTGGTGGAGGATCCTACTACAGGTGCTCTAATCCCTTCTTGCCCTTGCTGTGCTCCAAGCTTTATCACAACTCTACTCTTATTTTTGCAAAGATACAACTAATAGCATTATACATTTTGTATAAATGCTCAGCAGGGAGTTAAGAGGCTCAATTGAATTAAAATAAGGATGTAAAAATGAAAAGCCGACCCAACGAGAGGGGCCGCCGCTGTAATTCAGTACGCCGGCTAACAGGGACACCAGTTTCAAAATGTCATAAATCTTAATGGAGATAATAAGGATATCCCCTGCTGTCTCCACGGCCTGAAACATTGCTCAAGGATTATTTCCCTTCAGGGATTCCAGCCACCGCTGTTTTTGGCATAACAGGATGAGATGGAGCAAATATTCGCCTTTCCATTAATGTTATGTAACAGTATGAATCACAGAGGTCTTCCTTGGCAGAGGCTTCGGAGAGAACACCCCAGAGGGAATTGCTATCAGTCTCTTTAATAAATTGTTGCTGCTGTTTAAACGTGGTGTGAACAAGGGGTGATCAGAGCGAGGAGGTGGTCCACCGGGCCGAATATTTAATTAATCCAGTGCAAATTACAGATATATAGTGAAAATTCTGTAGCAAGGGTGGAGGAGCATAAATGGAACATGAATGGTGCAAGTGGCCAACTATAGTCCTAGCGAGTAGGGATGAGCAAGCACTACCGTACTCGGGTGCTTGGTACTCAAAAGAGCAGGTCTCAGCTTACGTGCCAAGTATAATGGAAGTCAATGGGAAACTCTTCCAGAGAATACTTGAGTTTCCCATTGACTCCCATTATAATCAGTACTTGAGTCCAAGTGTCTGACCTGCTACATTTGAATATCAAGCCCCTGAGCATTGCAGAGCTCACTCATCACTACTAGTGAGCAATGATTACTAGTGATGAATGAGCACTTCCATGCTTGGGTGCTTGGTACTCAAAATGAACAGGTCAGACGCTTGGACAGGCTCATTTTTCGAAAGACTTTCATATTGACTTTTATTATACTTGGTACAAGAATCGAGCCCTGCTCTTTTCGAGTAGTCACTTCCCTATCCAAAATATAAGCCTGAGGGGACAGGTCTCACCTTTACAAAGTTTAAAATCTATCCACTTATTACCCTTGTGATGGTGTGATATGGTGTGCTGGGTGTCATTTTATCTATGTTCATATTTTTACAGATTTTAGGAGTGTTGCCTTCTGGGCCCTTTTACAAGCTGCAACTTTCCAGCGATCACAACCACGACTTGACCTGGCCGGGGTCTCTAGTGCGTCATTACGTGGTCGCTGGTGAGATGTCAAACAGTCAGATCTCACCAGCGACGTAGCAACGATACAGCGGTTGTTGGGACCCTGTCACTCTCGGGCATAGGATTGAGATCGTTGGTCATTGTCCCTGTCAAACACAGACATGCACGCTGCCCAGCGGGAGCGCAACGACCTAAAAATGGTCCAGAACGGTTTGTAACCATCAGCGATCTCACAGCGGGGGCCTGATCGCTGCTACGTGTCACACATAGCGAGGTCGCTGTTCCATCACAAAACCTGTGACGTTGCGCTATGTCACTAGCGATATCGTTGTGTGTGAAGTGCCCCATAATTCCCTGTCTTGTCTAGAGTCTTAATTACATTACAGGTCTGATAAATGAATCATCTCAGTTACCATCTTCAGCCTGGATGTGTGGACACCTCTTGATGAACCCCTGCTGACATTTCCTGACTGTCCATTCATGACCTCTCCACTCTCCAAATGTTACAAATCAACCCCCTGTGGTGCCTTGATCACTGGGGTGCAGCTCCTAGGTCTGTGGGGCCTGAAAACCATCCAACCTGTCTGCCTACCCATGGATATAAGGAGGGGGCCTGAGGAGAACAGAGAAGGCAGCAAGAAAGATCCTTTGTGGGATGGTGATGCTCAGTCCCAGCACCCCAGAGACAGTGGCGTAACTTAAAGCTCATGGGCCCCAATTCAAAAGCTCCAATGGGGCCCCCAATTATTACAAATCTTCAACAGAAATAGTCTTTTTCTATAGGTCAAAAGGACTTTTGGGGCCCCCCTAGGCTCCGGGACCCGGGTGCGATCGCAACCCCTGCACCTGTTGTAGTTACACCCCTGCACAGAGACACTTAGAGAAACCCTGATTACCCTGGAAAAGACTGCTGGGGAGCCTATATGGAGCGGAGGATTGTGACTCCTCTCCCAGGACATTTATCCCATTATTGAACTATATCCGTGTTCTTGGACTATTTCACCCTCTGTGTTTTGGATTGTTTTATGGCTTACCCCATGACAGTACTATAATGCCCAAAAACCTTGTAAACCTTTTTTAGGCACAGGAAAGAGCGTCCAATAGGTTTACATGTTAAAAGTCTTTAGTAGGGTTATCTGCTTCAGAGTTAGTCCTTTATTAAGGACTATCATCAATTTGATGGACCAGAGATCTGATACAAGGAGCGTCTCTGTATCCTTGGAGGACCCGATGTCCAGGCATTACACACACATGGTCCATTGATTTCAATCAGTATAAGGTAATACCTTAATCCTCCTAAGGGGGCACTGCAGGGGAACAGAACATTTTTGGTCAGGTTTCCATAATTAAGGTAGATTGCTGATGGTCTTATAGGCTTGGATAACCAGTCATCAGCTCAACTTTGTGGGACTTGATTGCCATGTTTCTATATGTACTATCAATAACACAAGACCCCTTCTAGAATTAAACATTGATAATATATGTTAAAAATCAATGATAGGGTGGAAAACCAAGCAATACCAGGATATACACCAATTCCATCCAAAATACAATAGTCCATGGTAATATGGCAATCCAACGCACAATAATCAGCCATACTAAAGGGAAATAGTCAACCATATAGTAGAGTTCATAGGTGACTATAATGTGCAAGGATACCGTTACATGTAAAGAAGATATGCTAAGGCCAATTAGAGTAAGTGCCCGTAAGGACCTGTGTGACGACCATTAACCCCATGTAGGTCTGTACAGGCTCTTATTCTAATTGCTCTGATTATGTCTCCTTTTCATGTAAGGGTATCCTCCCATATTACATCCACCATTATGTCTAAGTGAACTTTGGCTTTCTGCAGCATTAGAATGGGACTCGTATTGCTTTTGTTGTCCATGTGACTGTTCCCATCTAGATATGAACAAGGTTATTATTGAAACAGCTCTAAAAGCCTATTTGTCAGCAGGTTTTTGCTATGTAAGCTGACGACAAAAAAAAAGCAAGTGTGCTTCTCTTATCAGTGCCTGTGCTATTGTTTACTTATAATAATAATGATAATAATAAAGCTTTATTTATATAGCGCCAACATATTCCGCAGCGCTTTACAATGTAGGGTTAGAGTACAGAAAATACAGTAAGTAATTACAGTAGAGAACAAATACAGTACAATAATTGGATACAAAACAATAGGTATAGAATCAATGTGAAAAAAAATACAATAAATAAAGCAAGAAATGAAGGTGACCCTGCTCAAAAGAGCTTACAATCTACAACGGGATAGGGGTTGCACAAGGTACAGGGGCTTATTGCACTGATGGTCCAGGCATCTTGAGGAAATGGGGCATAGAGATAAGCTTACATGAATGGTCATTGTACAATCTGTGTAGACCTTTATGGTTTGGTGGAGTTTGTAGAAGAGTAATGTCCAGAGAGATAGCCCATTCACTGTCTACAGTACAATGGACTTCTATTAGGGAGTATGATAGGCCGCCTTAAAAAGATGCGTTTTTAGGGATCGTCTGAAGCCATGCAAGTTGTGGATAGTCCTGATTTCTTGGGGTAAAGCATTCCAGAGGTTTGGTGCAGCTCTGGAGAATTCTTGGAGCCGGGAGTGGGAGGATCGGATTAGTACAGATGTCAGTCGAAGGTCATTTGAGGAACGTAGAGAGCGGGTGGGGTGATAGACAGAGATGAGGGAGGAGAGGTAGGGGGGTGCTGCACTGTGAAGAGCTTTGTGGGTGAGAACAAGCAATTTGAATTTGATCCTGTAGTATACGGGCAGCCAGTGCAATGACTGGCACAGAGCAGAGGCTACATGGCTTTATTACCCTGTCATTAACATTTCAGGACTAGAACATCATGTGCACGGCAGTCCGACACACCCCCTGCTGTGATCGACACCTCACAGTCTCTATTGATTGTATGAGAACAGCTGGAGCTAGTAAGCTATGTGATATCTCATTGGATTCAGGGTTTATTGCTTGCATTATGTTGCTGTCAGATGTGGTAGCAAAAACCTGCTGACAGATTTCCTTTAAAGGCAACCTGTATTTTTAACTAAATCTACAGTAATTATTTAGCTGGTTATAATGCCACTTTTCTCCTGTTAATGCTCCTCTCCGTTCCTTAGATATGGCCCCTTCATTTTGTAAATAAATTTAGTCTTTTTAGCCAAGTGGGTGTGGTGCTCAAATCTTCATTGTGGGTGTGTTATTGAGAACCACGCCTAGTTGGCTAAAATGATTCAATTTACATACTGGAATGAAGGGGGCATACCTCAGGAATGAAGAAACATAGGATCACAAGAAAAATAACGTCGGAGTCAGGAGAACAGTAGCATTGTCCCGCGAGCACCTGGCAGCTCTAAAATAGGCTACCACAAACAGGCTTGGTGCAAGCTACTGTGTTTCCAAGAACCTAGGGGTTGTCCTTGGCCTCCACCCTTTCACCCCTGCATAGGGATCTGGACTCGAGCAGGGGGTTGGACCAGATGACCCAAGAGGTCCCTTCCTACTCTACCATTCTATAATTTAAACAGGGGTCCCTGAGTAAGGGCCACAGAGTCAGCTGCTGTTCGGTGGTGCAAGCTTTCATGAAGGAGAGTCAGGATGCTGGGTCAGATCCAGGAGGTGATGTCTGGAACAAAATACAGGAGCTCCGGACAGAGGCACAACCCAGGATAGAATATTTACTGGCAGTGGGAGCTGGCTCTCTGGAGTTTAAATAGAATAGATCAACCCAGTGCTGACACCAAAACAACAGCTTGACCCCGTAGCTTTCAAACTGGACAGAATCACAAGTCCCAGGAAGGCTTGATGTTACCATGCATCACCCGCTACAACAGTGTGGAGCCACCTAGTGGTAGAAGAAGACACGGGCCCGGAAGTTATAGACATTTACAGCAGGTAAAGCAATACATATTTATGCAACAAAAAGAACACAACTCCAATTTTAATCCTACTATAAGGCAAAGTACAGTCAGATATAAAGGTGGAGGCAAATGTGCAATCACTGGGGGTTTGGCTGATGAGACTCCTACTGATCTCAAACAAAGTCCCCCCACCCCAATCCCCAGATTGAAGGGATAAACTGTAAACATATAGACAATGAATGGAGTGGTTGTTACACATCACTACTGCACCATTCACATAGTGAACATTGAGACCCCTTTCCCCTTGACTGTAGGGGTCCCGCAGTCAGACCCTCAATGATCATACATTTATCATCTAGCCTGTGGATAGGTAATAACCATTTTTTATGGGACAACTCCACAGAGGTATATAGGAGTTATGTATTTGCATACAATATACAGGTTTTTTTCCTCTAAATGTTTTGGAGATATTAGGGACAGACTAATAGCTATAGATAAATTAAAGCTTTGTAGAATAAGCTGTTGTGTATGTGTACATGGGGAATAATACTTTTTTCTGTTATATAATTTGTGCAATGTTTCACCAGTATTCCCTTTTATAAGATTTTTTTTTACCAATTTTTAGTTGTCTCTGAGCTAGTGGGTAGAAACTAGCTGCCAAGATGTGTTGCTTACACAGCACACACAGGCACATGCTGTATCTATGTAGCACATGTTAAGAAGAAGCAGAAGCAGCATGGAGGACATTATACACCAATGCTGAGCAGTATAGATGGGAATCCGGAACTGGCATGAAGTAAGACAATTGCTGAAAAGAATAAGCAGCAATAAAGAGATTACAAAGCAGTACTGTTCAGTGTTAGAGGCAATCTAGAACAGGATGTTATGCACATATCACCTTACTCATGTTTACATGGAGAAAAAAAGCCTAAACCACTTTAGCCGCACCCACACTCTACTGGTTCCTGTACAGACTAGAATGTCCCCCACACTCTAATGGTTCCTGTGCAGACCAGAATGTGGCTAGCTGCACAACAAATAGCCACAACTTGTACCTAGCTCCCTAAAAGGTTGTCAAGATTTTTCTCGTTCCTCCTGAAGAACCAGAGGGGAGGTCGCTACACACAACTAGTCAGGATAAGGAAACTGTGTAGGAGTAGACAACAACCAAAGGTGAGTAAACATAAAGCACGTGCTCAAGTGGCTAAAGAGAAAATCATAAATGTAAGCAAGAGTAACCTCCTGACAACCTAACACAAAATAAAAGATAGGTTTATGATAGGCAAATGAAAAATACACAGAGCAAATACTACTCTGGTCTCTGCCTAAATCCCTTAGCTGCAGAGCTGGAACACCTTAGTGGAAATCCACATGGAAAATATAGCCAGCAAAGAAGGTTGGTGAAAGGAGAGTATGAATATTCCCACCTGAGCTGTGATAGGACAGAGACAAGTGAAAACACTTGAAAACTGCAAACAAAGGAAGAAAGAAACACAGATAAGTGGAATATAAATAGCCCCACCCGGGAAGTGATAGGACACGGACAAAATAAGCACCTGACTAACTGCAAACCAAAGGAAGAAAAAAATAAAAGAACCATCAGCCTTTGGACAGAGAATATGCAGTCAGTGGCTCAGCAGGGAAGAAAACCAACCAAAGAGCAATAGGCCAGCAAAGAGTCCCGAGACTGAGACATGACACAGGGGTGAAATAAAGCACTACTAAAAAGAAGCCGCAGCAGCAGCACTGAAGAGATTATAAAGCACTACTTAGCAGTGTAACTGTGAATCCAGCATTGTGGGTAACTATGAGGGTAACTCTTCCCCTTTTTCACTGTGGTCCCTTATCCTCTTTACCCAATTACTCTCTATAGTTTCCGATATGCTGCTGTAATTAGATCCTTCAGTAAGATGGCAGTTTTTTTGTTTTTTTACCAAATGGGTTTCACAGTTTTTCAGAGCAGAGTGCGTTATAAATTTGGGAAGCTAAGATAGAAGTGGCTCATAAATGGAGAAAGAAGCATATTTCTCTATCAAGCTATATTACAAAGTTTCTTATATTTTCTTATACCACTGATTGTATGCAACAGTTTGTTGAAACCATTTAACTGTAGTAACCTGGGATAGTCAGACAGAGCAACCCTGGCAGCCAGGCTGTCTCATACTGAGATCTTCAGTTCTGAGACGAATTGGAATGTCTAGCAAAGTAGGAACTTGCATGACTTATATTGCAAAAAAATATCTCTAGGTGGAGATCCCCCTTTAAATTGTTCTTATAATATATGCTTCTGCTTTATTTATGACTAGTGCCATAAAAACCCCTTTTCCATCCATGAACTCAAATGTTCTGTAAACACTCGGTAAATACTTCAGATACAATGACCAAAAAAAGAAGTCCGAACTCCCCAAGAATCCTGAAAGGAAATGAGTAATGCAAGTTCTGAATTCATTCGGCCAGGAAGCAATGGTCCCTGCACCGCAGTCATGCTCTGCGACTGCTTCTTATTTTTAATTATTATTTATATTTTCTTGGCCGGCAAAATCCTGATGATAAATGCTCCATATCCTGCAAATTCCCGGTGTCTAGAAATCCAGGGTACAAAGTAACAAAGAACCTGGCCTCCTCCAAGAAGTGTAACAATGCATGAAGTATCTCCTGTTGTGTTACCAGACACACCGGGGGTCGACTTGTGCCCACGCCAAGGGTCCTCCAGTGTTTATGTCACATGACTGGATAGCTGACGTCAGAACAGTAAGAGCAAATGAGGATAGTGTCACTTTCAAAGAAGCCGCCATAGAAAATTCAATTAATCTGCAATCTCTGTGATCACGGGCTCAACAGGAGGGCTACCGGCCGGTGTTAGTTTAGTTCATATGGCTACGGTATTACCAACATGGATAGAGTTTTGACTTAAACCTTTTAGCCACAAAGTGAAGCTCATCTAAGCTCTAAAGTGCACATGGGTGTAGTCTATCTCAAGTCCACTTTGTGGCCATAAAAGGGGTCCTGGCCATGTCTTAACCCTCTAATCAAAAAGCTCTGCAAAGAACAAGGACGAATAGCCACTTATTCCTATAGTTTAGGGAAACAATTTTGCACCCTCTGGTGCTCAAAGTACTAAGTCTAGTTCCAACAAAATAATAAGTGCAGGTAGATGAAAGGGTTAAAAAGCCTTGGATGTAGATACCAGGTCCAGGTTAATAAGGATCGTGATCTTTAATTGTCAAAGCGTTTCAAAGCGTTATTCTGAAACGCGTCAGCAAACAAAGATCACGATCCTTATTACCTGGACTTGGTATTTACTCCATAAATGTAACATGGCTTTTTAACTCTTTCATCTACCTGAACTGATAATCTCCTACTAGGGGGTTGAGGCAGCCGTGTTACATGCTTTTACATGATAATAGTGACTGTTTCAACTACTAGAGGTGAGCCTTCTTATTCTATTGAGGTTTGCTGATTTTTTTTTCGGATAGATGCTGTCTGCGCTTCTTTTGTCTCTCCAGTTTTTTCCTTAGTTCCCTCAAAAGGGGGAGTCAGGAGAGGGCTGTAGGAGAATTATATTAGACTCTGCTGTGTTGTTTCCCTGTCTGTCTCCCCTTCTTTATTGCAGTGGTTGGGACTAGTGCTCCCACCGCCATCGCCCTGTTGAGGGTTTACATCAGGGCCAGAGAGGGTCTAGGTATCCTGTTTGGTGATGGTTTGAAAGAACCCTTATAGGGTCAGTAGGGAGATCAGGGCACAGTCGTAGGTGAGTGCAGGGGTCACCTCTCCCCCGTTGCCCATGAGCAGAGCCTCTGCTGTATTTGTTCCCCCTGGTGTATCCCCGTCAGTTGTTTTGTGTTGTGCGCCGGACATCGTTGGTCCATATGTGGCGCCCCTGCAATCAGGAGGCCACAAAGGGAACTGCAGCCAGGAAGGTAGGAACGACAGTTGAACCCAACACCCTCACAGCCCACACAACTAACATACCAGTAGAGAGCAGCATCCAACCCGGAGCCCAGGAACTCTAGGCAGGCAAGGGGTGGTGGGTTTAGAGACAGTGAGTGGGCCAACACGTAAGTCAGGTGACAGAGGGTAGATATAGAGCAGAGGAGGGAAAGGAGTCAGTAGGCCTGAGGTAGGCTGAGAGTACAGAAAGAAGACTTGTCCTGGAAGAGTGGGGTGGAAGGAGCACATAATCTGGAGAGCCAGTGTAAGCCACAGAGAGAAAGCCCATCAGGAGCCAGCACCCCAGGAGTGTGAGGGACTAGAGGACCAGTGATACTGGGTCCTAGAACCACGGCTGAGGCGGCAGACTGAAGGCGGAGTAGCCCTAGTATTGAACCCAAAGACACGGTTAGAAGGAGCCTGGTAGAGCCTCACCCAGGAGGACTATTGGAGGCTAGGCTAGCAGTAGAGTGTCGGCTCTAAAGGGGACCGTTGCTTCACCCGGTATTCCCAGACAACCGACGGGGGACTCTAGCTACACGTTAGGTACCTACTGCAAAGGACAGGGAGTTCAGTGACAACATGGAGGACCCACAGGGCCCGAGCCACCGCCATACTGTCCGGAGACGCACAACAAAGTGGAGAGAGAGAATCAGAGCCTGGAATGGTCAGAGAACGAGTGAGGGGTCATAGAAAGGAGCAACCTGGCAGCAGAGGGCAAAAGACCCGGAGGGGAGAGTTATGCCCGTGTAAAGACTGTAAACTGTGAGCTGTAACTGAGAAGTTGAAGAAGTAAACACGTTGAACCCTGATTCTGACTCCCTCGCATATTTCCACCTGCACATGATTCTCTCCACACAGGTCTGCAGAAGATCACCCGGCCACAGCTTGTCAGCTCCAACACTGAAGGAGGATTTCTGCAGCATCAGGACAGTAAGTGCACTGCACCCAGCACAGGCCTGCACCATACCCTGCACAATAGACTTTATCATCACTGCCCCGGGAACCTAGTTCTGCCCACGGAGAACTATCTCACCTTAGCTGCCATTACATCATCCCCGGAGGTTCTGCAGCAACGGTGGCCCCCTTACTGGCCGCACACTGTGGGTGGCGTCACGACTGACATTATCCCCTGTAAATATTCCCTTTTCACTGTCAGGCCAGGGAAACAGTCCGGACTAGGACCATCCGTGACATCCCCAGTAGCAGACCCGGTCCGGTACCGAGTCCCCGTCCCAAGGGGCTCGACACATACATCACTGTCATGCACAGTAGCTGGACACCCCCTTAGTCCAAGCATGACACATTTATTTCTAGCAGTAGTACTTCACTTCTTCAAATAGTTTCCATCCATGGATTATGTTTTCTAACTCAGGGATTCTTTCTATCGCTGCACGCCTTCCTGATTCAGGGTTTTAGTGCTCTTCCACTTTCCCCCAGTTCCTAAGGAGTTATGAGGAACACTCGATAGCCGATTAGGAAGCCAGGTCTGAGTTGTCATCATGTGAGAGGGTATAGGTGACGCATCCTGACGGTCTTACCCTGGTCACCAGGGGACTACTGTTCAGACTGGATAAAAGGCTCTGCATAGGCATGTCTAGAACACTGTGGACCTGTGGTGGCTGTCTCTCTTTCTGTTGGTCTGTCCCGTCAGGACTGGTTGATGCTGTGTGCTAGTGTGTCAGTGTGTGATGCTTCCTCCCTTGTGAAAAAGCAGGGGCTTGCTGCCAGAGGGAGAATACCATTGCATTACATCTCCGGGTGCTGCCAATGTGAGTCCAGATGGTTCATCCCGTGTTTAAGGAGGCTGCTCAAGGTGATTCAGTTGCTGAAAATACTACTGTTTGCCTCCCAGTGTTTGATGGGACCTACTTTTCTTTGGATTTATAGTGCTAACCGTAAGTTCTGAGCTCGGGCCCCGCATACGCAATTATGACGGGAATTGTGAGAATGCTGTTTTTGGTGCCATTTTGAGGTAGTAGGCTGCAGAACTATACAAGACTTATATTGTACAGACAGTTCGATACCCGGGTATCTGTCCTATTGTGGGTGTTTCTGAAGGGATAGGGAGGGTATAGTGTTGATATTAAATTTGGTAGACATCGTGCTGGTCCAAAGACAAGTCCTGCTGCGCACTCACTAATTTACACTTGTGTAGTAAAAAAGAGACATCCTCGTACAAATATCCAAGTATGGTAGGTAAATTGTTCCATTGGTTCTGGATACATTGGAGGGTGTCTTTGGGACAGCACTTTGACTTTGCTTCCTCAGATCGAGTGGATGTAAATATTCCTGGTGGTAAAACTTGAGTAAAACTGGTACTTGATTCATCCCAGTTCTCATAATCACTTAGTCCTTGGATACGGTTATTCCAGCCTGCACAGGGACCACTAATACTGCTGAGCTAGGAACCCTAGTCTGTACAGGAACCGTTTGGGTCATTTTGATTGTTCTGAGATAGACCCTCGTTTCCATGTGAGTACTACGAGTGCATAAGAGTATGAAATAGTAACTTGTCAACTTATATTATTACATAAGGGAGGGCAGTGCCAAATGTGAATGGAACAGGGGCATAACTACAACAGGTGCAGGGGTTGCAATCGCACCCAGGCCCTGGAAACCTAGGCCCCCAGAAGTCCCTTTGGCCTATAGAAAAAGACTAATAATATTAAAGATTTGCCATAATTTGGGGGCCCTGATGGAGCTTTCGCATGGAGCCCCATGGGCCTGAAGTTATGCCACTGGATGGAGCAGCTTCATTGTGTTAGTGAGAGGGATAAATATGCTTCACAGCAGCACAGAGTATTTTAGCAGATGAGGTGTTGACCTTGTAGGGACAGTGACCTGCATCTTCTCATGCTTGTAGGGTAATGTTGGATGTAACAGTGGCAGCATCATTAGGTAAGCGAATGAAGAGAATGATGTCCAGCAGCACAGAGTATTTTAGAGGAAATCCATGTTGTGAATGGAGAACTAAAGGTCACAATGAAAGGAATAGGGTCTCCTAGATGATAAACCTGTCCACATGCAATTACGATAGTGAGGGCTGAATTTACCCGGCGTCCCTCACCGTGTCCTTAAAATGCATCAATAGCCGAGGACCGGATGATTGACACATGAAATTGATATTTAACTCCTGTCCTCCCAGGCAAACGTGAATCAAAGCAAGTATTCCGGACAGCTGTAGGGGTATCATGAAATCCTATATGAAGACAAATAATGAGGCCTGCACCAGAAAAACCCTAATGGTCTCTAGTGTTACCGGCCATTTGGTGTGACGAGGAATGCTGACCACTATCTTCCCGTAACCTCTGCTCCTGGAAAATCTGTCGGGTTATATTTGGTCAGCTCGCCCCCTTACCTCACTCAGCATTCATGGGTCATATCAGTTCCATGCACAGGCAGGGCGGCCCGGACTACTTCCATTACACAGCACTTCCACACATAACTTACCCCTCTAATTTAGAAGTGGGCATCGGCCGGTAATCCAAGACCCTTCTATTTCTAGATAACACCTTAGCATTGTAAATGATTGATGCCGTGTGCACAAAAATAGTGGCCACGAGAACGCCGGATCATGGGACTCTACTGGGAAGGATGAGCGCGTTCTCCTGAGAAAGACAAGTCTTCAGAGGAGATTCTACGAAGCAAGATGGCTTTATCTTACGCTCCACCCATACAGTACTCGACCCCAACCTGTCCCCTATCACAAAAACTGCCATCCTTCATCTATCAAGCCCCAAAATGGCCCAAAAGAGACGCCCCCCCCCCATAGACTGGAGTTATTGCTGAAATATCCATAGTGTATGAGACAATATTACCTATATGTGGAGGACTCATGGACAATTCTTATATGTGGAGGATGTGGAGGCTATTCATTTTATGGTGCATCATTACTTTTTTATCATTATTACTTTATGTGCAGGGAACTCATAGAATGTTACTACTGTATGTTACTGTATGGGGGACTCAGGGGACATTATTACTGTTTGGGGGACTCAGGGGACATTATTACTGTATGGGGGACTCAGGGGACATTATTACTGTAGAAACGTGATTCCAGCTCATCTATTTACTCTACGCTCCTCCACCTGAGGCTCGGACACCGGCCTCGCCCTGGCCTTTAAGAATTTTAGAATGTTATTACTGTATGCTACTGTATGGGGACTCGGGATATTATTACTGTATGGGAGACTCAGGGGGACATTATTACTGTATGGAGGACTTAGGAGACATGATTACTGTATTGGGTGACTCAGGGGACATTATTACTGTATGGAGACTCAGGGGACATTATTATTGTATGTGGGACTTAGGGAGCATTATTACAGTATGGGGGGACTCAGGGGATATTGTTACTGTATGGGGACTCATGGAACATTATTACTGTATGGGGAACTCAAGTGGCATTATTTCTGTATGGGGGACTCAAGGGACATTATTACTGTCTGGGGGGACTCAGGGGACATTATTACTGTATGGGTGACCCAGGGGACATTATTACTGAATGGGTGACTCAGGGGACATTATTACTGTAGGGGGACTCAAGGGATATTATTACCGTATGAAGGACTCAGGGGACATTATTACTGTATGGAGACTCAGGGACATTATTACTGTATGGGGGACTTAGGGGACATTATTACTGTATGGGGGACTCAGGGGACGTTATTACTGTAGAAGGGACTCAGGGGATATTATTACCGTATGAAGGACTCAGGGGACATTATTACTGTATGGGGGACTCAGGGGACGTTATTACTGTAGAGGGACTCAGGGGATATTATTACCGTATGAAGGACTCAGGGGACATTATTACTGTATGGAAACTCAGGGGACATTATTACTGTATGGAGGACTCAGGGGATATTGTTACTGTATGGGGGACTCAGAGGACATTATTACTGTAGGGGGACTCTGGGACAATATTACTGTATGGAGGACTCAGCAGATATTGTTACTGTATGGGGGACTCAGGGGACATTATTACTGTATAGAAACTCAGGGGACATTATTACTGTATGGAGGACTCAGGGGACATTATTACTGTATAGAAACTCAGGGGACATTATTACTGTATGGGGGACTCAGGGGACATTATTACTGTATAGAAACTCAGGGGACATTATTACTGTATGGAGGACTCAGGGGATATTGTTACTGTATGGGGGACTCAGAGGACATTATTACTGTAGGGGGACTCTGGGGACAATATTACTGTATGGAGGACTCAGCGGATATTGTTACTGTATGGGGGACTCAGGGGACATTATTACTGTATGGGGGGACTAAGGGGACATTATTACTGTATGTGGGGACCCAGAGGACATTATTACTGTAGGAGGACTCAGGGTCATTATTATTGTATGGGGGACTTAGGGGACATTATTACTGTATGGGGGACTCAGGGACGCTATTACTGTAGAGGGGACTCAAGGGATATTATTACCGTATGAAGGACTCAGGGGACATTATTACTGTATAGAAACTCAGGGGACATTATTACTGTATGGGGACTCAGGGAACATTATTACTGTATGAAGGACTCAGGGGACATTATTACTGTATGGAGACTCAGGGGACATTATTACTGTATGGGGGACTTAGGGGACATTATTACTGTATGGGGGACTCAGGGGACGTTATTACTGTAGAAGGGACTCAGGGGATATTATTACCGTATGAAGGACTCAGGGGACATTATTACTGTATGGGGGACTCAGGGGACGTTATTACTGTAGAGGGGACTCAGGGGATATTATTACCGTATGAAGGACTCAGGGGACATTATTACTGTATGGAAACTCAGGGGACATTATTACTGTATGGAGGACTCAGGGGATATTGTTACTGTATGGGGGACTCAGAGGACATTATTACTGTAGGGGGACTCTGGGGACAATATTACTGTATGGAGGACTCAGCAGATATTGTTACTGTATGGGGGACTCAGGGGACATTATTACTGTATAGAAACTCAGGGGACATTATTACTGTATGGAGGACTCAGGGGACATTATTACTGTATAGAAACTCAGGGGACATTATTACTGTATGGGGGACTCAGGGGACATTATTACTGTATAGAAACTCAGGGGACATTATTACTGTATGGAGGACTCAGGGGATATTGTTACTGTATGGGGGACTCAGAGGACATTATTACTGTAGGGGGACTCTGGGGACAATATTACTGTATGGAGGACTCAGCGGATATTGTTACTGTATGGGGGACTCAGGGGACATTATTACTGTATGGGGGGACTAAGGGGACATTATTACTGTATGTGGGGACCCAGAGGACATTATTACTGTAGGAGGACTCAGGGGTCATTATTATTGTATGGGGGACTTAGGGGACATTATTACTGTATGGGGGACTCAGGGGACGCTATTACTGTAGAGGGGACTCAAGGGATATTATTACCGTATGAAGGACTCAGGGGACATTATTACTGTATAGAAACTCAGGGGACATTATTACTGTATGGGGACTCAGGGAACATTATTACTGTATGGGGACTCAGGGGACATTATTACTGTATGGAGACTCAGGGGACATTGTTACTGTATGGGGAACTCAGGGGACATTATTAACGTATGGGGGGACTCAGGGACATTATTACTGTATGGGGGGACTCTGGGGATATTATTACTGTAGGGGGGACTCAGGGGACATTATTACTGTATGGGATGACTCAGTGGATATTATTGGTTTCAGAGTTTTACTTGGCATCATCCAGATAGTTGATGCCAAAATTATATTTGGCACCTACACAATAGCTCCTAATACTTTGGTGGCCTTGTTCAGCCCTGGTGTCACCCTCAAGACTACAACTATTAAGCCATGCCTTATTACAATAATATTAGCCCTGTTCGTTTCGCACTACAAAGAAGCCAGGGTGAAACGCGCGTCGGGTTGAGAGGAGATGGCCCCATATGACCACTTTGACTGAACAGGCTCCATTTAAGGCATATCTATCATATATCTATCTAACTTTACATACTTTATACACCAGATGGTTGTTTAAGCTACATACCCCTACATACATAATATATACAGTATGTGGATGTTATTTCATTAATTACCTGTGGATGCTTTGGGTCACCATTAGATTTAAGTGAGGCTTATTTATCTCTTGACTCTTTTGCACTTTATATAACCTTGGTGGCATTGTAATATCTATTTTTGTATATATAATACAAACTATAGTATATTGGCATTCATTTATTTGTCATTTAATTCGCCTTTTAACCTCTGTATTTGATTTTATTATATTCTTTGGTGTCTCCATTAACTTTTCAGTATACATACAGGTATGTTTATTTTTGGGTACTGCATTCCCTCTTTTGTGTGCAGAAGCACCTTTCTGAGCAAGTTTTATAATTTTTTAATGATTTATTTAATAAAAATATATTATTTTAATCTTATTCATTGTGGCATTTCAAATATTTCCACTTCATACCTATCTGTGGATCTTCTGTGTGTATAGTGTATTAAAATAATGTAGAAGTCAGTGCTCAGGTAATATTTTATCCATGGGTCATCCATCAAAGACTATAGAATTTTTTAGAGATTTTTGGTCAATTTTGGCAAAAGCAGTGTAATAACTTGTAAGCATTTACTCAGTAATCTATTAGCAGTGGGAGCAAAGGCACACTGAGACCACTAATACAGAACTGTATTAAACACACGTGGCAGATACAGTTGTGGCCAAAAGTATTGACACCCCTGCAATTCTGTCAGATAATGCTCAGTTTCTTCCTGAAAATGATTGCAATCACAAATTCTTTGGTATTATTATCTTCATTTAATTTGTCTTCAATGAAAAAACACAAAAGAGAATGAAGCAAAAAGCAAAACATTGATCATTTCACACAAAACTCCAAAAATGGGCCAGAAAAAAGTATTGGCACCCTCAGCCTAATACTTGGTTGCACAACCTTTAGCCAAAATAACTGCGATCAACCGCTTCCGGTAACCATCAATGAGTGTCTTACAATGCTCTGCTGGAATTTTAGACCATTCTTCTTTGGCAAACTGCTCCAGGTCCCTGATATTTGAAGGGTGCCTTCTCCAAACTGCCATTTTTAGATCTCTCCACAGGTGTTCTATGGGATTCAGGTCTGGACTCATTGCTGGCCACCTTAGAAGTCTCCAGTGCTTTCTCTCAAACCATTTTCTAGTGCTTTTTGAAGTGTGTTTTGGGTCATTGTCCTGCTGGAAGACCCATGACCTCTGAGGGAGACCCAGCTTTCTCACACTGGGCCCTACATTATGCTGCAAAATTTGTTGGTAGTCTTAAGACTTCATAATGCCATGCACACGGTCAAGCAGTCCAGTGCCAGAGGCAACAAAGCAACCCCAAAACATCAGGGAACCTCCGCCATGTTTGACTGTAGGGACCGTGTTCTTTTCTTTGAATGCCTCTTTTTTTCTCCTGTAAACTTTATGTTGATGCCTTTGCCCAAAAAGAGAGAACATTCTTAAAAAAAGTTTTAGGTTTTCTCAGGTAAGTTTTGGCAAACTCCAGCCTGGCTTATTTATGTCTCGGGGTAAGAAGTGGAGTCTTCCTGGTCTCCTACCATACAGTCCCTTTTCATTCAGAAGCCGATGGATAGTACAGATTGCCACTGTTGTACCCTCGGACTGCAGGGCAGCTTGAACTTGTTTGAATGTTAGTCGAGGTTCTTTATCCACCATCCGCACAATCTTGCGTTGAAATCTCTTGTCAATTTTTCTTTTCCGTCCACATCTAGGGAGGTTAGCCACAGTGCCATGGGCTTTAAACTTCTTGATGACACTACGCACGGTAGACACAGGAACATTCAGGTCTTTGGAGATGGACTTGTAGCCTTGAGATTGCTCATGCTTCCTCACAATTTGGTTTCTCAAGTCCTCAGACAGTTCTTTGGTCTTCTTTCTTTTCTCCATGTTCAATGTGATACACACAAGGACACAGGACAGAGGTTGAGTCAACTTTAATCCATGTCAACTGGCTGCAAGTGTGATTTAGTTATTGCCAACACCTGTTAGGTGCCACAGGTAAGTTACAGGTGCTGTTAATTACACAAATTAGAGAAGCATCACATGATTTTTCTAACAGTGCCAATACTTTTGTCCACCCCCTTTTTAATGTTTGGTGTGGAATTATATCCAATTTGGCTTTAGGACAATTATTTTTGTGTTTTTTCATTGAAGACAAATTAAATGAAGATATTAATACCAAAGAATTTGTGATTGCAATAATTTTCAGGAAGAAACTGAGTATTATCTGACAGAATTGCAGGAGTGTCAATACTTTTGGCTACAACTGTAACAAACGTGTTGTGCAGCAAGTGACCAAGTTCATTAAAACACGCAGCAATCTGGTTAGTCTCTAGAAATATTTCTTGCACGATGGCACTAATAAGGAAATGTCTAGACATAGTTCACACAGCGAGTAGACAATAGAAGTACAGTCTATGAGCACAACACACCCAGGAAGGTCTGGGAATGGAAAGTCTCAGAAAAACAAGTCCACAACTTTTGTAGTGCAGTGCAGCTTTAAGAAAGTCCTGAAGTCCAGAATGCTGATACTGCACAATAAAGAATATTAGGAGCTGCAAGTACCAGCAGAGCACACAGGGCTGGCAGAACAGTGGCAGAATCAGGAACACACAGCTCAAGCATCTTATTGCAGGAGAGTAGCTGAAAGCAGGTGTGGTTTCTGGAATTCAATCTACAGATGCTGTAAAAGCTAGAGCGGATTATCAGGAAATGGAGTAAACAGGAAAAGCAACAGGGAGCTGTGGCACCCCTGTGGTCCAGTTGCCATTAATGGTATTGCATACATTTCACATGTATGGTATCATGACCAGAGGTAAGAAGAGAAAGCTTTATCGAGTCTGTCAATTGCACCCACCCAACACATTCCAAACTCCAGGCCAGAGATTTGCTGGGTGGAAGAAACCCACAATCAGGCAGACCCTACCTACTGGCTGGAGGGAGGCGTTAGGTCAGGGGTGGGTGGCAGATGGAGTCAGCTCCTGTGAAATCCAGTCAGACAGCTATAGAAGCTAGTAGCACATGTGGAGTTAGATGCTAGTCCCAGGCTCGAGGGCACAAAGCTGCTACAGGCTGATCAAACCTATGCGGTTTTGGAAACTTCAGGACCCCCACTGTGACTCCTGAACCATCTGCCTCCGGATGGTCAAGTACCCCGGCCCTACGACAGCGACAGAGCCAGGAATTCAAACTGAATACTCAAGCATAGCTATATAGAATACTAGAGTTTATAAAGACAGGGAAGGAGGATCACATGAACAGGAGCAAAGCACTGGACACCATTTTGGAAAAGGGCTAGGAAGCACAAAAAGGTCAATAGAAGAACCAGAGTCCTGACAAGCATGCTCATACCACCTGTCCAGAAATAATAAGTTGTGTGAGGTCACCATATATCTATAAAAAAAATCGATGGACTGGCTTAATAAGAGCTACAAAAAAAGCTTTCACTCACCAGACACACTCATGATAATGTCCCCATGAGGCCTACAATAGGCTTAATTGTCCTTGGCTGTAAAAGCACTTGACTTTTCATCTCTCCTCAAATACAATACCCTCGAAGCACAGGTTGGCTGGACAATGGTGTCCTTCCCAATCTGCCAGCCTCTTTTCTCTTTCAGCCATGTAGATAACTCAACAGACAAAGTGCTTTTTGTCACTGAAGGTTGTCTACAAGTCTTGACCATGAAGGAGCCATTCCTCAGTGACCGGTAATTGATATCAGTCACCAGTGTTTGGAGTGAGTCTTCATTTAGAGCAACACAACTGCCACATGAAAGACCAAGTCTTCCAGATGGAGTATCAATGACAGTTGGCTGACCATGATAATGAGGCTTCGGTATTAATAGACGGAAACCCTACAAGTACTAAGCGGTGCAATGACCGGGAAGGACCTTCAAACTAAGGCGACTACATTAAGTGTAGTGATGAAGGAAGGAGGCATAATTTTAGAGAACCAAAAATATCAGTTGAGCTTTGGTTCTGGTGTCGGAGAATTCCGCAACTTTAAGAGATGCCTTTGCTAAACCCTTCAACCAAAGTTGATGTCTACCTTAGGTGACAATTCTCACGATTAATCAATTGATAGCCAAGAAGTTGGTTATGTTCTTGTTTCATGAATCATTTGTTCTCCATCATGTTCATGAAACATCTACAATTCACTGCTAAAACAATTTTATGATATATGTTATTTGATATAAAATCATCTGCCAAAAATGGTTTAAAAAAAAAAATACAAGTATTTTAAGACACCATTGTGCTATTTTCCTTAAAGTGTAACCGCCATTTAAATTTTTATATAATAATAATAATGTAGAGCAATTGATTATAATAAACTTTCTGATATGTTTCATTAGAAAATTCTGGTTGCAAACCATTCATAAACCTTCCACAAGGTGTCCCCACTACACTGTGTGTGAAGCACACATATGTTCTTTCTCAGTCAGATCCATCTTCAGTGAATACCGGGCATGTAACCATATAAGGGAACAGGGGGCGTGGCATAAACTCCTTACTGCAGCTCATGAGGAAACAATGTATCAGATTAGCTCAGCATAAGGAAAGTCATAGTGTCAGGATCAGTGTAAACTCCTCTGAAGTTTGTGTCAGGGAAAGATCTGTAATCGGGCTTCACAGAGCTCAGTCACAGCTATGTTAACCTTTTCTCTGCTATCACATCACAGAGTACACTGTAGAGGGATCAGCTTTATTCTAGGGTCGTCACTCTGTTGAGGGATCATCTTTATTCTATGGATGTCACACTGTAGAGGGGGTCATCTTTATTCTAGGGCTGTCACACTGTAGAGGGATCAACTTTATTCTCATTTGCACAAGGAAACACTAGAAGCAATGGGATGAAACTGAATGGCGGGAGACGCAGACTGGATATTAGACAAAACGTTTTGACAGTGAAGGTGATCAAGTGGAACAGGCGGCCTTGAGAGGTGGTGAGTTCTCCTTCTATGGAAGTCGTGACACAGAGGCTGGACAGACATCTGTCTGGGATGATTTAAGAATCCTGCTTTGACCAGGGTATTGGACCGGATGATCCAGGAAGTCCCTTCCATCTCTACCATGCTATGTTTCTGTGATCAATATCAGGTCCGTGGTGGTCTGACACATGGATGTTAGGAGGGCCCAAAACTGCCGGGACACCATAGCTCTTTATGCTACTTAGTGGCTCAGCTCCTATTGAAGTGAATGTGATGAGTTGCAATACCAAGAACTACCACTATACTATGTATGGTGCTCTGGTTTTCCACAGTACACAGTGGCACAGTATGGAATATCTTGGTAACAGTTCATTGATGAGAGTACCAGGTTTCGGCCCACCACCAACCTAAAATTCATGACCTTTCCTAATTATATGTATGCTCTTAAAATTATAGTTCTGGACAAACTCATTAATACTTACTAAAAAAAAGACTGAATTCTCATCATATGACCATTACCTACCTGCGGTATGGGATATAAAGGGATCTAGGAAGTCAAACGTTACTGAAAAATCCAAAGTAACTTTAAGGGCAAGGCAGGACACATACAAGAAAGAGAAATGTCTACAAAAACATATTGTACTGTGATACATCGAGAAGTGGAGGGAAGTCTAAGACTCAGCCAAGAGGACAATACCAGGAAAGATTTGTCTTAGGATTTGCTTTGGAAATTTCACATAGGTAATGCGTAGACACATTGGGTTAAGGCAGGACAGCGCTGAGAGGTAACCTAAATATTAGAACAATATAAATAGCCGGGTTATAGCAGGACGAGGTGAGTGAAAATGGAAGAAATTTGCTCAAGAGGCTCAACTTCCATTTATACATTAAGATCACGGCACTTCCTCTGTAGCCACATTCACATCTAAGCTTAAAGGGGTTGTCCAATAAATATTTATCACCTATTCATAGGATGGTTGTTGGGCAAGGATCTCTACAGATCTCAAAGAGGCAAGTCCTAAAATCTCCTGTGTGTATGGGTGACCACATGTCTATGGTCGCGCATGCGCCAAAACCCAAAGAAGTGAATGAGTTGGTGGTCATGAATGCTCAATACTGCTCCATGTAAACGGGGCACTTTAGGACCTTGAGAATCATAATCGGTGGAGGTTCTAGTCTTCGGGCCCCTCATATTCATACACTTATCCTGTGGAGAGAGGGATTCATATTCTCAACAGGAAAACTTTTGTGTGAATGAAATAGCATTCAATGGGGCACACTGCCACTCCACTCATTCTTATGGAGTGCCGGATTCTAGCCAAACTCTGATTGTTGGGATCAGTAGAGGTCCCAGGAGTCAGACACCCAGTGATCAACCAAATTATCTCCAAACCTATAGATATTTTTTTTTTTAGTTTTTTATCTATCATGTTAACTATATGGTAAAAGTGACTTCATAAATTGATTATCTGGGTCAGAATAAGCAGATACCAAACATTTTTTTTTATTTCAAGGATGAAAAAAAACATAAATTTGTTAAAAAAAGAATAAAAAAAAAATTGCTTTATTCGTCATTTTCTGAGACACATAAATGTTTTAATTTTCCAAGATACAGGGCTATGTGAGGCTTACTTTTTGCATCCTGAGTTGCTATTTTTGCTGATACCATTTTGAGTCAGATACAATATTTTGATCGCCTTTTATTGCATTTTATTGTAACAATGTAGTAGCCGAAAAACATAATTCTGGTGTTTTTTTTTTTTTTTCCGTCACACCATCTACCAATTGGATAAATTTACTTAATATATTGATATCTTAGATTCTTACGCAGCGATACCAAATATGTGTATTTTATAATTTTGTTTACTGTTGTAATGCTATTTTCAGTGCAGCTCATTTGGGGGCCCCCAAGAGAGTGGGGGCCCTGGGCAACTGCCCAGTCTGCCCCCTCCCCCTTAACGCCAGCCCTGGTCAGTGTCATATATGATTAGAACATCAATAATACTCAGATCACTTTGATGATATTAAACTAAGGTGATTATTGTGCAATCCCATAGCAGATGCACAGACGATTTCCAGTATTTTTTCTTCTTACTCCTTACCAGGATGAGCTGATTACTGAAGGTGCTCCTCTGTCTCATGATTTCCCTTTCCTTCTTACTCCTTATTAGGATTAGCTGATTACTGAAGGTGCTCCTCTGTCTCATGATTTTCTGTATCTTTCCTTCTTACTCCTTAGTAGGATTAGCTGATTACTGAAGGTGCTCCTCTGTCTCATGATTTCCTGTATCTTTCTTCTTACTCCTTAGTAGGATTAGCTGATTACTGAAGGTGCTCCTCTGTCTCATGATTTCCATTATCTTTCCTTCTTACACCTTAGTAGGATTAGCTGATTGCTGAAGGTGCTCCTCTGTCTCATGATTTCCAGTATCTTTCCTTCTTACTCCTTAGTAGGATTAGCTGATTACTGAAGGTGCTCCTCTGTCTAATGATTTCCAGTATCTTTCCTTCTTACTCCTTAGTAGGATTAGCTGATTGCTGAAGGTGCTCCTCTGTCTCATGATTTCCCTTTCCTTCTTACTCCTTAGCAGCATTAGCTGATTACTGAAGGTGCTCCTCTGTCTCATGATTTCCCTTTCTTTCTTACTCCTTAGTAGGATTAGCTGATTGCGGAAGGTGCTCCTCTGTCTCATGATTTCCCTTTCTTTCTTACTCCTTAGTAGGATTAGCTGATTACTGAAGGTGCTCCTCTGTCTCATGATTTCCAGTATCTTTCCTTCTTACTCCTTAGTAGGATTAGCTGATTACTGAAGGTACTCCTCTGTCTCATGATTTCTGGTATTGTTCCTTCTTACTCCTTAGTAGGATTAGATGGTTACTGAAGGTGCTCCTCTGTCTCATGATTTCCAGTATCTTTCCTTCTTACTCCTTAGTAGGATTAGCTGATTACTGAAGGTGCTCCTCTGTCTCATGATTTCTGGTATTGTTCCTTCTTACTCCTTAGTAGGATTAGATGGTTACTGAAGGTGCTCCTCTGTCTCATGATTTCCATATCTTTTCTTCTTACTCCTTAGTAGGATTAGCTGATTACTGAAGGTGCTCCTCTGTCTCATGATTTCCAGTATCTTTCCTTCTTACTCCTTAGTAGGATTAGCTGATTACTGAAGGTGCTCCTCTGTCTCATGATCTCCCTTTCTTTCTTACTCCTTAGTAGGATTAGCTGATTACTGAAGGTGCTCCTCTGTCTCATGATTTCCCTTTCTTTCTTACTCCTTAGTAGGATTAGCTGATTGCTGAAGGTGCTCCTCTGTCTCATGATTTCCCTTTCTTTCTTACTCCTTAGTAGGATTAGCTGATTGCTGAAGGTGCTCCTCTGTCTCATGATTTCCGTTTCCTTCTTACACCTTAGTAGGATTAGATGATTGCTGAAGGTGCTCCTCTGTCTCATGATTTCCGTTTCCTTCTTACACCTTAGTAGGATTAGATGATTGCTGAAGGTGCTCCTCTGTCTCATGAATAGCTCATAATTGGACCTCACAATCCTATTAGTATGCTTTTGGAGTGTGGGAAGAAACCCATGCAAACACGGGGAGAACATATAAACTCCCTGCTAATGCTGTCCTTGCTGGGATTTCAGCTCAGGATCCCAGCGCTGAAGACTGCAGTGCTAACCACTGAGCCACAGTATAGTGGTAACCACTGAGCCACAGTATAGTGGTAACCACTGAGCCACAGTGTAGTGGTAACCACTGAGCCACAGTATAGTGGTAACCACTGAGCCACCTTGCAAGGCTCTATGCCAGGTATTCCCTCAACATAAAACGTTTTTCATTTAGGGAGAAAATTGAGTTTAGAAAACACATCACATTTATACTCCTAAAGAGTGCAAAGATTGTCTCCGAACATGGAGGACCTGACCTGTCCTGCATTACACACCATACATTGATGACAATGGGCACTGTGGTGGCACTATAGGATAACATTACTGCCGGTTGTCCCACAGATCACAGCTGATCTCTGAAATCCCAGCTTTGTGACCACATATTGTAGATTGTGGGTCCTCCTGGGTCCTATTGGCTGCACTGGGCATAAGTTGGTTAACCTAAACAGTTCAAGAACTTGAAACTCATGGGGTCCAATGTGAAAGCTCCAACAGGGCCCCCAAATATTGCAAATCTTCAATAGTAATAGTCTTTTTCTATAGGGCAAAGGGACTTTTGGGGCCCCCTAGGCTCCAGGGCCCAGGTATGATCACAACCCCTTAACCTGTTGTAGTTACAGCCCTGAACTTAAGCCACCTAAGCAGCTGGGCACAGAGACTATTCAACTGAGACTGTCAATGGTCTTTGGTCATTACAGTAGTTCCTGCTTAAAGTCTTTTGATTATCAATTCAGCCCCCAATATGCTAATGCTTCATTACCCTGAGGACACCTCTTCCATTAGTCTGAAAGTAAAATCAATGGCAGACACATTGCGTTAACATCCAGCCAGGTCTGTGCTGTCCTCAGCATATTACCATTTTGCCTGAATGGCACATACAGCCATAATTACATTATTGAATCCAGGGTTTCTCTTGTGCTGCACCTTTTTCCCCAGAGTGCACTACCCTGGGTAATCAGGCTTAAATTTAATGTCCTGTAAATACATTATATATATTGCTTCTGGCTCCTTTAAAAATTTTCTAGGCAACTAGTTTTATAGGCTTTAGTTTAGTCATTAGTTAAATACATGACCTCATCCTCCTCACCTACACCTGCCCTTTACAACCTATTTATCATTCATTCACTATGGTCACAATACTTCCTCTTAATGTTCCTGTGCCCTTCTCATGTTCAGTTTTGCTGGCTGGTGTTTATAGAGGTAAAATTGCGGTAAATTTGTGAATAGACTGGATTTAAAGGGGTTGTGCCATGAAGAATTGAACATTTTAATGAATTGATCCGGGAATAAAAATCAGTTCCACAATTGGATGTGTTTAAAACAAATGTTCCTGTCCCCAGATATTCTTATATATGTGTCCCTGTGTAATGTATGTGCCCGACCATGCAGGATCAGGTCGGATATGCCACAGCTCCTGGGCAGGGGAGGAAGTAAAAGATATAGATTCATTACAACCATGAATTATGGATACGGTTATGTTGTTAAAGTGCCCATAGCTGTCTTAAAGTTGTGTCTGGAAGTGCAGCTCCTCTTTATTGAATGATTATGGACACCTTCTATAAGGAAAACAAATTCTTTCTACATGTGTTATTGGTTACATTTACTTAATAAGGTTGCACTGAGTTTCAGTCTTCATCTCTTGGTTTATATTTAGACCCTCTGATTTGCATTTTAATGCCTGATCCAAGCTTCAGGTTTTTCTCTTGTCTCTCACTCAGTAATACAGATTGGTTGTGAGCGCTGCGGGTATCCAGGCAGCGGCTATCTTCATTAGCTTTAATATTGTATTTATTTACTCTCCATGTTTTTTCCTTCTTGCCTACAGACTGTTTTTTTTGCCCTCCATAAAACTTTAGATGCTTTGTCCCCTCTCTAATGTAGATTGTGTGAAACCACTTCACCTTTCTATCCTTAATCTTTTCTCCTTGTCTATAGATTGTAATCTCTGCCCTCCATAAAACTTCACTCACTTTCTCTCCTCTCCAATTCAGATTGTGTGCAACCGCTTTCCCTTTTTATCCTTAATGCTTTCCTCCTTGTCTATATATTGTTCTCTCTGCCCTCCATAAAACTTCACTCACTTTCCCCCCTCTCTAATGCAGATTGTGTGCAACCACTACCCCCTAACTCCGGCTATCCTTAAAGGGGTTGTCCGGTCTAAACTGATAATTCTGCAGTCACTCTATGTGACTGCAGACTTATACATCCCCCCAATGCATGCACTGTGCGCTGTGAGGATTTGATGTTTCTAAATCGGGAGTGGACTGCAGTTATGCGGTATTCATGTTTCAGGTCAGAGCCCCGGAGTAGTGGGCATAGCATCGGTCAATGCAAGTGTATGGAGCAAGGGCATGCCCACTAGACAGCGCTCCCATTAGTTAGACACGCACGCTCCATACACTTGCATTGGGTGTGGCCGCTCCCACTAGCTGTGTTGTTGTCAGCAACATACAAACCACATAATTGCAGTCCATTTCGTCTTTTCAACATGGTGACTCCTCCTGCACTATGTGTGCGGTCCATTACAATGGGTGTCTCTAGATTGCCATCAGCACCACCCCGCTCCCTTCATATGCCACATCTCCTAATTGCATGTAAGAGGGCGATGTCTCTATGTCATCCACACTGTCGCAGGTGGTAGTAATGGACAAAGGGGGTTAAGGTAGCAGGATGGCAGTGACAGACAAAAGGCCATCAGGGGAACTAGTCTGACCATTAAACTGGGGGTCCCTGGCTGACCCTGTTCCCAGAAGTACCTTTAAAGAGGAAGATGTCTGTGCCGTCATCCTTGCCCTGGTCCAGACCAGCCCTAGGCTAACACCTCTTCACCTCCACCCAGGGACCAAGATAAGCACAACAACTCCCAGAAGATGGTAATCTCCATGAAGCTACACAGCAGAGCAGCATTCAGAGTCTACACAGCACACGGTCTTTACAGAGACAAAACTCTTTCAGCAACATCACCTGATGGGAAATGGTTTATTTAAAGGCTGGGGGTGTGGACAACTACATCAGCTGCCACAGCCAGCAGAAGAGACCTACAACTGGAGAGCCACAGCCAGATATGGACAACAACACTGCTACAGCTACAGACATAAACCCCAAAGGCACCAACAGAAATACACACATTTAAACACTGCAGAGCAGTTCCCAGAGACTGCAGAGTGGACTAGACATGACACACACAGTGACTGAAGTCTCGCACCTGCGAAGTGCAATCAAATACCTGCGCATGCGCGCCTCACTGTGCTCTATTGCACAGCCAGTGATTCCAATGTGAAGGTGCAAGACTTTGGGCACTGTGTGGACAATGTAGAGACATCATCCTCTTGCATGCAATTAGAAGGAGCGGGGCAGTGCTGATCACATCTGGAGGCGCCCATCAGACTGGACCGCACTATTTACATACAGCGCAGGACAAGATGTGCAAGGGCCCATCTAGGGACATAAAGGGGTTACAGGAACCCCATTCACGTGATGTTAAAGGTGATGGGCAGGGTTTAGAACCAAAAAACTGGTTAGAGGTTCCCGTTAATGTCCGTATGTAAAACCCAAGCGGTTAAAAATGGGGACTTCTAGCAAATGTATCAACTGGGCCCTCAAAATCTGCACTGAACTTACTATCCCCAATTTTGGGAAACCTACATTGTGCATGTAAATGGTTGATTTATTGACATCCATCAATGCGAGAAGACATAAAAGAAGCCCGTTTATACCCCGGAGCGGCGGCTGATCACCATGTTATGTATTTGGTTACAGCACAATCTATATTGACTCACTTTACCTGCAGTTAAACTGAACTCACAATCTATTCCGGCTCCTTCTTGTTCTCTTACACAACCAGCAGCAGGATTAGAGAACAAGGATCCTGCCTATGTGGGAAAATCAAAGGATAGGGCAACATGCCCTCTGCCAAAAAAATAAAAACTGCTTTTGGCTTTAGGGCTCCGGAGCGTGCCAAGGCACACAGTACACTGAGTCATTCTCCACGCTTGATCCCGTGGTGATCACAGATCATTTCCCATGACTCGCTGAGTGACGTATGGTCAGGTAGAGCAATATTTACATACTCATTCAATACTTGTGAACTGGGAGCGAGCGAACGGAGGGAAAAAAAGGCGCGCTTATTCTATTGTTGGAGAAGATTGCAAACCGCGGGTAATGTGTAAGGCTGCAAGTATGTCAGGCACTTCTACTGGCGGGAACAGAACACCGCATTGTGCGAATTGTGCCAAAGGCTAATCGTTAACCCTTTTGTCCCTTCAGTACATTTCCGATTCTTGGGTGTTTTGAAGTTGAAGGTTCCAGTAACCCATAAAAACCTGATACGAGTTGCCTAAGTCTTTTATTACTATATTGCCACCATTGCGATACGACACCCGTATACTTGAGGGTTAGAGCTCTTCAGACACAGTATATAATCCATCCATATTGGTCGGAGGCTTTCTTCTTCCTCTATTCAGATGATGCAGGAATATCTTTAAGGGTGAATCTGCAACAAAATCTACATAATCCTTGGAGGAATTTCCTGCTGGATTATCCAAATAACTGGGACCTACCCTGAAGATACATTAACACAGGGTAAATACTGTGCAGAATCTCCACCCAGTAAAATCAAGATGGGAAATCTACAGAGTATTACAGTTTTACAGTCATGTATTACAGTACACTTTTTCTTTTAAAGTAAAACAATTAATGACAGCTCTGATGTCCACTCTAGTCCTGGGGCATGCTGAGCTGTCGGTGTGTTGAGTGACAGCTCAGTCATCCAATCTGATTTTGGTAGGCTCTGGGTTGCTCAGGTGTTCCCTGTTCCCAGTGACTGTCCTCCTACTTAGCTGAGCAGTTTCTCCCAGTTTTTTCCTTATGCACTGCAGGACTACAGGTATTGCCCCTGCTGTTTCTAGGTCATAGGTCAATGATAGATCTTTCATCTGGACCACCTCTCCTTAATATTGTCCCCTGATAAACTTCAGTTATTAATGGGGAAAAACGAGTTTCGACTGTGAACTTGGACCAACTTAAGCTAAGCATTTTATACTTCGCTTTAATTTATTTAGTGGTGACCTTATAATTTTTGGCTAATCATGAGTACTTCTTGTGATAGTCAGGACACAGTGGGGACTAATAGGCTGTCCCGACAAATGGGGGCACAAAAAACATTTAGGGCATTATACGCTCTATTGCCAGGTAAGGATGAATAGGGCATTATATGGCTAGTCCCAATACCCCAAGCTCCATTTCAAAATATTTTGTACTTGGGAAACATGTGGGTCCCTCTCTTATATGTTCATCTCAATTTTTGAGTGTGTTTTGACTTTGAACTAGTTTATTAATCATTAGGTATTAGTTATATATTAACTATATGTATGGGATTGTATTTGCCAGTCATAGCAATCTGTTCAGTGGTGCTTGTTGGCCTGTATCTCTGTATTCTGTTCAATGATCCATAGCTCCCTGACCATGGACCTTGTTCTGACCATCCATTTGTTTATCCCCTTTGCTCTTATCCACTGCCCTCCAGGTATTTTGACTCCGGACCGTGATCTGGCTACGCCTCTGTATTTCCCCTTTATCCTTGACGTGTTGTTGTTCAGGTGCCTGAACCCAAAACGCTTGACTACCCTCCCTCACTACTTGTCATTAGTAGCTAGTATTAAAATTAATATATACCAATTAGTTTTTACTAAAAAGAAGAAAAAATAATGATACATAAGAGAAAAAAAAAAGCTGCCACTCATCGGTCAGTGCAGAATTCTTTAATGGTGCAAGTTACGGGTACATAAATGCAGTGAGAGGGTGATGAATTCACGGAATACGGTGCCGTTTCGCGCAGTGAGCGCTTCTACAGGGCCTGGTATATATGGTCCTCCTTGCATCCCTTGCTGGTATATATGGTCCACCTTGTGTCCTCTTCCTGGTATATATGGTCCTCCTTGTGTCCCCTTCCTGGTATATATGGTCCTCCTTGCGCCTCTTCCTGGTATATATTGTCCTCCTTGAATATATGCACCCACCCTGGTTTAAACAGTCTCCATGGTTGTATATCTATCAATGTTCTGTCCCTAATGCATAAGTGAAAACAACAACATTGCATTCACCGTTCCCTCCGGTGTTCTCTCGTAGCCAGTGCACACTGGTCAACCAAGCTGCCGACATTTGAGTGCTGGGATCGGGGGCTCGGGCATAACAGTGGCATCACTCTCATGCGCGGGCCCCTGTCGCTGCACCTCCAACGGCACACAATCACTGTGCATGTGTCGGCAGCCAAAAGGTCCCTGCACCGCGATGCTTTTCAGCTGGATTTACCACTTTGGTGAGGTTACAGATCTAGCTGAAGCAACGGGCCCTTCTAACCTCGGGCCCCTGCGACCTTGGTCATTACGCCCTTGATTCTGTGTGTCTAATGTTTATTATCATGAAAGGAGTTGTCGTTGGATGATTTCATTGTAGGCCTCAATTTGCTAAAATGAAGCCTGTCTCTGTTGCTCATAGCAACCAATCAGAGCTCAGCTTTCATTTCTGCTAGAGGACTTACAGTTTGAAAGCTGTGCTGTGATTGGTTTCTGTGGGCAACACAGACCGTTGTGGTGGTTGATGATTCTGTGGGTCCAATGTTTATTATCGGAAATGGGGGTTGTTGTTGGGTGAATACATTGTAGGCCTCAATTTGATAAAATGAAGCCTGTCTCTGTTGCTCATAGCAACCAATCAGAGCTCAGCTTTCATTTCTGACAGTGGCTTTGACGAATGCAAGCTGCGCTGTGATTGGTTGCCATGGGCAACTCAGACAGTTGTAATGGTTCCCTATAGTCATATAGATATGCGGCATGTAAACAAGGCCTCATGCTGAGAATAATAAGCCGCCACATTATTTCACCACCGAAACTGACATAAATGTTAATAAAGTAACGTACACCACAGGCCTCCTGCTACGAAAGCCTTCATTAAAATATCATAAAGGGGCCACCTTGTGATCCTAATCCCTTTCTGTCTGGGAACTCGGGGAGTTTAAGATGTTGACATGTAAAAGGCCATTACATAATCTCTTCATTCAACAGTAAAAAGGCATTAAAATGAAAGCGGTAATCTGTACAGTAAATATTAAGGAGGAATAATATCGTCCATTTTTTTAGATCCCGCGACATAAAAGCCGCCTTTCATTTTCAGACTAAATAACAACTTTAATAAAGCACTTTATACTCTGACAGCGTTTGCTTTGGATGAACACAGAGCAGCCGGCGAAGAAGAGATTGTATCAAGGTCGAGTAGTTACAAGGTTATGAATCCAGACGTTATCCTCCGAGTCTCATGGATACGAGCGCCGCTGCCTCGCTCAAGATGTGTTACCAAAAATGGCATCAAGTCCGCTGTGCTCTGAATGTACAGGAGATATAGGATATACAAACACCCGGAGACTCACTTTCTGTATATACAAATCAGTGGACTCATGGGAAAGTATACAAAGAGTACCGCCATACTGTGTAGATAAATAATGCTGACATATAATGCCCACCAAAGTAGTGTCATATATTGCCCTTTATAAGCCAGGAGATATAGGTTATGCAAGGACCCATACATTCATTTTCGGCATACACAAATCACTGGCCTCATGGGAAAGTGCACAAAGCATACATAGTAACATAGCAATATAGTATTTAAGATTGAAAGAAGACCTTAAAGGCCCCGTTACACAATACAACATCGGCTGCGATGTTGGAAGCGATGCCGCTGGTGCGAGCTCGCTTCCGACATCGCAGCCTAGCTGTCACACGGTAAGATGTTGCCGGTGACAGTGCTGCGATGTTGCTGCAGTGACCGCTCGCTGGGCTAGGATGAACCCAGCGAGCGATCCGCTGCAATGCAGCAAATATGCTAGATCGGCCGTGACATCGCTATTGCGTGTCGCACCGAACGATGCCGCAGGTTGCTTAAGTTGAAGTTGACAGGTTTTCCTGCATGCAGGAAGCCTGTCAACTCCAACTTGACCAACTATCGTTGTTGAATCGTGCGTTTAGACCCAACGACCCAACACCAAAGTCGTTTCAATCATCGTTCCTGACGTCACTTTTGAACGATGTTGGAAATTATGTTGAGAGGTGTAACGGGGCCTTTAGTACCATCTAGTTCAACCCATAGCCTAGCATGTTGATCCAGAGGAAGGCAAAAAAACCATGTGGCAACACTAAAGGTACCGTTACACGGGGCAACATTGCCAGCAACTCAGGGGGTGGCGAAGTTGAAGCAACATCGCTAGTGCGTTGCTACGTGTAACAGGTGATTTCAACGGTGATAAGTTGCTTGAGCGGAGTTGCCAGGTTAACCAGGCGATGTTGCTCAGGCGATCTGCTACCATCACTCTGTGTGACACCGCAACAGAGATGTTGAAAGCAACTTCCCCTATTCACTGCAATGTTAATGAACGCTCGCTGGATTGAGTTTAACCCTGGCAACGAAAGTTGCTTTCAACATCGCAGCTGCGTTGCCGGCGATGTCTCTGCGTATACCATCTCCATTGCGATCTTGGCTACATGCCCAAAATGCGCGCTCCCGTGAGTTGCCGGCGATGTTGCCCCATGAACGGTACCTTAAACTCCACATTGGGGAAAAAATTCCTTCCTGACTCCACATTACATACAGAAATCAGACTAGTTCCCTGGATCAACGCCCTATCAAAGAATCTAGTATATACAGTTGTGACCAAAAGTATTGACACCCCTGCAATTCTATCGATAATACTCAGTTTCTTCCTGAAAATGATTGCAATCACAAATTCTTTGGTATTATTATCTTCATTTAATTTGTCTTCAATGAAAAAACACTAAAAGAATTGTCCTAAAGCCAAATTGGATATAATTCCACACCAAACATTAAAAAGGGGACACAGATCAGCCGTCTTGGTCCCTTGGCAGAGAAACAATCCCAAAGCATGATGTGGCCACCCCCATGATTCACAGTAGGTATGGTGTTCTTTGGATGCAACTCAGCATTCTTTCTCCTCCAATCAAGACGAGTTGTGTTTCTACCAACAGTTCTACTTTGGTTTCATCTGACCATATGACATTCTCCCAATACTCTTCTGGATCATCCAAAGGCTCTCCAGCAGACTTCAGATGGGCCTGGACATGTAATGGCTTAAGCAGGGGGACATGTCTGGCACTGTAGAATCTGAGTCTTTGGTGGCGTAGTGTGTTACTGATAGTAGCATGTGTAACTTTGGACCCAGCTCTCTGCAAGGTCATTCACTAGGTCCCTCCATGTGGTTCTGGGATTCTTGTTCACCATTCTTGAGATCATTTTGACCCTACATGGTGAGATCTTGTGTGTCTTCCATTTTCTAATTATTGTTCCCACACTTGGTTTCTTCACATCAAGCTGCTGCCTATTGCAGATTCAGTCTTCCCAGCCTGGTGCAGGCCTACAATGTTGTTTCTGGTGTCCTTCGACAGCTCTTTGGTCTTCACCATAGTGGAGTTTGGAGTGTGACTGTTTGAGGTTGCAGACAGGTGTCTTTTATACTGATAACAAGGTCAAACAGGTGCCAGCACTACAGGTAATGAGAGGAGGACAGAGGAGCCTCTTAAAGCAGAAGTTACAGGTCTGTGAGAGCCAGAAATCTTGCTTGTTTGTAGTTGACCAAATATTTATTTTTCACCAAATTTGATAAAAATGTTTTTCCAAATCAGACATTGTGATTTTCAGGATTTGTTTTCTCATTTTGTCTCTCTTAGTGGAGGTCACCTATGATATCAATTACAGGCCGACCTCATCATTTTAAGTGGTAGAACTTGCACAATCAGTGGCTGACTAAATACTTTTTTTCCCTACTGTATATAAGGTTCACCAATATGCAGTATTGCCCCTTAAAAGCATTAGCCATATAATATCATAGGTATATTGTCACCTTCTATAGTGTTGCACTTAAAGGCCTTCCAAAGAGCATATGATAGTCCCTCCTCCCAAAATATGTAGCACTCGAGCCACGTAAAATAGTGACAGACATATATCGGCAATATTATAGTGCCAATTAAAATAATGGCTGAAATAATGTGACACTTCGATAATACCAACCAAAATAGTTTAAATAGAGTGACATGGATATGGTGTCATTTGAAATAATGGCTGAGCCACGTAAATTACTGACTGACATGTAATAGCACGGGCATAGTGCCACCCAAATTTGTGATGGACATATTGTAGCATTGGTATAGTGCCATCTAAAACAGTACCATACGTATAGTGCCACCAAAAAGAGACAACAACATAAAGTGACAATGGAATAGTACCACTGTCATGAGTGGGTCCCACCCTAGGGAGGTGACTGGCGAGTCTGGGACTGTAAGGTCACAACGCCGTATGGATCACAGGTCTATAACTTGTATTTAAATGTATATACTTTCTTTTGGTACTGGGGTGTTCGGTACTCGAAATAGTCAGGTCAGACGCTTGGTTGGGCGTACCAAGTAACGGAAGTCAATGGGAAATTCTTCTGTAAAAATGCTGGAGTTTCCCATTAACTTCTATTACACTTGGTACTCAAGGCAAGCCCATCCAAGCATCCTACCTGCTCATTATACCGAGCATAATAGTTATAACCAGTGAGTAATGATTACTAGTGTTGAGCCAGCACTATCATGCTTGGTACTTGTAATGAACAGGTCGGACACTTGATTGGGGGTGACTCGAGTATCGAGCATAATAGAAGTCAATGAGATACTCAAGCATTTTTCAGAAAGAGTATCCCTTTGACTTCCATTATACTCAGTACTCAAATCGAGCCTGTCCATGTGTCCAACCTTCTTGTTTCAAGTACTAAGCACTTGAGCATTGTAGTGCTCGCTCAGAGGCCGGCATCAGCACCCGGCATACCCGGGCAAGTGACGGGGCCCTTGACAGCTGTGAGGGCCACTCGCCATCAGGGACAGGCAGTTCTGGCAACGAGGAGCCCATCACAGGACACACAGTGTTGCAGCGCTCCCAGTCCACATGGCTAATTTGCATCCTCCTGCTCAACTGCAGAAAAGTGATGAATCATCACCTCGCGACCTCATCACACTACGTGTTGCAGCCGTGCAGGAAGGAGGAAGCTCCACAGCCCCTGGAGCCTGCTGTAAGGATGGGGACAGCATCTGAGCCGAAGACGGCCGGGGGAGAGGAAGGAAGGTGAGTATAATAGTTTCTTTTTTTATACTGTCTGCAGGAAGCTGCTGCTGGGGTATAGAGGCTGCTGCTGGGGTATATGGAGGCTGCTGCTGGGGTATATGGAGGCTGCTGCTGAGGTATATGGAGGCTGTGCTTATGTAAATAGAGGTTGCTGTTGGGGTATATGGAGGCTGCTGCAGGTGTATAATAGAGGCTGCTGCTGGGGCATATGGAGGCTGCTGCTGAGATATATGGAGGCTGCTGCTGAGGTATATGGAGGCTGCTTCTGAGGTATATGGAAGCTGTTTCTAGGGGTATATGGAGTCTGCTTCTGGGGTATATGGAGGCTGTGCTTGTGTATATGGAGGCTGCGCTGGGGTAGATGGAGGCTGTTCTGGGATATATGGAGGCTGTGCTGGAATATATGGAGGCTGTGTTGGGATATATAGAGGCTGCTGCTGGGCAGCTGGGGTATACGGAGGCTGTGTTGGGGTATAAAGAGGCTGTGTTGAGGTATATAAAGGCTTATATATCATTTGGAGACTGTGCTGTATATATAATATGGAGGCTGTGCTGGAGTATATAAAATATTTAGAGGCTGGCACATTCTCCAAATAATATATATAGCCAAGCACAGCCTCCAAATAATATATACAGCCCAGCACAGCCTCCAAATAATATATACAGCACACAGCCTGTAAATTATACATATAAAGCTCGCAGCCTCTATATTATATATACAGCCCGGCAGTCTCCACCCAGGAGCCTCCATATTATATATACACAGCCTGCAGCTTCTATATTCTATTAATGAATCATGGTCTGTGTTAAAGGGGCCCACTGAGACTGTTTCACCCAGGGCCCATAAAAACCTGGAGCCAGCCCTGCTCACTCATCACTACTTATATACTTTTTTGCAATATGTTATCCCATAGTTCCACGCCCTTTCCTTTTCTGGTAGGACCTACACTGATTTAAAGTATCCTGATCCTTTTGGATCACGAATGTGACCTGATGTTAAATGTAACATTCACTCTACGCCCTTTAGTGTCTATATGTAACAGTTCTGACGGGTGTACTAGTGTAGGAAACTAAGGTAACAGCTGAGGCGCGCGGCAGAGGCATGGCCGGAATGGTTTACGAGAATGTGGGGCTCGCTAATGATATAGTTAGTCTAAGCACCTACTAATCTGCAGCAGATGACTCGTCTTTTTACATTCGTAGAAATGTTTCCTGCTCGGTTTATTGATCGATCAAGAAAGTCAATTAAAGAAATCCCCTGAATTATAAATAGTAATTTCCTCTAAAAACGAGAATCTTGCTACAAGATGTGAACCATGAGGGGTGTAGGCTCGAGGCTTGATACATGGATATTACCAGAATAGGACTACTATATGAACTGAGGGGATTACCTTTCTAGTGGTGTCATAATGACTGGGACAGTCACATAACTATAACAGGTGCAGGGGTTGCAATCGCTCCTGAGCCCTGGAGCCTATGGGGCCCCAAAAGTCCGTTTGAAAAAGACTAATGCTATTAAAAATTTGCAATAATTAGGGGCCCGTTTGAGATTTTGCATCAGGTCCCATGAGCTTCAAGTTACGCCACTGGTGAAGAATGTCATGATGTTTCATCAGAAGTGGTCCCTGGAGATACCGATGATGCCACTGATGACCAACAATGATGATTGGAACAGAGCAAGACTACGCAATGATGTCGAGCCCATTATGGGACGGGGTACTCGGTACCGGACCGAGTCTGCTACTGGGGAAGTCACAGGTGGTCCTGCCCGGACCATGTCCCTGGCCTGGCATTGAAAAAAAGGGATATTTACAGAGGATAATGTCAGTCGTGACGCCACCCACGACGTGTGGTCAATGATGGGGACCACCGCTGCTGCAGAACCTCCGGGGATGATGTAATGGCAGCTAGGATGGAATAGTTCTCCGTGGGCAGAACTGGGTTCCCCGGGGCAGTGTTGATAAAGTCTATTGTGTAAGGTATGGTGCAAGCCTGTGCTGGGTGCAATGCACTTACTGTCCTGAAGCTGCAGAAATACTCCTTCAGCGTTGGAGCTGACAAGCTGTGGCTCTCCAGGCGGGATCTTCTGCAGACCTGTGTGGAGGGAATCATGTGCAGGTAGAAACATGCGAGGGAGTGGAATCAGGGTTCACCGTGTTTACTTCTCAAACTTCTCAGGTACAGCTCACAGTTCCAGTTACAGTTCACAACACAAGTCTTACACGGGCACAACTTTCCCCTCCGGGTTCCTTTACTCCCTGCAGCCAGGTTGTTCCTTCTATGACCCCTCACTCTGTCTCTCTGTCCTTTCCAGGCTTTTGATTCTCTCTCTCTCTGGTTCACTTGGTGTGTGTGACTCCGGACAGTATGGCGGTGGCTCGGACTCCTGGAGCCCTCCGGGTTGCCACTGAGCTGCCTGTCCTTTAGGGTAGGAACCCTAACTTGTAGCTGAGGTCCCCCGTCAGTTGTCTGGGGATGCCAGATGAAGCAACGTTCCCCTTTAGAGCGACACTCTACTCCTAGCCTCTCCAAAGTCCTCGGTGGTGAGGCTCCACCAGGCTCTCTCTAACCGTGTCTTCGGGTTCAATAGGAGGGCTACTCCCCCTGCAGTCTGCCGTCTCAGCCGTGGTTCTAGGACCCAGTGCTATGGTCCTCTCGTCCCTCTGACTCCTGGGATACTAGCTCTGGACATGCTTTCTCTCTGTGGTTTTTACTCACCATTACTTTTAATAAAACCTATTTGTAGGGTTGTTGTACTATAGACTTTTCTGCCCCAAAAACGGACCAGTAAAAAACGCAGGGTCTAAAGGCGTTTCTGAAACCTCAACGACTTTGCCGGCCATCAAAGGAAGTGATCCGCTTTCCATGCAAAACCGGATCACGAAAAACTGATCAAAAACGCACACAGTGTGAACATGGCCTTACTGTTCCAGGTCAATCTGACTCCATTATAAGGATCCCGGTTCCACCGCTTACCACCACTTCCTTCTTCACTTTGTTCCGCAAATCAGACAAGATTATTCGGATGAGAAACAGTTTACAACAAACTTGTCGAGAAATGATCCGGAATGATGCAGCGAGTCAGGAGGAATCGAGGACACGCGTTTATTTTAGACCTTTTAAAGGGATTAGCTTTGCCATGTTAGTAAACTTTGTAACCCGATGTTCGAGGTCACAGGGTCTGCCCTGATTTGCCCCTTATCTCAGTGGGGTCTTCTAAATGGGATCCGGAATGGCAGGTGTCAGATGTCGTGGTAGACAGGCATCCCAGGATGTTCATCCCGTCAGTAGGCAGCAGAAGAGGACGTCTTGGATGTGTTTGCTGGAGTGATTGCTTGTACCGAAAGGTTTTCCAAGAGCAGCATTATTAAAGTGCACTTTGCAGTGTTCTCTTGAACTTTGGTTTATTTTGTCTCCCGTTCCCAAACAGTAGAAGGAAAGTATTTATACAATGTCTCGTGTTTGCCAGAGCTTGTAATGTGCACACGCCAAGAGTGGTGAGCGGGGGCTACTGCATGGCGAGGTCTACACCTTATCGGTGCGAAGCAATGACTTTTGGAATCTATGACTTACATAACTGTTCAATTAAAGGCAGCCAAACCTGCTGATTTCGGAAAGGATTAATCACCCATCCAGCGTTTATGTGGGTGTACTAACTTTTCCACAACTGTTGGTGTTGAGGGAAGGAAGCTAAGCACTGCTGCTGCTTCTGAACATGTGCTACATAAAGATAGGAGAGCGAGAATCCTTATGTCTGTGTGTGCTGTGCATGGGAGACATTATAACAGCTAGTCTCCATCCACTAGCTCAGAGACAACTGCTGATGTAGAATCTCCTCCATGCTGCTACTGCTTCTTCTGAATATGTGCTACATAGATTTAGGAGAGCAGGAATCCCTCGTGTCTGTCTGTGCTGTGGATGGGAGAAATCATAGCTGCTAGTCTCCACCCACCAACTCAGAGACAACTGCTACTGTAGAATCTCCATGCTGCTACTGCTCCTTCTGAATATGTGCTAGATGTAGGAGAGCAGGAATCCCTCATGTCTGTTTGTTTGTGCTGTGTGGGAGAAATCATAGCAGCAAGTCTCCACCCACTAGCTCACAGACAACTGCTGCTGTAGAATCTCCTTCATGCTGCTGCTGCTTCTTCTGAATATGTGCTACATAGTTTTAGGAGAGCAGGAATCCCTCATGTCTGTCTGGGTGTGTTGTGTATGGGAGAAATCATAGCCGCTAGTCTCCACCCACTAGAGACAACTACTGCTGTAGAATCTCTATGCTGCTACCGCTCCTTGTGAATATATGCTGGGAGAGCAGGAATCCTTCATGTCTGTCTGTGTGTGCTGTGTGTGAGAGAAATCATAGCAGCTAGTCCCCGCTCACTAGCTCAGAGACAATTGCTACTGTATAATCTCCTCCATGCTGCTACTGCTCCTTTTAAATATGTGCTACATAGATGCAGGAATCTTTGATGTCGGTGTGTGTGTGTGCTATGTATGGGAGACATCAAAGCAGCTAATCTCTACCCACTAGCTCAGAGACAACTAAAATTTGGAAATAGAGCCTGTAGAAAGAAAATGAGGGCTTACTACTCCTACAGGTTATTGGTGCGAAGCTTTTCAATGACTTTTGGTCACTTACTTTAGATTGCCATACATGTTATATTAAAGGCAGCCAAACATGCAGATTTTTGTAAAGGACTGATTGTCCATACAATGTTTATGGGGGTGTACTAAAGTTTTCCAACTGCAGGTGTTGAGAGTAGAAAGCTCAGTACTGCTACTGTATAATGTCCTCCATGCTGCTACTGCTTCTGAATATGTGCTACATAAAGACAGGAGAGCAGGAATCCTTCATGTCTGTGTATACTATTCATGGGAGCCCTCATAACAGGTAATCTCCACCCACCAGCTCAGAGACAACCAAAAAATTTGAAAAAGTTTTCTTTGAAGGAGATTTTTCAGTGCTTGGATTCTTCTGGATCTGACTGCATCTTCACAACTATATTGAGGGTTGTACCCAGTAAGCATGACCTGTGCAATGGTACACATAATATACCTTGCTATTTGGTATGACAAGGGGATTGCCAGCACTGATACTGAGAACATCAGGGTCATAGTCCAAGTATGAGAAGACACATGATACTTTCCACATCAATTATATTTTATATGCCAAATATATTTAATAGCAGTCTGCAAAATGCTGATCCATAGACAAACATAAGTGACCACCACTAGGATGGTATCTGATGATGACAACAGGTTTCTTCTCTCCTGATAATATGTGATGAGTGGGCACAACCATGCTCGGGCGGTGCTCGGTACTCTTAACGATGGGCTTAACTGGTGTACTGATCATATTGGAAGTCAATGGGAAACTTGAGCAGAATAACTTCTAGAAAAATACTAACTTTCCCTATTGAAACACACTATACTTGGAATAAGAGACACGTATGTCCAAGCATCCAACTGATCTTTATGATCAGTGTCAATCACTGGTGGTGATATATTGCTGAAGTCCTGACGGTCTACAATGGCAATCAAGTCTTTTTTGGATGCCTAATGTGGTATAGGATATGATAAACTCAACGAAAGATACACTAAAAGTACATTGGTTATTGGGTATAGAAACCCCATTTTTTATATTTCTTATTATAGAATTTGAAGTTAATTCAGGGAAGGTAGGATGTTATTGGAGATTCTAATTAGCCAGAGTAGTTGTAAAATGCATCTCTCATCTTGGAGGACTAATGATGTCCTAGAATTACACAGACAACCCTTGGAATTCAATAAAAATGGGCAATAACTCATATTCCAATCCACTTTCCAGGAAACTGTTCATGTAGGAATGCTCAGACTTGAGATGATGCAACACCACATTATGGGTGTAAGGTCCGAGCATTCCTACATGAACTGTTTCCTGGTAAGTGGATTGGTCATCATGGGCCAGTTGAACGGCCACCAAGGTCTCCTGATCTGACCACGTTAGACTTTTATCTTTGGGGTCATCTGAAGGCAATTGTCTATGCTGTGAAGATACGAGATGTGCAGCATCTGAAGCCTGTGCAGCATTTCTTCTGCAGTGTTGCTATCAGTGTGTCCAGAGTGGGAGAAGAGGGTTGTATTGACAATCCAACACAATGGGCAGCACTTTGAACACATTTTATAAGTGATCATAAACTTGTAAATAAATCATGAAAGAATACAGTTACATTAAAACCAAGCACACCATTGTTTTCCTTATGAAATTCTCAATATGTTTCATAGGTCACATGACCCTCTTCCATTGAAAAAAATAAAGTTGGATCCAAAATGGCCGACTTCAAAATGGCCGCCATGGTCACCACCCATCTGGAAAAGTTTTCCCCCTCCCATATACTAATGTGCCACAAACAGGAAGTTGATATCACCAACCATTCCCATTTTATTTAGGTGTATCCATATAAATGGCCCACCCTGTATAAAGTTAGCTGCGTAATATACAGTACATAGCACCGTCACATGTAACCCTAAATACAGTCAGATGTAGAACAATCTTAAAAATAAGCAACAAGTGTCTGCCCGGGGGCCCCTCCAGTACATTCCTGTGCATGTGACCATTTATTGCTGCTTTTTAAGTAGGGAATAGGTTACAACTGGTTAACTCTAATGCCATCCTGCACTAACCAGCTGCCGCTCTGGAGAAAAAGCTATTGTGTGCTGTGGCTAAAGGAGACATTTATGAATTGGGGCTGACAATGAAAATGTCACATAAGACAAGTGAAAGTGGCTCAGCCGGCTTCTCAGATCAGACTCGTCTCACTAAAAATACTCTCTGGGTCTAATTCCCTTTTTGCTCTGCATACTTCTCTTTTTTGGACACCTCCTCTCCTCGCACCCTGCAATTGTGCGAGCTTCTTTGTCTTCACATCTGTCCACCGGCCGACATAATATATGTTATCAGATCACTGATCGCTTGACACAAGCCACTGGAATCCAATTAGGATATGATAAAAAAACACTCACCCCCCACATGTAAACAAAAAACAAATTAATACGTTAATATGGGGGTCTCGGATCAGACCCTAAATCATTAGCTGGAGCATCTCTCTCTGGAGGATTCAGCACCTTCAAATATTTAATTGATAAACCACTGATTTAAATTTGCACCCACTAAATAAATGTTGCATGTTTATCATCAATGACTACATGTCCATGACTCTCCATCTCCCACCAATTCTTACTTGTCATCAAGTAGTCTCCACCTTCTATCAGTTATCATCCACCATTCTCTATCTCCCATCATCCAGCGCACTCCATCTCCCATCAGTTATCATCCACCATTCTCCATCTCCCATCAGTTATCATCCACCATTCTCCATCTCCCATCAGTTATCATCCACCATTCTCCATCTCCCATCAATATTATACAACCATTCTCCATTCTCCATCAATTATCATCCAGCCCATTCCTCCATCTCCCATCATTATCATCCACAGCACTCTCCATCTCCCATCAGTTATCATCCACCATTCTCCATCTCCCATCAGTTATCATCCACCATTCTCCATCTCCCATCAGTTATCATCCACCATTCTCCATCTCCCATCATTATCATCCACCATTCTCCATCTCCCATCAATTATCATCCACCATTCTCCATCTCCCATCCAATTATCATCCAGCACTCTCCATCTCCCATCAATTATCATCCAGCACTCTCCATCTCCCATCAATTATCATCCACATCTCCATCTCCCATCAATTTAAACTCATCCCACAATATTCTCCATCTCCCATCATTATCATCCACCATCTCCATCTCCCATCAATTATCATCCACCATTCTCCATCTCCCATCAGTTATCATCCACCATTCTCCATCTCCCATCAATTATCATCCACCATTCTCCATCTCCCATCAGTTATCATCCACCATTCTCCATCTCCCATCAATTATCATCCACCATTCTCCATCTCCCATCAGTTATCATCCACCATTCTCCATCTCCCATCAGTTATCATCAGCATCTCTCCATCTCCCATCAATTATCATCCACCATCTCCATCTCCATCAATTATCATCACACACTTCTCCATCTCCCATCAATTATCATCCAGCATCTCTCTCACATTATCTCGACTCACTCCATCAATTATCATCCAGCATTTTCCATCTCCATCAATTATCATCCAGCGCTCTCCATCCATCATTTCATCACATTCTCCATTCCATCATTATCATCACATCTCATCTCCATCAATTATCATCCAGCACTCTCCATCTCCCATCAATTATCATCCAGCACTCTCACATCTCCCATCAATTATCATCCCACTCACTCTCATCATATCTCCCACTCATCATATTATCATCCAGCCTCTCATCTCTCATATCCATCTCTCTCATCAATTATCATCCACATCTCATCTCCATCATTATCATCACCATATTCCATCATCATATTCATCATCCACTACTCTCCATCTCCCATCAATTATCATCCAGCACTCTCCATCTCCCATCAATTATCATCCAGCACTCTCCATCTCCCATCAATTATCATCCAGCACTCTCCATCTCCCATCAGTTATCATCCACCATCTCCATCTCCCATCAATTATCATCCACCATTTTCCATCTCCCATCAATTATATCATTCATCCCATCATATTCATCCATCTCATCTCATCAATTATCATCCACATTCTCCATCTCCATCAATTATCATCCAGCACTCTCCATCTCCATCAGTTATCATCCAGCATTCTCCATCTCCATCAGTTATCATCCAGCACTCTCCATCTCCCATCAGTTATCATCCAGCACTCTCCATCTCCCATCATTATCATCCACCATTCTCCATCTCCATCAGTTATCATCCACCATTCTCCATCTCCCATCAATTATCATCCACCATTCTCCATCTCCATCAATTATCATCAACATCTCCATCTCCCATCAATTATCATCCAGCACTCTCCATCTCCCATCAATTATCATCCAGCACTCTCCATTCCATCAATTATCATCCACATTCTCATCTCCCATCAAGTTATCATCCAATTCTCCATCTCCATCAATTATCATCCACAATTCTCCATCTCCCATCAATTATCATCCAGCCTCTCCATTCTCCATCAATTATCATCCACCATTCTCCATCTCCATCATTATCATCCAGCACTCTCCATCTCCCATCAATTATCATCCACCATTCTCCATCTCCATCATTATCATCCACCATTCTCATCTCCATCATTATATCCAGCACTCTCCATCTCCATCATTATATCACTTCTCCATCTCCATCAGTTATCATCCAGCCAGTCTCCATCTCCATCATTATCATCCACATTCTCCATCTCCATCATTATCATCCACCATTCTCCATTCTCCATCAATTATCATCCACATTCTCCATCTCCATCAATTATCATCCAGCACTCTCCATCTCCATCAATATCAGCAGCATCTCATTCATCAATATCATCACCATTCTCCATCTCCATCAATTATCATCACATCTCCATCTCCATCAATTATCATCACATTCCATCTCCATCAGTTATCATCCACATTCTCCATCTCCATCAATTATCATCACCATTCTCCATCTCCCATCAATTATCATCAGCACTCCATCTCATCAATTATCAGTAGCCAGACCATCTCCCATCATTATCATCCAGCACTCTCATCTCCCATCAATTTAGCATCACCATTCTCCATCTCCATCAATATATCATCCACTTCTCCATCTCCATCATTATCATTCACATTCTCATCTCCATAATTATCATCAACACTCATTATCATATCATCAGCACTCTCATTCAATATTATCATCCAGCATCTCATTCCTATCAATTATCATCCAGCATTCTCCATCTCCCATAAATTATCATCCACATTCTCATCTCCCATCAGTTATCATCCACCATTCTCCATCTCCCATCAATTATCATCCACATTCTCCATCTCCCATCAATTATCATGCAGGTCTCACTCTCAATTATCATCCATCATCTCATCTTCATCAATTATCATCCAGCACTCTCATCTCCCATCAATTATCATCCAGCACTCTCAATCTCCCATCAATTATCATCAGCACTCTCAATCCCATCAATTATCATTCCACTCTCAATCTCCCATCAATTATCATCCAGCGCTCTCCATCTCCATCAATTATCATCCACCATTCTCATCTCCATCAATTATCATCCACCATTCTCCATCTCCATCAATTATCATCCACCATTCTCCATCTCCCATCAGTTATCATCCACCATTCTCATCTCCATCAATTATCATCCACCATTCTCCATCTCCCATCAATTATCATCCAGCACTCTCCATCTCCCATCAATTATCATCCAGCACTCTCCATCTCCCATCAATTATCATCCACCATTCTCCATCTCCCATCAATTATCATCCAGCACTCTCCATCTCCATCAATTATCATCAGTTCTCCATCTCATCATTATCATGCAGCGCTCTCCATCTCTCATCAATTATCATCCATCATTCTTCATCTTCATCAATTATCATCCAGCACTCTCCATCTCCTATCAATTATCATCCACCATTCTCCATCTCCCATCAATTATCATCCAGCATTCTCCATCTCCCATCAGTTATCATCCACCATTCTCCATCTCCCATCAATTATCATCCACCTTCTCCATCTCCATCAATTATATCCAGCACTCTCCATCTCCCATCAATTATCATCCAGCATCTCCATCTCCATCAATTTCATCCACCATTTCCATCTCCATCAATTTCATCAGCACTCTCATCTCCCATCAGTTATCATCCACCATTCTCCATCTCCATCAGTTATCATCCAGCACTCTCCATCTCCATCAGTTATCATCCAGCACTCTCCATCTCTCATCAATTATCATCCATCATCTTCATCTTCATCAATTATCATCCAGCACTCTCAATCTCCCATCAATTATCATCCAGCGCTCTCCATCTCCATCAATTATCATCCAGCACTCTCATACTCCCATCAATTATCATCCAGCACTCTCAATCTCCCATCAATTATCATCCAGCGCTCTCCATCTCCCATCAATTATCATCCAGCACTCTCCATCTCCCATCAATTATCATCCAGCACTCTCCATTCCATCAATTATCATCCAGCACTCTCCATCTCCCATCAATTATCATCCAGCACTCTCACTCCATCAATTATCATCCATTCTCATCTCCATCAATTATCATCAGCACTCTCATCCCATCAGTTATCATCCAGCACTTCCATCTTCATCAATTATCATCCATTCTTCTTCATCTTTCATCAATTATCATCCAGCACTCTCAATCTCCCATCAATTATCATCCAGCGCTCTCCATCTCCCATCAATTATCATCCAGAGTTCTCCATCTACCATCAATTATCATCCACATTCTTCATCTTTCATCAATTATCATCCAGCATCTCCATCCCATCATTATCTCCAGCATTCAATCTCCATCATTATCATCCAGCACTCTCATCTCCATCAATTATCATCCAGCGCTCTCTCATCTCCCATCAATTATCATCCAGCCCTCTCATCTCCATCAATTATCATCCAGCGCTCTCCATCTCCCATCAATTATCATCCAGCACTCTCCATCTCCCATCAATTATCATCCATCATCTTCATCTTTCATCAATTATCATCCAGCACTCTCCATTTCACATCAGTTATCATCCAGCACTCTCATTTACCATCAGTTATCATCCAGCACTATCTATCTCCATCAGTTTTCGTTCGTCTTCGTCTCCATCAATTATCATCCAGCATACCATTCCATCAGTAATCATCCATGCTTCCATCTCCATCAATTATCATCCAGCATGTCCACCTACCATCAATTATCATCCAGCCTTCCATCTCCATCAATTATCATCAGCATCTCATCTCCTCAATTATCATCCAGCACTCTCCATTTCACTTCAGTTTCATCAGACTCTCTATCTCCATCAGTTTTTCGTTCGCTCTTCGTCTCCATCAATTATCATCCAGCACTATCCATCTTCCATCAGTTATCATCCAGTGCTCTCCATCTCCCATCCATTATCATCCAGCACTGTCACCTCCATCAATTATCATCCAGACTCTTATCTCCCATCATTATCACCAGCACTTCTATTTCCATCAATTATCATCGCACTCTCTATCTCTCATTAATTATCATCCAGCATTATATCTCTATCTATTATCTCCAGAGTTCTCATCTCTATCATCAGCGCTCTCTATTTTCATAATTATCATCCCATTCTCATCTCTCAATCATCGCGCTTTCCATCTCCTATCAATTATCATCAGCACTCTTATCTTCACTAATATCATCCGATTTCATCTCCCATCAATCATAGCGTTCATCTTAATTATCATCCAACACTTCCGTCTCCATCAATTATCATTTAGCATCTCCATCTCTCAAGTTATCCCGCAATTCCATCTTCAAGTCTCACCCGCATCTCAATCCCATCAGTTATCATCCAGGTTCTTCATCTTATTTATGAATAGAAGGAGGAGAGGCACAGTGGGTTATTGAATGGGGAAGAGAAGCACAGTGGATAATTGAATGGGGAAGAGAGGCACACTGGATTATTGAATGGGGGATAAAAGGCACAGTGGGTTATCGTTTGGGAGGGAAGAGAGGCACAGTGGATTACTGAATTTGGAAGAGGCAGAGTGGGTTATTAAATTAGGGGGAAGAAAAACACAGTGGGTTATTGACTGGGGGATGAGAGGCACAGTGGGCTATTGAATTAGGGTTTAGGAGAAGCAGAGTGGGTGTCTAAGGTATGTTAATGTAAATTTAGTGACTCTGTATCTATATTGTATGGCGCCAGCTGCAGAAAGTGGATAGAAGAGTCCTTATTTCTACATCAGCCTTCCTTATTAGGGAGTGTCCTCCCTTATTATATGTAGTAGTACCACTATTATAGGGCAGTGCATAATGAATTAGGGGAGGACAGTGGTAATGTATGTATATATATTTAAGAAGAGAAGGTGCATTGTGGATATTTTATATTTTGGGGTTGGGGAATAGTGGCTATATAGTTTTTAGTTAATAGGGGAGATAAAAGACTCTTAAGCACCCACACATTTATTACTTTTTCCAGAATTTAAAGTAATTTATACATTAATTCTTCACTGTCCCATTCATTCCTGAAAGAGATGTAAAATTTTTGTGCATACACGGGCAAAAATGTGCCTAATTTATTATGTGGTGTGTGTGGTATGAAAAACATTACAAAAATGCAGCATTTTTGTTTATTCATTTATCGACTTAAAGGTTTCCTTAGCGGGTGGCTGTGACCTTTTAACTGTCACTATTCCAGTTTGCTCTACCTCCACTTGCAGTGATCCTGTTACACAGCTTGAACTGACTTCCTTCTTCAAATCTCATAGAGGGAGGTACAGTAGGTTATTGAATGGGGGGGGAGGGAGTGAGAGGCACTGTAGGTCATTGAATGGGGTGATGGAGAAAGTGGGAGGCACTGTGAGTTATTGAATGCAGTGGGAAGTGGGAGACACAGTGAATGGGGTGGGGGAGGGAGAGAGAGGCACAATGAGTTACTGAATAGGCTGGGGGAGGGAGTGGGAGGCACTGTGAGTTATTGAATGCAGTGGGGAGGAAGTGGGAGACAGTGAATGGGGTGGGGAGGGAGTTAGCGGCACTGTGGATCATTGAAGTGGGAGGGAGAGGCACAGTGAGTTATTGAATGGGGTAAATACATCTCGGAAGTGATTGGTTGGCAATTACATGGAAAGCTGCCAGCAGAGGATCTTGATGATTTGCCCAAGTGCCTCAGTGCAGCAGAACATTTTTTAGATGGCCATTAATAACCTCACTGATGGCAGCCGAGACTGTTAGTGTGAGGATTTCTGCACATAGCAGCAATATACACACTATTGATTTTTTGAAAATGTTGTTTCCATTTTTTTGTATCATTTGCATATCAATAACATGTCTGTAACCTATAATTTCCATAATTCCATTCCCTTTCTTTCTTGGTGTTGCAGTTTCAATGTTGAGGAATGTGTGATCTCTGTAGGTCTAACCACTGGATCACGAGAATGATGATGCAAAATTCCCTTAGTACATGCAACTATACTGAGCATGTGCGACTCCTGCCGCATGCACTGAGCATGTGTGACTCCTGCGCCATTCACTGAGAATGTGCGACTCCTGCCTGATTCACTGAGCATGTGTGACTCCTGCCCCATTCACTGAGCATGTGCGACTCCTGCCCCATTCACTTAGCATGTTTGACTCCTACCCGATCCACTGAGTATGTGTGCCCCCTGCCCCATTCACTGAGCATGTGTGACTCATGCTCCATTCACTGAGCTAGTGTAACTTCTGCTGCATTCACTGAGCATGTGTGACCCTGGCCCCATTCATTGAGCATGTGTGAATCCTGCCCCATTCACTTAGCATGTGCAACTGCTGCCCCATTCACTTAGCAAGTGCAACTCCTGCCCTATTCACTGATCATGAGTGACCCCTGCCCCATTCACTTAGCATGTGCAACTCCTGCCCTATTCACTGATCATGAGTGACCCCTGCCCCATTCACTGAGCATGTGCGATCCCTGCCTCATACACTGAGCATGTGCGACCCCTGCCCCATTCAATGAGCATGTGCAGCCCCTGCCCCATTCACTGAGCATGTGCAGCCCCTGCCCCATTCACTGATCATGTGTGACCTTGCCCCATTAACTGAGCATGTGCGACCCCTGCCCCATTCACTCATCATGTGCAGCCTCTGCCCCATTCACTGATCATGTGTGACCCTGCCCCATTCACTGATCATGTGCGACCCCTGCCCCATTCACTGAGCATGTGCAGCCCCTGCCCCATTCACTGATCATGTGTGACCCTGCCCCATTCACTGAGCATGTGCAGCCCCTGCCCCATTCACTGAGCATGTGCACACTACCACTGAGTTCACACAGAGGACTGTAGGCCCCTCATTTTCAGGATTGGTGGGGTTTCGTAAGTTGAAACATTAATGATACTGTAAATTCAGTGGATAGGTGGTAAATGTTTATGGGACAACCCCTTTGAAGCTACCTTTACTGGTGTAAAGTAAAAGAGACCTAAAGGAACAAGCTTTATCTTGAGCAAGTTGCATCAGCAGGCGGCGTTCTGCATTTCTGCATGGCGGCTCTCTGCACCCCATAGACCATGTTCTATCCTTGTGTCTCCTTTCTGTGCTTTTCATTAGTATTATTAGATACTTTCCAACTTGTTTGGACTCTTCTGCAATCTTGTGAAACCAGGAAGGCTTCTGATGCCCAGTGATGAGAGTCCACAACATCCAATTGGGTTGAGGGGTGCAGCGTGTAAAAGGAGGCATGTTTACCGGAAGCTTGTCTCACATCACACAGTAGGTTGTATTACCATCATGGCGTAAGTTCTGAGTTTCTCCCCAGTACTTAGTACATCCAACATATTGTTTTTGATTGTTTATATCTCTTATTTCCCTTCCGAAAGTACAATTGACCTTTTTTAGCTATTGCGCTTGGTACCTCCGACTGTGACTGTTTTCCTGATTTTTTACCTTTTTCACTTCTGCTTTTGACTAAACACGGATGTGAGAATCGGCCACATGTTCCACTGAAGTTTCAAAACCTTTTTAAAAAGATGTTTGGGTCTGCATGTGGCCTCGTATACCTTCCCAGTGGTCATCACCAGCTGCTGCAAAAGTACAGATTCCAGCATTGCCTGTTAGGACACTGTAGAGAGCCACATGTTGGAAACCATACCGTTAGGCCAGATGTACCTTTCAGCCATAGTCACATATAATTTAGTCAATACATCTGATCTGATGTAGTACCTTCAGAAATGATCAGCCATATGCCTTATCAATGGCATATCTACTATAGAGGCAACCTGCTCCAGAAGTGCTTGAGGGAAAGGACCCTGCCCAAGTTGACTGTAGAGATCTCCTCTCGACAGAGCTTAAAGGGACTCTGTAAGGTCATTTATCAGTATGATACTAATATTACCCTTGAATAGGGCCTGGGCAGACCTTTCAGAATATGTAAAAATCATTACTGTACTCTTTGTAGTTCTCTTGCCATAAGCACCTGCACACCCAGCAGGCAGCTGTAGAAGTAATTGATCTGACTCCTGAGAGTCACAGTATGTAAATGTTATTATTTAAATAACCACCCCTATCCAAGCTGGTATTCTGTCCCTCCCCTCTGCTGAAGAGACACTGAATCTCAGGCTTCTGCGGTATGCTGGGGAGATGGCGTTTATGCTACAATTCATGGAGTAACATCACTTGCCTATGCTGCCTGTGAGACATTATATGAATATTGGTTTTGCTGAAAGACATGTAATGTGTGTATCTGCTGAGCAAATGATCAAATGTTCATATAAACACAAAGAAATATCTTCAGTACACACTACACACATGCCTCATACACACAATGAAGATATCACAGCTGCATCTGCTAAGACCAAACATCTCCTACCCCTCCTTTCTACTCTTTCTGCAATGAGTGCCTACGCCTAGAGAGCTGACCACAGTCACACAGCATACAGATTAGAGGAGGGCAAGGCAGTGTAGTGATGCATGAATATTCATTCCTTGGGAGTGGGCAGCAGAGAAGCAAGTGATCACTCACTATGATTGACAGATGGAATGAATCTCTTATTTTAAAGTTTACACAGGATAAGAGGGGAGTAAAAATAATAGTAATACATGAATAGAGAGAGCTTAGAGAGAGGAATTAGAAAATTATATCAGTTACATATGGATTCTTGAACTGACAGTTTTCCTTTAAAATATTAGTAACTCAAAAGGCCAGGCCAACTCTCCCGGTATGCTCATCAAAGAAAAGCAGATTTTTTTTGAGATTTTCTTTGGGTGAGGATGCTCCGCCATTGGATCGAACTCTGGAGTCCTCAAGATTCAAGAACATTTAGAAGGCAAAAAAATTAGACAAATCTCGCGGACAAGCATATCCCATGGGTAACAAGTATGATATGGCGAGAAGATTGGGGCAAACCACTCATAAGACAGTTTTATTTCATCCAATGGGAGATGTTAGGGCACAATGAAAGTGTCTCGATATATAATTTATCAGTCATTTTCACCACGAGGAAACCGTAGAAAAAACTTGTGGAACCTCTACAACAGTAGTCTTCAACTTAATGCAAACCCACTCTCGACAACAAACCCTTGCCCATTATAGCTGCAATTCTTGATGTTCATATCTTCTAGAAGACCTCAAACCAGTTTGTCAGTGTAGGGTCTAGATTTCTTAAAGTAGAGGTCCCCTTCTACCTATAGGACCACTGTGGCACCCCAGGGTTAATGTACCACAGTAACACCACAAAGGGTAAGATTCCCACAACACTACACTAGCGCCTCCAGGCCAGAAGGGGGAGCTAAAGCTGCTTCCCTATATATTCTGGTGTGGAGAGGAAGTGGGCAGTTCAGTTCCCAGGAGGACTGAGGAAGTAGGACCTGAGTGTAAAAGAGCTGCGTTAGGCTCACCCCACGGTCCGCTGTCCAGTTCCAGGCCAGACAAGGTCTGAGGAAAGGAGAAGGAGCAGAGAAGAACACACCTGTGAGACCGAGTTCTCTGAAACTCACCCCAGAGACGTGCACAGAACAGATACCGGATCCGATGCTGTGCCTGAAACAAACAGCACAGTGAACACCGGATTAGTGAAGGTCCCACATCTTCTACCACAGCGAAGCAACATGGCGGGGACAGGAACACGGAACAAGACTCAAGTTGCCTAGCAAGTTGGTACCCGTGAGGGGAGACAGGGTCGGCAGCTTAGCTAAAGCGGTAGCAGGGCCACACATACAGCACAGAAACAGGGAGCCAAGGACCCGGCCAGGTGGGATTAACCTGGCCTCTGTACAGACACTATCACGTGATTGGCTCCAGTGCATTATGGGCCTTATCAGGTGATCGGACCGGCTTCAATAAGCGCATTGCGCATGCGTGGAGTCGGGCCGATCACATCATCTAGCCCATAATGCACTGGGGCCGATCACGTGATCGGCACCGTAATGTACCGCGCCGGATGTGACGTAGCGGGCGGTGCATATTAGGTGTACAGAGGGTGGGAGATTCCAAATGGAGGAGGCGGCGATGAATAAAGAACAATGCCGCCCAGCAGAGCGTGCACTGCAGCATCGAAGAGGGCAGAATGGAGCCTGGGCCCGCCTTTCCAGCCTCAAGGACTGCTGTAAGTTATGTTATTTTTCTGCTGTTTTATAGGGCCCCTTTAGCTTAGAGAGGGATAGATATGGAGCAGCTAGGAAGGTGCAGAGACAGGTAGTGATAGTGTAGGGGCTTAGATCTAGGTGACAGGTTCCCTTTAAGGTGGAAGGCCCCAATACTTTGTCTTCCTTTGCGCCCTTCCTATTTTCATGCAAAACAATATGTCCTTCTCATCAGGGTTGGTCCAACTAAGAGAAACCTACTGTGGGCCTGCCAAAACCAAGTTTTCATAAAGTAGAAAAGAATTTACGATGCATTCAATGTTTAGGATAACTTCATAGGAACACTCAAAAATGAAACAGTAGCGCGATGCTGTTTCTAGACATTAGGCGTTCGGTGTCTACCTCTGGAGCTATCAAGGTAGTCCAGTGCTCATAACTGTTCTTTATACGAACGTCGTGTGATGCTAGTCACTACTCACGGGTCATGAGGCTGTGTAGTAAAGAGGTCTGAGGTCAGATACCAAGACGGCCAATAATAAACAAAGAGATGAGACAAAGGTGTTGTCAGGTCACAGTCCAAGATAGTGGATCAAGACAAAGGTGCTAGGAAAATGGATCGTCCAAAGTCAGGTAAACAATAGATCAGACTGAGCATAGGAACAACAGGCACACAGACACCACCGAGCAAAAGCTACAACTGGCAGTAATTGAAGGTTGAGAGGCAGGTAAATAGCAAGGTAATCACTCCAGACTGGAGACACATAGATGAACCTCACAAGCCCCAGCCCTGATCGAAGACTGAACTATCTTTCACCATATTGAAAGCTCAGCACGCCCCTATTTCGGATTGGATGGCAGAACTGTCCATCGCAATATTGGCAGCTCAGCACGCCCCTGTCCAACATTGGATGGCAGAACTGTCTATTATCATACTGCAGCTCAGCACACCCATCCATGATTAGATGGCAGAACTGTCCATCACCATACTACTGACAGCTCAGCAAGCCCTTGCCCAAGATTGGACAGGGGACTATACATCACCATATTGACAGCTCAGCACGCCCTTGCCCAATATTGGACATCTGAACTGTCCATCACCATGCTGACAGCTCAGCACACCGCTGCCCAAGATTGGATAGCAGAACTGTCCATCACCTTACTGACATCTCAGCATGCCCCTGCCCAATATTAGATGGTAGAACTGTCCACCACCTTACTGACATCTCAGCACGCCCCTACCCACGATTGGACATCTGAACTGTCACTCACAGCATCCAATCACACCGGTAGGAGGAATCGTGACACGTTGACTTTATAACTGAACCTATGCTGCAAAAGGAAGCAACAATGTGCAATTTTCACCAAATTCCGAGAGACTTTCTCCCATAGAGATCAACCCACAAGGTAGGATTCCTTTGCATGTATCTTGCCAAATACCACTGGATACGAAGTGTAAAAATAAGGTGCTGAGTTATCTTTATTTTTGTTTCTCACACCCTAGCAAATTCTTCACATGTCATTTAGTTGGAGAGGCCAGTTGATCCAGGAGCTCCACATACCACACAGCCAGATGACAATACAGAATGTGCGCGGCGTTTCCTGCTGCGCGGCCTCTGAATATCTTTGATCTGTCGTACAGTACTTGGATGGCGAGGCGGGGGGGGCTAAGCCGGTAGCATGGACCCCCCTGAACTATTCAAGCCTTTCAACGTCTTTACTCGATTAAGACTGGAAGAGACAAACTGCAGATTCTTCTGTGCTGATTTTTCCCATGTGGTTCTGCTCTTTGAGATGTTTCATCCTGACGTGGTGGAGATGCACAGGTGACTGGTAGATATTTGCCACGTGTTTCCTTTCTGTGAATATCTGGATTCTTCACTCTCGTTACATCAGACCTGCACAAAAAAAAGAAAAGACTCAATTATAAAGATTATTCATTAAAGTGTAAAGGTCATTTCATTGAAGAAACCCAATACTGTGCTGGTTGTTAATGATGGGTCACATAACAGCTAAGATAATGCTTTTTTGTGCTATATGACTTATTTTCTCACATTTTCCTGTGTTCTTTAAAAAACTGCATTTTATGGCTGTGTGGGAGTGGCCAGCAGCCAAAAGGGGGCAATGCAATGTGATGTGCGTCTATTTTCACATATTCTGAGGGCAGGCTGATAGGAAGCTGTGTGACAGCAGAGAAGGGGTTAACCGAGATCGTGACTGAGCAGAGAAGGAGCCAGATAACAGAACAGAGAATCTTATATAGTAGAGTTGACACTGACATTGATATTGTTTAGCAATTGTGCTGTAATCTGAGCTAATCCTCACCACCTGCAGTCAGCAGTGTAGGCCACACCCCCAGTTCCCTTATATGGTTACATGACTCACATTCACTGAAGACGGATCTGAGTTATAATGAACATATGTCTGCTTCACACACAGTGCTGTGGGGACACCTTGCGGAAGATTTACGAATGGTTTTCAGGCAGAATCTTCTAGTGAAGTATATTAGAAAGTTTATTAGAATCACTTGCTTTACACTACTGTTAAATAACAATTTAAACATTGGTTACGCTTTAAGGATTGCATTTGTTATTCTGCTGGGAGGTGCGAGTAAGGAAATGAAGCTGAAATGTTCCTATTGCTTTATGGTGGATCATGACACCAGCTAGTGTTATCCATGGCCTCTGATGATACTGACTCCACCTACACATTGAATAACTGTTGGGTCAACAATGGTTTAACCGACGACTACGCCCCCCACACTTACCGAAGCGCAGGAGCGCCTGCTAGGCAGGGCACCCCTGTATTCTCTATAAATAGGCTCTGCTGTGGCTAAACAGACCCCATACAGTGCCTACAAGTAGTATTCAACCCCTGCAGATTTAGGTGGTTTGATTAGATGCAAATAAGTTAGAGCCTTCAAACTGCAAACGAGAGTAGGATTTATTAACAGAAGCATAAATCTTACAAACCAAAAAGTTATGTTGCTCAGTTGAATTTTAATAAATTTTAAACATAAAAGTGTGGGTCAATTATTATTCAACCCCTCAAACCACCAGCATTCTGTTTGGTCCCCCTAAAGTATTAAGAAGTAGGCACAAAGAACAATGAGCTTCACATGTGTGGATTAATTATCTCTTTTGCCAGCCTTTTCTGACTATTTAAGACCCTCCCCAAACTTGTGAACAGCACTCATACATGGTCAACATGGGAAAGAGCATTCCAAGGCCATCAGAGACAAGATCGTGGAGGGTCACAAGGCTGGGAAGGGGTACAAAACCCTTTCCAAGGAGTTGGGCCTACCTGTCTCCACTGTTGGGAGCATCATCTGGAAGTGGAAGGCTTATGGAACTACTGTTAGCCTTCCACGGCCTGGACAGCCTTTGAAAGTTTCCTCCCGTGCCGAGGCTAGGCACGGCTAGGCTAGGCTTGTCCGAAGAGTCAAGGCTAACCCAAGGACAACAAGGAAGGAGCTCCGGGAAGATCTCATGGCAGTGGGGACATTGGTTTCAGTCAATACCATAAGTAACGTACTCCACCGCAATGGTCTCCGTTCCAGACGAGCCGATAAGGTTTCTTTACTTTCAAAGCATCATGTCAAGGCTCGTCTACAGTTTGCTCATGATCACTTGGAGGACTCTGAGACAGACTGGTTCAAGGTTCTATGGTCTGATGAGACCAAGATCGAGATCTTTGGTGCCAACCACACACGTGACGTTTGGAGACTGGATGGCACTGCATACGACCCCAAGAATACCATCCCTACAGTCAAGCATGGTGGTGGCAGCATCATGCTGTGGGGCTGTTTCTCAGCCAAGGGGCCTGGCCATCTGGTCCGCATCCATGGGAAGATGGATAGCACGGCCTACCTGGAGATTTTGGCCAAGAACCTCCGCTCCTCCATCAAGGATCTTAAGATGGGTCGTAATTTCATCTTCCAACAAGACAACGACCCAAAGCACACAGCCAAGAAAACCAAGGCCTGGTTCAAGAGGGAAAAAATCAAGGTGATGGAGTGGCCTAGTCAGTCTCCTGACCTTAACCCAATTGAAAACTTGTGGAAGGAGCTCAAGATTAAAGTCCACATGAGACACCCAAAGAACCTAGCTAACTTGGAGAAGATCTGCATGGAGGAGTGGGCCAAGATAACTCCAGAGACATGTGCCGGCCTGATCAGGTCTTATAAAAGACGATTATTAGCTGTAATTGCAAACAAGGGTTATTCCACAAAATATTAAACATAGGGGTTGAATAATAATTGACCCACACTTTTATGTTTAAAATTGATAAAAATTCAACTGAGCAACATAACTTTTTGGTGTGTAAGATTTATGCTTCTGTTAATAAATCCTACTCTTGTTTGCAGTTTGAAGGCTCGAACTTATTTGCATCTTATCAAACCACCTAAATCTGCAGGGGTTGAAGACTACTTGTAGGCACTGTATAATGACATAAGGTACACACAAAATGTTGCCATGCAGACCTCACAACAGTTTGATATCGTGCCAACATATTATTGACAAATAATGATGCCATAAGGTGAAGACAGCACTTTTTTGTATAATGCTCACATAATACTGACATATGGATTCACAGTAGATGTAAGTGATGCAACAGGCTTTGAGTGCAAAAATAATACTGTGATGCAGTGCTTACATAGTATAACCAGTGAACCCTATACTGTTCGTACAGAATGCTAACATACAGCTCTTACACAATAAAGCCATACAAAGAGCCTATAACTGTTTAAAGGGGTTGTCCACAATTCCATAAATATGGCTGATTTCTTACCAAAACAGCGCCACCCTTGTCTACAGGTTGTGTGCGATATTGCAGCTCAACTTCATTTAAGTAAATGGGCTGGTGCTCTAATACCACATGCAACCTGTAGACAGGGGTGGCGCTGTTTTTGAAAGAATGCAGTGAACTTTTGTCAATCTTAGATATCCCCTTTAATATAGTGCAAAAATAATACCGACATGTCATGTATCGTATATTAGAGCCATGCAGCGAACCCAAAACAATTCTGCAAAAACAATACCGACACACAGGGCTTACACAATAAAGCCATACAAGAAAGCTATAACGGATTTATATAGTGCAAAAATGATACTGACCTACAATGTATATATAATAGAGCCATACAGTGAACTCAATACAGTTCTGCAAAAATAATAGTCCTGTAGAGTGCAAAAATAATACCGATATATATAGTGCTTACACAATAGAGCCATACAGTGAACCCAATATAGTTCTATAGAGTGCAAAAATAATACTGATATACAGTGCTCACACAATACACTGTGTGCAGAATTATTAGGCAAATGAGTATTTTGATCACATGATACTTTTTATCCATGTTGTCCTCCTCCAAGCTGTATAGGCTGAGAGCCAACTACCAATGAAGTAAATCAGGTGATGAGGAGGGGTGTGGTGTAATGACATCAACACCCTATATAAGGTGTGCTTAATTATTAGGCAAAAGCCTTTCCTTAGGCAAAATAGGTCAGAAGAGAGATTTGACGGCTCTGAAAAGTCCACAATTGTGAGATTCTTGCAGAGGGAGCAGCAGTCTGGAAATTGCCAAACTTTTGAAGCGTGATCACCGAACAATCAAGAGTTTCATGGCAAATAGCCAACAGGGTCACAAGAAGCGTGTGGGCAAAAAAGGCGCAAAATAACTGCCCATGAACTGAGGAAAGTCAAGTGTGAAGCTGCCAAGATGCCATTTGCCAAAAGTTTTGCAATATTTCAGAGCTGTAACGTTACTGGAGTATCAAAAAGCACAAGGAGTGCTATACTCAGGGACATGGCAAGGTAAGGAAGGCTGAAAAATACCACCTTGAACAAGAAACATAAGATAAAACGTAAGACTGGGCCAAGAATATCTGAAGACTGATTATTCAAAGGTTTTATGGACTGATGAAATGAGAGTGACTCTTGATGGGCCCAGATGGATGGGCCAGAGGCTGGATCAGTAAAGGGCAGAGAGATCCACTCCGACTCAGACACCAGCAAGGTGGAGGTGGGGTACTGGTATGGGCTGGTATCATCAAAGATGAACTTGTGGGACCTTTTCGGGTTGAGGATGGAGTGAAGCTCATCTCCCGGACCTACTGCCAGTTTCTGGAAGACAACTTCTTCAAGCAGTGGTCGGGGAAAGAAGTCGCTATCGTTCAAGAAAAACATGATTTTCATGCAGGACAATGCTCCATCACATGCATCCAACTACTCCACAGCGTGGCTGACCAGTAAAGGTCTAAAAGAAGAAAAAATAATGACATGGCTACCTTGTTCACCTGATCTGAACCCCCCAGAGAACCTATGGTCCCTCCTAAAATGGGAGATCTACAGGGAGGGAACCAACAGGCGACACACCCTCTGGGAACAGTGTCTGGGAGGGAAAACAGTACACCTCTGGGAACAGTGTCTGGGAGGCTGCGGTGGCTGCTGCACGCAATGTGATCGTAAACAGATCAAGCAACTGACAGAATCTTGGATGGAGGCTGCTGAGTGTCATCATAAAGAAAGGGGGCTATATTGGGACTAATTTTTGGGGTTTTGTTTTTGCATGTCAGAAATGTTTATTTCTACATTTTGTGCAGTTATATTGGTTTACCTGGTGAAAATAAACAAGTGAGATGGGAATATATTTGGTTTTTATTAAGTTGCCTAATAATTCTGCACAGTAATAGTTACCTGCACAAACAGATATCCTCCTAAAGCTGGCTTCACACCACGGCAAGATCTGATATGGGGCTGTCTGGTGGCAGTTATCTACCATCCGGTTTCCATCTCTCCGGAAGATTCCGGGAGAATTTGGATTTTCCTCCCTCACACAAAAACGTTGCTTGCAACGTTTTTGTGTCTGGGGAGAAAAATCTCCCCAAATTGGCGTCTCTCGGATTCCCCCGGATCCTCCCGGATCTGGGGCAATCCGGCGCTCCCTAACATGGGAGCCTATGGGCCGGATTGCCCCGATCCGGGACTGGATACCGGCGTCTGCACGCTGCTGTTATTTCAGGACCACAGCTAGCTCCCGCAAGCCGCGGTCCTGAATGATCAGCAGCGGCAGCTGTGTGTGGATGCACACTGGACCGGGGGGCATATTAGCCCTCCGGTTCTGTGTGCTGATCCGGTCCGGGGCTGTCAGATTCATTCCTGACAGCCCCGGATCGGATCTTGCCGCTGTGTGAAGCCGGCCTCAGATAGCCAAATCTAAAAAAAACCCACTCCCAACTTCCAAAAATATTAAGCTTTGATATTTATGAGTCTTTGGGTTTATTGAGAACAGAGTTGTTGATCAATAATAAAAATAATCCTCTACAATATAACTTGCCTAATAATTCTGTCACAAGTGTATAAGCAGGCAGTAAACCCAAAAAGTGCAAAAGTAACTCTGACAAGTGGAGCGCCAGAGAGTGAACTCAATACAATTCTACTGAGGGAAGCGTTAAAATGAAAATGCAGGCTAAAAAAATACTACAGCAAGAGGGCTAGAATGGGCTGTACATGGGGTCATCAAGGCGATGATGCAATATTATAATCCAGATATTATAGATTTATAATATTCCCCGTGCGTCTCCAGAACGGCGCAGCTTTATAGTCCCACATGGAGGCAGAGAGAAGGTCATCGCCTCGTACATGTGGTGATAGCATCGCGGCATTCTGTGATCACCCAATTACACTTTCTGTTACAGAATGTCCATATAATCCGGGATCGTGACCTCTGACCCCCACGCATGACCTTACACTATATCTAGATATGGCCTCTGTCCATGCACCAGGGATCCATGATGTTGGACAATGGACGTCTTTGAGCTCTTGTGTAAAAAAGCTTTTAAGAAAATGAAGTTGCAGAGAAAGGACATAAAGAGACACATTCAGAGATTAGATCCTGGAACAGCCGCGCTTTATGATGTCGTATGGCGTTTTTGCCCATTCACTGTTGTGTTGACGCTTGTAATATTGATCAAGTATTGGCTCTGGGTACATGAAGCGATCTGCGCTACCCGTCCATCCGGTACCAGAATACAGTAGAGGATACGTCATAGTCCTTCCATCAGATGCTACCTGACATTGATCTACAGAGGCACAATGTACGTCAGGTGGTGGAGCAGAACTGAAGGTACATTCACCTCCTCGGCTCATTCAGGCCTTGATCACTTCCTATGATCAAAAAAATGAATGAACAAAAGAGAAATCTAAATAAAATCAATATTTGGTGTGAGAACTCTTGCCTTCAAAGTATCGTCTGTTCTTCTAATACACACTCACAGTGTTTGAAGGTTCTAAACATCTTGAAGAACCAACCTCAATCTTTTATATATATATATACAGGCAGATTCTTATCCATCGTGTAATAACATCAGGGAAGGGTCTCATTGACCTAAAGTTCATCAAGAAGGGCAAAGTGTCCTGGAGGCGATGATCCACAAGCCCTGATCTCACATCATCCTGTCTGTCTGGGATCAAGAGACAGAAGGATCCGCACAGGCCTCATACACAGAAGATCTGAGGTCAGGTGTCCAAGATGTTTGGAGCAACCTTCTGCCGAGTCCGTCAAAAACTGAGTACAAGTGACCGAGAAGAAGTGATAGTCACAAAGGCATGCGTACTGTGTCCTTATGTTTAACATGGGGATGCATTGTTCCTGCGTTTGGCTGCTTTCGCATGCGTTTTTTTTAGGTACCCTTCGAACAAACATGTTGCATTTTTTGTGCATCTGAGGTTGCTTGCTTCCTACGCAAGCGTCCTGAAGTGCACAAAGAATGCATACAAGCTGAATGGAGCAGCACAGCCATCCGGATGTCACAGCAGCCAAACGCAGCATTTTTTCTTCTTCTCTTCTCCTCCTTCTCCTTCTCCTCCTTCTCCTTCTCGCTCTCTTTCTCTCTCTATCCTTCCCAACCGGTATACTGGAGTTCTATTGGACGGCTGTCACGATCTCCACACTGCCTTCTGTTGTTCTAGGTTTGTGGAGACTATCAGGCTGGGCTGGCTCTGTGCCTCAATCACCTCAATTCAGCTCACTTAATTAAGAGCCTATGTAAACTAGCTTGCAGCTCTGCTCTGTGTCAATTGTGCATTCGCTTTTGGCTGTGTAGGACTTGATCTCTTTGTGTTCTGAACCAGACCCTGCCTGACTTTGTTTCTTACCTCGACTTGACCCTCTGCTAGTGACCTGACTTCTCTTTTTGTTTTGTACCTTTGTATTCTGTTTCTGTCTCTCCGGTTTCCTGACTTCGGCTTGAATTGGATTTTGCTTCTGTTAACCCTTTGCTGTACTACACCATTTCCTGGACCTGACTGCGGATTGCTTTGACCTCTGTTTACTACCAGTAAGTAGCATTATTGTTATATTTAATTTCCATTTATTTCAGTTAGTTCTCTGCTCCTCTGAGACTAGTTATTACTTGTGACCAGCGTCACAACAGCAGTGTCAGTCCAATGCTTTTCGATGTACTTCTCTCCCCGTCCGCAGCCACTGAATACAGGCTGTGTATGCCAGCGTCTGTATGCATTCGTGCCTGTGTTTGCGCTAGTGCGTTTGGATGCATGCGGCACAAATGCAAATGTGAAACCGGCCTTAGACCTGGCTCCCTGAAAGGCCATCAAACTGTTTCTTGCTCCTAGTGAGGAACTAGAGGGGAGGTCGCTACACACAACTAACAGGATAATGAAGGAGTGCAGGGGTAGACAAAAGCCAATAGGTGAACAAACATAAAGCACATGCACGAATGTACAAAGAAGAAATAATAAATGCAAGCAAAGGTAACCTCCTAACAATCTAACACAAAAAAGAAGATAATAATATATTTTTATTTATATTGTGCCAATATTCTGCAGCACTTTACAACTAAGGGGGGAAGGCAGGCAAATCTGAAATACACAGAGCAAATACAACACTGATCTCAGCCTAACAGGCAAAATCCCTTAGCTGCAGAGCTTGAACTCCTTAGCAAAAATCCACATAGAGATATAGCCAGCAAAAACAACAAAAAAATATATAGTGAGCAAAATAACCTAAAATAAATTGCAAAGTACATTAAAATAAAATATTCTAAGGTACCTTTTGTCCAGTTCACATTTTGTTTTCCTTATGTTATTTTGCAGTTATTGCAAACTTAGGTGTGGCCTACCTTATGAACCGGACTTTATGTAATGTGCCCATCTTCCTAGGCTAGTGTTCTCTTTTGGGACTAAGGCCTACTCACTCCTTTCCATACACACGTCCCAGGACATATGGCAAAGTTTTAACACTGCTAGGTAGGGACTGTCCCGATGGGGTCGCCTTGACGCGGTGGGACAGCTTGCACATCAAATATTGTTACTAAGCACCCTATTTTACTTTTATGCACTTTGCAGTTTATTTTTTCATTTATTTTAGGGTATTTTGCTCACTATATAGTTTTTTCTTTGGTTTTGCTGTTTTGAGGACAATGTGGACATGCACCTACTGCATTGTTCCATTTTCTGTTCCAATTAACGTTTCATTTTCCATAGAGTTATAGCCAGCAGACAAGGCTGGTGAACGGAGAGTATACATAGCCCCACCCAGGATGTGATAGGACAGAGACGAAATAAACAAGTGAGAACACCTGACTAACCGCAAACCAAAGGAAAAAGCAAAGATAAAAGAATCTGCATTTAGACAGAGACCAACCATGCTGTGTCTCTGCAAGGAAGGAAACCAACCATGGAGCAAGAGCTCACTGGATCGGTGCAGAGACAAAGGCATGACAATGTCATTTAGATTACCCTTTGTTAATTTTGCCTTTATCTAGATAAAAATGACATATTACTTCTAGTTTTGAAAGAATTCTTACTTTGCAGCAATTTTTTCACGCCTGCCTAAATATCTTGCACAATCTTGTATATGAAATACATGGATAGATAATTAAATAAGAATATCTACTTATATCTAACTGACCATACTTTCAGCGTCACCCTCTCCCACACCCACATCTTCACCCTACCCTATATCTGTCGGTGTCCCCCCACGGCTCAGTTCTTGGACCACTACTTTTCTCCATCTACACCCTCGGTTTGGGACAGATCATTGAATCCCTTGGTCTGCAGTATCACCTCTACGCTGATGACACTCAGATCTATCTCTCAGGACCTGACATCACCTCCTTGCTGTCTAAGATTCCGCAATGTCTGTCACTATCTCATCTTTTTTTTCTACTCGTTTTCTGAAACTGAACATGGACAAAACAAAATTCATCATTCCCCCAACCACTCTTCCCCCCTACCTGACCTATCCTTCAACGTCAACGGCTGCTCACTTTCCCCAGTCCCCCACGCTTGATGCCTCGGGTAATCCTCGACTCCGCCCTCTTCTTCAAGCTGCATATCCAAGCCCTTGCCACCTCCTGCCGACTCCAACTAAAATATATTTCCAGGATCCGTTCATTCTCGACCCGACATTGCTAAAACACTTGTCCATGCCCTCATCATCTCCCGCCTCGACTACTATAACCTCTTGCTCACCGTCTTCCCCTCCTGCTCCCTTGCCCCTCTCCAATCTATCCTAAACTCTGCCGCCCTGACTAATCCACCTGACTCCCCACTATTTCCCAGTCTCTCCTCTCTGCCAAGCCCTTCACTGGCTCCCCATTTCTCAGAGGCCCCGGTTTAACACCCTAACTTTAACTTACAAAGCCATTCATAACCTGTCTCCTCCGTACATCTGTGACATGGTCTCCCGATACATACCCTCACGCAACCTGCGATCCTCTCATGATCTCCTTTTCTACTCCCCCTAATCTTCTCCCACAACCGCATACAAGACTTCTCCCGCACATCCGCTATATTCTGGAACGCCATGCCCCAACATATCAGACTCTCACCTACTCTGGAAACCTTCAAAAGAAACCTGAAGACCCACCTCTTCTGACAGGCCTACAACCTGCTGTGAACCTCGGTCCACCAAACCACCGCACGACCGACTCTACCCTCTCCTACTGTATCCTCACCCCTCCCCTCTTAGATTGTGATCCCTCGCAGATAGCATCCTCTATCCTTCTCTACCTGTGTGTCCGTATATTGCCCATTGCATTGTACTTGTCTATGTTTACCCTTTCCACATGTAAAGCGTCATGGAATTAATGGCGCTATAAAAATAAATAATAATAATAATAAATAGGTTTATAAAGATATTTTTACAATCTAACAATGTATGAAAAAAAACTAAATATGATAACATTCATCATATCATAACAAATGGAACATATCCCATCTTCTATTGCCATCTGTGAGGTGGCAACTAGCTTTATTGTGAATGACAGGTATATTCGCACAGACAGAGGACTGCTGCGATTTAAATGCAGGATGTTTGCTGGGACTTATTGTTCCACAAGCCTTTATAATATTAAGGTCTAGATTTAAAGGTTAGTCAGAAGTGATGAGCGGGTCTGGCTAACCACATACCTCCCATTGGTAGGTCTCAGCTGTGATAATGAGACTCTGTCCTGATCACCAAAGGTCTCTCTGTGTGTTTGGAAGTGGCTATCACCTTGAAAGAAGGTTAGAGAAAATGCTGTCTGTGGAGCGTCGGCTGATCAGAGATGGAATGTTAGAGGACAATGGGTATTTTTTAACAAACCTTTATTAAGAGATTCACTCAACGCGTTTCGACAGTGGATTACTGCCTTCTTCAAGTGCTGCCTGAAGAAGGCAGTAATCCACTGCCCAAACGCGTTTTGAGTGAATCTCCTAATAAAGGTTTGTCTAACCTCCTACCTGAAGGTCTTGTGGCAGGAGCAGCTACGGAGGTTAGATCTTCAAGCTAATGAATTGAGGACCTGCGTTGACATCACTTCCGATCACGTTCACTTCTGGTCACGTGACCGCCCGGCTGCAGCCTCTCAGCGGTCTCCAGCTACACCCAGACACCGAGGCTTCTCCCTTGGTTGTGCAAAGGTGCACAACCTGGTAAGGTAGCAGACTCCCCTACCTCCACCTGCCCACGGAACCACCAGGTTTTACCTAGTAGCGCCCCTGTCTCTAATTTTATCTATCATCTTGGAAAACACATGGTCAGGAGGCAATGTCTCTCGTTGCTTTGGAGCAGGTGTCCCTAGAAGGCACAAGGATGTGCTTGGGGGCAGACGCATCTCTGGAAGGCACAAGGTTGTGCTTGGGGCAGGCGTGTCCCTGGAAGGCACCAGAGTCGGGGACCAAGTCTGGTCTGGAGAACCTGGGATGGCTCCCTCAGTTCAGCAGGCTACAGTCTTGCTGACAGCCTGGAACAGACAGGAGTCTGTGATCCCAGAGAGGCAGCTTCTTGAATGATGGACTACAAGGTCAGTGGACACTGTAACGGACTATGTGTGAAAGGTCTTTAGACAGACTGTTGGTTATAATATGTTCTGTTGACTGAAATGGACTGTACTATAAGCTGTTTATACTGTCTCTAAATAAACCGGCTGAACTATTTAAATGAAGATTCGTTCCTGTGTGCCTTAACCTAGCGGCCAAGTGAGTATCCCCCGTACTTTCACTGACTGCTACCCCACACATCAAATTACTATTTTCTATAATGGTTAGCACACAGACTTGCAGCACTGAGGTCCTGGGTTCAATTCCCACCAAGACCAACATCTGCAAAGGAGTTTGTATGTTCTCCCTGTGTTTGTGTGGGTTTCCTCCTGGCACTCCGGTTTCCTCCCACATTGCAAAGACATACTGATAGGATGTTTAGGCTGTGAGCCCCAAGAGGGACAGTGTTGCAAAAATGTATGTAGAGCGCTATGGAATTAATAACACTACATAAATATTAATATTATATAAATATTATTTATTAACTATAATTTTAAAACCTCAATGACATGTAAAGCTCAATGTCAGATCCAGTCCACCTCACGATCCTCTGGGTTTATATAACGCTACCGATCGCCCTCTCTGTGAAATTCAGATCAAAGTGGAGCATTAAGAGATCGAACATAAAAGTCCCAGAGATTGGGGATTCCTGGAAGAGTGGCTTTTCCTGTAAACGCGTCACAATGAGCGAGACAGGTGATAGATGTTCCCCGGTACCTGTGATATGAAACCCGAGAGGTAATTACTACTCAATTACCTACTTAGGCTCTTGACACGAATGATATAAGCGGCAGCAGTGGATGAATGACCTCTCTGGGATGAATAGACCCGGCCGCCCGCTTATCCAATATACAGAATGTGTACGAAACAAAAAAAAATAAATAACACAAGAGACAAAAAAAAGCGGAGAATGGCTTTGATATCTGAGATTAAAGAGAAGAGTTCAGAGTGGAGGAGTTTGCGGATAATGATCCAAGCTTTCATCAGTGAAACCCAAATTACCAACTACACTCACAACCCTATCATATCCTCTGCGGCGCGGCACAAGTTACTTATTACAGAGCCTTCCATACCGTCATCTAACTTTCAGGGAAATGAGCGAAACCAGATCCCGGCTTTTCAATTTTTTTTTCTTATTTTCACCCTTTTTCTCTAGGGAAGGATCAGCTGTCGGAAACACATGCCTGGCCATAGACAAAAACAGAAAGAGAGAAAGAGAGTCCTACGTGAACACAGTGACCATCTGCTCCAGAACGCTGAGTAATAAGATCTAATGAAATTTTCGGCCCACCAGTCTGACGGTTTTTAACTTGGCCACAGCCGGGAAGTAGGAGCTGCCAAGAGCCAATTTAAAAGGAGTGCTGTGTTTTGGAAGAGCTCGGTCCAAGAAGAACACAAGTTGAGATTTAGAAACCACAGCTGATTTCCTCTAACCCCCCCTCTTAGGCGCATTCCTTGTCTTCAGTCTATTGAACATGTCATTGAGGAAGTAGACAATGCTCGTTCTCTCGCTCATATGCGCCGTATGTTTTCCATTTATATGAGTTGGCATGAGTTACTTCTCTCCACCAGACTTCACCTAGAAGTCACTTTAGTTTCTTTGAGGAGGGAAAAGGGGGGGTTAATATTGGGAAGTGAGAAGCTGTTTCAACCGGATGTAGATTCCTGAGAGAGTTGCGAAGATTATAAGAACGTTGCGATGTGCTTTAATCATTTCCCTTCCTTCTGTGTGGTATTAGTGGGCGAAGAAAACTTTCTTGCATTGGAGATACAGACATTCCTGGTCCTGTGGGATTGACCATCGAACAAGAGGAACATTACAAATTGATGTGGTCAATCCCTAGACATTAAGCCAAAGAATGTTTCAAAGGGAGTGAAACAAAGTCAACTGCAAGAGAAGTTTTGAGGAGACGGAACCTTCTTTAAGGTGGTGGGTCAAGTCAAGAAGGAATGGACACTTCACTGAATTCCTACAAAGAATAGGAAATGTGGCAAGACTCACAGGCTTTGTATCTGAGCATTTGAGGAGAGGTGGAGCTTTGGGATTTGTTGACCCACCCAAGAGGAACCCTCTCTGACCTTTCTGATCTTCTACTAATTTTTAGTGAAATCTTCAGCCTATACATAGACTATTTCCTTCCATATCAACACTAGACTTCACCTAGAAGTCATTTTACTTTGTTTTGGGAGTTAAGGTGGGGGGCTAATATTGGGAAGTGAGAAGCTGTTTCAACCGGATGTAAATTCCTGAGAGAGTTGCGAAGATTATAAGAACGTTGCGATGTGCTTTAATCATTTCCCTTCCTTCTGTGTGGTATTAGTGGGCGAAGAAAACTTTCTTGCATTGGAGATACAGACATTCCTGGTCCTGTGGGATTGACCATCGTACAAGAGGAATATTACAAATTGATGTGGTCAATCCCTAGACATTAAGCCAAAGAATGTTTCAAAGGGAGTGAAACAAAGTCAACTGCAAGAGAAGTTTTGAGGAGACGAAACCTTCTTTAAGGTGGTGGGTCATGTCAAGAAGGAATGGACACTTCACTGAATTCCTACAAAGAATAGGAAATGTGGCAAGACTCACAGGCTTTGTATCTGAGCATTTGCGGAGGGGTGGAGCTTTGGGCTTTGTTGACCCACCCAAGAGGAACCCTCTCTGACCTTTTCTGATCTTCTACTAATTTTTAGTGAAATCTTTAGCCTATACATAGACTATTTCCTTCCATATCAACACTAGACTTCACCTAGAAGTCATTTTACTTTGTTTTGGGAGTTAAGGTGGGGGGCTAATAATGGGAAGTGAGAAACTGTTTCAACCGGATGTAAATTCCTGAGAGAGTTGCGAGATTATAAGAATGTTGTGATGCGCTTTAATCATTTCCCCTCCTGTGTGGTAGTAGTAGGCGAAGAAAACTTTCTTGCTTTGGAGCTATATAGAAATTTCAGGTCCTGTGGGATTGACCATCGTACAAGAGGAACATTACAAATTGATGTGGTTAATCCCTATACATAAAGCAAAGGAATGTTTCAAAGGGAGTGAAACAAAGCCAACTACAAGAGATGTTTTGAGGAGACGAAACCTTCTTTAAGGTGGTGGGTCATGTCAAGAAGAAATGGACACTTCACTGAATTCCTACAAAGAATAGGAAATGTGGCAAGACTCATGGGCTTTGTAACTGAGCATTTGAGGAGGGGTGGAGCTTTGTGCTTCGTTGACCCACCCAAGAGGAACCCTCTCTGACCTTTTCTGATCTATGCGATAGCTTTTGAGGAGATGAAACACCTTTTATGGTGGTGGGTCATGTCAAGAACTAAAGGACAAATCACTGAATTCCTACAAAGAATAGAAAGTGTGGCAAGACTCACAGACTTTGTAACCAAGTATTTGAGGAAAGGTGGAGCTTTGGGCTTGGTTGTCCCACCCAAGAGAAACCCTCTCTGACTATATCAGCTCGTCTACTGATTTCTAGATCGCCTCAATGAAACGTTTAATATATACCATAGACTAGCTGCTACCACATAATCACTAGACTTCACCTATAAGTCATTTTACTTTCTCTTGGGAGTTAAGGAGGGGGCTAATATTGGGAAGTGAGAAGCTGTTTCAACTGAATAGAGATACCTGAGAGAGTTGCGAAGATTATAACAACATTGCAATGTGCTTTAATCATTTCCCCTCATTCTGTGTATTAGTGGGCGGAAAAAACTTTCTTGCATTGCAGATATAGATATTTCTGGTCCTGTGGGATTGACCATCATACAAGAGGAACATTACAAATTGATGTGGTTAATACCAAGACATTAAGCCAAAGAATGTTTCAAAGGGAGTGAAACAAAGTCAACTACAAGAGAAATTTTGAGGAGATGAGACCCCCTTTATTTTGGTGGGTCATGTCAAGAAGGAAAGGACTCTTCACTGAATTCCTACAAAGAATAGGACGTGTGGCAAGACTCACAGGCTTTTGAACCAAGTATTTGAGGAGAGGTGGAGCTTTGGGCTTGGTTTATCCCACCCAAGAGGAACCCTGTCTATTCTTCTGCTGATTTATTAACATTGATTAACATTTAACCTATACATAGGCTATCTCCTACCGTAAAATACCATCCTGTATAATTACTAGACTTCACCTAGAAGTCTTCTTACTTTCCTTTCGGAGTTCTTTAGGAGTTTCATCTGGATGTAGATTTTTGAGAAAGTAGCAAAGATTATAAGAAAGTTGTTTTTGTGCTTGAATCATTTCCTCTTCTTCTGTGTGGTATTAGTGGATGAAGACATTAGAGATGAAGACATTAGAGATATAGTCCATCATACAAGAGAGGTTCTGATTATATGAGACCCATTTGTGGTAGTGGGTCATATCCAGAAGGAAAGGACACTTCACTGAATTCCTACAGAAAATAGGAAGTGTGGCAAGACTCAAAGGCTTTTGAATCAAATATTTGAGGAGAGGTGGAGCTTTGGGCTTGGTTGCTCCACCCAAGAGGAACCCTGTCTGCTCTTCTGCTGACTTACAAGCTGTCTCAATGAAACATTTAACCTATACAAGGCTATCTCCTAGCTGTTTAGGCCAAATGTGTATTTCTGAGAAAATAATAAATATTCTAAGGAAGTTGTGTAATAGCCATTTTGAATCATATCCTCCTTCTATATTGTATTTGTGGGTGAAGAAAGCTTGCTTGCATGGAGATACATACACAATCTTGGTCTTGTGGGATTGATCATCATACAAGAGGAACATTTCTAATTAATATGATCCCTCCCTAGTTGTAAATCTGAAGAGCATTTCAATGAGGAAACCAAATCATCATAGAAAGAACGAGGAATGAGAAAACCACCTTGGGTGATGCCACGTCTAATACTCACTCATGGGGTCATTTCCAAAATCACAGTATTTTTCCAAAAGCACAGTAAATGCATACTAATAGTAGACTAAGCCCAATGGTAAACATCTCCATTGGTCCATCTCATGGTCGTCTGCTTCACTCAGCTGAATGGACAGTCCTATTATTATCCTGCTACAACTACATTTCCCAGCAGACTCCACCCACTCTGCTCTGTGCTTTGACTAGCATCACCTTTCTGATTATCTCCAACTATATAAGGTAGATCACTCTTGCACCTTCACTCTCTGTTCTAGCATAAGGACCCTGCCTAACTAATTTCATCTTCTGACATCTACATATAGTATAGCTGCCTGAGTGTTGTTTACACCATTGTTAGAAGGTTTCTAGCACAGCTCAACTCTACTGCAATGCTTCACAATGGATCGGGTAGTGCAGGGCTGAGACACAAGCTGAGCTGTGATGTTTGCCTGCTGTCTACTGGTCAATGATGTTAAACTGTGGATGCTGTTCTATTGATGCTCATGGCAAAGGATTATCTTCTGCCACGTCAGCATGAACAGAGAGCATTTGCAGTTTCTCATCACTGATCTGTCAGCGGCATGTAACAAACACAGCTCAGTCTATTTATTACAAGCTGTGATGTGGAGGAGTGCAGTAGAGTTGTGCTCTGCTAGAAACCAGCAAACAATTATGTGATACACGTAGCTATATTGATGTACATGGCAAAAAATACAAATAAGCCAGAAGGCGAATGGTACGAGAGCATACAGTATACAAGAGCAGGACTGAGAGGGACTGCACTGCCCATGATCAACCGGGAGCAGTGAAACTATAGTAGGTCAGTTCTGATGGCAACTGGGGGTTAAATACAACCTGTAGGGGCATCCTTTGGGGGTGATGTGTGCAAAATGGGGTGGATTCAAAAGCAAGTTTTATTAGCTCAAATGTATTAATATATGTGTACAGTATTATAAGACCATGTTGTGAATTTGGGATTAACCCTTTAAAAGGAGCACAGGATACTGCAACGGAGAGATGAATTTGTCCCGCCCACAAGGAACTCGGTAACACATTACTATAGTGTCTGCCTTTATGAGACATTCAACCTACACATAAATTATCATCTACTTTGTAATCCTATATTTTCTACTACAGTGAAAGGATGAACTAACTGGCTCGATGGTCACAAACTACAGACTACAAACGGTTATTGAGCGGCGGTTTTGTATTACTTCACTTGCTAACCTACAAGCTATAGAGAAGGGGACAAATAGAAAAGTAACACATGACTGCAGCTATTTGTAGTTAATGACTGTGAAACTCATAGGTAGGTCTGCATAGAAGCTGTATACACAATGCGGAAGTATATTTGCCATTCAAAATGATTTGCAAAATTGCTCCTTTATTTTTAGATGTTTGTCTGGGAAATGTGAGAACCAATGGATTCACATAGGATCCAGCAGATCACAATGGAACGGAGCCGAAGGCAACTTATTAAACAGATTCTTCACTCAAGGAATACCGGGAGGGAAAGGTAATTTGATTATGTATATATACTTTTCACTATTCACCAATATTCACGCATACCTGATCCAAAGGACCGAGGTCAAAGTGCAGTTCTACAGACACCCTCCAATGTGTCAGGAACCCAAGAACAATTTGTCTAAGACACTCGGACACAGAAGTAATAGCGGAACTCTTAGGCACAGGAGGTGCAAATTAATGAGTGTCCAACAGGGTTCATCTTTGGATCAGCACTTTGTCTAAAAAGCTTATTATGAATCCATACCACCAGCATATATATGTACAGTATAACAAGAATGATACCCAGGTGTCCAGTGCTTAGTCTCGTACAGGCCTGGTGACCAGCTTCAGCATACTACCTAACTTTTGGCACAAAAAAACAATGTCTTCCCTTTACCCTGCTAAAAAGCTGCGTATGCGGGGACCGAGCTCAGGTCTTACAGTTTTCATGTATATCCACAGGGAAACCACTGGGATCGACAGCAGTTCTCTATGGCGACCAATCGCCACAAGACGTCTCTTCACACAAAGGTGGGGGGGGGGTTCAACCAACGAGCCTCTTCACTGCAACCCTTCCTTTGATAGTAGTAAAGGGAACAGGGAGGAGGGAAATCTCAGCTCACCAGTTGCAATCACTGGAACTCCGGCTGCAATAGACGGTGCATGGACACAGTCCTGGCTCCGGACAGAGATGCAATCAAAACATTAAATAGAAGAGTCCAACACTCAGGTCTTTGCTTCTGATTTTTTATTGGAAATTCAATGCCATCACATCAAGGGCAACCAATGTGTACACCATTGGTTGCCCTTGATGTGTACACCATTGGTTACCCTTGATGTGTACACCATTGGTTACCCTTGATGTGTACGCCATTGGTTACCCTTGATGTGTACACCCTTGGTTACCCTTGATGTGTACACCATTGGTTACCCTTGATGTGTACGCCATTGGTTACCCTTGATGTGTACACCATTGGTTACCCTTGATGTGTACACCATTGGTTACCCTTGATGTGTACACCATTGGTTGCCCTTGATGTGTACACCATTGGTTACCCTTGATGTGTACACCATTGGTTACCCTTGATGTGTACACCATTGGTTACCCTTGATGTGTACACCATTGGTTACCCTTGATGTGTACGCCATTGGTTACCCTTGATGTGTACGCCATTGGTTACCCTTGATGTGTACGCCATTGGTTACCCTTGATGTGTACGCCATTGGTTACCCTTGATGTGTACGCCATTGGTTACCCTTGATGTGTACGCCATTGGTTACCCTTGATGTGTACGCCATTGGTTACCCTTGATGTGTACGCCATTGGTTACCCTTGATGTGTACGCCATTGGTTGCCCTTGATGTGTACACCATTGGTTGCCCTTGACGTGTACACCATTGGTTACCCTTGATGTGTACACCATTGGTTACCCTTGATGTGATGGCATTGAATTTCCAATAAAAAATCTGAAGCAAAGACCTGAGTGCTGGACTCTTCTATTTAATGTTTGGATTGCTTCCTCTGATAGCACACATTATCTGCTTCTTCTTGAGGGAGGTGTCTGTGTGAGAGACTGTGTGCTAGTTTTTGAGACTTTTAACTCGGCCAGTGAAGACCAATGGAAAGAAAGCCTGCTGACACAAGTCCACACATCACTGGCTGTCTGGTCTTTCTGCCCCATGATGCGCCCAGGCTGAGTATTATATATGGGCAATGCAAGAGCTCCCCCCTGGTGGTTCAAGGAAGTCATTACAAGCTGTGTTTGCTGTACACTCTCACGGATATACAGATGATTTCAGGCAAGCAGAAATAAGGATCTATGGGATTGCAATTGGATCAGTCCAGTTCTTAGATAAGAAGTACCAGGAGCATGTAGGAGACACTTATCTTATCTCTTTATTAAGAGGTCAAGCTTTGACCCTAATTAGTGATGAGAGAGCACCACAATGCTCAGGTGCTCGGTATATCTTAACGAGCAGTTGGTTGCTCGGATGTGCATGACTAGATTACTGAATATAATGGTTGTTAATGAGAAATTACAGCATTTTTCTGAAAGATCCATAAAAACCCTCAAGTTCCCCGTTGACTTCCATTACACTTGGATACTTGATTCACTCCCATCCGAGCATTCAACAGCTAGTTTCCAGTACTGAGCTCCTGAGAATTGTAGGGCTCACTCATTACACACCCTAATGGTTGCATGGCTTACAAGTTTCATGACTTTGGCAAGATTTGCAAGTAGGATACTATCACAGGTAATAATAACAGACAAAGAGGTTAGGTAGCAGTTAGACTGGGGGTCCCTAGCTGACCCTGTTCCCTGAAGTACCTCCAAAGGTAAGAATGTCTGGGCTGCCACCCTTGCCCTGATCCTGACCAGCCCTAGGGTATATAACCCCCTCACCTCCACTCAGAGACTAGGATAGCACAGTAGCTCTAGATAGATGGCAATATCTATGAAGCTACAAAGTAAGGCTTCAGCAGAACAGCACATGGCGTCTACACAGCACACAGTTTTTGCAGAGAAAGAACTCTTTCAGCGACAGTAGATGATGGGCAATGGCTGGAGGAGTGGACAACCGCATCACCTGACACACACATCAGCAGCTGCCTGCAGAGCCACAGACGTTAACCATTAATAGACTAAAGGAAATTAGCTTTTTTAACTACTAAAGAGCAATTCACAGGGACTGCACAGCAGTCTATATGTGACAGATACTTGGGTTGGGATGCATCTTCTGCCCCCATACTGTACCCTTTTGTGAGTATTAAGTGGGCTCTACTGAACTTATATATTGCTTTATTTTGACTCTTATTTTTTTTGTATCTTTCAGCTTCAGCAAAGTGGAACCTAATGCAGATATTTGATGATTAACCACCACTATCATTCAGTAAGTCATCACAATGTGCGGGAAGGAGATGACGACTCGCGGATAAGCCGAAAAAAACAGAAGAAATCAAATTCATTGTGATTATTCAAAAGCCGGTCATAGATCCCGAAATCAACCTCAGCAGGACTCACATTCCACATGGCTGAGACACAGTTCAAGCCAGATAAAAAAGACATTCCTAACGTATCAACTGCAATATCCTAACTGAAGTGGAATTTCCCCTATTAGTCACTCAGAGAGCACAGCCCGGACTAAGAAAGAGGGATATAGTTACTGAGATATAGGGGAATCAGGCGGCCATGACTCCCTAATCTTAAAGGTGACCTCCCAAAAAAGCCACCTATACCAAGTAGCTACACATATCATGACATTATTCCTATCAGGCCTCATTTGTGTTACACATATAAGTTCTGTGGTTTTCACGGATAGAACACGTATCCATCATAGTCCCTGGGGCTGTTCGGGTGTCCGTTTTTTGGGGATCTAAGAGGTAAGGTTTCTCTTTGTGGAGAGTGACATGCCAGTATGAGGAGTCTTAATCACCACAATGCTCCTCTGGGAAATTAAATATGCAAATTGTCTCTTCAGAGAGGAAGAGGACTTGAACTCTAGCGCCACCCATTGGAAGTAGCGATCCGAACAGTCAATATTGACCCTTTAAAGAGTCTTGTCATATAAGCCAAACCAGAAACTTAATTTTCAGACTCAAGGCTCAATAGTGACATTTAGGATCGCTACTTCCAATAGGTGGCGCTAGAGTTCAAGTCCTCTTCCTTTTTGGAATGAAAATTTGCATATATAATTTCCCAGTGGATCATTACACAGCGTTTAAGCCTCCTTATACTGACACGTCACTCTCCACAAGGAGAAACCTCACCCCTTAGATCCCCATCTTACCCTCTCACCTATCCAAACCAGATCTCATACTCTGCCCTGATGAGGGGCAAAACCCTAAAAACGAGTGTCAGCAAATTGAAACTCTGGTTTGGCTTATATGGCAAGGCTCGTTAAAGGGTCGACAATTGGCAGTTGGACAGTTCCTGCCGCCCCTCGGAAGGCTGGACAATACCGTCCGAATCCCAATTGACTGGCCTTGTCCGGCAGCATCCCGGCTGGCTGGACACATCTGCCAGTATTACCTTACATACATAGGATCTTAGTAATATATTGAAAAAACCTTGTGGAGTCTTCAAAGTTCTTAAGAAGTAACAAGGTGCCAAAAAAAAACTTTAAGACAAAAGGACTTTAAATCTCAAGTGATGACTGAGGGGTCATGGTACAGGTGTAATGTGGACCCCACCTACGCTGCAAGGTGTTACGTAAATGGCTGGGACTTTTTATTGTCCCATCGATCTCACCAGCTTCCAATCCCAACCCATGAAAAAACAGATCGTTTTCCAAAATTTACCCTTCTGCAATTTTGGAGCTAAAGGAAAAATGGGCTTGACCTTGTATGCGCATGCGCAAAACCCTCCCGGGCCCCATCAAAGCCGGATGTCCTGGTCCAAAGAGAGCCGCCCAAGGATATCAGTGTGAGTTGCGATGATCTAAAGATGCGGCACGGACTGGGTGGTTGACGTTTGGAAGCGGAGGGAGCAGGGAGGTACAGTCATGATGGTCTCTCTTACTTTAGAGACTTGTGACACGTTTAGGACCTCTGTCTCATTCCTGTATTGAGACTTCATTTTAAATGTGCTTCTTTCCTCTGGCAGTGAAGGAGTTAATGTCAGTTTCTTTTACTAGCAAAGCTCTTTAGTTCTCTTCCCAGGTGTGGATACTTTGTGATCACTCCCATCTCCTTCATACAGTCACATGGTCCATCATCCCTTGATGGTGATTGAACTCCATTCCTGGTCTAGCTATCTGTGATGAAGGGTGTTCTCTGGAGAAGCTGTCTGCTGCCTGTTTTGCTGTCTCCATGTCTGTCTTTCCTGCCCCTCTTCTGGTTATTAGTGCTGGGGTTGAGACTAGTGCTCACCCCAGCCATCTTCCTATTGAGGGTTAACATGAGGGCCAGCAAGGGACTAGGTATCCTGCTCGGTGACGGGGCGAAAGAACCCATATAAGGACGGTAGGGAGATCAGGGCACAGCCACATGTGAGTGAAGGAGGTTTCCTTTCCCTGTTCCCTATGAGCAGGGCCCTCTGTTGTATTTGTGTCCCCCCCCCCCCTCGCCCCCCCAGTGTTTTCCCAGTCTGTTGTTGTGTGTATTATATAGGAAAAGGACTGGCAACACCTAATGTTAGGTGCAAGCAAAAAAAAAAAAAAAAAACAATATATTACAAGAAGTGAAATTGCTGCAACACTAAACATAATAGGAATGGGGAAAAACTTTTTTGCTTGCACCTAACATTAGGTGTTGCCAGTCCTTTTCCTATATAAATTAGACATTTTTTGGACTGTGCACCCTTCCCCCGCCCTGTAGCTACACCTGCCCCTCCATTTTGCTGTAGCCCTGGTCCTGGGACACACCATCCCAGCTGATTTTAACTGCATTCACACACTCATAAACCCATCCAAGCAGTAGTACACAGCATAGAGTGTTAGCATAGGACCCGGTAAGATAAGAGTACTTTGGCGTAGTTACCGGGCTCTTCCACAGTGGCGCCAATGTTGAAGCTAAGTCTCTCTTTTCATTTTTCTAGTGCAGTATGTACTGTAATCCTATTTCATATACCGTATATACTCGTGTATAAGCCGACCCGTGTATAAGCCGACCCCCCTACTTTTGCCCCCAAAATCTGGGAAAACCTATTGACTCGTGTATAAGCCGAGGGTGGACCCCAGCACAGGTATACAGCCCCCAGCAGTGTGGTATACAGGCCCCCGCAGTGGTATACAGGCTTCCCCAGTGGTAGTATACAGCCCCCAGAAGTGTGGTATACAGCAGCCTCCCCAGTGGTACATACAGGCCCCAGCAGTGTTACAGCAGCCTCCCCAGTGGTATATACAACAGCAGCCCCAGTGGTAGTATACAGCAGCCCCAGAGATATATACAGCAGCCCCAGTGGTAGTATACAGCAGCCCCAGAGGTATATACAGCAGCCTCCCCAGTGGTATATACAGCAGCAGCCCCAGTGGTAGTATACAGCAGCCCCAGAGATATATACAGCAGCCCAGTGGTAGTATACAGCAGCCCCAGAGGTATATACAGCAGCCCCAGTGGTAGTATACAGAAGCCCCAGAGGTAGTATACAGAAGCCCCAGTAGTAGTATACAGCAGCCTCAGTGGTATATACAGCAGCAGCCCCAGTAGTAGTATACAGAAGCCCCAGTAGTAGTATACAGCAGCCCCAGTAGTAGTATACAGCAGCAGCCCCAGTGGTAGTATACAGCAGCAGCCCCAGGGGGTATATACAGCAGCAGCCCCACGGGGTATATACAGCAGCAGCCCCAGTGGTAGTATACAGAAGCCCCAGTAGTAGTATACAGCAGCCCCAGTAGTAGTATACAGCAGCAGCCCCAGTGGTAGTATACAGCAGCAGCCCCAGGGGGTATATACAGCAGCAGCCCCAGGGGTATATACAGCAGCAGCCCCAGGAGGTATATACAGCAGCAGCCCCAGGGGGTATATACAGCAGCAGCCCCAGTGGTAGTATACAGCAGCAGCCCCAGGGGGTATATACAGCAGCAGCCCCAGGGGGTATATACAGCAGCAGCCCCAGGGGGTGTATACAGCAGCAGCCCCAGGGGGTATATACAGCAGCAGCCCCAGGGGGTATATACAGCAGCAGCCCCAGGGGGTATATACAGCAGCAGCCCCAGCTGTATACAGCCCCCCCGTGGTATCCAGGGCCCCCCTTGCTGCACCTGTAAGGGAAGATATCAGTATACTTATCGCTGCCGCCGCCGCCGCTCCGCTTCTCGGTCACCGCGATGCTCCGGGTCTTCATGTTTCCTGTTCCTTCTCCGACGCTCGAACAATGACGTCATTTCCTGAGCGCCGGAGAAGGAACAGGAAGCATGAAGACCCGGAGCATCGCGGTGACCGAGAAGCGGAGCGGCGGCGGCGGCAGCGATAAGTATACTGATATCTTCCTTTACAGGTGCAGCAAGGGGGGCCCTGGATACCACGGGGGGGCTGTATATACGGGGGGTGGGGGAAACCACGGGGGGGGGGGCGCTGTATCATATTACCGTATATACCCGTGTATAAGCCGAGGGGGACTTTTCAGCACATTTTATGTGCTGAAAAACTCGGCTTATACACGAGTATATACGGTATCCCCTTTAGCTGTACATATTGCCCTGTGTTTCATTGTAGTCAGTAGCCATTAGCTTTTCCGAATTCCTATTATGTTTGTTGTTGTGTGTATTGTGCTGGACACCATTGGTCTGTGCGCCACTGTCACACTCTGTATCCGGCGCTCCCTAGTCCGCAGCGTGACAGGTAAGCAGTGAGATGAGTATAAGGATTTTTCTTATTTTTTACATATTATTTACATTATGTTCGGGGAAACCCAGAAACATAATAAGGGACAAAGAATCAAATATCCCAAAAAACAACCCAGCAAATTCAAATTTTGCCTAATCCGCTCATCTCTAGTGCAGACATGTTTTTTCCCGTATACATTGCTTTTTTGTAGGGTTTTTTTACTTAGTGTTGATTGTTTTTATACAGTTACAGTTTTTCAGGATATTTTTAAATAGACAATTCCCGATTCACAATGAACAAGGACTAGCGTCCGAAACACGTCCTGACAGCATCGTCATCTTCTGGATTTTATATTTGTTTTTTTGGATGGATAGTTGTTCATCTTTTTAATGGATCAATAAAGTTTAAAGTTTTAATCCTGGAAATCCAACTCCGATGATGAATTAATTAACTTACTGGGATTCCCGGGAAAGTGTCACGTGTTGACTGCCCAGCAGTCCGTGTGAATTGCTCTGCTGCAGTTTAAACCACAGTTAATTTCCTTTGCTTCTTCCAGGGTTAATGCTGAAGCTGCCGTTGCTGTCTATGTGTGGTGGGCGGCTCTGCAGGTGGAGGTGTAGGCTTATCAGGTGACCACGCCCTTGGTCTTTAAATAGCCTCCACTTCCTCCAGATGATGTCGCTGATAGAGTTCTATTCTGCCTTTGCACTTGCTGAAGCTTCTTGTTGTTTATCCTTGTCTGTGATGGGAGGTGAGAGGGGGTAGCACAGGGTTGGTTGAGGGGCATAGGGCAAGGGTGGTGGCATAGACTTCCTCGCCATGTGAGATACCTCTGGGTATAGGGCTTGCCAGGGACGCCAGTAAATGGTCAGACTGGCCACCCAGATTTCCTTCCCTCATTAGCTATACCCCGTCTGTGACAGAAATAAACCGCAAGACCCTGATGTCTCTTGGCTTCAACCAGAAATTTTGTAGAACCAATCTTCAAAGGACATTTATTTTTTGGGTTCATTGAAGGAAGATTCCGAAAGATTGAAATTGTGCATAACCATTTGGGATTCTTCCCACTGTCTGATGGTCCTATCCCTCGTTAATTAGTGATTCTAATTTGACTTCATTAGATGAAATACTGGTTCTAAGAACCTCATTGAATTTATATCTGCACTGATGATGAGCAATGGTCAATAATGAACGAGACCAAGTTATGAACTGGAGAACTTGTGTCGGAGTCTGGGAAAGTGGCAGAGGGCGAGAATCCCGTAGTGTTTGATCTATTATTACTACCGGGGGCAGCTGGTAATCAGGAGCGCCGTGCAGTGGAAGCCTCATCATTAGTATGATACACACCGCATATGGCAGGGGAAAGGTAACAGACACTTTTGCCCGAGGATAAGATTGCCAGTGAATGCGTTATGAGGCTGAGTGGAGAGGAGCAGAGGGAGATGCGCTAATTAAATGTTGATAGCTGAAGGAGAGATCTGATTGAGGATGGAAAGTTAAATCGCTTCTGTGCATAGGAAAACATGCCTGGGAAAAATTAGCAAATCACCGGTGGAAACCAGCGTTTGCAAATAAATTAAATGTTGGTTTTAAAGAAAAATTTAACAGCGATGTATTGTATTCTGAATCTGTAAGATAGTCAACACCATCGAGGAAATTGTAGCTGAGGATGCCATCATTCAAATCCCCCCTGACCCCCTGACCTTAGGGTTAGAACTTAGTGCAGGCTTCAATACAACAGACAGCGTCCTGGCCAGCTTGTCACTTCCGACAGCGGCCCAGTAGGCTGGCCACTTCAGGCAGCACCCAGAAGGCTGGCCTTTCCGTCAGAATCCCAACAGGCTAGCCGCTACCAACAGCGTCCCAGCAGGATAGCCATTTCCGTAGCATCCAGCAGGCTGGACATTTCTGTAGCATCCGAGCAGGCTGGCTGTATCCAACAGCGTGTTGGAAGGCTGCCACGTCTGGCAGCATCTCAGAGGTGCCGCGTTGGCAGCATCTCAGAAGGTTGGCCGCGTCTGGCAGCATCTCAGAAGGTTGGCCACATCTGGCAGCATCTCAGAAGGTTGGCCACATCTGGCAGCATCTCAGAAGGTTGGCCACATCTGGCAGCATCTCAGAAGGTTGGCCACATCTGGCAGCATCTCAGAAGGTTGGCCACATCTGGAAGCATCTCAGAAGGTTGGCCACATCTGGAAGCATCTCAGAAGGTTGGCCACATCTGGAAGCATCTCAGAAGTTGGCCACATCTGGAAGCATCTCAGAAGGTTGGCCACATCTGGAAGCATCTCAGAAGGTTGGCCACATCTGGAAGCATCTCAGAAGGTTGGCCACATCTGGAAGCATCTCAGAAGGTTGGCCACATCTGGCAGCATCTCAGAAGGTTGGCCACATCTGGCAGCATCTCAGAAGGTTGGCCACATCTGGCAGCATCTCAGAAGGTTGGCCACATCTGGCAGCATCTCAGAAGGTTGGCCACATCTGGCAGCATCTCAGAAGGTTGGCCACATCTGGCAGCATCTTAGAAGGTTGGCCACATCTGGCAGCATCTCAGAAGGTTGGTCACATCTGGCAGCATCTTAGAAGGTTGGCCACATCTGGCAGCATCTCAGAAGGTTGGCCACATCTGGCAGCATCTCAGAAGGTTGGCCACATCTGGAAGCATCTCAGAAGGTTGGCCACATCTGGAAGCATCTCAGAAGTTGGCCACATCTGGCAGCATCTCAGAAGGTTGGCCACATCTGGCAGCATCTTAGAAGGTTGGCCACATCTGGCAGCATCTCAGAAGGTTGGTCACATCTGGCAGCATCTTAGAAGGTTGGCCACATCTGGCAGCATCTCAGAAGGTTGGCCACATCTGGCAGCATCTCAGAAGGTTGGCCACATCTGGCAGCATCTTAGAAGGTTGGCCACATCTGGCAGCATCTCAGAAGGTTGGCCACATCTGGCAGCATCTCAGAAGGGTGGCCACGTCTGGCAGCATGTCAGAAGGTTAGCCACATCTGGCAGCATCTCAGAAGGTTGGCCACATCTGGCAGCATCTCAGAAGGTTGGCCACATCTGGCAGCATCTCAGAAGGTTGGCCACATCTGGCAGCATCTCAGAAGGTTGGCCACATCTGGCAGCATCTCAGAAGGTTGTCCACATCTGGCAGCATCTTAGAAGGTTGGCCACATCTGGCAGCATCTCAGAAGGTTGGCCACATCTGGAAGCATCTCAGAAGGTTGGCCACATCTGGAAGCATCTCAGAAGGTTGGCCACATCTGGCAGCATCTCAGAAGGTTGGCCACATCTGGCAGCATCTCAGAAGGTTGGCCACATCTGGCAGCATCTCAGAAGGTTGGCCACATCTGGCAGCATCTCAGAAGGTTGGCCACATCTGGCAGCATCTCAGAAGGTTGGCCACATCTGGCAGCATCTTAGAAGGTTGGCCACATCTGGCAGCATCTCAGAAGGTTGGCCACATCTGGCAGCATCTCAGAAGGGTGGCCACGTCTGGCAGCATGTCAGAAGGTTAGCCACATCTGGCAGCATCTCAGAAGGTTGGCCACATCTGGCAGCATCTCAGAAGGTTGGCCACATCTGGCAGCATCTCAGAAGGTTGGCCACATCTGGCAGCATCTTAGAAGGTTGGCCACATCTGGCAGCATCTCAGAAGGTTGGCTACATCTGGCAGCTTCCTGGCAGGCTGGCCACTTCCAGTGGCAACTTGGCAGGCTGGCCACTTCTAGCAATGTCTTGGCAGGCTGGACACTTTCAGCAGTATCCCAACAGGCCAGTCACTTCCCTCAAGGCAGGCCGGCCACGTCTGGCTGCATCTCAGAAGGCTGGCCAAAATCTGGCAGCCTTCCAGCAGAGTGGACTCCTCCGTCAATGTCCCGAGAAGCTGGCCACTCCAGCATTGTCTCGGAAAGCTGGACACTTATGCAGCATCTTGCAGGCTGGAAGTTTCTGAAGATCACATCAGCTGGCCATATCCGGCAGCATTCAAGAGCTGGCCATATCTGGCAGCTTTTCGGCAGGCTGGAAACGTTCTGGCAGCATCATAGCAGGCTGGACACTTTGGTAGCTCCGGAGGTCTGGACACTTCTGGCAGCATCCCAATCGGCTGGCCTTGTCTGGCAACATCCCGGCAAGCTGGACACATCTGGCAGTATTACCTTATGCAAATTCTTAGTAATATACTGAAAAAATATTGTGGAGTCTTCAATGTCCTTAAGAAGTTTCGAGAGTGCCAAAAGAAGAAAACCCTTTACTACATAAGAAGACAAGTGGACTTTAAATCTCAAGTGATGACTGAGGGTCATGATACAGCTGTAACGTGGACCACTAGCTATATTTCAAGGTGTTATGCAATGGACTGGGACTTTTTATTGTCCCATCGATCTCACCAAAGCTTATCTCTCAATGGCTATCCCAACCCTTGAAAGGACAGATTCTTTTACAAAAATTACCTTTCTGTAATTTTGGAGCTAAAGGAAAATTAGGAGATCCATGAATGAGTAATTATGGATTAGGGCACAGTTGTCGAGTGATTCATATTTTTTACTGCAAAATCGAGGTGGCCCATAAGACTCCTCTTACCCAAGCTGATATCTGGACTACATTTAAATTTAAGTGTCATTTCAAGGAGGCTGGAACATTTGGCCACCACAACCTCATCAATGCTCATCCTCTAATGGCTATCTGTACCATTAACCAGAAAGGTTTTAGTTTTATTTTACAAAATGTCTGCACTTCTATAACCAGAATAAAAACTATGGGTACCTTTACACGCGGCTACATTTCTAGGGTGGCTACAGGTAACTTACTGGTTGCAGTGAAATCATGGAGACATGGTTCTATCTTGTTGCTGTGTACAAATGGAATAATCTCTCCATGATTTCACTGCAACCAGTAAGTTACCTGTAGCCACCCTAGAAATGTAGAAGTGTAAAGGTACCCTAAGGGATCCACCTCCCACAAGGATCAATTACGCGGGCATGGGGGTAGAGTAGATCATGTTCCTTGGGAGTCAAGCTATATTTCAAGACATCAGGCAAGCGAGCCGAGACTTTAGGCTGATGGTCACCCTTCTCCCCGATGCTTCTCCACCGATAGCCATTTCCACCCTTAACAGACACCTTGTTTTACAAATACCGAGAGCCAGAAGAAAAAGTAACAGGTGAATAATTACCTAAAAAGAAAACAATTACAAATTATTAGATTGGGTAAAGTCGATCATATCTTGTGACTTACAAACCGATATCTGACCAGATTTGGATTTCAATGATGTTTTTAGCCAAGCCTTATATTGGCCTGACCTACCTCAATGGCTCAGTCCAAAGCTGCATAGTAGTGTCGGGCAAGCACTTGGATGCTCGGTATTTGTAATGAACATTTGGATGCTTGGATGGAATTGACTCATGTATCAAGTATAATGGAAGTCAATGAGAAACTCGAAACACAAGAGTCTTCTGGATAAATGCTTGCGTTCGGCGTTGACTTCCATTTTACCCGGTTTACAAGTCGAGTCCGTCTGAGTGTTCAACCTTCTCCTTTGGAGGACTCGAGTGCTCGCTCATCACTACTGTTTAGTCGGTCTTCCAATATGTAGTTCAGAAATCGATTGCAGTTGGACAATCATAAAAGTGTTTAATCCTACTTTCCTAAGGTAACCGGGAGCCTGTCTGTCCTGAAGTTGTGAATGGAGTAGAGTGGAGAGGTTTTTGGTCAATTCAATGGATGTTTGAGTCAAAACAGGCCATGATGTCAAAGATCATGCAAAAATGTTTTTTCGGACTTACAAATTGCTCCCGTATATGTGACCAGTGCAGTCTCCCATTGTAAACATGATAACAGGATATCATCTGTAACCAATAAGGATGTGGTGAATGAATACTTATGCAATGCACTCAATAACAAAATATTTGAAGAGATGCCTATACAACTAATGTTCTGCTCTGAATGAACCTCAGTGTGATGCCCGTCACTACACGGACAATTCAAGAAACAGGATAGTTGGACTTTCTGGGTCAGGTACCAGGAGAGCATGTCAAGACTAGGAGGATAGACAGAGGTGTAGTTAGCAGGGCTGTGGAGATGATAAGCCTAAACATCTGACTTCTTTAAACACCAAAGTGGACACCTACTCCAACTCTATAACTCCAACTCCACAACCATGGCTGTGAAGTCAGTAAGCTAAACATCCAACTCCTCAATTTCCCTGAATCCAACTCCCAGTCCAATCAAAATGGACTCAGACTCCAAATCCACAACTCTGACTCCACAGCCCTGGTAGTCAGGTCATGGTCAGGAGTCACAATACCTGGAGAGTAGTGGATTAGAGTAGAGGGAAAAAGCAAAAGGACGATCAGACAAAGTCAGAGGTCTGGCAACAAAAGATCAATCCACAAAGCACTGTTGTGAGACCAACAAGCACCACTAAACTGAACGCTAAGACTGGCAGTGCTCTGGGATAAACTGCTCAGCTAAGTAGCTGGGCAATTACCAGGAACAGGGAACACCTGCAGAAACTCAGCATCTCCCATTATGAGACTGGATGACTGAGCTTTCACTCAAACCACCGTAGCTCAGCGCGCCCCGACTCCAGGTTGGATGACTGAGCTGTCGCTCAAACCGACGGTGGAATTGTGACACTCAGATAACTTTCTAGCAATTGGAAGGTTTACTTTGTAAAATCTACAGTGAGTCATGGAGAGAATATCTGACCATGCTTTGCTCTTTCGGCCCTACATTGGTTTTCACGCAACTCAACTTCGGGTTAAACAAGTCACCCCAACATTACAAAAACCTTGGCTGCTTTTCTGCCCAAAGCAGTGCCACATCCGTCCCCAGGTTGTATGTGGCCCCATCCCCACCAATCGGGCTAAGTTGCAATACCAAACACAATCTGTAAACAGGTGTGGTGCCATTTCTTGACAAATACAGCCATGGTTTTTACAACCCCCTTAGCTAAAATAATCTACCAAGAGCTGACACCGATAAAACAAGGGTGTTCTCTAATTATAGGAGGAGATATGTGACACTTCTGATGGTATTTCTCCGGCAATGATTAGAGATATGCATTGTATGACTATTACCAGGAGTCGGCCCACACCCATAGTCGCTGACAAGCTCTGATTGCCACTCACTTGCCAAAATATCTGACATATCTGAGATACAATACAGACACTGGGCGGGAAATGACAGAGAATAGACGCGGGACAACCGCCCTAACTGACCCTCCGGCTGCCGCAGGAAACCACAGCGGAAAGTGATGTACTGCATTTATATGATATCTATTCTGTAATACAAGAACCGTGAAAGATTTAGTTTATTATAGTAATAATATATACTATGCAGCAGAATATACAGAATTGGGCATTATGATGCTGCAGTCCTCAAAATCAATTTTTAAAATGAATCTGTCCAAATCTGAGAGCAGCTGAGTCCCTGATTCCAGCGATGGATCACTTACTTTACTGGGTGCTGCAGTTTTGATAAAATCCTTGTTTTATCTGCTGCAGCTCTACTAGTTTTCTACGTGATGATTGGCAGAAAGCAGCCAATCAGTGGTGGGGGTGTGGTTGGACTCCCTGGCATCAGGTCAAGTAGTCCTTTAATGATAATCTCCTGCTGATAAAACAATGGTTTTCTAAACTTTATAATAAGCAGCCCAGGAAGGGATACGGTATATCGCTAGAATCAGGGTCTCTGCCCCTATATCATGGTAATGTCAGATATCAAAAATCTGGTGAAAGATTCCTTGTGTTAGCGATAGGAAGCTCAACGGTAATGTTTATGGACGTTTTTACTAGTAGATGGAGCATCGCAAAAATAAAAGTCACAAAGTTCATATAGTACATACAAAATCCCTTTTTCTATCTGGACTTTCAAGTCAACAATACCAATCTGTGAACCACAGAAAGTTAGGAAACTACTTCAGGCGCCTTTAAAGTTAGAGAGAATCCGTCACAGGTTTATGAGAGCGGCATAAAATAGGGACAGAGACCCTGATTCCAGCGCTAGATCCTTAATGGACTTCATACTGTAGTTTTAATAAATTGCTTATAACTGCTGCGACTCTGCTAGTCTTTTCAGTGATTAGCGCCTGCTATGCAGTCCTCAATATTCATGAGCTTTGACTGGAGCTGCCCTCCACCACTGGTTGTCAGCTTTTTATCTATGCACAGTGTAAGCAGAAAGCAGTCAATCAATGGTGAAGGCAGGTTTATGATGAAAAGAAATGAGAAAGGGGAGGGGATCAGTGCTGCTCACGAAAGTACACCTATGGACTCCCAGGTGTCATATGTTGACTGCTTTGCAGTCCATGAGTGTTGCTGCTGTGATTTAACTCTGAGTTTTTTACCTTTAGCTAATGCTGTAGTCTATGCTGTGTGCGACTCTGCAGGTGGAGGTGTGTGTCTCCACTCCCTCAGCCTTGAAGTAGTTCCACTTCCCTCCACTGGGTGTCGCAGTTTAGAGTTCATTCTCTACTAGGACCCCATGCAGTGAGGACATGCTGTGCTGAGCTGGGCTGTGGTGTGCTGCTGCTGGGTTTTCCCGTCCCAAAGTGGAGGTAGGGTCTCTTAGCCCAGGGCTGATCAGGAGCTAAGGGCTTCAAGGGTGTTGTCCTGGACGTCCTCACCTTCAGAGGTAAAGCCCGGATCAGGGTGGACTAGGGATTCCCAGTCTAAGAGTCAGACTAGCCCCCCAGTTCACCTTTGCCCATCTTAATATCTTGCCTCCTGATTCCCTATCCACTATACTACCCTGTGACACCAGGTATCTGGCATAGTGGCTGGTCCAACCCATTCGAAAATGAAGGCGTTCCGATCCTTTTCTTCTGTAAAAAGAATGTCTTTATTCATATTCAGGTCAATAAAAATGATCAAAGGTAGAACCTCAAGGAGGGGAGTTCTCTAGAATGCGTTTCGGGACGATGTGCTCCTTACTTGTCATTCCAAAATGCATCTGGCAGGACCCTCCTCCTTGGGGATCTACCTTTGATGGTTTTTATTTACATGAATATTGAATAAAGACATTCTTTTTATCATCGAAAATGGCACCGGAAATGCATCATTCAGTTTTATGCATAGTTCATCTTTGAGGGTGCGCTCACACACTGCATATTTGCTGCGTATTTTTACGCGAGTGCTCATCAGTTTTTGTACAAGGAGTGATAATAAATATAGAAGTGTGACGTGTTTCTATTATACTTTTCCTCTGATATTCCACTCCTGGTTTTGGCTACAAAAAATGATGATGTCACGCGTAAAAATATGCAGCAAATACGCAGCGTGTGCCAGCACCCTGAGAAACCTAGCTGAGATGCAGCAGATAAAACAGAGACTTTTATAAAAACTACAGCAAGAAGCCCAGTAAATGTGGACCACTGATTGACAGCTTTTTGCCTGTGCACAATGTAAACAGAAAGGCAAAGGCAGGTTTTCTACAGAGCTCACCATTGAGAGGACTAGCTGAGCTGCAGCAGGTAAAACAAAGATTTCATCAAAACTGCAGCAAGAAACCCAGCACGTTTTGACATGCACTAGTTTCCCACCAATGATTGCCAGCTTTTGTCTGGGAACAGTGTAAACAGAAAGCAATCAATCAAAGGTGAAGTCAGGTTTATGCAGAGCTCATCTTTCAGAGGGCTAGCTGAGATGCAGCAGATAAACAAGAGATTTATCAAAACAACAGCAAGACGACAAGTAGATTTTGATGCATTGCCCCCACCCCTGATAGGCAGCTTTTTGCCTTTGCAAACTTTAAGCAGAAAGCAGTCAATCAATGATGAAAGTAAGCTTATGCAGAGAAGACTAGCTGAGCTGCAGCAGATAAAACAGAGATTTTACCAAAACTACAGCAAGAAGCTCATTAAGTTTTGCCACACTGCCCCCACCTCTGATTGGCAGCTTGTTGCCTATGCACACAGTTTAAGCAGAAAGCAGTCAATCAATAATGAAGGCAGGTTTATGCAGAGGGGACTAGCTGAGCTGATGCAGATACAACATAGATGTTATCAAAACAACAGCGAGAAGCCCAATAGGTTTTGATGCACTGCCCCCCACTTCTGACAGGCAGCTTTTTTTCCTGTGCACAGAATAAACAGAAAACAGTCAATCAATGCAGAGAAGACTAGCTGAGCTGCAGCAGATTAAACAGAGATTTTATCAAAACTACAGCAAGAAGTACAGTAAGTGTTGACAAGCACTGCCTCCCAGATAAGGAGCTTTGTTTTGTCTGGCAAACACAGTGTAACCAGAAAGCTTTTAATTAGTGGAAAATGCAGGATTATGGATAGGGCATCTTTGAAAGGACTTGCTGAGCTGCAGCAGATAACCCAGAGATTATATCAAAACTACAGAAAGAAGCCCAGTAATTTAGGACGTACTAACACCCCCACCACTGAGTGCACAGAGTAACCAGAAAAGAGTCAATCAATGGTAAAGGCAGGTTTATGCAGAGAAGACTAGCTGAGCTGCAGCAGATAAAACAGAGATTTTATCAAAACTACAGCAAGAAGCCCAGGAAATGATATATTGTTGGAATCAAGATCTCAGCCCCTACATCATGGAGCTCTCAGAGTGGGAATCATATAGACTCACATTCACTTGAGTCTGTCCCCCTAATTTTGGACATACTGGGTGTCACAGCCTTCCAAAACTTTTTTTTTTTTGATTTCCAATTGCTGACTGTGTTACAATGTGTGGTCTCTGCATCCAGAAACATCTGATCCCTACAAAGTCAACCTCCCCGAGCTCGGTGTGCGGTTGCAGCTCTCGGCCGGGGCCGTGTGTGTCCGCACAGGACACCGAGGGATTAAACCTTGTTTTTTGTGAGTCGGTGTTGTAATGTGTCTGCAATGTGCCAACACAGTTTTTTCAGGTTCACGCAATCATGTGTAATTCTGCACTGGCACACAGTCTCCTGTATTGTTGTTGTAATCCTAAAATCAACTGTGTGACTTTTCAGCTTCACCGGGAAAAGTACGGGAAAAAAGAAAGGTCTGCTTTATTAAAAACACAGCCCGCGCTCTCCTCGGGTCGCCTTTGACCTTCTTTTGTTAAACACGGACTGTGGAAAAACAATTCATGAGGGTCAGTGGTTATGGAACAAGTTTGCTAACTTCATGGGATATAGCAGCACTGAGGGTGCACAAACATAATGGCCATCCAGTGTGCACATATTTATTCCCAAAATCCTAATGGGCCAGTACCGTAATGGGAACAGTTCCCACCCCTACCCGCTGCCTCCTTCCCTCTTTTCATGTACATTTGTTATGCACATAACTCACCCACAGGGAAAAATAAAGCCTTATCCAGTGAAGCCGTACCCAAATCCAACTGGTTCCTATACAGACTACAATGTCCTAGCCACCAGGGTGGTGCAGTCGGAGTCGGTGTCCATATTGGTGGAGTTGGATTCAGGGAAATTGAGGAGTCTGATCGATGTGTTGCTCACTGACTTCACAGCCCTGGTCGTAGAGTCAGAGTCCATTTTGGTGGAGTTGGAGTCGGATTCAGGGAAATTAAGGAGTCGGATGTTTGCCTTACTTGACTTCACAGCCCTCTTGTAGAGTCATAGTCGTGGAATCAGAGTCTGTGTCCATCTTGGTGGAGTTGGACTCAGGGAAATGAAGGAGTCTGATGTTTGGCTTACCGACTTCACACCCTGCTAGCCACACAACTAGACCCACAGCTTGGACCTCGCTGCCTGAAAGGCCATCAAGATATGTATTTTTCCTCCTGAAGAATAAGAGTGGAGGTGTCACACATGGACTAGGGAATGTCTAGCGCACTGTGCAACAGAGGTTACAAGAGATGAAAAGGAGAGGAAGACCCTGGCGATAGGAAGCGTGCATTGGGACACCTCCTGACACTAACCTGTGTCCGGCTGCTAAGCTCTCCTAACAACCCTAAGCGGGTCCTTCCCCCTGTCATCATGTGCCTAGTCCCTGAGCTGTCCTTTCACTCACCCTGTCTAGTGCCAAGGCTGGTGACTACACTAGATGTCACCATTAATGTAAAATGACTCAGGGGAAGGTAGACAGACAGGGGAACACAGATAATAAAGGATAGAGAAGAAACAACAATGCTGCAGCCAAACACCAGAATGCAGGTGACATAGCTCCAACAGCAGAATGTCAACAGCAGCAGACTCCAGGGGCTACTAGAGACTTCCTCCTTCCAAGATGGTCAGAATAGAATGATCTATTACCGGCATCAGGTGACAGATCATGTGACTATTTTAAGGGAATGAGTGTGGTCACAAACGGCATCTCCTGACTCAGATGCTTCCAGCAAGGAAAACTCTCACTGTATCAAAAGAAAGCAACTACGTTTATAATCCAGTCAATGTGAGACACAAATCCCAAACCTGTCACAAGTCTCCAAAGGACAGGAGACCCTCGTGATAGGAGGTCACTACACACAACCAACCACAGTAAGAAAAGTTTGCAGAGGTAGACAAAAAAACAAAGAGGAGTAAAGATAAAGAAAGGCACAAGTAGACAAAGGAGAAAAACAAGGGTAACCTCTTACAAACCAACAGAAGACAGGTGTAAGGAAGTCAAAAAGAGAAATACACAGAGCAAATACAACACAGGCCACTACCCCAAAAGCAAAATCCCTTAGCTGAAGGGCTGGATAAAAAATCCACGCAGAAATAGAGAAAAAATCCACATAGAAATATAGCCAGTAAAGAAGGCTGGTGAAGGAAAAGTATAAATAGCTCCACCTGGGATGTGATAGGACAGACAAAATAAGTAAATGAGAACACCTGACTAACCACAAACCAAAGAAGAAGCAAAGATAAATGAGCCATTAGGAATTTCGACAGAGACCAACCAGGCTATAGCTTAGCAGGGAAGGAACCGACCATGGAGCAATTGGTCAACCGAGTCTGATTTATGACAACATTGTAAGCCCTTGCGGATTGTCTCTTTCCTCAAGTACTAGTTTATTGCACTTGTTTTATTGTTAGTACACTACGGGTTCATCTTAGTACCTAATAGAGCCCTGGAATAAACCCTATACCAAGACCACAAATTTTCATTGACAGATATATATGTCTTGCTGATGCCAAGGGTAGTCAGAACAGCACTTCCCCCAAAGTTTAGCCTTTAAGATGCATCGGCTAATATTCATAACATCTAAGCAGTTAGCCAGATGGAGAGGAACCAGATCATTGGAATGTTCATGCATTGTTATGGCAGCCTTAGGACTAAAAAATGGCCTCCACCACTTCCATCCTTGCGCTGATATTAGAACTTATGCTTTTTTATTCATCTGCTTCTTAAAATATATATTAGAAGAAAGCGATGAGGAAAACAATAGTACTGATAAACAATTCATCCTGCAAATTAGAAGCCCTCACAAAGCTATGTTGATGGATAGTGATTAGCGATCACTACCACGCTCGGGTGCTCGGTACTTGCAACAGGTAGTTGATGCTCGGATGGGTGTGACTTGTGTACCTGAGCTAATGGGGAACGTGATCATTTTTCCGGGAATTCTTCAAAAAAAAAAAACAAATAGTTGACTTTCCCATTGACTTCCATTATACTCAGTACTCTAAATCGTGCCCATCTGAGCATCAACTGCTCGTTACGAATACCGAGCACCCGAGCACGGCAGAGCTCGCTCATCACTAGTTACAAGTCTCTGAATATAATAACAACAAAATCATTTTCTTTATGTGGTTTAATTGTACAAAAGTGGCAAAATGTTCTCAAAAATTATATATAAAAATACCAAACTTCAGCCAAATTGCTATCCCCCCACTTACCTTCTTCAATGCCAAGATGCCACTGAAAAAAATTCAATTTGATGGAAGAATGTAGCAGTTATGATTTTTGGGGTTATCTGAAAAATGACTATAAGTACAAGTAGTCAAATGCAACCCAAACGCTAACCCCTAACTCTAACACCTAACACCTATCCCTAATACCTAACCCCTAACACTAACACCTAACCCTAAGGGTACCTTTACACGCCGCAACTATCACCGGCGATCGGTGGCAACCGAACGTGCGCATGTACGTTTTTGACGGTTGATACGATCGTCGATGCAGCATTTAGACGCCGCAATTGCGTCGTCAACTAAGGGATCGTGGCTCCCCGGAAGTTGAAACCGAACCTGCGGGAAACATCCGGTTGAATCCCGACGCCGCTTCACACGCCGCAATCACTAAGGGAATGTGGGCGTACCTGTGCAGCCCGCAAGAACATAGGCGTGACAGACTGGTGTATTCCGCGCCCCAAACATGCTGATTAGACAACGCAATAGCGTTATGATTGGCTAGCCTGCTCAGGAAGGCTGGCTAATACATGACGCCATTGCAATTGTGTAGTGTGAATGGACAGCTCATCAAAGATGGCACCCTGTGAAGGGACAGCCAATGGTAACATAGTAGCCACCACCAATCATCGCTGATGGGGCGTGGTATCCAGCCACGCTATGGCAAATCACTAGACAACGCAGATTCCATCCCTATCGCCCGTTCACACGCCAAAACCAGGGTAATTCACATTCAGGGTTGCCTCTGGTTTTAGAACAATGCTCTGAATTCGCAACCGGGAGCAACTTCGAAAATCACCACCGAGTTCCCCAATTACAAGCCGCAATTTCGTAGCAATTTCAAGGCAACCGTGACGGAAATCACGATTGCCTCTCAGTTGCTACACTGCAGTTGCGGCGTGTAAAGCTACCTTAACACATAACTCCTAACCCTAATGGCCACTTTACACGCAGCAACAGGAAGATAGAAACCGGAAGGTGTCGGAGACAATTGTACCTTTTACCTTCAAAACACCTTGCAGATTCCTGATTTACACGAGCCACTTCAAGGTGTTTTCAAGGTAAAAGGTACAATTGTCGCCGACACCTGCCAGTTTCTATCTTCCTGTTGCCGCATGTAAAGTGGCCATAACACCTAACACCTATCCCTAATACCTAACACCTAACCCCTAACACTAACACCTAATGTACCTTTACACGCGCAACATTTCTGGTGTCACAGTAACTTACTGTTGCATGAAATCATGAGACATGATCCTTTGTACACAGCACAGATAACTGTCTCCTGATTTCACTGCAGCCATAAGTTCTTACCCCTAGAATGTAGCCGCTGTAAGGTACAAACCAACCTAACTAACACCTAACACCTATCCCTAATACAAACCCTACAAACCCTAACCTAACACCTATCCCCAATAACTACCTAACCTTACACTTAACCCCAACACCTAACCCTAATGGCCACTTTACACGCGGCACCAGGAAGATAGAAAACCCGCAGGTGTCGGAGACAATTGTACCTTTTACCTTCAAAACACCTTGAAGTGGTTGCGTGTAATTCAGGTATCTGCAAGGTGATTTTGAAGGTAAAAGGTACAATTGTCTCCGACACCTGCCGGTTTCTATCTTCCTGTTGCCGCGTGTAAATGCCATAACATCTAACTGTAACACCTAACCTTCACCCTAAAAAATACATTTTGATGGAAGAATGTAACACTTATGATTTTTAGGGTTATCTGAAAAAGTGTCTATAAGTACAAATACTCATAGGCAACCCAAACCCTGACCCCTAAACCTACCACCTTACACCCATCCCTAATACCTAACCCCTAAACCTTACACTTAACCCTAACACCTAACCCTAACATTTAACTATAACACCTAACCCCTAAATCTAACCCATAACCCTAACACCTATCCCTAATATCTAACCCCTAACCCTGGTCATTGGGACCCTGTCACACAGCAGCTAGTCTGACGAGTTCTGAGTCGCCAACGAGGGTCGTTGTTATGGCGTCAAACACACAGTTGCTGCTGGCCAGCGGGAGCCTGACGATCAAAAAATGGTCCAGGCTATTCTAACACGATCAGCGATGTCACAGAGCGGCGGCCCGGTTACTGTTCCGTCACAAAACCTGTGACGCAACAGCGATCTCGCTAGTGATCTAGTTACATGTGAAGGTTGCTTTACCCTAACCCTATTCCCTAAATCTAACCCAAACACCTAACCCTAACCCCTAAATCTAACCCTAACCACTAACTCCTACCCCAAACCCCTAATCCCTAACACCTAACCCTAATCCTAACACTCCTAACCCCAACCCTGTGGGCATTTTTCTTTTGGTCATTTTATTGGTCACTGATATTTGGAACACCCCGATGATAAAAAAAAAAAATTGCTGCGGACCGCCAAAATATTGTGTCCTTAGCAAATTAATGCTTAAAAAAAATAATCATATAATAATTATAAAAAAGCAGAAGGCAAATCTTTAACACAACTGACATATGTTGAATGTGAGGGTCATTCGATTTGTAGGAACATCCTGTAGCCACCATTTACCAGCCAAGATCATAAATTTTGCCCATTGTCCAATTGAGCGTGATATTCCAGGAAGGGTCGAAGGGAACGATTGCCGCCAGCTGTTCTGCGAATTTGAAGAACATCTGCACTGAATTGGGAAAATGTCCAACTAGGCCAACCCTTGTGCAACTCTCTCCCCTAACCCCTACCCACCCCCCAATAATAATAATGTAATACCGTTGGATAGTGCGCAAGGCTCAGTCATCTGTCCGTCCGTGTGTCTGGTATCTGTCCGTGTAGACGACCTGGGCGGTTGCAGTAGCTGTTGCGCCGTCGGTACGCAAGATGAACTATTTTTGGGAACGGCGAGGTCTATGAGTGACTGTTATACAATCTTGGCAGGGAATTGCCCGTGTTCTGTGTCGGAATTAGTGAGAAGTAATCATGCCAGATGGAAGAGAGGTCATTCAGAGTATAATTTTTATTGCAACATTAACCACAAGCTGTTCATTGTGACCTTTTTTTTTTATACTTAAAAAAAAAAGTCTTGACACTGATATTACCATAGATGAGCATGGTGTCGTCTCATTGGCTAATTTTAATTTATTTTTAAATATTTTTTTTTATTTTTACAAAAAAAAGACCACCATTAATTAAGTAACTGAATGGGTGTGAAGGATGAGTTCACACCACAGCCCTGGTACTTGACGGGGCCCATAGCGCTATCATTCACCTGTGATAGTTGGGTGGTAGAGGGGGTTAAATTAAAGATATTTGCAAGTTAAAAACATTCTATGGTTCTCATCTAATAAATCTCATCGTAAACGTTAAAATACGGTAAGCGATCCTCACCATTATCAAGAATGGACGGATTGCTAATTAACCCCCCGGCAATTTTCCGTGTTCCCGCCCCTTCTTCCAAGAACCATAACTTTTTTATTCTTCCATCAACATAGACATATATAAACAATAGAGAAAACTTTTCACATCTCTCCATGGAGAGGAGAAGACTTGTACTATAATGTCCTTTATGATGATATCCGTCTAAACTTCAACACCTAAGGCAAAATTGTATTTAAACCTTTCCGAATCATCTGTGAACCTATCAATCTAGAAGAAGCCTTCAATTTCAGCGAACGTTTGAGAGGATCCTTGCTGGAAGCGAGGACATAAACTCAGCTGTGTTGTCCCAAAGTCTCCTGATGTCACTGGAGGCCACGTGTAGCTTTTCCAGCTCTTTTTAGTTTGATGCTCGAAGCACCAACACAAAGCTTAGAACCCAGAAACTGGAAATTTAGGCCACCCATCTTAGTGTCACGGTGTAGTGAGAATGCTGATGAGGGAATGGCAGTTATGGGCAGGGTGACCAAGCAAGACTAATCTGACCTAGTCTAGGAACCCTGAATGGCCCTGATCCCAAAGGTATCTCTAAAGGTGAGAAGGTTCAGGTCTCCAGCCTCTCCCTAACCTCCTCCATCAGTCCTGCGCTATTCCCCCTCTTACCTCCCTCCAAAGAACTGGGATACAGCAACTCCAAATGAAAGGACTTCAGCAACACACAGGTCAGCACAGCATAGGTTCCAGGCATAGAGTGAGACTCTATTAGCAGCACCACCTGGTGGAAGGAGAGGCTACTTAAAGGCTAGGAGGAGGGGAGTTCAGGTGAGTCACACATTAACCCCTCAACCAGCAGTTGAACCTAATGGTGAATGCAGTTCTGGAGCACAACACAGGAGGCCAGGACCTTCACAACTATCAGCCATGCAGCTCTTAAAGACAAACATACACAGCAGCATCCAGTAATCTCAGCGCCAACCAAGTGCGTGACACTTAGTTTGGAAGTTCTGACCCTTTGAGCCCTATTATCTAAAGCCAAGAGCAGCAACATACATAACTCTACCCAGGTATGTGGAGTCTTGAGTGTCCTACAAGATCATCCATTCTAGCTCTTCCTTCTTAGAAACCTGTTTATTTCTGTACTAAACAGTAGATTAACGTTGGCTAACTCTGCTGACTGTAAAGGATGGGGAAGCCATCTCATGTGATTGGGATCTCCCAACGATCCTCAACGATCCAGACATGGAGGATTTCAGCATCCTTTGGTCCACGTGGGAGATGTTCTTCAGTGGTTCACCAATGAGAAGACACATGGCCAACCAAGTTTCCATAACCATCGTGGGGGTCAAGAGAATAACTTGACAACTCCGAAGGTGTATGACCGTCACTAACGCCTCTCTTGACTAAGACCTCTATACATTATTAGACTTTTTTTTTTCAACCCACTAGTTTTGGAGGGATCAGCTGGCCCTCTGACATAAGGCTTAGTTAAAAAAAAATAGCTAAAAATCCATATTATGTAGGGGGAGAGAATGATCAGGATTTTTATGGCTGATCCTTTTGTTTTAAGGGTAATTAAACCACTGCCGGAGGATTATGGCCATAGCTTGAAAACACATGAATGGTTGGCTGGATTGAATCAAGTGTGGGGTCATACCTAAGGGAGGCCAAATGGCTTCTTAGGACACATGGAACATGGTAGGTGTACAGATCATCGAAGACCAACAGATGTGTTCTCTGCATTGTTCTACGTGGTCACAACTGTGCTACATACCAAGTCCTGCTCACCAAAGACATTCCCAATTTGAGGTTTCCTTGACTGGTCAGACTAAAGTTATTATCTTTCCCCTATTCTCAGGTTATAACTAAGCTGATCGAGTGCTCGGTACTCGAAACGAGCAGGTTGGACATTCGGAAAGCCTTGACTCGAGCACCGAGTTTCAAGTACCGGGCACTTGAGCAGCTTAGTGCTGAAGAGCTCTAGACTGATTATAGATCTCTTCATTTTATCCAGAGAAGATTCTTATTTTAGAAATAGGTGAAACTTAAGAAAACATTCGTAGAAATGCAAAGGAACAGGTTTTTTGAAGCAAAGATAAGAGTTAGATCGACGACACCACATCCTGTTCTTAGCTAAAGGTAGCACGTAACCACTACTCTCAAGAGGTCTCTTATAGTCACAAACTACAATTTGGGTTTTAAAGTTCATTAAATGGCAACGCTTAGATATTCTCCTTCCCTTAATAAATGTATTGTAATGAGGACAGGGTTTCAGAGGTAACAGTTACACCTGGGAACTGGTGACTATCGGGGCCCAAAGACTATTCTGCTAAACCAGTATTATAAATGGTATATGGTAGGTGGGCACCTAAAAAAAAGAACTTGTGTCACTGTGAAGGTGTTTAATGACATTAATTAGCCCAGAAGGTTGGATCTACATAAGGGTGGTGCCTATAAAGAGAAAAATGTCCTTCACAAGGTTACACCACCAATGAAAAAAAGGAGCTAATGGCTGCCAAAGATGCAACTATGGCAATGCTTGTGTGCACTCCTGCTGCTATGCCGGATAGAGCAACAAGCTATACAATCTCTATAGATTACTAAAAATCTGCTACTGCAACTTCGGCATCTGCCACCAGGCGCCGCTGTATTCACTCCAAGGGTGGTGCTGGTGATGTAGTAGTCTGACTTGGGATGTGTTTCTATGGCTGCCCAGCTGCAGTCATTAACTCTGACTTCAGCCAATTAGGAAATGCTGCAGTCTATTTGCATCCTCTGTGTGCTCCTGCTGGCTGAAAGATATATTCCCTGGTTCACTTGTTATCATCCTGCTTTCTATTATTTATTTTCCAGATTGACCTATGCCTGTTTTTATAAGATTCTCCAGCCTGACACTTTTGTACTTATCTGACCTCTCAGCTTGGACCCTTCTTGGGGACTTTTCTATTCCTGGCTGCAACCAATCTACAGGCAGCAAACCCTTGGACTTTGCAGTAAAGTCAGATCCCTGTATAGGGGCTGACTGGCATCTCGGCGTTCTGCGGTGGGATTCCCCTTTTTACCTGTAACTCGGATGGACATTACACCCGGTATCCCTCTATCATGTGCCATTTTTTGTACTGGTCTCTTCTTATGTGGCAGAGACAGGGCCGCACTGTGCATTGGACACCACACAGCGGCTTCCTGTGTAATGGCGCCGCGGCTACAGGATGGGGTAAGCCGCACACAGATATTCCCTCTGTCTGCTTGCCGCTATAAATGCTCGCCGCCCTCCGCAGCCACAACCCCCTGCATCCCTCCACCCGCAGTCCTCACCGCGTCAGCAGCACCCCCGCGCTCAGGCGGCGTGAGGACTTGATGTACCCCTGGGCCAAGAGGTCTTATGGCCTCCACTGAAGCCAAAGCCCAATATGACGCAAATCCTGCATTTAATTACAAGGCTCATCGGCGGGATAACTTGAAGCTCCGGAGCCGCAAAGCTAATTTGTAATACTTCATCTCCACCTACTATGTGCCATCACTGCCAACTCCAACTTTAGCCATTGAGAGATGTAAACCTTTTTGTCCACCAAACATTTTCAGCAACAGGGCATGACACTTCTTTAGATGGCACACTCTTTCATCTCCTCAATCTCGTCTTCCTTTGTGACGCTAAGACAAAAAATCTTTTAAAATTACAGATTTCATGGAGGTTTCATGACTTTTCTGCATAATATTCCCTTTTTTCCTAGAAGACCAGTCAACAGGGCTGGGGAGCTGGAGTCATGGAGTTTGTTGTCCACTTTGGTGGAGTCGGAATCGGATTCAGAGAAATTGAGGAGTTTGGATGTTTGGCTTACTGACTTCAAAGCCCTGGTTGTGGAGTTGGAGTCGGGAGTTGGAGTCGGTCTCCATTTTGGTGAAGTTGGAGTCGGATTTAGCGAAATTGAGGAGTCGGAGGTCTGGCTTACCGACTCCACAGCCTTGGTTGGCAAGTATGGTGTATTCTTCCATGGCAGAGTGCTACCACCAACAACCCTTCATCCTGTATATATCAAGATATATTCCATGCACCACTCAACTGTTTGCGCATACTTGGTACAGCCCTCCATCTTGAAGTAAAGTTAGAATAAATTAAAGGAACTCGAGGGCAGCTAAGAATCTCCTTAGCAAAAACGTTATTAATCCCAATATACACATAAGATGGATAAAAAAAATACTAACATGTTGGGGTACCATGTATATCTTTTTGTAGCTTGATAACGCCCTGAATTAGCAAAACATGCTTTTTTATCAATCTTATTTGTATGTTGGATCAAAAAGTTTCTTTGGAAGATCTTTGGTGCCTTGGAAGCCCTTTATCCTATAGTTACACTTGAGGCTAGGGCAACAATCTTACCAGAGTACCCTGTTGATTCCCCCCAGTTGATCATTGGAGGTCCGACCACAATGCAAACTTTTATACCAATTAGAATGAAGTGGCAGTGCCTGTTCTTGATGGCCACACTTTTTCTTTCTTACAGGGCTGCCCAATGAAGGATGAATGGAGCAACAGTGGGACATCTGATCTGTCGCTCTATTTTGTAACTGGATAAAATTTAGGTTGTCTGTTATAAAATTCCCGGCGATTGGACCGCCACCCATCAGTAAGTTATTACGTAGCCGGTGGATAGGTGGTCATTGCTTTCACTGGACAACGAGGGTTGTGGAGTCGGTAAGTCAAACATCCAACGCCGACTCTTCAATTTCCTTGAATTCAACTTCACCAAAATGAACACCGACTCCACCTCCATAACCATGGCTGTGAAGCCAGTAGGCCAAACATCCGATTCCGACCCCTGAATCAGACTCCGACCCACCCAAAATGGACTCAACTCAACTCTTACGACTCCAACTCCACAGCTCTGTGGACAACCCCTATAATTCTGGCCCCCGGTGCAGAAAAACATTGCTACCATTTTGATTACCCAAACAGCCCTTAGGTCGACTCTTGAGGAACGCTTCAGATACCGGTATAAACACAGGAGTCTGTGTAGTCATTTATGAGCTAGACGAGTCACTCTCTTAACTCCTGTACTTGCATTACATAATCTATTCTGCATAAGAAGAAAACTTCCTGATTAACACAATGGCAGATTAATGACGAATCCGAGACTGTGGGAACCTAACCTGCAAAACCCAAACAAAGGTACGGACTTATGACTGCTGAAATCCTCTTCCTGCTTGTTTTGTAATAAGGTTATTATTGCTGATGGCTTATGAGGGACAAAGTGCACATGTAATTATACCAATGCCTATCCAGACTGCCGGTAATTAGTGAAACTTGTTGTAGGAGTGATACAGTCCACTGACATTACGCAATATATGTGACCGCGGCAGAAATGTGCTCCTCATTGACTCTGATGCATCTTATTTCTTTCTATGGGAGATATTTTCTGTGGAGTACCAAAAAGAGCAAAAATGTTGCATGAGTGTAATTAGGGCATTAGAAAACCAATTGCCTAGGATGCAAATTATGGTTGGATGTCATGACAATTTCAGGGCCAGAACCATGGCCAAACCTGAGTAAAGTTCTCCCTATGTGACCTAACCTTACACCATTAATTTGTAATATTGATGTCTTCTTGTATGACAAAGGGACTCCGAGTCCCTCTGACACCAATGTGCATATGCCCTTATCTTTTGGCAAGACTGCATATCGGTTGCAAGAGTCTCTCTTGCTTTCAAAGAAATCTGGAGGAAGGAATCAAAGCATTGAGATACCCTATGATTACTGCTAGTCACAACCAGGACCCATGAGATAGACAGCGTCAAACAGAAAGCTATAAAGGACTTCAGCCTACTCGGATCAATGAGCACTTAAGAAGCAGCGACGACACTGGAAGTCAATAGGAGAATGGCTATGGGCAAATCAGCAGTGAAGTCCCTGGACAAGGTCTTCACATCAAGGAACATTTCACTGGTGATGAAGACACGGCCGTACATAGTCTGATCTATTCTGTAGTAACATATGGAAGTGACAACTGGACGATAAAGGAACAAGACAGAAGAAGAATCAACACCTTCAACATGTAGAGCTGGAGAAGGATGTTATCAATACCATGGATGGCAAGAAGAGGAAACACATCAATTTCTGGAACAAATAATGGCTTGAGACAACAGACTGTATGAAGATGGATCACCAAGAACAACTTGTCTACACATCATACTAAAGAGCATCATGGAGAAGACCATTGTCTAGAGAATAGAAGAACCATGGTGGAGAAGGCGACCAGCAACCCATGGTGAGACAATCAAATAGGTTAGAGAAGACCTTGATGGACCTATCTATGCTTGAGAAGACCATGGTGATCTACATAGGTTTGGGGAAGACCTGGTGGACCTATCTAGGCTTGAAGAAGACCCTGTGGGACCTATCTAGGCTTGACGAAGACCCTGGGACCTATCTAGCTTGACGAAGACCATGGTGGACCTATCTAGACTTGATGAAGACCCTGGGACCTATCTAGGCTTGAAAAGACCCTGGTGGACCTATCTAAGCTTGTAGGAGACCCTGGTGGACCTATCTAGGCTGCACAAGATCGATCTTCCTATAGAGCCTTAATCCATCAATTCGCTCAAGATCGGACTAAAGGCCATTAAAATAAAAATATATTACTCAATATATTACCGCTTTCTATCATTATGGAATTTAATAATATATTTGCATGCCTTTTTTTCTGAATATTTCTCCCTTCAAAAACCTTGTTTTACTTCGTTAAAATTATTATCATAGATGAATAAAGATACTTCGGGATGGACCATGACCAGCTTCAGTCAGACCCCAACTTAGCTGGTGTGTTCAGAGCACAACAGAGCAGATTTTCCTTCCAAGCCACCATGAATACCGTCTGTCTGCCATAAAACCGTCTTACATAGTCCCTGAGGGAGGAAGAGTATGGTGTCAAGTGGCGTAATCTCCGCTCACTTGACCTTGTAAGACCATGACAAAAGTAGTGGATGACTTCCTTGCAATAATCTCTGGAACCATTTCTGATCCTGGACCAGATGTTTCTGGGAACTTATTTTTAATTCCTCAATATCCTACATACAATAAAACCTCTCAAAAAGACTTTATAAGAAGACCACCCCTCATGTGGACAGATTTTTCTGTTCCAGTATGCTCTGAATATCAATTTTGTCTCTTCTCTGGGAAGAAGTGGACCACCCATCCAGGAGGCTTTGCAACTTTTACAGTACTCATCATCTGAAGATCTACCTTCACTACTCGCAAACCCAATAACATGTGAAATAACTTTGTTTAAGTCATTAAAAAGGCTAAAAATGACTTTTCAAACCAAGCACAGGTTCACAGTAAAACAATTGAGTTGATTGAGCTTTTCCCAATAGAAAAGAGGGGGAAGCAAGGAGACTCAAGGCACCCACGAAATTCTTTCAGAAGAAAACTCATATTGGTTTCAAGTTTCTTCAAGAAGACCCCCTTAGATGCAGGATATTTTCTCCTCAAGATTATTTAGCTTGTGTCTACATAGACCTTTTTGCTGAGTGTCCATATAATCTTTGAGTTGCAAGGTTTACATTTGTTCTATCAAATGAGGATCTTTATTCTTCCAGCTGAATATCTTTGTGGAACATGAAACTGAGGGTCTAAATCAGTGTTCCGTCTCAGGTCTACTAAGACCTTCCAGGTTAGAGATGACACGTTCCTTTCAGCAGAGGATCTATATGGACTGTTGGGCTGAAGGTCTACATCGGTTTTCCAGTTGAGTATCTACATAGACTTCCCAGTTATGGCTTTGCAAACCTATGGTGGTCTTCCAGATGAAGATCTCCATGGGCCTTCCAGCTAAAATTCCTTCCAAACAAAAGGTTCTGACATGATATTCCAGCTAAGGGTATATGTAGACTAGGGGCGGAACTACCGTGGTGCAGCTGGTCCAGCTGCACCAGGGCCCCGACTGGCTAGGGGGCCCATTCAAGCCTAAAGGGGCCCCCCAGCCGACCCCTGTAACCCGACATCAGAGGAGAGGAGGGTCAGGCAAGGGAAGCAGAAAGCTTCCTGTTTCCCTTGCCTGATCCCGCCCATCCTCTCCTCTACCCCTCTGGCTCCCAGGAACGGTGTGGCTCAGCAGATAGGAGAGCCGCCGACCGCCAGCACCCCTCCACAACCCCCAACAGCAGACACCCCCGCTCCTCAACATGGCCGCACCAGGGCCCCGTGGGGTTAAGGTCCGCCCCTGATGTAGACCTTTCAGATAAGGATCTACATGGACTTTCCATCAGAGGGTCTACATACATATTCAGATGAGGATCTACATGGATTTTCCATCAGATGGTCTACATACATATTCAGATGAGGATCTACATGGATTTTCCATCAGATGGTCTACATACATATTCAGATGAGGATCTACATGGATTTTCCATCAGAGGGTCTACATACATATTCAGATGAGGATCTACATAGACCTTACAGCTAAGAGTCCTTAAATGGACCTTACAAACAAAAGGTTCTGTTAAGATATTCCAGCTAAGGATAAACAGACCTTACATTTAAGAATCTACATGACTTTCCATAAGAGGGTCTACATATATCTTCAGGTGGGGATCTAAATGTACCTTTAAGCTAAGAGTTGACATGGAACTTATAAACTAAGGTTCTATGAAGATGTTCCAGCAAACGTTACTGTATATGTAGACCTTACAGTTAAGGATCTACATGGACTTTCCATTAAAGGGTCTACATACATGTTCAAATGAAGATCTACATGAACCTTCCAGCTCCATGGATCTTCTAAACTTATGGTGCCGTCACACAGCACGATCTGGCCAGCGATGTCGGAAGCGATGCGCGGGTGCCCGCTCGCTTCCGACATCGCTGGCCAGCTGTCACACAGCATCGCTGCGGCCGGCGACACCGCAGCGATGCGGGCGGTGACATCGCTCGCTGGCCTGGGCTCAGCCCAGCGAGCGATCCGCAGCAACGCTGCGGTATAGGCTGGATCGCCGCCGACATCGCTCTGGCGATGTCACACGGCGCGATCCAGCCTTATCGCAGGTCGCCGGTTGACAGGTTTATGGTTCTTCCCGTAAACCTGTCAACCTGCGACCAGCGATAAAACGCGGTCGCGCCGCTCGTTTACACAGCGCGACGTCGCTAGCGACATCGCTGATACGTCACTTTTTCGGCGATGTCGCTAGCGACGTCGCCAGGTGTGACGGCACCTTAAGGTTTTATGAAGATATTCCAGTTAGGGGTGTGTATCTTCCAATTAAGGATCTATGTGGACTTTTCGGCTGAAGATCTATGGAGATCTTCCAATTGAATGTTTACTGTACAATCAATGAAGGAGAATGCACACAGTGATAAGTCATTGAGGCGGGGTATTTTGTGACTAATGAGATGCTGAATGTAAGAGGGCAAATGTGAACTAAGGGACAATTTCAAAGGAATAGTTTCCTAACTTTATTGCAGAAAAAGGGAACCACATATTGTTCACATACGTAGGCTTTATCATTGGAGCTCAGTCAAGTCTGTATAGATGCCTTGTTTTTTTGGTTATCAATATAAAGGAATTTACCAAGAAGTTCACTTCATGGGACGATGCCTATTACTTCTATACATAAGGTGCTCTGGGTGTCACAACAAGGGTGGGGTGAGGGTGCCGAGCAGGTGACAAGAAGACGCCCCTCTAGAAGACCATATTAAACAATTGAATTGCTCATCCTAAAGAAGATTCAGGATATTTTCTTCATCAGTATATTTTAGCTTATGGTCTACATGGATATTCCTGCTGAGTGTCCTTGTAATATTTAAGGTTAAAGGTTGATATGGTTCTATCAAGTGAAGGTTTTATAATCCTTCCAGCTGAGTATCTACATAGACTGTCCTACTGAAGGTCTACATCAGTTTTCCAGTTGAGTATCTACATAGATATCCCACTAATGGGTCTACCTGTGTCTTGCAAGTCTATGGTGATCTTCCAGATGAAGATCTACATGGACCTTCAAGACTGATTCTAGAAAGAAATTTCAGCTAAGGGTATATGTAGACCTTCTCGTTAAGGATATACATGGACTTCCTTCAAAAGGTCTACATACAACTTCAGATAAGGATCTACATGGTCCTTACAGCTCTATGGATCTTCTAAACATAGGATTTATGAGGATATTCTAGCAAGAGGTACATATCTTCCTGTTAAGGATCTATTTGGTCTTTTCAGCTGAGGATCTATGTAGACCTTGCAGCTGAGTATCTACATGAACTCTCATACTGAAGGTCTACATCAATATTCCAGTTAAGTATCTGCATAGATATACCACTAATGGGCCTACCTGTGCTTGCAAGTCTATGGTAATCTTCCAGATGAGTATCTACATGGACCTTCCAGCTAAGAGTTGACAGCAGAGTATCTACAAGGACTGTTGTACTAAAGGTCTACATCAGTTTTCCAGTGGAGTATCTACAAGAATCCCAGTTATGGGTCTACGTGGACCTTGCAAATCTATGGTGATCTTCTAGATGCCAAAAACGGATCCAAGGCTTATGTGCGACCCTTTCCTAAATGGACCTTTTATCTAAGAGTTTGCATGGACCTTCCAGACTATGGTTCTACAATAAGGGTTATGTAGACTTCTAGATAAGGATCTACATGGACTTCCATAAGGGGTCTACATATATCTTCAGAGGAGGATCTACTGGACCTTACAGCTCCATGGATTTTCAAAACAAAGGTTAGAATATTCCAGTAAGGGGTATAAATATTCCAGATTGATGTGGATCTATGGAGATCTTCCAGTTATACATGGACCTTTAAATACAGTCAATGAAGGAGAATGCACACAGTAATAAGTCATTGAGGCGGGGTATTTTGTGACTAATAAGATGCTGAATGTAAGAGGGCAAATGTGTAATAAGGGACATTGACAAAGGAACAGTTTCCTAACTTTAGTGCAGAAAAAGGGAACCACGTATTGTTCATTTAGGCTTTATCATTGGAGCTCAGTCAAGTCTGTGTAGATGCCTTATTTTTTTGTTTATCAATATGAAGGAATTTACCTTTATGACTTCCCTACATAAGGTGTTGCTGGGTGTTATAACAAGGGTGGGGTGCTGAGCAGGTGACACCAGCTGTGAGGGTAGGGAAGGTCCGCACTCCGGGACCTCGGCTGTCGCTGCCGTTGGTTTCCTGTATTCGCCTTTTTGTGTATTTTTATTGCATTGTTCTTTGTAGCTTCTATATAAACATTATAGAAAACATACATACAGTTGTGGCCAAAAGATTGACACCCCTGCAATTCTGTCAGATAATACTCAGTTTCTTCCTGAAAATGATTGCAATCACAAATTCTTTGGTATTATTATCTTCATTTAATTTGTCTTCAATGAAAAAACACAAAAGAGAATGAAGCAAAAAGCAAAACATTGATCATTTCACACAAAACTCCAAAAATGGGCCAGACAAAAGTATTGGCACCCTCAGCCTAATACTTGGTTGCACAACCTTTAGCCAAAATAACTGCGATCAACCACTTCCGGTAACCATCAATGAGTTTCTTACAATGCTCTGCTGGAATTTTAGACCATTCTTCTTTGGCAAACTGCTCCAGGTCCCTGATATTTGAAGGGTGCCTTCTCCAAACTGCCATTTTTAGATCTCTCCACAGGTGTTCTATGGGATTCAGGCCTGGACTCATTGCTGGCCACCTTAGAAGTCTCCAGTGCTTTCTCTCAAACCATTTTCTAGTGCTTTTTGAAGTGTGTTTTGGGTCATTGTCCTGCTAGAAGACCCATGACCTCTGAGGGAGACCCAGCTTTCTCACACTGGGCCCTACATTATGCTGCAAAATTTGTTGGTAGTCTTCAGACTTCATAATGCCATGCACACGGTCAAGCAGTCCAGTGCCAGAGGCAGCAAAGCAACCCCAAAACATCAGGGAACCTCCATCATGTTTGACTGTAGGGACCGTGTTCTTTTCTTTGAATGCCTCTTTTTTCTCCTGTAAACTCTATGTTGATGCCTTTGCCCTTATAGCTCTCTTTTGTCTCATCTGACCAGAGAACATTCTTCCAAAACGTTTTAGGCTTTCTCAGGTAAGTTTTGGCAAACTCCAGCTGGCTTTTTTATGTCTCGGGGTAAGAAGTGGGGTCTTCCTGGGTCTCCTACCATACAGTCCCTTTTCATTCAGACGCCGACGGATAGTACAGGTTGACACTGTTGTACCCTCGGACTGCAGGGCAGCTTGAACTTGTTTGGATGTTAGTCGAGGTTCTTTATCCACCATCCGCACAATCTTGCATTGAAATCTCATGACAATTTTCCCCTTTCCGTCCACATCTAGGGAGGTTAACCACAGTGCCATGGCTTTAAACTTCTTGATGACACTGCGCACGGTAGACACAGGAACATTCAGGTCTTTGGAGATGGACTTGTAGCCTTGAGATTGCTCATGCTTCCTCACAATTTGGTTTCTCAAGTCCTCAGACAGTTCTTTGGTCTTCTTTCTTTTCTCCATGCTCAATGTGGTACACACAAGGACACAGGACAGAGGTTGAGTCAACTTTAATCCATGTCAACTGGCTGCAAGTGTGATTTAGTTATTGCCAACACCTGTTAGGTGCCACAGGTAAGTTACAGGTGCTGTTAATTACACAAATTAGAGAAGCATCACATGATTTTTCTAACAGTGCCAATACTTTTGTCCACCCCCTTTTTATATGTTTGGGTGGAATATATCCAATTTGGCTTTAGGACAATTCTTATTGTGTTTTTTTCATTGAAGACAAATTAAATGAAGATAATAATACCAAAGAATTTGTGATTGCAATCATTTTCAGGAAGAAACTGAGTATTATCTGACAGAATTGAGGGGTGTCAATACTTTTGGCCACAACTGTATCTTGGATTTGTTTATGGACATTTTACATTTATTTTTTGTCACAGATTTGCTCAGGTTTGGATGTCTTATGTGATGTAACGTCTTCTGTAGTGAGTGGCTCTATCTACACATTACAGTTTTACTACGGAAAGGGCGCAGACATACCGCAACCTCCCGCCCTCGAGCCTTGGGTTTCGATTCGAGGTCGCACCGTTGATCGGGTTCTGTTGCTTTTTCATAAGATGATTGTACAGAACTACACAGATGAATCGTCACCTCCACAGTCGTGATATCAGACGTCCCCATTCCTGTCTGCAGGGACCATTTTACCGGCGATCTGGTAACGGAAACGTGCGCTCGTCTCATTCTGGTAGCACAGAAATGATTGACTTTCCGTTAATGAAGAGGCCACTTACACGGAATCGTGACTAACACAGAGCAAAAAAGAACATTCACTGTGAGATTGAAGTTTGGCATCTTCAGAGTTTCTTTTGTGCCTCTGATGATTAATCTGTTAAGTATCAGCACTACAACCCTCAGCATCTGCAGGTGAACTGTAGCCACATACAGGAGTCACATCTAGTCCTTGCTGGTCAACATTTCAGAGTTGGGGCCAGCCTGGTTCATGATATAACAAGCAAAGAAAGTGCCCTGGTCACCATACAATACCTACTCCATTGCCAATCACAGGGTTAATAGAAGTGACTGGGTCACCAGGGGCCCACCATTAACCCAGACTACATGCAAATATTACATTCACAAATCCAGAGGTGTATCTAGGTTTTCTGGTGCCCGGGGCAAGACTTCAGTTTGGCACCCCAGCGGCCTGAGTAGTCATCATGTGACCGATCATTCATATACCATTTGCACACTTACAGTCATGTGCCGACGAGCCGCTCTACCGAATTCACTCAATGTTCAACGAGAAACAAAGTATATTATATGCTGTTGGGATTGGGCTACAGGGCTTAGTGTTTGAATTAAAGGGCTTGTCCAGGTGTGAGATGAGTCTGCAGTCCCTCTAGGCAACTGAGGGCCTCGGAACTCTCGCAGCGCGTGGTCTGCACACTGTCAGGATTCTCCTGTGTTAATAGAAGATTGGACGGTCGTATGAGCACAAGAATGCAATTCTTCATTCTTCGTTCAGTTCATTTTCATTGATCGAGACCTCGCATGTCTAGTCAGTACACGAGTGCATGTATGTAAATCGCATACTTACAGCAGCAGAGAATCCTGACAGTGAGCAGTGTGCGCTCTGTGAGAATTCAGAAGTCTGCAGTCACATAGAGGGACACATGGAGTGACTGCAGACTCATCACAAATGTGGGACAACCCCTTCAATGCTCCTAACAAATAAAAACAGAGAACCCTTAAATTGTCAGAGAGCACAACACTTTATGAACGTAGCCATGTATCACATAATCTTACAGGATATAGATTGTTACATGTGTACAGAAACAGAACAATTAACACAAAACTGCATCACCAGACCCACCAGAGGTACAGAAATACATCCATATAACCTCGATCAGTACAGAAACACAGCATTACAACCCTCATCAGTACATAAATACATCACCAGACCCACTAGACGTACAAAAATGCATCCATATAGCCCCTATCAGTGCAGAAGCACAATGTCAAAAACTCTCATCAGTGCAGAAATACAACACCAGACCCACCAGAGGTACAGAAATACATCACCGAAACCCTCATCAGTACAGAAACACAGTATCACAACCCTCATCAGTACATAAATACCGTATTTTTTGCTTTATAAGACGCACCTGATTATAAGACGCACCCCCAAATTTAATGAAGGAAAAGAGAAAAAAATCATTTTAATGTTAAATGGGGTCCGTCTTATAATGCCACTGTCCGTCTCAAAAATCATATAGGGTATATGTCTCTCATAGCCCCCACTTCCTGGTACATGGTCCCTCATCCTAGGATATAGCCCCCCATCTTAGATATGGCCCCCTTAATTGGTTTATGGCTGGCACATGTCCCCCAGTGTTGGCACACATCCCCTATTGATGGCACAAGTCTCCCAGTACTGGCACACGTGCCCCACTGCTGGCACATGTCCCCCACTGCTGACACACGTCCCCCACTGCTGGATATGGCCCCCTATGATTACACATGCCTCCCCCATGCTGCATATGGCCCCCCAAACTGCTGCCCATAATAAAATAAACATTTTACTCACCATTTCCAGCGATGAGCTGCTTGTCTCCCTGCTGTCTCCCTCCGTGCAAGCTGCGTCCGAACTTCCTGCTTCTCTGCCTGTCATGTCAGCTGCTCAGCAGAGAGTCACATGACTGGGAACAAAAGTGCATCTTATAATCCGAAAAATACGGTACATCACCAGACCCACCAAAGGTACAGAAATACATCCATATAACCCCCATCATTACAGAAACACAATGTCAAAACCCTCATCAGTTCAGAAATACATCACCAGACCCACCAGAGGTACAGAAATACATCACCGAAATCCTCATCAGTAATAAAATTCATCATTAGAACCACCAGAGATGCAGAAATACATAACTAGAACCCCCATCAGTACATGTAAACATCCATATAACCCCCATCACTATAGAAACACAGCATCACAATCCTCATCAGTGCAGAAATTCATCATCAGAACCAACATCAGTAAATGGTAAAACACTTGTGATGTCAGGTCAGACCCAAACACATTTGTGCTCCATGAACCTACAACCATTACTACATCCTTAACAATGGTAAGGAGTAGTGGGAGTTGTTGTTACCAGTCACCATCAGATCATACAGGAACTACAGTACTGATGAGAATTAGTCAGTATCATGAATACAGTAATCATTTACATCCTGGTACCTTATAGATGACCTTGTCTCTGATCGGGGTCGTCTTTTTCTTTTCTTCACCTTGTCCTGACACCATGATGACTTTTCACATCCACAGCTCATCTCTGGAGACGTCCATCTTCTCTGGTCTTCAGCCATCCCGACATGAGAATCCTTAAAAATAGCAAAATGATCAAAATTCTCATGAGTAAAAATATCTTTGCCCTAAAGCCCTGTCAGCACCCAGTAATATAATCCTATATTGCTCCTGGTCACACTGTTCCCCCAACTGCACATAATTAATATGATTTACACACAATCTCTCTTCTAGGCACTCGTACCCTCCACACTGCCCTCTTCACATACACACGTTGCAGCCATCCCCCGTCACTCACCATACTGTGCCTTCACCAACTTCCTACCACCTATCCATACTGTGTGTCTACATCTAGATCACACCCATTCACCTTGTATTATATGTCACCTGGATCATCTCTCAAATTTACACCCTTGATTAACATATACTCGCCCCACCTCTCTCTTTGGTTCACATATACTCCCTTCATTCTCTCTCCCCAGTTTGGTTCACATATACTTCCCCCCCATCTTGCTCAGTTTTCGGCTCATATATCTCTTCCCCAGGCCCAACCTTCAGTTGCTCATTGTACTCTCCCCCACCCCCTATTTCTCTATCCCCCAGTTTGGCTCCTATTCCCCCCCCTTGCTCCCCAGTTTGGCTCTTATTTCCCCCTCCCCCCCAGTTTGGCTCTTATCCCTCTCCCCATTGCCTCCCCCTTAGTTTGGCTTCTTACCCCCCAGTTTGTTAGTTCTCTTATTCCCCCTCTCTCATCCATTATCCGGCTTTATTCCTCCCTAGTTTGGCTCTTCATTCCCCACTCCCCCCAGTTTGGCCCTTTATTTTCCCCCCTCCCCCCTATTTGTCTTACCCCCCCCGGTTGGCTCTTATTCCCCCCTCCCAAGTTTGGCTCTTATTCCCCCCTCCCCAAGTTTGGCTCTTATTCTCCCCCTCCCCCCAGTTTGGCTTCTTATTCCCCCCCCCCCCCAGTTTGGCTCTTATCCCCCCCTCCCCCAGTTTGGCTCTTATTCTCCCCCCCCCCCCAGTTTGTTCTTATCCCCTCTCCCCCCCAGTTTGGCTCTTATCCCCCCTCTCCCCCCTAGTTTGGTCCTTATCCCCCCCCTCCCCCCTAGTTTGGCTCTTATCCCCCCCTCCCACCAGTTTGGCTCTTATCCCCCCCCTCTCCCCCCTAGTTTGTTCTTAATCCCCCTCTCCCCCCGTTTGGCTCTTACCCCCCCCTCTATCCCCCTCCCCAGTTTGGCTCTTATTCCCCCCACCACTCCCCACTAATTTGGCTATTATCTCCTCCCCTCCCCCCCAGTTTGGCTATTATTCCCCCCACCCTGTTCCCCTTCCCCTAATTACATCTATATCTATTCGGTGGTCTTCTCCCCATCTTACTGCCTCTGCACTGCAGGGCTGCCTGAGTGACCTCAGTAACGTGATCAGGTTACTGATCACGTTACTGATGTCCACCTGACCCGAAAATGCTGGGTATCAGGGAGCTATTCCATCATACAGAGCAGCTCATAGCCACTCTGTATGATGGATAGCAGGAGCCGGCGCCCGTCATTTTCTCTGCTCCTGCTGTCACCTGATAGCGGGAGCAGAGAGAACTGCCAGTGCCTAGAGCGGGGGAAGGGGCGGAAGATGCGGCCAGGGAGAACCTCGCTCGGGTGCTGCAGCAGGAGGCTGGACGGCGCCCCCCTACCTGCTGTGCCCGGGGCAGATGCCCCGCCAGCCCCCCCTAGATACGGCCTTGCACAAATCTACCTGTGCTTCTACTGTATATAATAATATATTGGGGAGTTTGTAAAATGAATGATGATATACTTCTTTCATCTCTACATAATGAAACAAGTGTATTGTGCAAACTACTGATCATGTTTGGGAGGTAAGTGACATATTGCTGCAGAGAGACCCACTGGAGGATTCCCCTGCCCTCCCGTCGGCCAGTCCAAGCCTGATACAAAACCTGGACGACAAAGAAACAAGATCGAAAAAGGATCAACATCTTCAAAATGTGGAGCGGAGAAGGATGTTATCAATACCCTGGATGGCAAGAAGAACAAACATATCAATACTGGAACAAATCAACCAGACATGTAGCTGGAAGAAGGATCACCAAGATACGACTTGTCTACACATCTATGAAGAGAGAATCACTGGAGAAGGCATCATGGGCGGAAGAATAGGAGGAACAAAGCGAATAGGAAGACCAGCAACCCTAAAGGCTTGATACAAACAAGATAACGGTGGAGAAGATCCTGGGTTTGGGCCTAGCTAGTCTTGGAGAAGACAATGGTGGTCCTACCTGGGCTTGGAGAAGACCCTGTTGGAGCTATCTAGGCTGAAGAAGACCCTGGTGAACCTATTAGACTTGGAGAAGACCCTGGTGGACCTATCAGACTTGGAGAAGACCCTGGTGGACCTATCTAGACTACACAAGATTGACCTTCCTACAGAGCGTTTATCCATCAAGTCACCATGGCTCGAGATCGATCTGAAGCCCTGTAGATAATAATATAATATACCGTAAATAATAATATTAATATTGTCTGATGCTTTGCCGACTATGAACAACTCCTTTTTAATCAGGTACAACATGACACTGGCTGATGAGAGACAAGAGCCTTACTATTACTTAGTACATAAGTTGCAAGTTTATCCTATTTTTATAGTGTTCATCCTGGAGAAATTGTAATAAGCAAAAGAACCACTAGGGGCACCAGTAAAAAAAATCTAAGTTATTTATAAAAATCAGCACGATACCCAGAGACTGAACAATAAAACAGACCCGATGAAAGATCCCCTCATTAACTGCATATTTCCCAATAACATTTATAGATGGGAAACGTGGACAATTAGGTTTCTGTATAAATAGTGAGCTTGCATGTGTATGGCCCCATTCACATCAGCGTTTTTCGCTGATTGCGGCAGATTTACCGCATCTGTCGCCTAGCGGCCGCATTTGCGGCACGCTTGCGGGAAGCCCCATGCATTGTCTATGGCTTACGGCAGGTGCGGTGTAGCCACGGTTCCGGCACTTGCGGCAGTTGCGGACGCGAAAACAAAACGTGGTCAGCGGCTATACCGCACCTGCCGCATGCCCCATAGACAAAGAATGGGGCTTGCCGCAAGTGTGCCGCAATTGCGACCGTTAGGCGACAGATGCGGTAAATCTCCCACATCTGCCGCAATCAGCGAAAAACGCTGATCTGAAAGGGGCCTAATTGTGCATGTGTAGGTGTGCAGTTAGGGCCAGAAATATTTGGACAGTGACACAATTTTCGCGAGTTGGGCTCTGCATGCCACCACATTGGATTTGAAATGAAACCTCTACAACAGAATTCAAGTGCAGGTTGTAACGTTTAATTTGAAGGGTTGAACAAAAATATCTGATAGAAAATGTAGGAATTGTACACATTTCTTTACAAACACTCCACATTTTAGGAGGTCAAAAGTAATTGGACAAATAAACAACCCAAACAAAATATTTTTATTTTCAATATTTTGTTGCGAATCCTTTGGAGGCAATCACTGCCTTAAGTCTGGAACCCGTGGACATCACCAAACGCTGGGTTTCCTCCTTCTTAATGCTTTGCCAGGCCTTTACAGCCGCAGCCTTCAGGTCTTGCTTGTTTGTGGGTCTTTCCGTCTTAAGTCTGGATTTGAGCAAGTGAAATGCATGCTCAATTGGGCTAAGATCTGGTGATTGACTTGGCCATTGCAGAATGTTCCACTTTTTTGCACTCATGAACTCCTGGGTAGCTTTGGCTGTATGATTGGGGTCATTGTCCATCTGTACTATGAAGCGCCGTCCAATCAACTTTGCAGCATTTGGCTGAATCTGGGCTGAAAGTATATCCCGGTACACTTCAGAATTCATCCGGCTACTCTTGTCTGCTGTTATGTCATCAATAAACACAAGTGACCCAGTGCCATTGAAAGCCATGCATGCCCATGCCATCACGTTGCCTCCACCATGTTTTACAGAGGATGTGGTGTGCCTTGGATCATGTGCCGTTCCCTTTCTTCTCCAAACTTTTTTCTTCCCATCATTCTGGTACAGGTTGATCTTTGTCTCATCTGTCCATAGAATACTTTTCCAGAACTGAGCTGGCTTCTTGAGGTGTTTTTCAGCAAATTTAACTCTGGCCTGTCTATTTTTGGAATTGATGAATGGTTTGCATCTAGATGTGAACCCTTTGTATTTACTGTCATGGAGTCTTCTCTTTACTGTTGACTTAGAGACAGATACACCTACTTCACTGAGAGTGTTCTGGACTTCAGTTGATGTTGTGAACGGGTTCTTCTTCACCAAATAAAGTATGCGGCGATCATCCACCACTGTTGTCATCCGTGGACGCCCAGGCCTTTTAGAGTTCCCAAGCTCACCAGTCAATTCCTTTTTTCTCAGAATGTACCCAACTGTTGATTTTGCTACTCCAAGCATGTCTGCTATCTCTCTGATGGATTTTTTTCTTTTTTTTCAGCCTCAGGATGTTCTGCTTCACCTCAATTGAGAGTTCCTTTGACCGCATGTTGTCTGGTCACAGCAACAGCTTCCAAATGCAAAACCACACACCTGGAATCCACCCCTGACCTTTTAACTACTTCATTGATTACAGGTTAACGAGGGAGACGCCTTCAGAGTTAATTGCAGCCCTTATGGTGGGTTTACACACACCAATCATTGTATCCAATCTCTGAACCAATCTCTGGTTGCAGTGAAATCATGGACACATAGTTCCATTTTGTGGCAGTGTACAACTTGGAGCAATCTGTCCATGATTTCACTGCAACCAGAGATTGGTTCAGAGATTGGATACAATGATTGGTGTGTGTAAACCCACCATTAGAGTCCATTGTCCAATTACTTTTGGTCCCTTGAAAAAGAGGAGGCTATGCATTACAGAGCTATGATTCCTAAACCCTTTCTCCGATTTGGATGTGGAAACTCTCATATTGCAGCTGGGAGTGTGCACTTTCAGCCCATATTATATATATAATTGTATTTCTGAACATGTTTTTGTAAACAGCTAAAATAACAAAACTTGTGTCACTGTCCAAATATTTCTGGCCCTAACTGTATGTTTATATAATGAGTAATGAGCATGCATGTGTAGATGTGTATATATAGTGAGTGTGCATATGTGTAGGTGTGTGTAAATAGTGAGTGTGCATTTATAGGTGTGTGTGTGTACATAGTGAGTGTGCATGTGTAGGTGTATGCTTAGATAGTGAGTGTGCATACGTAGGTATGTGTATATATAGTGAGTGTGCATGTGTAGGTGTATGCTTAGATAGTGAGTGTGCATATGTAGGTATGTGTATATATAGTGAGTGTGCATGTGTAGATGTGTATACATAGTGAGTGTGCATGTGTAAGTGTATGCTTAGATAGTGAGTGTGCATACGTAGGTATGTGTATATATAGTGAGTGTGCATACGTAGGTATGTATATATATAGTGAGCGTGCATGTGTAGATGTGTATATATAGTGAGCGGTGCATGTGTAGATGTATGCTTAGATAGTGAGTGTACATACGTAGGTATGTGTATATATAGTGAGTGTGCATGTGTAGATGTATGCTTAGATAGTGAGTGTACATACGTAGGTATGTGTATATATAGTGAGTGTGCATGTGTCAGTGTATGCTTAGATAGTGAGTGTGCATACGTAGGTATGTGTATATATAGTGAGTGTGCATACGTAGGTATGTGTATATATAGTGAGTGTGCATACGTAGGTATGTATATATATAGTGAGCGTGCATGTGTAGATGTGTATATATAGTGAGCGTGCATGTGTAGGTGTGTTTATAGGGTGAGTATGCATGTGTAGGTGTATATATACTGTAGTGAGCATGCATGTGTAGGTGTATATATAGTGAGCATGCATGTGTAGGTGTGTGTATATAGAGCGTGCATGTATATATGCACGCTCACCATTGGTTTTCCCCCTGTGATGAGGACAGAATGTTCTCACATTGGTTACATTGGTCGCACACTGTGACTGCTTTTGATGTAAATATTGATACATTGTAACAATTTGAATTGTTGTTGCCGTGGAGACGATACCTGTGAGTTCTGTGTCCGGTGTCCGGTGATCCAGGACTCGCTGATTGTGAAATATCCATCATTTATGAATAAGGCAGAGGAAAAAAGACATATTTTCCGGATGAGTGAATGCGGTCACTCCGGAGAACGCTTCCCAAATTCCAATCTGATTTATCCTCGATGGGAGGAGGCGATGAATGAAAAGATACTTGCTCCAAATATATCCTCAGAACTCGTAGCCAAGAATCCAGCTTCCTCCTAAGATATTGTAAATCCACCGAGAAGGTCCACAAATGACACCAGAGAGCGATAGATGGAGAATAGAGTCTGAAAAACAGAAATAATCAACAGATGATTGGAGGAGATCAAGGAACCTGCACAAAATCTACACAGGATGAGGACAACTGCTTAAAGGAACACACTGACTATTCAGTGTACTGGCCCTTTAAAAACAATGATGCAAAACTATGACCCTATTCTACTTGATGTGAGGAAAGAGAGGGCCAGGAATGACACAGGGATTCATGGAACATCAGTGAGAGGACATCTGTGTCATGCTCCATCCCCCTTTACCAACTTAAAGGGGTATTCCCATCTCCCAATATGTAGTAGGTGTAATGCTAATATTAGTAAATCCCTCCAATTAGAAACGTTGTATGGTTCTCCTGATTAGCTGTCACTTACCTCCTGTGCAGAACATTGCAGCTTAGGTATCCATGGTTACGACCACCAGCAACTAACTAACTGTCACTATGTGTGTGGTCGTAACCATGGATACCTAAGCTGCAATGTCCTGCACAGGAGGTAAGTGACAGCTAATCAGGAGAACTAGACTACATAATTTGATGGATTTATTAATATTACTATTATTACATCTACTACATATTGGGCTATGATCTTAAAGATGGGAATAATAATAAAGTCTGTTTTACATCAAATTCTTAAAGGGCCAGTCACACATAAATATATATAAAGGTTAACAGAGTATGTGAAATAAAGTAGTCATGTGGGGGAGGAGGAGCTTTCTAGACCTTTCATCTATTGATTAATGCTACAGCCAAAACAAGAAGTGACTAGTAACTGCATGAGACTGTGCGTAGTGTCCCTTTAAGAGATGCAGACATTGCACCCTAATGATAGGGTTTCCAAAGTCTGGCATGTATGTGTGATGAGCGTATGTATATTATTATTAATACTTTTTATTATAAATTATTAACTTATTATATATATATATATATATATATATATATATATATATATATATTACATATCTAAGCACACACACACACACACACATATATATATATATAATATATTATTTTTCATTTGCTAGATAATAATTATATAACTTATCCATTCTGTGCCATTGTCAATATCTCTGCTTGCTGTCAGTGAATGGAGTGCTCTCGCTAATGCCGGTTTCACACTTGCATTTTCTTGTCTTGCATCAGTATCTATCTGAATCCTGCACCCTCTTGATCAGGCCTGTGTCGCTATACTTTACATGGGGCTGCAGGTGCATGCATTAGTACCAGTTTTTATGCGGATCCTTATCACTGTGTCCTTTTGATCTCTTCCCGAAATGTTGCAATTCAGCATCTCATGAATAATCCTGACGCTTCCGGAGGCTCCCAATGCAGCCACAGATATAATGTATTTTAATGGTAGATGGATCCGGACGGGGCGGGTCCCTCCATCCTGATCCATTTTACCCCACTGAGCATACCCAGAGTAATTCCTGCACTTCAAAAGCGTGTACCCCCACCCCCCATCTCAGAAAAAGGGTATGAGTCCATCGAGTTTTGCCAGCCCAGCGGGACTTGTATGCCACTTCTGCCAGTTCTCTATACACAGAACTGTGAAACGCGGCGTATCTCCTGCTCCTACGCCAATTCTGACAGTTCTGTGCATAGAGAACTGTCAGAGGTGGCGTAGAAGTACCGCTGGGCCGGAAATACTCGACGGGACTTCAAACAGTGATTGTAATAAAGAAGTGGTTTTAAACACCCCCTGCAGCCCCTCCCCAGATGCCCACATAGTATATACATATGCACAATACATTTAATTCACATTTTTTCTCCACCTCTCCCTGGCCGGATCAGGCATCCGTCATCTGCGGTGACATGCGTTTGCAGTCGCACGGTCAGATCTGGATGCATTTTCATCCTGATCTGGCCATACCACTAGACTAGAGTGAAGCCAGCTCTGTCCAGACTAGCAGCAGGGAAAGCTTCATCCAGACTAGCAGCAGGGATAGCTCTGTCCAGACTAGCAGCAGGGATAGCTCCATCCAGACTAGCAGCAGGGATAGCTCCATCTAGACTAGCAGCAGGACAGCTATGTCCAGACTAGCAGCAGGGACAGCTTCATCCAGACTAGCAGCAGGGACAGCTCTGTCCAGACTAGCAGCAGGGATAGCTCCATCCAGACTAGCAGCAGGGACAGCTCCTTCCAGACTAGCAGCAGGACAGCTCCTTCCAGACTAGCAGCAGGGACAGCTCCTTCCAAACTAGCAGCAGGGACAGCTCTGTCCAGACTAGCAGCAGGGACAGCTCTGTCCAGACTAGCAGCAGGGACAGCTCTGTCCAGACTAGCAGCAGGGACAGCTTTGTCCAGAATAGCAGCAGGGACAGCTCCTTCCAGACTAGCAGCAGGGACAGCTTTGTCCAGACTAGCAGCAGCGATGGCTCCATCCAGACTAGCAGCAGGGATAGCTCCATCCAGACTAGCAGCAGAGACAGCTCTTTCCAGACTAGCAGCAGGGACATCTTTGTCCAGACTAGCAGTAAGGACAGCTTTGTCCAGACTAGCAGCAGCGATAGCTCCATCCAGACTAGTAGCAGGGATAGCTCCATCCAGACTAGCAGCAGGACAGCTCTGTCCAGACTAGCAGCAGGGACAGCTCTGTCCAGACTAGCAGCAGGGACAGCTCTGTGCAGACTAGCAGCAGGGACAGCTTTGTCCAGAATAGCAGCAGGGACAGCTCCTTCCAGACTAGCAGCAGGGACAGCTTTGTCCAGACTAGCAGCAGTGATGGCTCCATCCAGACTAGCAGCAGGGATAGCTCCATCCAGACTAGCAGCAGAGACAGCTCTGTCCAGACTAGCAGCAGGGACATCTTTGTCCAGACTAGCAGTAGGGACAGCTTTGTCCAGACTAGCAGCAGCGATAGCTCCATCCAGACTAGTAGCAGGGATAGCTCCATCCAGACTAGCAGCAGGGACAGCTCTGTCCAGACTAGCAGCAGGGACAGCTTTGTCCAGACTAGCAGTAGGGACAGCTCTGTCCAGACTAGCAGAAGGGACAGCTCCGTCCAGACTAGCAGCAGGGACAGCTCCGTCCAGACTAGCAGCAGGGACAGCTTCATCCAGACTAGCAGCAGGGACAGCTTCATCCAGACTAGCAGTCAGGGACAGCTCCGTCCAGACTAGCAGCAGGGAAAGCTCCGTACAGACTAGCAGCAGGGACAGCTCCGTCCAGACTAGCAGCAGGGACAGCTCCGTCCAGACTAGCAGCAGGGACAGCTTTGTCTAGACTAGCAGTAGGGACAGCTCTGTCCAGACTAGCAGAAGGGACAGCTCCGTCCAGACTAGCAGCAGGGACAGCTCCGTCCAGACTAGCAGCAGGGACAGCTTCATCCAGACTAGCAGCAGGGACAGCTTCATCCAGACTAGCAGCAGGGACAGCTCTGTCCAGACTAGCAGCAGGGAAAGCTCCGTACAGACTAGCAGCAGGGAAAGCTCCGTACAGACTAGCAGCAGGGACAGCTCTGTCCACACTAGCATAATTGAATTATGGGCTATAGACATGGATCACCTCTAATCATAATAAATTATTATAGTTTTACAATGTATTCATGAAAAATATTGTCTGTCGGAGATTTTTTGGTAATTTGTCCAGAAAAAGTAAAAACAGTTGGCAACTCTGCGGCCTGTCTGTACATGACGATCCGCTCTCCATGAGTGAATCCAGCCTGCAGCAAACAATAATGTATCACAGAGGGTTATTACCTAACCTGGGAAAATGGATCAATCCCTCAATTGTGCCAAGTTTGGAAATTTCAGTTTCTAAATGTGACTCTTGTTTCTATTCACTGACAGCAAGCAGAGATCATAAAGGTTATGCAATTGAAAAATGTTTTCTTACGCATAAAAAAGAAAAAGCTTTTAAAAGTGTATTCCGACTACAGACTGGTTTGGTGAAACAGAGCTGAGCTGGTTTGGTGTAGCAGAGCTGAGCTGGTTTGGTGTAGCAGAGCTGAGCTACTTTGGTATAGCAGAGCTGAGCTAGTTTGGTATAGCAGAGCTGAGCTAGTTTGATGTAGCAGAACTAAGTTTATTGGTGGAGCATAGCTGAGCTGGTGTGGTGTAGTAGAGCTGAGCTGTTTGGTGTAGTAGAGCTGAGCTGGTTTGGTGTAGCAGAGGTGAGCTAGTGTGGTGAGCTAGTTTAATGTAGCAGAGCTGAGCTAGTTTGGTATAGCAGAGCTGATCTGGTTTGGTGTAGAAGAGCTAAGCTGGTTTGGTAGAGTAGAGCTGAGCTGGTTTGGCGGAAAGCCGAGCTGCTTTTGTGAATTAGAGCTGTGCTAGTTTGGTGTAGGAGAGCTGAGCTGGTTTGGTAGAGAAGAGCAGAGCTACTTTAGTGTAGCGGAGCTGAGCTGTTTTGGTGGAGCATAGATGAGGTGATTTGATGCAACAGAGCTGGCGTGGTTTGGTGTAGCAGAGCTGAGCTGGCTCGGTGGAGCAGAGCTTAGCTGGTCTGGTGTAGCAGAGCTGAGCTGGCTTGGTGGAGCAAAGCTTAGCTGGTCTGGTGTAACAGAGCTGAGCTGGCTTGGTGGAGCAGAGCTTAGCTGGTCTGGTGTAACAGAGCTGAGCTGGCTTAGTGGAGCAGAGCTTAGCTGGTCTGGTGTAGCAGAGCTGAGCTGGCTTGGTGGAGCAGAGCTTAGGTGGTCTGGTGTAACAGAGCTGAGCTGGCTTGGTGGAGCAGAGCTTAGCTGGTCTGGTGTAGCAGAGCTGAGCTGGCTTGGTGGAGCAGAGCTGAGCTGGTCTGGTGTAGCAGAGCTGAGCTGGCTTGGTGGAGCAGAGCTTAGCTGGTCTGGTGTAGCAGAGCTGAGTTGTTTGGTGTAGCAGAGCTGAGCTCGTTTGGTGTAGCAGAGCTGAGCTCGTTTGGTGTAGCAGAGCTGAGCTGGTGTGTTGTAGCAGAGGTGAGCTGGTTTGGTGGAGCACAGATGAGCTGCTTTGGTGTAACAGAGCTGATCTGGTTTGGTATAGAAGAGCTGAGCTGGTTTGGTGTAGGAGAGCTGAGCTGGTTTGATGTAACAGAGCTGGCCTGGTTTGGTGTAGCAGAGGTAAGCTGGTTTGGTGTAGCAGAGCTGAGCTGGTTTGGTGTAGTAGAGCTGAGCTGGTGTGGTGTAGAAGAGCTGAGCTGGTTTGGTAGAGCAGAGCTGAGCTGGTTTGGTGGAGTACAGCTGAGCTGCTTTGGTGAAGTAGAGCTGTGCTGGTTTGGTGTAGCAGAGCTGAGTTGGTGTTGTGTAGTAGAGCTGAGCTACTTTGGTGTAGCAGTGCTGAGCTGGTTTGGTGTAGCAGACCTGAGTTGTTTGGTGTAGCAGAGCTGAGCTTGTTTGGTGTAGCAGAGCTGAGCTGGTGTGTTGTAGCAGAGGTGAGCTGGTTTGGTGGAGCACAGATGAGCTGCTTTGGTGTAACAGAGCTGATCTGGTTTGGTATAGAAAAGCTGAGCTGGTTTGGTGTAGGAGAGCTGAGCTGGTTTGATGTAACAGAGCTGGCCTGGTTTGGTGTAGCAGAGGTGAGCTGCTTTAGTGCAGCAGAGCTGAGCTAGTTTGGTGTAGCAGAGCTGACTTACTATGGTGTAGGAGAGCTGAGCTGCTTTAGTGTAGCAGAGCTGAGCTTGTTTGGTGTAGCAGACCTGTGCTGGTGTGGTGTAGTAGACCTGAGCTGGTGTGGTGTAGTAGAGCGAAGCTACCGTAGTTTGGTAGAGCACAGCTGAGTTGCTTGGTGAAGCATAGCTGTGCTGGTTTGGTGTAGTAGAGATGAGCTGGTGTGGTGTAGTAGAGCGGAGCTAGTTTGGTGGAGCACAGCTGAGTTGTTTGGTGTAGCATAGCTGTGCTGGTCTGGTGTAGTAGAGATGAGCTGGTTTGGTGGAGCAGAGATGGGTTTGTCGTTTCACACTAGTCTATGCTACATACAAAGTTCAGCTCTGCTACATCAGGGGAGTCCACACAGTTATACAATAAACTAACCCTGATCTGTTCAACCTCAGTTTTAGAAATCTCCCAGCATTAATCCCTAAGGAAGGAAAGCCATGAAACCTCTGGAGAGGAGCCCCCCCATCCGGTACATCTCTCCGAATTACCAGATATCTCATCAGCCCCCTCCCTGTAGAGATGGCAGAAAACCGGACAATCAAGTGGCATGAAAGACTGAAGAGCAGATTCACAATCCTTCCCTATATAGCCAGGTATGGCGGCATTACATATGCCTTCAATAGCAGGATTATAACAGAGCTACAGTGTATGGAAGTGTTATTACTGGTATATGGCAGCACAGGTTACAAACTGGCCAATTCACTACAAAGAACAAACTAAAATCATTTATTGCTAATTAGCTGGGTATGGCGGCACTATTTATCATTACGGCAGAGCTACAGTATTACTGGATGTGAGAGCTATATGGCAGCTTTATCTGGTCTTTTAATGTAATATAGATATATTTAATATCTTGGTACTTCATGGTTTTATGTGGGTGAAATATGGCAGTTTTATCTTCACACTATATGGCAGCATTACGTGCACTAAAATGACGAGAAATGATGTAAAAATGGCAAATAATGACCCTATTAAGAAAGTTGAATATTACAGACATTTCGACTATGGGAACGAAGTCTGCATGTGAGCCGCAGAGCAGAGCCACGTGTGAATGAGCCCCAATTAATAGGACTAATGTCAGGGTATATCTGCATCATGGCAAAGACGAAATCTGCGGCAGAAATATGGGGAGTTCACACAGGATTTCTGTTATGGATATTTATAACGAATTTATAAGATATATTATAGATGATCAACATGTGGTCCCACCACTTCCGGAGAGAAGAGAAAGCCGCGCATGCGCAGACATCTCCATTCATTTCTATGGCCACTCTCCATTAATTGGCAACAGAGTCCTATAACAGAGAGAAGAGCAAGCCGCGCATGCGCAGATATCTCCATTCATTTCTACGGCCACTCTCCAACAACAGGATCCTATAACAGAGAGAAGAGCAAGCCGCACATGCGCAGATATCTCCATTCATTTGTATCTGAGTACTACAGTGCTAACAGCCCGGCCAGGGGCCAAATACTTGAGAGATACAGATCTCGTTACAACCTATGGGGCATTCATATTATATCTTCAGGAGCAGAAGAGGTGGCTGTGCATGCGCAGTCATCTTCATTTATTTAATAGACAATGTCCCTGTACAGTCAGCCAACAAGGACACATATTAAGATTATCTCAGCACAGGAGATGTGGTATGATCAGACCATGTCCCTGTACGGAGAGACACATCCATTCCACAGTACATAGCAGGGACACATATATAAGGCTAGGGTCACACTTAAATACAGAATTGCGTTCACCGCATCCAGATCTGGATGCGGTGAACGCAATTGTCTTCTGACATTCAGCAATCCGGTAACCGGATTGCTGAAGCCGCAATCCGGTAACCAGATTGCTCAGGATGTGTAATCCTGAGTAATCCAATTACCGGATAGTTCTGTGTTTGTTAAAACAGTAAATTTTATTAATAAATGTTTCTATAATGTCTCTAGGGGGTGCCCACTCCCCCTAGAGACCTTACACCCACTCAGGTGGGCATATAATGGTCTAATCACCTCTGTACAGCAGCTGCCTCCTGACAGCTGCTGTACAGTTTTATGAATGAAAGCGCTGGGCTCCTCAGAGCAACGCACATACTATAGCAATTGTAGCTATAGTATGTGCGCTGTCCGAGGTTCTGAAGCCATTTACAGTAGATCTCTGGGCAGCGCTGCCCAGAGATCTTACTGTATAAGGCTTCAGGACCTCAGACAGCGCACATACTATAGCAATAGCTATAGTATGCATGCTGCTTTGAGGAGCTCGGCACTTTCATTCATAAAACTGTACAGTAGCTGTCAGGAGGCAGCTGCTGTACAGAGGCGGCAGCCGGGATAAGCAAAGTATATGCGGTACCCGCATTGCTCAGGATTACACATCCTGAGCAATCCGGTTCCTGCATTGCAGATTACAGAACCGCTCCGAAAACTGCAGCCTGCATGATTTTTCACGCAGGCTGCAGAGCCGGAGACGGAAACCGGATTGCTTGTGAAGCAATTCGGGTTTTATCATAGGCTCCAATGAGGAGCGTTTCCTGATCCGGTTTTGAGCTTTTTAAAAGCTCAAAACCAGATCAGGTTTTTAAAAAAAAATCCGGATTTGTGACTCTAGCCTAAGATTATCTCAGCACAGGAGATGTGGTATGATCAGACCATGTCCCTGTATGGTCAGACACATCCATTACACAGTACATAGCAGGGACACATATATAAGATTATCTCAGCACAGGAGATGTGATATGATCAGACCATGTCCCTGTATGGTCAGACACATCCATTACACAGTACATAGCAGGGACACATATATAAGATTATCTCAGCACAGGAGATGTGGTATGATCAGACCATGTCCCTGTATGGTTAGACACATCCATTACACAGTACATAGCAGGGACACATATATAAGATTATCTCAGCACAGGAGATGTGGTATGATCAGACCATGTCCCTGTACGGTCAGACACATCCATTACACAGTACATAGCAGGGACACATATATAAGATTATCTCAGCACAGGAACATTTTTATTAAACATCCAATTGTGGAAATTATTATTATTCCAAGATCTATTGACTAAAATCAACTTTGATCATAGGGAGAAACCCCTTTAAGTCATCCTCCTGTGTGCAGTTCTCTGTGCTCAGTGTAACGTTGTTCTCCCAGGAGCAGATATAAGGATAATATAGGTGAATAGAAGGTAAAATGTTCCATCTGAGTTAATTGGGGACACGATTTGTGAGTGCGGCCGCGGCTTCCCACAGGGGACGCTTCTCCTCCATATATTTGCACATCCAGGGCCCCGAGCGAGCGCCCATCAGGACAACATCCTCTGTCACTGGGAGAAGAACAGTTTGGCCTCTGGCGGTGTCGGATGTTTTTCTTAAGGGCATACATCCAACGTAAAGCTGCAATAAAGAAGCGAAGATGTTCGGGAAAAGACTATATATGGAGAGAAGTCTGAGACGTGAGGGATAGATCGCAGTTAGGACTGAGGCGCTGCCTCCGATAGACGAGGGGGAATGTCATGTTCATGAGAACCGCGATGGGAGATTTAATACACAGATACAGTATAGAGGACAGAATGAGGACAAGTCACACCGGACCTGGGAAAAGGGCCCAAACCCAGCTGCAAAGAGAGGGTCACCCGGTCACCCAGCATTTACATGGGACTGCAAATAAATAAACAAACTTCAGTCCCTAAAAGATGAATGATAAATTCACCTCTGCAGTATTATAGTAGTTATATTCTTGTACATAGGGGCATTATTATAGTAGTTATATTCTTGTATATAGGGGCAGTATTGTAGTAGTTATATTCTTGTACACAGGGGCAGTATTATAGTAGTTATATTCTTGTATATAGGAGCAGTATTATAGTAGTTATATTCTTGTACATAGGGGCAGTATTATAGTAGTTATATTCTTGTATATAGGAGCAGTATTATAGTAGTTATATTCTTGTACATAGGGGCAGTATTATAGTAGTTATATTCTTGTACATAGGGGCAGCATTACAGTAGTTATATTCTTGTACATAGGAGCAGTATTATAGTAGTTATATTCTTGTATATAGGGGCAGTATTATAGTAGTTATATTCTTGTATATAGGAGCAGTATTATAGTAGTTATATTCTTGTACATAGGAGCAGTATTATAGTAGTTATATTCTTGTACATAGGAGCAGTATTATAGTAGTTATATTCTTGTACATGGGGCAGTATTATAGTAGTTATATTCTTGTATATAGGGGCAGTATTATAGTAGTTATATTCTTGTACATGGGGCAGTATTATAGTAGTTATATTCTTGTATATAGAGGCAGTATTATAGTAGTTATATTCTTGTATATAGGGGCAGTATTATAGTAGTTATATTCTTGTATATAGGAGCAGTATTATAGTAGGTATATTTCTTGTACATAGGAGCAGTATTATAGTAGTTATATTCTTGTACATAGGAGCAGTATTATAGTAGTTATATTCTTGTATATAGAGGCAGTATTATAGTAGTTATATTCTTGTATATAGGAGCAGTATTATAGTAGTTATATTCTTGTACATAGGAGCAGTATTATAGTAGTTATATTCTTGTACATAGGAGCAGTATTATAGTAGTTATATTCTTGTACATAGGAGCAGTATTATAGTAGTTATATTCTTGTATATAGGAGCAGTATTATAGTAGTTATATTCTTGTACATAGGGGCAGTATTATAGTAGTTATATTCTTGTACATAGGAGCAGTATTATAGTAGTTATATTCTTGTACATAGGGGCAGTATTATAGTAGTTATATTCTTGTACATAGGGGCAGTATTATAGTAGTTATATTCTTGTACATAGGGGCAGTATTATAGTAGTTATATTCCTGTACATAGGGGCAATATTATAGTAGTTATATTCTTGTACATAGGAGCAGTATTATAGTAGTTATATTCTTGTACATAGGGGCAGTATTATAGTAGTTATTTTCTTGTATATAGGAGCAGTATTATAGTAGTTATATTCTTGTATATAGGAGCAGTATTATAGTAGTTATATTCTTGTACATAGGAGCAGTATTATAGTAGTTATATTCTTGTATATAGGAGCAGTATTATAGTAGTTATATTCTTGTATATAGGGGCAGTATTATAGTAGTTATATTCTTGTACAAAGGGGCAGTATTATAGTGGTTATATTCTTGTACATAGGAACAGTATTATAGTAGTTATATTCTTGTATATAGGGGCAGTATTATAGTAGTTATATTCTTGTACATAGGAGCAGTATTATAGTAGTTATATTCTTGTACATAGGGGCAGGATTTATAATAGTTATATTCTTGTACATAGCAGTATTATAGTAGTTATATTCTTGTACATAGGAGCAGTATTATAGTAGTTATATTCTTGTACATAGGGGCAGTTTTATAATAGTTATATTTATTGTACATAGGAGCAGTATTATAGTAGTTATATTCTTGTATATAGGGGCAGTATTATAGTAGTTATATTCTTGTATATAGGGGCATTATTATTGTAGTTATATTCTTGTATATAGGGGCAGTATTGTAGTAGTTATATTCTTGTACACAGGGGCAGTATTATAGTAGTTATATTCTTGTATATAGGAGCAGTATTATAGTAGTTATATTCTTGTACATAGGGGCAGTATTATAGTAGTTATATTCTTGTATATAGGAGCAGTATTATAGTAGTTATATTCTTGTACATAGGAGCAGTATTATAGTAGTTATATTCTTGTACATAGGGGCATTATTATAGTAGTTATATTCTTGTATATAGGAGCAGTATTATAGTAGTTATATTCTTGTACATAGGGGCAGTATTATAGTAGTTATATTCTTGTATATAGGAGCAGTATTATAGTAGGTATATTCTTGTACATAGGAGCAGTATTATAGTAGTTATATTCTTGTACATAGGAGCAGTATTATAGTAGTTATATTCTTGTACATAGGGGCAGTATTATAGTAGTTATATTCTTGTACATAGGAGCAGTATTATAGTAGTTATATTCTTGTACATAGGGGCAGTATTATAGTAGTTATATTCTTGTACATAGGGGCAGTATTATAGTAGTTATATTTCTTGTACATAGGGGCAGTATTATAGTAGTTATATTCCTGTACATAGGGGCAATATTATAGTAGTTATATTCTTGTATATAGGAGCAGTATTATAGTAGTTATATTCTTGTATATAGGGGCAGTATTATAGTAGTTATATTCTTGTATATAGGAGCAGTATTATAGTAGTTATATTCTTGTACATAGGAGCAGTATTATAGTAGTTACATTCTTGTACATGGGGCAGTATTATAGTAGTTATATTCTTGTATATAGGGGCAGTATTATAGTAGTTATATTCTTGTACATGGGGCAGTATTATAGTAGTTATATTCTTGTATATAGAGGCAGTATTATAGTAGTTATATTCTTGTATATAGGGGCAGTATTATAGTAGTTATATTCTTGTACATAGGAGCAGTATTATAGTAGTTATATTCTTGTATATAGGAGCAGTATTATAGTAGTTATATTCTTGTACATAGGGGCAGTATTATAGTAGTTTATATTCTTGTACATAGGGGCAGGATTATAATAGTTATATTCTTGTACATAGCAGTATTATAGTAGTTATATTCTTGTACATAGGAGCAGTATTATAGTAGTTATATTCTTGTACATAGGGGCAGTTTTATAATAGTTATATTATTGTACATAGGAGCAGTATTATAGTAGTTATATTCTTGTATATAGGGGCAGTATTATAGTAGTTATATTCTTGTATATAGGGGCATTATTATTGTAGTTATATTCTTGTATATAGGGGCAGTATTGTAGTAGTTATATTCTTGTACACAGGGGCAGTATTATAGTAGTTATATTCTTGTATATAGGAGCAGTATTATAGTAGTTATATTCTTGTACATAGGGGCAGTATTATAGTAGTTATATTCTTGTATATAGGAGCAGTATTATAGTAGTTATATTCTTGTACATAGGAGCAGTATTATAGTAGTTATATTCTTGTACATAGGGGCATTATTATAGTAGTTATATTTTGTATATAGGAGCAGTATTATAGTAGTTATATTCTTGTACATAGGGGCAGTATTATAGTAGTTATATTCTTGTATATAGGAGCAGTATTATAGTAGGTATATTCTTGTACATAGGAGCAGTATTATAGTAGTTATATTCTTGTACATAGGAGCAGTATTATAGTAGTTATATTCTTGTACATAGGGGCAGTATTATAGTAGTTATATTCTTGTACATAGGAGCAGTATTATAGTAGTTATATTCTTGTACATAGGGGCAGTATTATAGTAGTTATATTCTTGTACATAGGGGCAGTATTATAGTAGTTATATTCTTGTACATAGGGGCAGTATTATAGTAGTTATATTCCTGTACATAGGGGCAATATTATAGTAGTTATATTCTTGTATATAGGAGCAGTATTATAGTAGTTATATTCTTGTATATAGGGGCAGTATTATAGTAGTTATATTCTTGTATATAGGAGCAGTATTATAGTAGTTATATTCTTGTACATAGGAGCAGTATTATAGTAGTTATATTCTTGTATATAGGGGCAGTATTATAGTAGTTATATTCTTGTACATGGGGCAGTATTATAGTAGTTATATTCTTGTATATAGAGGCAGTATTATAGTAGTTATATTCTTGTATATAGGGCAGTATTATAGTAGTTATATTCTTGTACATAGGAGCAGTATTATAGTAGTTATATTCTTGTATATAGGAGCAGTATTATAGTAGTTATATTCTTGTACATAGGGCAGTATTATAGTAGTTATATTCTTGTACATAGGAGCAGTATTATAGTAGTTATATTCTTGTACATAGGGGCAGTATTATAGTAGTTATATTCTTGTACATAGGGGCAGTATTATAGTAGTTATATTCTTGTACATAGGAGCAGTATTATAGTAGTTATATTCTTGTACATAGGGCAGTATTATAGTAGTTATATTCCTGTACATAGGGGCAATATTATAGTAGTTATATTCTTGTATATAGGAGCAGTATTATAGTAGTTATATTCTTGTACATAGGAGCAGTATTATAGTAGTTATATTCTTGTACATAGGGGCAGGATTATAGTAGTTATATTCTTGTACATAGGAGCAGTATTATAGTAGTTATATTCTTGTACATAGGAGCAGTATTATAGTAGTTATATTCTTGTACATAGGGGCAGTTTTATAATAGTTATATTATTGTACATAGGAGCAGTATTATAGTAGTTATATTCTTGTATATAGGGCAGTATTATAGTAGTTATATTCTTGTATATAGGGGCAGTATTATAGTAGTTATATTCTTGTATATGTAAGTACGATGATTCTTATGTCATGTATGGCCTCAGCTATTACCCGCACCTCAGGTGTATTCCTGTCCTCCTGGGACTCTGAGGTTGCACTGTGTTCTGTACAGGAGATGATGCACGGTGATGACTTATGTATTGGGTTTTCTTCTCCCACCACCAACGGTTAGAGATTAACCACTAACAGATTCTGCCGGTGGGAATTCCTGCTTTAATCGTATCTATGAGAACATTATTCCAAGTATGAGCAACTTAAGAGTTCAAGGTTCTGTAGAACAGAAAAGCTCCCAATTCCTGAGGCCAAGTCTACCCTGGGGATGACGGCACAACCCAGAGGTCCTCCCGAATCCGGATCAAGCCAATAACTGGGTCATGTTGGCTGCAGAGTGAGCACCCTGTAACTTTTGGAAGTCAAAATTGCAACCCTTATCAGTGGTCTAATGTCAAGTTCCTGGGTCTCTATAAGAAGACCAATACTATTAAAGTAAGAAATGATCTGAATGTGCTATAGACCTCAATTCATAGCACTAAAGATGCATGTACCACCAACCATATATATATATTTGATTTCATAATCACAAAAAAGCTATGACGATTTATACAATAAAAATATAATGTTTATTTTCTGATATTGAAATATACTGTAAATAGATAAAGAAACAGGGACAACCTCAAAACAGAGACAGGAAAGAAATCCTGCAATAGATCAATGAGCCGTAAAATCGATGGATTGGGGCTCGTGCCCTATACTGAGCCACTGCACCAGACCAATGTTGAAAGTAGAACCTAATCCAATGGGGTAGTGACCTACCAACACATGGTACAATGTAAAAGAAAAGTGATAGAAAAGGAGAAAATACCTTAAATTCAATCTACAGGGTGGGCCATTTATATGGATACACCTAAATAAAGTTGGATCCAAAATGGCCGACTTCAAAATTGCCGCCATGGTCACCACCCATCTGGAAACGTTTTCCCCTCCCATATAATATTGTGCCACAAGCAGGAAGGTGATATCACCAAACATTCCCATTTTATTTAGGTGTATCCATATAAACGGCCCACCCTGTAGATAGAGAAAGTGGGTTAGGATCCCTGTCACTACACCCCGACGCACGTTTCACCTTGATTCTTCCTCCTGGGACTATTAAAGACATGACATAGTTGGGGACTATGTTCAGCCCATGGACCATTGATGGAACGTGTACCAGTTTGCCAAGCTTTAATGCCATCACCAGGTTCAACTCTGCTGGATATTTTGCCAAGAGCTTCATAGAAGAATTTAAAAAAATAATGTTTAGGTTTAATTATTAAAATGTAAATAGATAAAAACATGGACAAGCTCAAAACAAGAGAGTCAGAAAAGAAGACTCGTAGAAATAGCACTAGATCAATGACACCTGATGTGCAGCAGTACAACCAAAGTTTTGGGCCTAATGCATCAGATCAATGTTGGAAGAAGAGCCTAATCCAATGGGGTAGTGATCCACTAATACATGGTAAAATGTAAAAGACCAGTGATACCAAAGGAGAAAATTCCTTAAATTCAATGTAGGTAGAGAAAAGTGTGTGAGGATACCTGTCCCTACACCCAACGCACGTTTCGTCTTGATCCTTTTTTTTTCTTTATCAAAGAGCCGGAATAGCTCGGGACCCTGCTGGAAATTATGTTTTGGGTCCAAGAGCTTCAAGTTATGCCACTGGTCTTCAACGCCAAAAAAAAGCTCCCTCCACCTCCTATTTGATCCATGAGGAGGGCACGGTATATAGTGACAGGAGGGACTGCATCAGATTAATTTTGGAAGTAGAGCCTAATCCAATGGGGTAGTGACCTATTAACACATGGTACAATGTAAAAGACTAGTAATACCAAAGAAGAAAATGCATTAAATTCCATGTAGGTAGAAAATCGTATTTTAGGATCCCTGTCCCTACACCCCAACGCACGTTTTGTCTTCATTTATCAAAGACCTGGGATAGATGGGGACCCTGCTGGAAATTTTGCATTGGGTCCAAAAGCTTCAAGTTAAGACACTAATCCACAACACCAAAAAAAAAAGTCCTAGACAAAGCCGCACCCCATATAATCATTGAGGAAGGCACCGTATAGAGTGACAGGAGTTATTGTTACCACAGCCAAAGAGCAGTAGTACAAAAGGTAAAAACTTTAAATACAGTGTAGGTAGAGAAAAGTGTGTCAGGATCTCTGTCCCTACACCCCGACGCAAGTATCATCTTGATCCATCTTTACTAAAGACCTGGGATAGCTCGGGACCCTGCTGGAAATTCTGCAATGGGGTTCAAGAGCTTCAAGTTAAGAAGTTAAGACACTGGTCCTCAGCGCAAAAAAAAGCTCCTGGATAAAGCTGCCCCCATGTAATCATTGAGGAGGACACAGTATATAGCATATATAGTGGCAGGATTTACTGTTTACTACAAGCAAACACCAGAAATACAAAAGGAGAAGTGTCATAATCCCTGTCCTTAGACCCCGACGCACGTTTCGCCTTGATTCTTCTTTATTAAAGACCTGAGATAGTTGGGGATCCTGCTGGAAATTGGTATTGAGGTCCAAGAGCTCCAAATTAAGACGCTGGCCCCCAACGTCAAAAAACAAAGTTGGGGACAAAGCCGCCCCCATGTAATCATTGAGGAGGGCACACTATATTGTCACAGGAGTTACTGCTTACTTCAGCCAAGGATTAGTGGCCGGTAAGAGACAAAAAAAGTGTGATGATTCGGTAATGTCGATGATTAGCAGCTCTGACCTTCTTCAATTTTTGGTTTGATTGTAGAGATAAGCGAGTACCTTATTACTCGTGCTCGCTATACTCGCAACGAGTAGGTAGCGGTACTCGCTACTCGTTGCGAGTATGAATACTTTTGCAGTGTATCTATTCGCTGAATAGTAGCGATATTCGGGTTACTCGCTACTCTCCGAGTACTTATGTGAACTCAGGAGTAGCGAGTAGTCCTAATACTTTTGATAGTACATCTAGGACCTTGCAAATTGGCCAATCAAGTGCCCGCTAGCGATCACGTGGTTGTGATGTGGCGCCATCTGATTGGCTGGTAGTAAAAGGTCCTTGTCCAGTGAGCAGAGGTGAGGTTTTCCGGTCCCGGTGCAGGCGTCGGACAGGTGAGTATGTAAGTTTATTGTTTTTTAACAACTTTTACTCACTTTTAGGCAACTTTTGGCAGTGTATCTATAGATACACTGCAAAAGTATTAGGACTACTCGCTACTCCTGAGTTCACATAAGATACTCGGAGAGTAGCGTGTAGCCCGAATATCGCTACTATTCGGCGAATACCGAATAGTAGCGAGTATACTCGCTCATCCCTATTTGATTGTCTATTGTCCCCATGTTGTCACATGTAGATGGAGTTAATTTCCTTTTGTACCTTTAGGGTTAACTTCGCTGGGTCTGTAGTATTAGTTGGCTGTGGCTCTGCAGTATTAGTTGCTATTGCTGAGTGAATCAGGTGATGTGGTTTAACCTTTAAGTAATCCCATTACCCACCACCTGGTGTCGCTGGAAGAGTTCATTCTCTCTTAGACCTGTGAGCTGTGTGCATTATAATGGAGTTTTCAGAAGCTGTCTTTTTCTTGTAGTTGCCATTTCTATCCCAATCCCTAGGTGGAGTTGATGTGATTGTCTGGGTGAAGGTGAAGAGGTATTAGCCTAGAGGTAGTCAGGAGTAGGGCAATGGTGGTGGCCCAGACATCCTCACCTTTAGAGGTAGTTCTGGGAACAGAGTCAGTCAGGGACCCCCAATCTAAGGGTCAGACTAGTTCCCCTGATTGCCTTTTGCTCATCACTGCCATCCTGCTTCCATACCCCTTAGTCCGTTACTATCCCCAGTGACACATGTCCCCAGTCCGGGACTGACATATATTATTGAGTTTGACAGCTGTTTGCTCTGAATCTCCTGGAGCAGGAAGCAGATTGTAAGCACAATTCCCTGTGTAATGAGAGTGGAATTGGTGAGTCAGCGAGCGCAGCATTATCCACCTCATCTAACAATAGACCAGGAAAAAAACATCTCCCAGGACCGTCCCTCTCCACTGCCGGTACCAACCCCCCCCCCAACCCCTGTAAATCCGAGCGGCTTCCCTGGCCCCCAAAATTCTTATCCGAGGTTTATTTCTGTCTCCTACAAGAGCGAAACGTCGGTGTCATTTCCTGAACATCTGCCGGGCACACGACGGCGGCGGCGGCCAGAAGAATGGCTCACCCTTGGGTTAACTTTCACTGGAGACATCGGAGGAGACGGGGTCATGCCAACAGCAAATGACAATGCCCCCGAGTCTTCCTCCGCACAAGCGGGACACAATGACATGGGAAATACCCTTTTCTGTATGGAGACAGTCAGTCGTGAACTCAACGAGGAAAGTAAACAGGGAAAGGCGAAGGCGCTGGCATTTAAAGGTCCTGACAACATGGGGATGCCAAATATGCCCATAGGTCTGATATAGCAGAGCCGAGCGAGCGCCTGTGCCACAAAGATGGAATGATGGGGGGAGTCTACAAAAGATACAAACCCAACTGCTATATATGTCACATTCCGCCATCATACTGACACATTGTAGCAGAATCTCCAAATATTAGGGGGATGTACCGAGTCCCAATGACACAGCCCCAGCCTGCCCCTGTGGGATTATTATTCTGGAGATTTGTTTCACATTTTCCTATACACATAAACGAAGGAAAATAAAAGAAAGGTTTAACCAAAGTCATGAAATGATGAATGTTTGGTCTCTGCTTATAGTGGAAGTTATAGAAAATAGCTTGAATGATCATCAAACAATCCATTCATTGTCTATGAGACTGCTGTAAATAGCACTCCACGTTCTCAACAGTACTATAGCCAATGAAGGCACACGCTCGACCTCTGCTCCATTCATTGTCTATGGGACTGCTGGAAATAGCACTCCACGTTCTCAACAGTACTATAGCCAATGAATGCACACGCTCAACCTCTGCTCCATTCATTGTCTATGGGACTGCTGGAAATAGCACTCCACCTTGTCCTATAGTCCCATAGATAATGAAGCACACGCTCAACCTCTGCTCCATTCATTGTCTATGGGACTGCTGGAAATAGCACTCCACGTTCTCAACAGTACTATAGCCAATGAAGGCACACGCTCGAACTCTGCTCCATTCATTGTCTATGAGACTGCTGGAAATAGCACTCCACGTTCTCAACAATTCCATAGACAATGAATGCACACGCTCAACCTCTGCTCCATTCATTGTCTATGGGACTGCTGGAAATAGCACTCCCACGTTCTCACAGTACTGTAGCCAATGAAGGCACACGCTCGACCTCTGCTCCATTCATTGTCTATGGGACTGCTGGAAATAGCACTCCACCTTGTCCTATAGTCCCATAGAAAATGAATGCACACGCTTGACCTCTGCTTCAATCATTTACAATAGGATTCTTAGAAATAGCACTCCACCTTACCCTAAAGTCCATAGACAATATATGTGCACAACCTCTGCCCCATTCACTGTCTATGGGACTGCTGGAACTAGCACCCCACCTTCTCCCACATTCCCATAGACAATGAATGCACATTCTTGACCTCTGCTCCATTCACTGTGTACAGGACTAGATAATACTACTTACCCTTTTCCTACAGTCCATAGACAATGAATGCACATAATTTATCTGTGCTCATTTCTGGTCCATTTGACTGCTGGAAATAGCACTCACCCTTCTCCACAGTCACATAGACAATGAAGGCACACGCTCGACCTCTGCTCCATTCATTGTCTATGGAACTGCTGGAGACATCACTCCACCTTCTCCCACAGTCCCATAGATAATGAATGGAGCAGAGGTTGAGCATGTGCATTCATTGTCTATGTGACTGTGGAGAAGGTGGAGTGCTATTTCCAGCAGTCAAATGGAGCAGAAATATAAGTATGTGCATTCATTGTCTATGGACTGCTGGAAACATCACTCCATATGACGGAGGACACTTTGCAGTCACAAACTAAAGTTGGGATTGTCCAAATTAGAGAAGCCCTTTAAGGAAAAATATCCTATATATCTGCCCCATCTTGGTCTCTTGAACCTCCCAGGAGTATCAGTGTATGATATCCCTCATCCTTCCATTTACCTGCCTGTAAGACCCCACTGGAGAGGGCAGCTGACATCTACTGGCCCCGGGCTTCGGGGCCACATACCAAGAGAACTGCTGTCTTTTATTCTTTGTTTATCTGGATATCTTCCACACTTTTTGCAGTACAGTTCACCCCCTTGTGCTCCCCCGGGGCGGCCCAGAGCTCCTGTGTTTTTTTAGGCCACCTTATTGTATTATAACATACCAGGTAACAAGTGGAAATGTTGGTTCCAGTGGCCTCTAGGCACCAACTTATCACAGAGGAGCGGGGCCGAGCCCTAATCCTCTGCGATGGCACCATTACCTGTACTCTGCCCTCCGGGGAGAAGGCAGGGATCCGGATTCCTATCTGCAATTATGTCATTGCCCCTAAGTAAAGTGTCGGACCTTTAACAAAAAAAATCACAAAATTAGAACTTTTTTCTTTATGTGAGAAAGTTCATTTCTGAGCAATGGGAGATTTGTGTTTTATAATTTAATACTCAGAGGTGCGTGTGTCACACTGTGAACAGGTCCTCTAAAGTGGACAATCCTTACTTATTAATAAGGTCCTTTTTATTATGACATACCAATCTTCAGCTCAATCTCAAGCCATGGTGACTTGATGGCTAAACGAAGAAGGAAGATCGATCTCGTGCAGCCTAGATAGGTCCACCAGAGTCTTCTCCAAACCTAGATAGGTCCACCACAGTCTTCTCCAGGTCTAGATAGGTCCACCAGAGTCTTCTCCAGGTCTAGATAGGTCCACCAGGGTCTTCTCCAAGCCTAGATAGGTCCACCAGAGTCTTCTCCAAGCCTAGATAGGTCCACCAGAGTCTTCTCCAGGCCTAGATAGGTCCACCAGAGTCTTCTCCAAGCCTAGATAGGTCTACCAGAGTCTTCTCCAAGCCTAGATAGGTCCACCAGAGTCTTCCCCAAGCCTAGATGGGTCCACCAGAGTCTTCTACAAGCCTAGATAGGTCCACCAGAGTCTTCTCCAAGCCTAGATAGGTCCACCCGGCTCTCTTCCAAGCCTAGATAGGTCCACCAGGGTCTTCTCCAGGTCTAGATAGGACCACCAGGGTTTTCTCCAAGCCCAGATAGGTCCACCAGGGTCTTCTCCAAGCCTAGATCGTTCCACCGGGGTCTTCTCCAAGCCTAGATCGGTCCACAAGGGTCTTCTCCAAGCCTAGATAGGTCCACCAGAGTCTTCTCCAAGCCTAGATAGGTCCACCAAAGTCTTCTCGAAGCCTAGATAGGTCCACCAGGGTCTTCTCCAAGCCTAGATAAGTCCACCAGGGTCTTCTCCAAGCCTAGATAGGTCCACCAGGGTCTTCTCCAGGTCTAGATAGGTCCACCAGGGTTTTCTCCAGGTCTAGATAGATCCACCAGAGTCTTCTCCAAGCCTAGATAGGTCCACCGGCTCTCTTCCAAGCCTAGATAGGTCCACCAGGGTCTTCTCCAGGTCTAGATAGGAGCACCAGGGTTTTCTCCAAGCCCAGATAGGTCCACCAGGGTCTTCTCCAAGCCTAGATAGTTCCACCGGGGTCTTCTCCAAGCCTAGATAGGTCCACAAGGGTCTTCCCAAGCCTAGATAGGTCCACCAGTCATCTCCAAGCCTAGATAGGTCCACCAGAGTCTTCTCGAAGCCTAGATAGGTCCAACAGAGTCTTCTCCAAGCCTAGATAAGTCCAGCAGGGTCTTCTCCAAGCCTAGATAGGTCCACCAGGGTCTTCTCCAGGTCTAGATAGATCCACCAGGGTCTTCTCCAAGCCTAGATAGGTCCACCAGGGTTTCTCCAAGCCTAGATAGATCCACTAGAGTCTTCTCCTAAGCTAGATAGGTCCACAGTCTTCTGCAAGCATAGTAGGTCTACTGGACTCTTCTCCAAGCCAAGATAAATCAAACAGAGTGTTCTCCAAGCTAATAGTCATAGCTTGGTGATCCTTGCTTCTATTGCTGTCTTGATTTGTTCCAAATCTCCTGGCTAATTAGACCATGTGTGTGGACCCTGAGTCTATCAGTCTGAATGTCTGTCCACATCTACCATCACATGCTAATTGCAGCTCTGCTGTTATTAACTGTCTAAAATAAGCCCAAGTTTCTAATACAAAATGATTCTAAAACGACAATATTATCCAGTAATTGGATGAGATTCAATATACGGGGATCCCGCTTGAAATTTTTTAGTATAAAGTCCTTTTTGGCAAATGACAGCATTTTCAAGCACGGACTCCCGAGAAGTCATGGCGTCATATATAATGGAGTCAGTGATCTCAGCGATTTCCCTTTTAGAGCCCAGGCCAGAAAAACCTGGATTTCGGTAGTGACAGCCGGCTCATGTGAAAGGAATGTAATCACTGGAGATGGAAAATCATTACTGACCGGAGAGACAGCAGCAGAAAAAGAACCAAAAGCCTAAATATAACATGATGTGTCCACACTGTGAATCAGGGAATGACATGTACCGATCACAGAATATAAGAGTATACAGACATTACAGCCAGGGATCACAGAATATAAGAGTATACAGACATTACAGCTGGGGATCACAGAATATAGGAGTATACAGACATTACAGCCGGGGATCACAGAATATAGGAGTATACAGACATTACAGCCGGGGATCACAGAATATAAGAGTATACAGACATTACAGCTGGGATCACAGAATATAAGAGTATACAGACATTACAGCTAGGGATCACGGAATATAAAAGTATACAGATATTACAGCCGGGGATCACAGAATATAAGAGTATACAGACATTACAGCCAGGGATCACTGAATATAAGAGTATACAGACATTACAGCTGGGGATCACAGAATATAAGAGTATACAGACATTACAGCCGGGGATCACAGAATATAAGAGTATACATACATTACAGCCAGTGATCATAGAATATAAGAGTATACAGACATTACAGCCGGGATTACAGAATATAAGAGTATACAGACATTACAGCCGGGATCACAGAATATAAGAGTATACAGACATTACAGCCAGGGATCACAGAATATAAGAGTATACAGACATTACAGCCGGGGATCACAGAATATAAGAGTATACAGACATTACAGCTAGGGATCACAGAATATAAGAGTATACAGACATTACAGCTAGGGATCACAGAATATAAGAGTATACAGACATTACAGCCAGGGATCACAGAATATAAGAATATACACCCATAACAGCTGGGGATCACAGAATATAAGAGAATACAGACATTACAGCCGGGGATCACAGGATATAAGAGTATACAGACATTACAGCTAGGGATCACAGAATATAAGAGTATACAGACATTACAGCTGGGGATCACAGCATATAAGAGTATACAGACATAACAGCACGGGATCACAGAATATAAGAGTATACAGACATTACAGCTGGGATCACAGAATATAAGAGTATACAGACATTACAGCCAGGGATCACAGAATATAAGAGTATACAGACATTACAGCCGGAGATCACAGAATGTAAGAGTATACAGACATTACAGCTGGGGATCACAGAATATAAGAGTATACAGACATTACAGCCAGGGATCACAGAATATAAGAGTATACAGACATTACAGCCGGAGATCACAGAATGTAAGAGTATACAGACATTACAGCCGGGATCACAGAATATAAGAGTATACAGACATTACAGCCAGGGATCACAGAATATAAGAGTATACAGACATTACAGCCAGGGATCACAGAATATAAGAATATACACCCATTACAGCTGGGGATCACAGAATATAAGAGAATACAGACATTACAGCCAGGGATCACAGGATATAAGAGTATACAGACATTACAGCTAGGGATCACACAATATAAGAGTATACAGACATTACAGCCGGGGATCACAGAATATAAGAGTATACAGACATTACAGCTGGAGATCACAGAATATAAGAGTATACAGACATTACAGCTGGGGATCACAGAATATAAGAGTATACAGACATTACAGCCGGGGATCACAGAATATAAGAGTATACAGACATTACAGCTGGAGATCACAGAATATAAGAGTATACAGACATTACAGCCGGGGATCACAGAATATAAGAGTATACAGACATTACAGCTGGAGATCACAGAATATAAGAGTATACAGACATTACAGCTGGAGATCACAGAATATAAGAGTATACAGACATTACAGCCGGGGATCACAGAATATAAGAGTATACAGACATTACAGCCGGGGATCACAGAATATAAGAGTATACAGACATTAAAGCCGGGGATCACAGAATATAAGAGTATACAGACATTACAGCCGGGGATCACAGAATATAAGCGTATACAGACATTACAGCCGGAGATCACAGAATATAAGAGTATACAGACATTACAGCCAGGGATCACAGAATATAAGAGTATACAGACATTACAGCCGGGGATCACAGAATATAAGAGTATACAGACATTACAGCCGGGGATCACAGAATATAAGAGTATACAAACATTACAGCCAGGGATCACAGAATATAAGAGTATACAGACATTACAGCTGGGGATCACAGAATATAAGAGTATACAGACATTACAGCTGGGGATCACAGAATATAGCAGTATACAGACATTACAGACATTACTCGCAAGCCACAGGTTTGGGACCCGTGATGTAGGACAACAAGAACTGGGCTTTTGTAACACAAGACGATGGGATGTAGTGCTATCAAAAACACCACTAGGAGGACTTATGTTGATGTTGTCCTGGAGCTGACCCCCCTATGCTCTCCTTGCACCTAAATCTCATATTTGTCAGCTTTTGAAGGCAGACAGCCAAGAGGAGCCCCCCATAACTGAAGCCATGCCTATTGTCCACCTTTAGTTGCCCCGTTTGCACCTCCCTAAATGAAGAAGCCTATGAATGGAAGATTTTGGTGGCCTCAGTGTTGACCAATAGGTGGAATCCGATCGGTCTCGGTGCCATTGAGAATTATCGAGTTGGGATCTTCAGATAAGATCTTATGGTGACCACGTTGGTTGTAACAAGAGTCCATCAAAGAGAGATGAGCTGTACTGGCTCGGGGCCCCTCTGTTCGTTCCTCTGTGGGAGTCAGACCAGTCATGTTGGTGTCTCTTCCACCTACCAGACCCCATGATGTGATGAAGCCATAGAAGGCGATGCCCAACTGGGGCGGCACAAGTTCCGCTCAACCCAAGAAGACGTCCAACGATGTTCTCAATGGAGAAGGCCAATTGGAGAACATGTGACTTTATAAGCGAACGGTCTCTATAAATAACATTATTATGGGATACTGGGACTTGGATCACGTTACCTTTCCTCTGTTTTTGGAAACCAGATAGCCCCAAAGCAATGGTTGAATCGGACCGGGCTGACCTGACGGGGGCCGTCCTGCGCACATGGCGGCTCAGGTAGGGACACATCCATTAATCATCTCCATGATGGCGTAACGGGAAGTTATCTCAACCTCTCAAATATCAGCAAAAATATGCAACCCAAGCAAAAGCCACATTAATAGGGCTAAAGTGTTCTCATCCTTTGGAAAGGTTATTTCACCTGCAGACTAACGCCCCGTAATCCCCGTGAAATCCCGCCGCTCGCTCTCCCTATAATTAACATTAGAGAAGCATTAACTTTTTTCGGAATTTTCGGAGGGAAAGCAATAAAACGAGGCACGTCGATGTTATCGGGACCCGGAGAAGACAACTAAGATTAAGTAAAGAGAAAAGGAAAACTACGAGAAAGGGGGTTTATAGGGTGTAATTATAAGGTTAGAGGAGCGCTGACGGATCACAGATGATTTGTAAGAACAATGGTGGTTGTGCAATAGAAGCCGGAATGTTATGACTTAGCTAAACCTAAGAAGGAGCGGCTTATCTACAAACACCTTCGAGGAAAAGGCATTATGGTGGCTCGCTAGTAATGCTAGATTAAAGGGAATGACTGATCAAACCAAGCACAGGCGCTCGGCACCACCTTTTCATAGCTGAGCCGTTTAGGGCGCCTTTTTTAGTTACTTTTTTGCATCTATGGCACCTCCTTGACGAAGGCAAAGATAGATGGAAATCAAGGAGGTGGAAAGATGCACTTAACTGCTTGACCACACCCAGGGTTCACCAAGATTGGTGGCTTGGTTTGAGCAGTCATTGTTTGCTAAAGGTGAAGAGTATTCCTACACAAAAATTTTAAAGGCGACCTTCAATCGCAGAGATAGATAGAATTAAGGCCTTTCAATCAGCGTTTTTTTAAATTTGCGGCAGATGCGGTGAAAAAACCGCATCTGCCGCAACTGCCGCATAACGGTTCCACTGCGGCACGGTTGCGTTTTTTCCAAGGAAGTATAGGGGATTGCGCAGATGCGGCAGTGCGGTATTGCACTTGCGAAAGGTCGCAGAGAAAAAAACCGCGCTTACTGCGGTTTTTTTCTCTGCCGCACCTCCGCAAGTGCAATACCGCATTGCGCATCTGCCGCAAGTCCCCTATACTTCCTATGGAAAAACCGCAACCTCCCGCAATGAACCGTTATGCGCAGTTGCGCAGATGCGTTTTCACGCATACTGCCGCAAATTTAAAAACCTGATGTGAAAGGGCCTAACAGGGTGGAAAGGTGGACTTAACTGCTTCACCACACCCAGGGTTCACCAAGATTGGTGGCTTGGTTTGAACAGTCATTGTTTGCTAAAGGTCAAGAATATTCCTACACAAAACATTTTAAAGGCGACCTTCAATCGCAGAGACAGATGGAAGTAACAGGGGTGGGTACTGGAAGGTGCACTCAACTGCTTGACCACACCCAGGGTTCACCAAGGTGCTGTGCTTGGTTTGAACAGTCATTTGTCGCTGGCAGTCTTCCTAGACAAGGATCCTTGACTCTTCAGGTTGGAAAGCATTGATACACCGAGAGTTGGTAACTATCAAAGATTTGTCATTCCTTGGATATTCTATGAACCCACCTGATATTGGGTCCTAGATCAATCAATATAAATACCAGGTCTGTGGAGTCGGCGTTGAGGAGTCGGTGTCCATTTTGGGTGGGGTCAGATTCAGGGTTAATTGAGGAGTCAGAGTGGGATTTTTGGCTTACTGACTCCACAGCCCTGGCAAATACAGAAGATGATCTAGAACCATCGTTGGTTGCCTCTCATCAATGATAGAATTAGAACTTGTGGATGAAGATCTCCTGATAGCTGGAAGTTGTTGGATGATGACACATATGGTTAGAGATAGACATGACAAAGTTCCATCAAACATATCAGTATTTTGTGGTGGTCACAAGGGAGTCCGGTGCACCGCCTCCTATCAGGATCTCCGGTTTCTCTTCAGATTAGGCCTGGCTTGATGTCCTCATTGTGACGTTGACACACATTTGGCATTACGATGGGCCGGCTATTCAGAAGAGGAGCCAGAAATTCATTCCGCAGTTAGGTTCTACGAACCTCCTCCAATCCATATTTGGACCTTCAATCCATAGTATGGGACCTCCAATCCATAGTATGGGACCTCCAATCCATAGTATGGGACCTCCATCCATTATGGGACCTCCAATCCATAGTAGGGACCTCCAATCCATGTATGGGACCTCCAATCCATAGTATGGGACCTCCAATTCCATGTATGGGACATTTAGGTTTTACCATGTTGGCCACCAACGATCAATGCCTTATTATGGCATTTCAGACCGGTAGACCCGGTTTAGGCTACTGGGGCAGTCATTGTTTAACCAAGCAAATAATTACAGAAGAAATGAACACAAGATTCTCCTTCAGGGTACGCCGCCGCTCAATGACACAACCTGATTATCTTTCTACCTCATGACCTACTTCATGAATTGTGACTGAAGTGTGTGAACCTTGTAAAATCAAACATGTCCGTGGAGAATAGAGGACATTGTCTCCCCTGGTGAGGGCAGCGGACGGCCTCTCCCTCAATGCACACTTGGCACACCGTGTGTAACGGGAGATCACCATGTGCTAAGACTGGCACTGCCAAGCGAGTCAATAACTGAATGTAACATTCCCACTGGCACACAATACTTGGAAGGCATTACTGGAATGAAGACATGAAGATTTAGGAGCCATTGACCTCCTACTTACCAAAAAATGAAAAAGTAGTCATACAGAACAACACTATATGGGGTTAGGAGGGCACATGTAACAACACAAGGGTATTTGGTAATATAGTCTAATGGTTCCCTACTTAAGACCCCATTGATTAGCTAGGGCAGAGTGGACTGTAAAGAGCCTCTTGCTCTCTGGAGGACCTGACCTGCCCATATATTACATGGAAAGCCAACTGATTATCATGAGAGATGTGTAATACTTAATTTTTCCTGTGGAGGCACTGCAGGGAAGCATCAGAAGCAGAGTAGCAGGGCTCCAGAGGGTGAAATGGCTTAGATTTAGATTTTAAGCCATTTTCTGATTTTTTTATCCAAAGACTAGATGTAGGCCTGATGCTATCGCATCGGGTGAGCGGTGACATCACAATGGGGATGGGCTTTTTGGTGCTGGGGGCGGCGGCGGCTCCTATCTATGCTGTCTCTCCCCTGTCCGCTGTTTTTTTCCCCTCACTTCCCACCCACCACTGTGCTGCCTTTCTGCCCCATCTTGTGCACACTCTTGGGCCTACCCCTGTGGTTGCTCTCTACTTCCTCTGTGGTGACTCTTTACCTCTCACTCTGGTCCCTCTGTGCCCCCCCGTGGTTCCTCTCTGCCCCTCCCCACAGGCCGCCTCTGCGCCCCATTGTCCCTTTCTTCCCCCATGCACACTCTTTGCTCCCCCGCCCCCCCCTGTGCAAGCTCTTGGGCTCCTCCTTGTGTTTGGTTGGTATCTGGCACAGTTCCTCATTGCAGGCAGTGGCTGCAGGTCGAATGGTGAGCGGGTCGAGCATGTTCGGGTGAGCGAGTGCGGGCAGAGGGGGTGAGTGCGGTCAGAGGGGGATGAGTGAGTGCGGGAAAAAGGGGGGAGCGAGTGTGGGCAGAGTGGGGGTGACCTAGGGTGGGCAGAGGGAGGTGAGCGAGTGCGTGCAGAAGGGGAAGAGAGAGTATGGACCGGGAGGGTGAGCGAGTGCAGGCCGAATTGGGTGAGTGTTGGCTTAGGGGGTGAGTGCGGTCTGAGGAGGGGTAAGTGAGTGCAAACTGAGGTGGGTGAGTGCAGGCTGGGGTGTTGAGTGTGAGTTGAGAGAATAAGTCAGTGTGAGCTGTGGGGGTGGTGAATGAGTGCATGCTGTAGGGGGTGAGAGAGTGTGGACTGTTGGGGGGGAGAGTGCAGGCTGTGAGGGTGAGAGAGTGCGGGCTGTCAGGGTGAGAGAGTGTGGATGTGGGGGGATGAGAGAGTGCAGGCTGTGGGGGGATGAGAGAGTACGGGCTGTGGAGGGGTGAGAGAGTGCGGGCTGTGGGGTGTGAGAGAGTGCAGGCTGTGGAGGGTGAGAGAGTGCAGGCTGTTGGGGGGTGAGAGTGCAGGCTGTTGGGGGTGAGAGTGCGGGCTGTGGGCGGCTGAGAGATGCAAGCTGTTGGGGGTGAGAGAGTGCGGGCTGTGGGGGTGAGAGTGTGCAGGCTGTGGGGAGGGTGAGAGAGTGCGGCTGTGGGGTGTGAGAGTGTGCGGGCTGTGGGGGGTGAGAGAGTGCAGGCTGTTGGGGGGTGAGAGTGTAGGGGGGTGAGTTTGGGCTGAGTGTGGGGAGGGGCTGTGTGCTCGGTGTGTGGGAGCTTAGTGCAGGGAGAGTACCTGGCTGCTCTGTGCGGACAGGACCTGTGGTGATCTCAAAGTCATGTGATCAGTCACATGACTGTGACATCACTACAGGCTCTGTCAGGTCGGTATTTGCAGCCGGGGTTCCTGGGACGGTGTGGGGGCGTCTTATGTGGTGGGGGAGCGGCAGCTTGGTAGCGACGATTGCGGGGTCTGGAGGCGGCGTGTGCAGTGTCAGCTTCTGATGTTGCTGCCGCTGCTAGCCTGCGCCGCATTAACACACTCATCACTTAGGTGTGCTAATATGGCGCGACTTCCGGGGCGGCACAGTGCATTGTGGTATTCCAGGATGTCCGGACGGAAGTGGATGACAGACAATTTAAAGTAAGTATATATTAGATGAAGATGTGGAAAAACCATTTCCAGGACTTCAAAATTGATGACCATATTTAGGATGATCATCATAGCAGGTTGATAAGTCTGGAGCTGAAAACTTGTCACACCGGAATAAATAACTCCCAGCGCGCGACGCAACACAAGTGGAAACAATGGGGATAGAAAGAGAGGAAGGGCCTAACGGTAGGGGAAGGGGAGACGGGTCACCTCCTGACACTCACCTGTGTCTGTACCCTAAGCGCCCTAACTTCCCTACATGTGTCCTTCCCCCCATCACTGTCACACGTCTAATCCCTATCCCTCCACTCACAATGGATAATATAAAGGTTGATGAGGGCGCTGCTCTCACCCTTGCAGTAATTAGGCACAAGGAAAGGAGGACAGACAGAGGTACATAGACAAAAAAGGATATACTTTAACAGTAACATCAAAATTGCAGCGAATCCCTAGGGCCACACGACTTCAGCAACTCCATAGACTTTCTCCTTCCATGGTAGCTAACATAGAAATGGATTCTATAACCGGCATCAGATGATTGAACATGTGACTATTTAAGTGGAGGGGGGTGGTCACAAAAAGCTACACCTGAGATTGGACTAAGAAAGAACCACCAGCAGGGAAAGAGTCTTTAACCCTGCGGCACCCAATGAAAGAATATACATTTAGGAACCAGAGTTTCACAGGACAACGTGACCCTCAGGTCCCAAACTCATTAAAGGTGTCCCAAGGATGGGAAACAACCATGACAAAACTAAGAGGAGGACCTTAATGGAGTAGGTGGCCTTTTTAATTAGCGGTTCGGTGGAAGTGCAGGAATCGGTGGCTCAGCTAAACGTTCATGTGTTTTCTATGGGGACGGCTATGTATTTAGAGACTTGCCTTATTTGAAGGGACTGTCCATTATAGACATCCCCTTTAAAATCCTCATAATACTAAATCAGATGACAAATAACAAATAATATAACATTTTTCCCCAACTAAAATCTTCAGAGATGAGATAGTCGTCATAGCTGGAGGTCACAACTATGTGAAATGGAGCCAAGTGCTGTAAATATAATGGCATCACATGGCGCACCGAGGAACCGGCCGGGGAGAAGGTTTTGTTGACAGGAAACAATGTTGCACATGTCAGAGTCACACACAGTTTCGCCTTTGTGATGATTACGTCGTCATCCTCATCCTCCACCGATCACAGTCACGTGGGCCGTGTGGCCCTGAGCGGATACAAACATTCATCTGGGAAAAATCCTTGGCTCTCACCTTCATGTCCAGGGGCCTCACAACACCAGACACATCCAGGCTGACACCAATACAGGGTTACACCGGGAGAAGGACCCTGGACTTCCTTTGTGTTTGGGAATAGACATTCTCTCAGTCAGCCCCAGTTGATCAGCCGTCGGCAATCTAGGGGGATGACCAAAATATTACAAAAGAAGTCTAGAAACCGTGAGTCGTACCCCTAAATGTAGAGACCAAGGGTATAAGAAGAAATATAAGAATCGCTACAGAAGGTGTTGACTTTACCGTCATACTTGAAGTCACCTAAGACCCTGGGCTATATAAGATATAGTCACAGCAGTTGATCATTAACGGGGTCCTTGTAGTAAAGCATCTGTAATCCAGGGCTGTGAAGTCTGAGTCGGTGTCCATTATGGGTGGAGTTGGAGTCGGTGTCCATTATGTCATTATGGGTGGAGTTGGAGTCGGTGTCCATTATGGATGGAGTTGGAGTCGGTGTCCATTATGGGTGGAGTTGGAGTCGGTGTCCATTATGGGTGGAGTTGGAGTCGGTGTTCATTATGGGTGGAGTTGGAGTCGGTGTCCATTATGGGTGGAGTTGGAGTCGGTGTTCATTATGGGTGGAGTTGGAGTCGGTGTTCATTATGGGTGGAGTTGGAGTCGGTGTTCATTATGGGTGGAGTTGGAGTCAGTGTCCATTATGGGTGGAGTTGGAGTCAGTGTTCATTATAGGTGGAGTCGGAGTTAGTGTTCATTATGGGTGGAGTTGGAGTCGGTGTTCATTATGGGTGGAGTTGGAGTCGGTGTTCATTATGGGTGGAGTTGGAGTCGGTGTTCATTATGGGTGGAGTTGGAGTCGGTGTTCATTATGGGTGGAGTTGGAGTCGGTGTTCATTATGGGTGGAGTTGGAGTCGGTGTTCATTATGGGTGGAGTTGGAGTCGGTGTTCATTATGGGTGGAGTTGGAGTCGGTGTTCATTATGGGTGGAGTTGGAGTCGGTGTTCATTATGGGTGGAGCTGGAGTCGGTGTTCATTAGGGGTGGAGTTGGAGTCGGTGTCCATTATGGGTGGAGTTGGAGTTAGTGTTCATTATGGGTGGAGTTGGAGTCGGTGTTCATTATGGGTGGAGTTGGAGTCGGTGTTCATTATGGGTGGAGTTGGAGTCGGTGTTCATTATGGGTGGAGTTGGAGTCGGTGTTCATTATGGGTGGAGTTGGAGTCGGTGTTCATTATGGGTGGAGTTGGAGTCGGTGTTCATTATGGGTGGAGTTGGAGTCGGTGTTCATTATGGGTGGAGTTGGGGTCGGTGTTCATTATGGGTGGAGTTGGAGTCGGTGTTCATTATGGGTGGAGTTGGGGTCGGTGTTCATTATGGGTGGAGTTGGAGTCGGTGTTCATTTTGGGTGGAGTTGGAGTCGGTGTTTATTATGGGTGGAGTTGGAGTCGGTGTTCATTATGGGTGGAGTTGGAGTCCGTGTTCATTATGGGTGGAGTTGGAGTCAGTGATCATTATGGGTGGAGTTGGAGTCGGTGTTCATTATGGGTGGAGTTGGAGTCGGTGTTCATTATGAGTGGAGTTGGAGTCAGTGTCCATTATGGGTGGAGTTGGAGTCAGTGTCCATTATGGGTGGAGATGGAGTCGGATTCAGGGAAATTGAGGAGTTGGAGTTGTAGAATCAGAGTCAGTGTCCATTTTGGGTGGAGTCGAAGTCGAATTCAGGGAAATGTCGGAGTCTGTGTCCATTTTGGTTGGAGTTGGATTCAAGGAAATTGAGGAGTCGGAGTCAGAGTCGTGGAGTCAGAGTCCATTTTGAATGAAGTCGGATTCTGGGTAATGTCAGAGTTGTGGAGTCGGAGTCGGTGTCCATTTTGTGTGGAGTCAGATTCAGAAAAATTGAGTTAGAGTCATGGAGTCGGAGTCAATTTTGGGTGACGTTGGAGTCGGATTCAGGGAACTTGAGGAGTCAGAGTCATCAAGTCAGAGTCAGTGTCCATTTTGGGTGGAGTCAGAGTTGGATTGAGAGAAATGTCAGAGTCGGAGTCCATTTTGGGTGGAGTCGGGTTCTGGGTAATCCAGCCTAATCGCTGGTCACAGGTTGCCAGGTTTATGAACATGTTCATAAACCTGTCAACCTGCGACTAGCGATAATTTGCAGTTGCGTCGCGCTGTCATACAGCGCGACGCACTTGCAATATCGCCCGCGACATTGCTGTGACGTCACCTTTCGGCGATGTCGCGGGCGACATCGCCGCGTGTGACCCCACCTTTAATCCTCAATTTCCTTGAATCCGACTCTGACTCAGAAGCCACACAAAATTGACACTGACTCCAACTCCACCAAAATGATCACCGACTCCACGACTCCGGCGTCCACAACCATGGCTGTGAAGTCAGTGAGCTAAATATCTGACTCCTCAATTTCCCTGAATCCAACTACAGCCAAAATGGACACGGATTCCGAATCTACGACTCCCAGCCCAGCGAGCGATGGCTCCGCCCACATCGCCGCCGCGTCACCGGCACCGTCGTGCCGTGTGACAGCTGGCCTGCGATGTCGGAAGCGACCGCACACCTGCACGTCGCTTCCGACATCGCAGACCAGATCGCCGCGTGTGACCCCACCTTTAGAGTTGGAGTCAGATATTTGGCTTACCAACTCCACAGCCCTGCTGTAAACTATCACTAGTTCCTCACTCATACTTGGGGCTTTAAAGTAGACAAGATGCTTAAAAGTTGTTTATTACAGTCTAACTTAAGTCTCAAACTACTTCTGAGTTTCTTGGTCACCATTAAACCTTGGGGAGAACTAATGAGCCTCAAGTTCTTTTTGAGGTCCATTAGAATAACCAAAAACTTCTCAACACTTTGGTCACCAAAGTAACTATCACAGATCCACAAGTTCCTTGATCATCAGATAGTTTCAGGGAAGACCAAGGAGATTGGTTTTATTTTTATGAGTTGATGGTTTTGACTGGACTTCAGGAAAGACTAAGATACTTCTGAAGTTTTCGGTCACTTTTTGGCTTCCAGAGATTTTAGCTATAGCACCTTCTCAGTTCCTTGGGTCACCTATGAATCTAGGAGTTTTAAGTCACCTTCAAAATTCCTTGGTCCTCATTTTATTTCACAGAGTTTTGTTCTACCTGTGTGTTCTTGGGACATAATTGGGCTTTACAAAGGACTAATGATCTTTAAGGTACTTCTGAGATCTTGGATATTACGGACGCCAAATAATCACCAATTAGAACTCAAAGCTCATTAGTCCTCCTATTAGATCAATGATGACCACGAAACGTAAAAGTGGAACCAAAGCTCCTTAGTCTTCTAGGAAACAAGATGATGACCAAGGAATTTTGATGGTAACTCGAAAGCTATAGTCTAATGGTGATCAAGGAACTGAGTAGTTGGGTGTAAATTACTTTAGTATTCTGGAAGCCTAATAAGGATCAAAGTGTCTTCAATCTACATCACTATTAGACAAATTGGGTGACCCCGAGCCACCATCAAAATTCCGTTATCACCTAGTTTCCAAGAGAACAAATGAGATTCAATTCTACTTCTAGTTTCCTGTAAATCATTTAGGGTTTAAGCAAGATAATACAATAGAGTTCCAAGTCAATTCTGAGGTCTTTAGTCATTATTTGGCTGAACAACCAAGTATCTTCAACAACTGTCGGACTACACGGTGCACAAAATAATGATCAAGATCATTGGTCAACTCATCGTTCAAGGAGGATGAATGATCATAAATGGTCATCCTTGGGTTTTAAGTAGGAACAAAGAGCTTTGTCTTGCTTCCTTGAGTTCCTTGGTCATCAGCGTTCTTCAAGGCACAGATCAAAGATATTCCAGCTCCTTTCATGAGGTCATCAAGTGGCTCAATAGGCTAAAAACCCCATTAATCCATAAATATATTTTCTTAAATGTCATGAAATTGCTATTAGTGTGATATTCCGAGGACACTATCAATGCCGTAAGTCTGAGTCCTCCTAGGACTCTTGTTCTTACAGGAACAGATCACATTGAATATACAATCCCAGGTTACAGAGTGAATTGATACATTCGGTAGTTCATCATAAAATCTGCTTAGTCCACAGGGCGGTCCTAGTACGTGATTGACAGCTCTCTATCCATTTACACTAATGCCAGAGAGTCAACAATGGAAACCAAGGTCCTTGACTCAATAAGTCAATTGGTCTTTCTAAGATTCCTCACCCAACTATTCACGAGCTCCAGTTTAATGTAAATAAATCTTGATCCTTCGATAATGAAGTCGCCCAGCTTTCTAATCCCCATTGCATTAAAATCTCTCACCTACTGAACATGTCAGCATGATGTAGTAACCAGACGGCTATGAAAAGTATTGGATCTATAAAGGTACGAGCAAAAATGTCCAATTCATTGAGATAAAGAAGATAATGAATGACTTCAAACAAGGTACATGAGAAAGTTGCAGAGTTTGACAATGACTAAGCAATAACCTCCTATGCCAGGACGGCTCAGCATGACGAACAAGCCATGTATTATGCAAGACAGTGTAACAACCATCTGGAACCTATTTGCCTGTGCTGGAGAATTGTATCTGACCTTCATATAGACACATCTATCTATAGAAATATCTACAAAATCTACTCTGTACTGGAGAACCATGAAGAACACCAGCAGCAAAGTCTATAGGAATAACAAAGATCTGTGAGATTGTAGGAGTAAGGGGTCAATGTCCCATCTATCTTATTTTATATCAATATTTATCTAATCTCTTTTACTATTTCATAATTATCTCATATCTCTCTACGCACACACATTGCATATACAGTATGTAGCATATCTATACACACAGGGATAGATCTAGGCTGTATACATAGATATAGATGTAGGCTGTTATGAAGAGATGGGTTTTCAGGTTCCGCTTGAAGGGTCCGAGTGTAGGGGACAGTCGGACGTTTTGAGGTGCTGAATTCCAGAGTACGAGGGATGCTCGGGCGAAGTCTTGCAGGCGAGGTGCAAGAGTGTTAGCAGGGAGGCCACAGAGGAGGAGGTTGCAGTAGTCGAGGCGGGAGATGATGAGGGCTTGCAATACTGTAGTAGTTTAGTAATGAGGGTGAGAAGGGACGGTTCTGGAAATATTTTGCACAGTACTATCCATCAGCCAATATCCATGCACCCAGCTACCTATCCATCCAGCCATCCATCCATGCACCCAGCTACCTCCATCCAATCCTACTAATCCCCATGATCCATGCACCCATGAACTCATCCTCCAATTCATCTACCATCCTCCCATCCATCTACCCACCCATCCAAGCACCCAAATACCCACCCACTCCATCCATGTAGCTGATTCAACTATCCATGTATCTCAATCTCCCCTACATATCTCTCTAGCTAATCCATCCATCTACTCATCATCGATTCCCATCTATCCATGTATCTGATCCATCTATTTGTGTATCTCAAACCTATCCAACCATTTACCCATCCATCCATGTATCTGATCCAACTATCCATCTATCTCAATCTCCCCTCTTCTGTCTACTCATATCTATCTATCTATTAAGCTAATACCGTCATATATCACCCATCTATCCAGCCATCTCCCCTATCTCTCATATCTATCTCTCTATCCATTTATAACCTAATATCTATCTATTAATAAAGATAAGAGAACAGCACCATAATTGCATATGGCTGATGCCAGGAACCCAAACATCCCGATTGTTATAGAGCGACAGGACTCCAATATCATATAGATACAGAACATTGGGCTGATTAAAGTCCACACTCTACATTTGATATCAGTCCCATATCTGTCCATCTCACCTCATTAGCCCCTTATATTAGAGTGGCATAGTGTCACTAATCACACCCCGGGGCTCCGCAGGGGTGAGGAGCATGGAGGGGGAGGGAGGTTACTGAGGATTGCAGGAAATGCTAATTAACAAGATCTATGATAACTGATTTATGTGCATTTATCTCCTGCTGGGACAAGACATTGCAGATAAAGGAAAATGCAGAAAATACAACTAAAAACCAAAGAAATAAACAGAAGAAGATGAATAAGGTGAACCAAAATACAATTCCTGTAATGCAGCATAGAGATGACCCCCCCCACCACCTTTACATGTGAAAGTCTCCCACTGCTGAGCTTTTGTTTCTTTGTGTTTGTAAACAGAAATTCATGAATACTGTAAAACACAGGGATTCCTTCTATTCCTCATTATATTGCTGCACACATCAGGAGTCCCTGTGCTACAAGGGTGACCTGGCACCTTATACTGGGGATTACACCATAGTATTTGTATTATTTTTATATTGTATGTAGCACCACTTTTACCTTACGTATATTTATGTATGGAGATGTTGGTCACTTTATGTTGGCATTATTTGAGTACTATACGGCAGTATTCTTTAGGTAATGATTGGCACTACACTGTATGTTATTTTTGCACTGTATGGCCTAGATTGTAACGGCAGCAATGTTGAAGTTTTCTTTAGCCAAGATTATTATCATTTAATGGTCTTCAGCTAATGTCGAGCCCTGGCGACTTGATAGATGAACGCTCTGTAGGAAGATCGATCTTTGCAGCCTAGATTGTTCCACCATTGTCTTCTCCAAGCCTTAGATGGTCCATCAGAATCTTCTGCAAGCCTAGATGGGTCCACCAGGGTCTTCTCCAATCTAGATAGGTCCACCAGGGTTTCTCCAAGGCCTTGATGGTCCACCAGGGTCTTCTCCAAGCCTAGATGGGTCCACCAGGGTCTTCTCCAAGCCTAGATGGGTCCACCAGCGTCTTCTCCAAGCCTTAGATAGGTCCACGAGGGTCTTTCCAAGCCTAGATAGGTCCACCAGTGTCTTCTCCATGCCTGGATAGATCCACCATGGTTTTCTCAAAGCCTAGATAGGTCCACCAGGATCTTCTCTAAGCCTAGATAGGTCCAGCAGGGTCTTCTTCTCTCAAGACTAGATAGGTCCACCAAGGTCTTCTCCAAGCCTAGATAAATCCAGCAAGGTCTTCTCTAAGCCCAGATGGTCTGCACGGTGGCTCAGTGATTAGCATTGCAGCCTTGCAGTGCTGCGGTCCTGGGTTCAATTCCAACCAAGGACAAAATGTGCAAGGAGTTTGTATGTTCTCCATGTTTGTGTGTGGGTTTCCTCGCACATTGCAAAGACATACAAAAAGATGTTAATTATGTAAATCATAAATGAATATGTATCTATTATATAATTGCAATGGGTTTTTTGCCCCTCTGAGTCCACTCGCAATGCGAGTCGGCATGGTCATGTGGATACGACCGAAGCATTGGCCGCGCAGCGGGCATTGCGAGCAGTTCTAAGGCGACTCACTATGCCCGCGCAGCGGCATGGCGAGTCGCTTAGCAGCGCGAAGCATTGCCGCGAAGCGGCCATTGCAAGTCAGAGACTCGCCTTCTAGAATCCCGATGCATGTGCATCGGGCACCCAGCTAGTATATATATATATATGTCCATTAGGGTCACCACTAAGGAGCCAGTGTGGCATGAGTGGATCAATATTAAGGACCATGGACTGGGAGAGGTGGTGTCGCAGCAGCACGAGGCAGGCACGATTGATCTCCAGCTGTGATGCAGTGGAATTCATGAAATGGCACTGGAGGTGTCCTATGCACAGATTGAGATCTTGGGGAACCAAGATCTTAATCTGCACATGCGCCTCCTCTCACACCATTTTCCAGAAATCTATCATGTTGGAGGAGTGAAAAAGCAGACTGAGATCTCAGGTCTCCGAGATGTCAATCTGCTTGTGCACCACCCACCTCCAGCGCCATTTTCCTGAATTCCATTGTGTCCACTGCCAGGAGATCAATGGCGCCTGCTTTACACCTCCGCAGCACCCCTTCCTGCAGCATCCACCCACTTGTGCACCGCCGACTTCCTTCAGCGATGACTCTGCCTCCTGTGACCGCACTGGTAAGATACATACAGACTATAAAGTGCACACCCCCAATTATGAGGGGATACAGTGCGTCCTATAGTCCAAAAAATATGGTGAAGATAGCCACTTCAGAGTTTTTATACGACTGAAGAATGTGGCACTTTTGTGATTTGGGTAGAAGGGGCCCCTGGATCGGCTCCAGGTTGGAGCCCTTTGGCTTTATTTCCCCGGCCGCCCACCCTTCATCATATTATCACTTAGGTGTGAAATTGGCATATCCTGGGGAAGAGAATGGTCCAGGAAGAGGAAGAGATTTGTTGGGACAGCGGCCCGGGAATGTGGGCCAGGAGAATGGCCGGCTTTCATCACAAGGATGTGACTCCACGTTATGGCTCTGGACGAGCCGCAGGATTCATTTTTTGCGACTTTGTCACACTGATGTCACACGAGTCTTTACAAAAACATCCTGCCCCTCGGTGATGTTCTTCTCTGATAATAAAATATTGACAAAAACATATCCCAAAAATGGGAGAAATACAGATAGGGCCGGTGGGGCCAATGACTGATACAATCTTGTGTCAAGGACCTCTAAGCCCCCACAATTGTCTAATCCTCTCCTCTGGACTAAACGTAATTACAATTTTGTAAGTAAAGAAGTCATTGTGGCCCGAATAGTCAATAGGGGCTGGAGCCCTCCCTATTCTGATTATCAATAGGGACACTTGTAACCCCAATTACAATGGCCGTCAATGGACCCACCAGAGCTTGGGGGTTTTGTTCCAAACTCAATAGGACTCTGTACCTCAATGTGGCCGATTACTTTGCTTTGTTGGCATTTACTATTATTTAGATGAGTGGCCTGAAAGCCGCCTCAGCTCCCCAGTTGTGGCTTTGACTACAACCCCCAGTATATCCTGACAGCAGTCAACATGCTGGGAGTTATAGGTTTTGGCACTAATTGAGAAACCTTCGATACAGGGTGGCACAAAATATTTAGGATGAAAACTCAGGCGTCCCCCCATAATACTGTAGTTTCAAAGGGTCTTCTTGTATTTCTGAATGTTAGTTCAAGAATTGAAGACAGCTTCCAACTTTTATACACATGTGAGAAAAAAATATGAAAAATAATAAACTAATAAATAATAAAACAATAAAAATATGAGTATTACAACACTTATACTCACCTTCAGTGCTGGCGCCATTCCAGCGGTATCTGCGAGCCCTGCGCCCAAACAGTGCTGTCTTCCCTTTTCTCGTCTTCAGACTAATTAAATATTAAGAGTAAGCCGCTCACTGATTATGCACAGGGTTCGTGTGATGTAACAATGTCCCGTGAGCCCCAGGAGAGCGAGTGCCGACTCCAATGGAACAGCGCGGCAATGGAGGTGAGTATAAGTGTTATGATTTTAACGGGGGCAAACAAAGGGAATGAGAAGGAGTTTTCCAAGTAGTGGACAATCCCTTTAAAGTGTTATTCTGGTGTTTTGCTAAAACAATGCTTATACTCACCTCCAGTGCTGATACCATTCCATTGCTATCTGCAAGTCCTGCGCCCAAACACTGCTGTCATTCCACTCCCCGCCTTTGGATTAATTAAATATTAAGAGGAAGCCTCTCACTGATTAGGCGCAGGGCTCGCTTGGTGTAACAATAACGTTTAAGCCCCAGGACAGCGCGTGCCGACACCGTTAGAACATCGCCGGCACCAAATATGAGCATTAGTGGTTATTTTAACAGGTGAAAACATGGGAATGAAGAGGTGTTTTCCCAAGTACTCTACCATCACTTTAAAATGTTTTTCTGGTGTTTTGCTAAAACAATACTTATACTCACCTCCAGTGTTGGCACTATTCCAGTGGTATCTGTGAGCCCTGCGCCCAAACAGTGCTGTCTTCCCTCTCCCCGCCTTTGGACTAATTAAGTATTAAGAGAAAGTCTCTCACGGATTAGGCACAGGGCTCGTGTGATGTAACAATGTCACATGAGCCTTGGGGGAGCAGGTGTCGACACCGCTGGAACAGCACCAACACTAGAGGTGAGTATAGATGTTGTTGATTTAATGGGGGAATATATGGGGAATGAGAAGGAGTTTTCCAAGTACTCTACAACCCCTTTAAAGTGGTTCTCCGGTGTTTTGCTAAAACAATACTTATACTCACCTTCAGTGCTGGGGTCAATCCAGCAGTATATGCGAGTCCTGCGCCCAAACAGTACTATCTTCCCTCTTCTCGTCTTCGGACTTATTAAATATTAAGAGTGAGCGTATCATTAATTAGGCACAGGGCTCACCTGGCGTAACAATATCGTGTGAGCCCTGGGAGACTGAGTGGCAAACACGGCTGGAACAGCAACTGCACCGGAGGTGAGTATAAGTGTTGTGGTTTTAATTGGGGAAATAAGGAGCATGAGGAGGAGTTTTCCAAGTAGTAGACAACCCATTTAAAGTTATTTTAAAGAGTTTTGCTAAAAGTCTACAGTCACTCTGTGAGACTGCAGACTCCTGAATCCTCACTGCGAGCGCACTGCACACTGTCAGGATTCTGCTTGGCAAGGGCAGTCATGCGATCGTGTAAGTATGCAATTTCCATACTTCTGGCAAGTGATCTGAGTGAGGCTGCACACATCTAGCTGGATACAATCTGGTAATATGGAAATCACATATTTGCAGCCATGTGACCGCCTGCTCTTGCTGCTGGCACCGGAGAATCCTGACAGCATGCAGGGTGCGCACCGTTAGGTTTCTGAAGTCTTTAGTTACTGGTAGTTTCTGTAGACTTATTAAAAGACCTTTATAGACAAAAATAAAGATTCTTTCTTACTTTGTACATTCATGAACCTTTTAAAGAATCTGGGCAAAAAAAGGTTACGAGCTTCACAAAACAAATTAGAAAAGTGACTTCTTAAAAAAACAAGAATGCAAAGTGTACATAATAGTAGTAGACAATGTGATATGTAATGTGCACATAGGAGCAAAAATCAGGGGGTGTAACTACAACAGGTGCAGGGTTGCAAACATACCCGGGCCGTGGAGCCTAGGGGGCCCCAAAAATCCCTTTGATCTATAGAAAACGACCATTGCTATTAAAGATTTGCAATAATTAGGGGTCCCATTGGAACGTTCAAATCGGGGCCCATGAGCTTCACATTACGCCACTAGCAGATTTTACATTGTGGTCCAAGATCTGGCAACTCTGTGGTCTGATGATGGTTTACGTGACTTTGATCTATAACTGTCGATATAAGTCCAGCCCCATACTAAGTGTTCCTACAATCCATGTGACGCTCACTTGCGTGTATGAATGATCACAATCTGTGTTTCTTCCAGCATTCAAAATCTGCTGAATCAATAAAAAATGTTGAGAAATGTCGGCTATCCCGCGCCGGCGCGGATGATGGCAGCGAGCCGAGTGCTCTACAACAATACATCCTTTGTGCCGACGTTTGTAAATAAACTCACAATAAAGCAGATAAGATCCGATATCTGTCGAATAGGGCGACCACGTGATGAAAATGTGTCCGAGCGAGTCGGAAAGAACACGTCTCCGAGCCAATATATAAAGCGAGTGATCTGTGATGGTTTGGACAGCGGCCAACGCTCTACTTCTCTTGTCCAAATGATTGCTTTGTATATGCAAAGCTTGAGTTTGCAATTTTATCCTTATCTGCCTCCGTGATGGGTAATCGATAGAGGAGATTGATTTCTTTTTTTTTTTGTTCCTTATGGTGGGGTAAAGCGAGTCTCATAAAATTAGCAAAACGGCTACAGGTCAAACTGGTGGCCTCCATTGATGGAATCAACGACATTCGGATCGGACAACTATTTCCATTAGGCGACGGTAACGATTGCAAAGTCAATGAAAGCAAAAAAATACAAAAAGTTCCCCACCACTGAAGGTTGAGTAAACCTCAGCTATCTGGTATTTTAATGTGTTTGCTTTATCAACATTTGGTCTTGATCCCTGCAGCTTTTGGAATGAGAGATGTCTTGCCCCCAGGGGGGGGTGCACAGAAACCTGAAGGTTTGATAATGACCGCTGATCCCCCTCCCCACTGCCAGACAAAAGCAATAAAGCCAATGCTTAACAGAATGGAGTGTGGGGGGGGGGGGTATCTTTTGCATGCACAAATTGTTGACACCTTTCTTTGTTGTAGATGTTGAATTGCCCACATTCCTGCTCAATCAGAATGGGCTTCCTCTATCAGATGATCTTCAAGGTAACATGGAACTCAAGCCTCTTGATGATTGAGCTTCAGAACTTGGTAATTTCGCTTCATGAAGTCGAAAAAAAAAGACTTCGGCCACGAACCAACGTCCAAAAAAGTAGATGGGGGCATAGAAAACTGAACGAGAACTCAAGCTGAATCATATTTGTACAGTAGGCTTTCAGGATGGACCTAATGGTTGGACAAAGGTAAAGGGTGATGGAGACCCTCTAAAAACAAATGGTGGGACCCACAACTTACATCTAGAACCAGAACCCCCAATTTGACTATCACTGCCACAAGAAATGGCCAAGTAAATGTTATTCACTCATAGTCTTGGCTATCTCTTGAGCGTTGGACAACTCTTGGCCATCTCTTGAGCATTGGACAACTCTTGGCCATCTCTTGAGCGTTGGACAACTCTTGGCCATCTCTTGAGCGTTGGGCAACTCTTGGCCATCTCTTGAGCGTTGCTGAAGGTCCCTCAAGGAAGAAGATTCATGAGGACCTCAAAATCCTTTATGCCAAGGGTCCCTCAGGGAAGAAGGTCTATAGAAACCCCAAAATCTTTAATGTTTTAGGCTGGCAGTCTTCAATTTCTATTAACAAAACCAGGTGGCCACATATATAACACATATCTCCTGAAAAATGTCGGGAACCACAATTTACATCTAGAACTAGAACCCCAATTGACTATCACTGCACCAGAATGACCAAGTAAATGTTATCCACTCTAACTCTAGGAGACACATGGTTAGCAAATCTTCAGGATGGACAATTTTGCCAAAAGTCCATCTGGAAGAAGGTCCATGGGATCCCAAAATCTTTAATATTTTAGACTGGCAGCAGGCTTCAATTCCATCATCAAAACAAGATGGACACAATATAACACATATTTTCCCAACAGATGGGTGGGACCCACAACTTACATCTAGAACTAGAACCCCTAATTTGCCTATCACTGCCACCAGAAATGCAAGTACATGTTATCTCTCAAACTCTTGGAGAAGCATGCTTTACCATTTCTCAGGGATGGACAATTTTGCCAAAGGTCCCTCAGGGAAGAAAGTCCATAGAGACCTCCAAATCCTTGTGTTAACTGTCAACAGGCTGCAATTCATGCCAACGTAACCCTGTGGCTGCAAATTGAACACATATATCCCGACAATGTATCCCAACTTTTTTTTCAAAGTTGGTCATCTTCCATCATTCATATGTTAGGCCAAGAGGAACAGTAAAGGAAAAACTCATCTATGGCATTATTAGACCCAGGGCTGTGGAGTCGGAGTCGTGGAGCCGGTGTCCATTTTGGTGGAGTTGGAGTTGGATGTTTGGCTTACTGATTTCACAGCCCTGGTTGTGGAGTACAAGTCATGGAGTCAGTGTCCCTTTTGGTGGAGTTGGATTCAACGAAATTGAGGAGTCAGATGTTTGGCTTACTGACTTCACAGCCCTGGTTGTTGAGTTGGGAGTCATGGAGTCGAGTTGGTGTCCAATTTGGTGGAGTTGAATTCAGGGAAATTAAGGAGTCAGAGTCGGATGTTTGGCTTACTGAATTCACCGTCATGGTTGTGGAGTTGAAGTCGGATGTTTGGCTTACTGACTTCACAGCCATGGTTGTTGAGTTGGAGTCAGATGTTTGGCTTACTGACTTCACAGCCATGGTTGTTGAGTTGGAGTCAGATGTTTGGCTTACTGACTTCACAGCCATGGTTGTTAAGTGGAGTCATGGAGTCGAGTCGGTGTCCAATTTGATGGCGTTGGATTCGGGGAAATTAAGGAGTCGGAGTTGGATGTTTGGCTTACTGACTTCACCGTCATGGTTGTGGAGTCGGGAGTCAGATGTTTGGCTTACTGACTTCACAGCCATGGTAGTGGAGTTGGATGTTGGGCTTACTGACTTCACCGTCATGGTTGTGGAGTTGGAGTTGGATGTTTGGCTTACTGACTTCACAGCCATGGTTGTGAATTCGGAGTTGGTTTCCATTTTGGTGGAGTCGTATTCAGGGAAATTGAGGAATCGGATGTTTGGCTTTCTGACTTCACAACCATGGCTATACCATTTCTTATGTAAATTGGTTCTTACTCATACTGGACCATCTGGGTGTGAAAAAGTATGTGAGATGCATCTGATCACTGTTGATTAAATTAAGTCAAGGCCAAGCAGAACTTGTAAAAATGTGTTTGTTTGTCCATCACATTTCCATCTTGTGTTTCTACATTTTAGGCTCAGAAGTCCTTACATCCAAAACTCCAGGGGGGAAATAATGAAATCCCCATGTTTTTGTAGTATGGACCAGTTGTCCTGTACATTGCAGACAGCTGTGGAGTATTTGTCTGTTGAAGTCTTCAAGGCTCAGTCTTGTTGATTCAGGCGGTGAAGAGGATTTAGGTCTTATCTTATCCTATAGTTTGGGGGGTTGTCTGTCCTTTAAAATCCCAATCAGCTTTTCACACAATGAGTAACGGGTATTTAATTGCAAATTAGCCACAAATTCTTGAAGTCTTCTAGTCTATTGTGGCCTCCACCAGAAATGAAAAGCCATAGATGGACTCACCTAATCCCTGGGCTCTCCTTGCATATAAAAGTGTTTGCATAGCTATGTTAATAGAACACAACACATTGCCGGGTTTATAGAAAGTTCTGTATCCTCTATTGTCAAGTGTCACTCTTTAGGATGTGAGGTCTCCAAAGGAGATCATCAGCCATGAAATGGAACAACTTCCAATCTAGGTCATTAGTCTTGGCTTTCATTGTGTCTCAAACCACATTTTGACTGGTTGAAATTAGAATTAGAAAATTGGGTTTCCTTTAGGAGAGACCAAAAATAGGGACCACCAAAGGTTGGATTTAAAGATGGTGGAGGCACCAAAAAAGACACAAAAAATTGGTGAGAGACCCTTATTCAATCTTGGTGTTGCAAAAGCATTGCATATTTGCAATATACAATGTTTTGGCCGCATAGGGCCTTTATCAAGCTATACCTTTTTTCAATGGCTTGATAAAGGCCCTGTGTGGCTGAAACGTTGCATATTTGCAATATGCAATGTTTAGGGCCAAACAGGTCCTTTATCAGGTTATACTTTTTTTTGTCTATGGCTTGATAAAATCCTGTGTGTACGAAACATTGCTTATTTGCAATATGCAATGTTTTGGCCACACTGGGCCTTTATCAAGCTAAACATTTTTTTTTTGTCTATGGCTTGATAAAGGCCCTGTGTGGCCGAAACGTTAAATATTTTTGTTATTTTCCTTCTAATGTGTATGCTGGGATCAATAAGAGTAAGAGGCCTCTCACCCAGCCAAATCAGGTCTTATGTTTTGCACTGATAAGGAGAAAACACTCCTAAACACATGTTGTCACAATGGTCTCTTACCTGTGAGACTTGTGACTGGTTTGGGACCTGTGTCTCATTCCTTTATTGAGATTTCAGCTTAAACATGTTTCTTTACTGTGGAAGTTCAGGATTTAATGTCAGTTCTGCTGCTAGCAGACTCCTTAATTTGGCTTAGGTTTGGCTACTTTGTGATCACTCCCATCCCCTTTATATAGTCACATGGTACCAACATCCTATGCTGGTGATTGAACTCATTCCTGGCCAACCTTCCTGAGGAGAAGCAAGTTCTCTGGAGAGCTGACAACTACTAAGCCATCTGCTGTCAAGGAGAATGGCAGCAGGCGTGAAGTTGCCTTGTTGTTTCCCTATCTGTCTTCCCTTCCCTCTTGTCTGGTTTATTGCAGTGGTTGGAGCAAGTGCTCCCACTGGCCATTACCCTATTGACGGCAAACATCATGGCCAGTAAGGACTAGGTATCCTGCTCGGCGACGGTTGAAAGAACCCATATAGGGACTGTAGGGAGATCAGGGCACAGCTGCAGGTGAGTGCAGGAGGTCACCTCTTCCCCGTTCCCCATGAGCAGGGACCTCCGTTGTATTTCCCCTCCTTGGTGTTTCTCCATCTGTAGTTTCATGTAGTGCGCTGGACATTGTTGGTTCATGCGTCCACGTCACGCACTGTTTCCGGATGCTCCCTGCGTCCAGTGTGACACGCGTCTGAAAATGGAGTTTCTAGTTTGGCTTCTCATCCCAAATAATGTGGCACGGCTCATTAAAGGGTCAATGTTGAATTTTAGGATTGCTATGCTCTCAAGGAGAAACGTTTCTTCCTAATCCCCAGTCAGAGGCCTCTCACCCGCCAAATCAGATCTCATACTTTGCACTGGCGAGGAACAAACACCCCCGAAACACTGTGTCTGCAAATTCAGATTCTACTTTGGCTTATATCCTAAGTCATATGATAAGGATAGTTAAAGGGTTGATATTGACTTTTAGGACTGCTACTTCCAATAGGTGGCGCTAGAGTTCATGTCCTTTAAAGAGGGCATTTGCACAATTGTCAAAATAAGTCGATATCATGTCCTCGCTCAGACCGAGGTGAAACGTCAGGCAAGTCAGCATTACTGATCTACTGATTAAGCAACTATATTGCTTCCCTAGCCTTGACCACTCCAAGATGTGCCCGACTATGAACGTCAATACAAAAAGGGCAAACCGTGTTTGACAAAGACCCCGGAGTGGGTCAAAGGGCTGCTTTATATTCTGTAGTTAAGAAACACCATTAATGAACTTTCTTAGTTTAATTTTCTCTGTGTATTGGAGTCTACAATAGGGATTTTTTCGGTGGGATTTTAATCGAAATATCATTTATTTGAATAAAATAAATGTTTTTGAAATTTTTTGTCTTTGAAGTTCTGAAGGAAAAGTAATCTGTTCACAAAGCAGAAAACAATGTGAACTTTTGGACTAAAGTTTATTTAGCTGATTGCCGGGAGAGACGTGAAGTCTACGAATGTGACAGCTTCAACGCCCTGGGACAAACATTGGCTGGAGGAGTTTGGCAGTGGTCATCTACACCTACCTGTGAGGTGGAAACACCAAAGAAGCCATCTGTGAAGAGCCCTGCCATATTGTCACTGGGTCCTAATCAAATTGTAGATGGACATTGCAAAAATAGTGTAATATAAAGGCCAGGTGACACCTGGTGGACCTATCCTCCTTCTTTCCTCCACACTTATCCTAATCCAACCGCCTGTAAGACTTCTCCTGAGCATCCCCCATCCTCTGGAACTCTGCACTCCAACATGTCCGACTGTCCCCTACACTCAGAACTTTGAAGCGGAACCTGAAAACTCATCTCTTCAGAACAGCCTACAACCTATAATGATCCTACTGCCACCAGAGCTGGGGCTCCACCACTGCAGCTGGGGCTCCACCACTGGAGCTGGCACTTCACACCACTGGAGCTGACACTCCACCACCACCAGAGCTTGTACTCCCCCACCACTGGATCTGGCACCTCACCACCACTGGAGCTGGCACTTCACACCACTGGAGCTGGCACTTCACACCACTGGAGCTGGCACTTCACACCACTGGAGCTGGCACTTCACACCACCGGAGCTGGCACACCACCACCACTGAAGCTGGCACTCCACCACCACCAGAGCTGGTACTCCACCACTACTGGAGCTGGCACTCCACCACCACTGGAGCTGGCACTCCACCACCGCCAGAGATGGGGCTACACCACCACCGAAGCTGGCACTCCACTGCCATCGGAGCTGGCACTTCAACAACACTGGAGCTGCCACTCTACCACCACCACTTGAGCTGGCACTCCACCACCAGCAAAACTGGCACTCTACCCCACCACTGGAGCTGGGGCTCCACCACTGGAGCTGGCACTTCACACCACTGGAGCTGACACTCCACCACCACCAGAGCTTGTACTCCACCACCACTGGATCTGGCACCTCACACCACTGGAGCTGGCACTTCACACCACTGGAGCTGGCACTTCACACCACCGGAGCTGGCACACCACCACCACTGAAGCTGGCACTCCACCACCACCAGAGCTGGTACTCCACCACTACTGGAGCTGGCACTCCACCACCACTGGAGCTGGCACTCCACCACCGCCAGAGATGGGGCTACACCACCACCGAAGCTGGCACTCCACTGCCATCGGAGCTGGCACTTCACACCACTGGAGCTGGCACTTCACACCACCGGAGCTGGCACACCACCACCACTGAAGCTGGCCTTCCACCACCACCAGAGCTGGTACTCCACCACTACTGGAGCTGGCACTCCACCACCACTGGAGCTGGCACTCCACCACCGCCAGAGATGGGGCTACACCACCACTTGAGCTGGCACTCCACCACCAGCAAAACTGGCACTCTACCCCCACCACTGGAGCTGGCACTCCATCATCACCAAAGCTGGCGCTCCAGCATCGGAGCTGGCACTCCACCACCAACACTGGAGCTGGCACTGCACCACCATCACAGGAGTTAGCATTCCACCACCACATCTGGAGCAGGCACTCCGCCACCACCGCTGGAGCTGGCACTCCACCACCACTACTGGTGTTGGCACTCCACCACCACCACTAGAGCTGGCACTCCATCATGACCGGAACTGGTGCTCCACCATTGGAGCTGGCACTCCACCACCACCACTTGAGCTGGCACTCGACCACCACCACTGGAGCTGGCACTCCATCATCACCAGAGTTGGCGCTCCACCAACGGAGCTGGCACTCCACCACCACTTGAGCTGTCACTCCACCACCACTGGAGCTGGCACTCCACCACCACCACTGGAGCAGGCACTCCACCACCACTTGAACTGACACTCCACCACCATCACAGGAGCTAGCACTCCACCACCACATCTGGAGCAGGCACTCCGCCACCACCACTGGAGCTGGCACTCCACCACCACCACTGTTGCTGGCACTTCACCACCACCACTAGAGCTGGCACTCCATCATGACCGGAACGGGTGCTCCACCATTGGAGCTGGCACTCCACCACCACCACTTGAGCTGGCACTCCATCATTACCAGAGCTGGCGCTCCACCATCAGCACTGGCACTCCACCACCACCACTGGAGCTGGCAGTCCACCACCATCACAGGAGCTAGCACTCAACCACCACCACTGGAGCTGGCACTCAACCACCACCACTGGAGCTGGCACTCAACCACCACCACTGGAGCTGGCGCTCCACCATCAGAACTGGCACTCCACCACCACCACTGGAGTTGGCACTCCGCCACCACCACTGGAGCTGGCACTCAACCACCACCACCACTGGAGTTGGCACTCAACCACCACCACCACTGGAGCTGGCACTCAACCACCACCACTGGAGCTGGCACTCAACCACCACCACTGGAGCTGGCACTCTATCATCACCGGAACTGGTGCTCCACCATGGAAGCTGGCACTCCACCATCACCACTGGAGCCATTCCTCCACCACCATCGGTGCTGACCTAGCCTACTGTTTCCTTCCCCACTGCCACATACAATGTAAGCCTGCAATGTAAGCCTTCACTCTACAGAAACTGCCCTCATCAAAGTGACCAATGACCTTCTGACAGCAAAACGTAATGGTGACCACTCTCTGCTTATTCTCCTTGATCTCTCTGCAGCTTTTGACACTGTTGACCATCAGCTCCTACTCTCTATGCTGCACTCCATTGGCATAAAGGACACTGCTCTCTCCTGGCTCTCCTCCTATCTTTCTGACCGCTCTTTCAGTGTATCTTTTGCTGGCTCCACTTCTTCCCCTCTTCCCCTCACTATTGGGGTCCCTCAGGGTTCAGTCCTTGGCCCCCTCCTATTCTCTCTCTACACGGCCCCGATTGGACAGACCATCAGCAGATTTGGCTTTCAGTACCATCTTTATGCTGATGACACACAACTATACACTTCAGCCCCTGACCTTACCCCTGCGGTATTAAAGAACACCAATGACTGTCTAGCTGCAGTTTCCAATATCATGTCCACTCTCTATTTGAAACTAAACCTTTCCAAAACTGAACTTCTTCTGCTCCCCCCATCCACTAACCTCCCTAAATCGGACATCTCTCTCTCAGTATGCGGCACCACGATAATGCCTAGGCAGCAGGCTCGTTGTCTGGGTGTTATGTTTGACACCGATCTCTCCTTCTCCTCCCACACGCAATCTCTCGTCCGCTCTTGTCGCTTACACCTGAAGAATATCTCTAGAGTCCACCCCTTTCTCACCATGGAAACAACAAAAACCCTCACTGTGGCCCTAATCCATTCCCGCCTTGACTATTGCAACTCTCTATTAAGCGGCCTCCCCCTCACCAGACTTTCTCCTCTCCAGTCCATCCTTAATGCAGCAGCCAGGATCACCCATCTGGCCAATCGTTACTCAGATGCCTCTGCTCTGTGCCAGTCATTGCACTGGCTGCCCGTATACTACAGGATCAAATTCAAATTGCTTGTTCTCACCCACAAAGCTCTTCACAGTGCAGCACCCCCCTACCTCTCCTCCCTCATCTCTGTCTATCACCCCACCCGTTCTCTACGTTCCTCAAATGACCTTCGACTAACATCCGTACTAATCCGATCCTCCCACTCCTGACTCCAAGACTTCTCCAGAGCTGCACCAAAACTCTGGAATGCTTTACCCCAAGAAATCAGGACTATCCACAACTTGCATGGCTTCAGGCGATCCCTAAAAACGCATCTTTTTAAGGTGGCCTATCATACTCCCTAATAGAAGTCCATTGTACTGTAGACAGTGAATGGGCTATCCCTCTGGACATTACTCCTCTACAAACTCCACCAAACCAAAAAGGTCTACACATATTGTATAATTAGTCCTATGCCCCACTTCCTCAAGATGCCTGGACCATCAGTGCAATAAGCCCCTGTACCTTGTGCAACCTCTATCCCGCTTTAGATTGTAAGCTCTTTTGAGCAGGGTCACCTTCATTTCTTGCTTTATTTATTGTATTTTCTTTGTCACATTGATTCTATGCCTATTGTTTTGTATCCAATTATTGTACTGTATTTGTTCTCTACTGTAATTACTTACTGTATTATATTTTCTGTACTCTAACCCTACATTGTAAAGCGCTGCGGAATATGTTGGCGCTATATAAATAAAGCATTATTATTATTATTATTATTATTATTATTATTATTATAAGTGCAGGGTCCTCTGCCCTCTGTACCAGTCTGTCACTATTAGTTTGTTCACTGTAATTAACTCTTGTTTTGTATGTAACCCTTTCTCATGTATAGCACCATGGAATCAATGGTGCTTTATAAATAAATAATAATAATAATAATAATAATAATAATCTCTGATGATGGCTCTTCAGCCAAGATCATTCCCCACATCCCATAGTTCCTTTTGATAGGTCTTTTAGGACCTGGACATTTTTTAAGCCTCATACACAGAAGATCAGGGGTTTGTTCTCCAAGATGTTTGCAACAACCTCCTGCTGAGATCCTTCAAAAATTGAACAAGTCTCCGAGAAGAAGTGATGAAGGCGAAGGGTGATCACCAAATACTGATTGGATCTAGGTTTGGATTTTGTTCTTTCACTTTGCATCTTGTTAATTGCTAAAAGGTATTATTAACACTTCTATATTTGACAGCTTCTTACTTTGCAGCATTTTCCACACCTGCCTGTTTCACAGAATATATCATTTATACAGCACCTAAATATTCCGCAACACACTGTTACATATATGATATTCAAAGTAAAGTAATGACTATGGAGGATCCCCACGTCAGCCTGCTCTTCCAACATTTGTGATGGACGTAGGAAATGATCTGAAGGTGGCAATACCTGATTCATTATTATTATTATTATTTATTATTATAATCATTATTCAATTGAAAATTGTTGATCTAAGAATAGATATTGTACAAAAGGAGGGAAATGTTATGTCCATCTGGCAAGATGTTCTCTGTAAATATTGTTCTATCAGAAGCACCTTACTTAGTTCAGGTAGCTCTGAAGAGAATCATTTTCTCTTGTAAAGGGTAAGCTGGCGTAAACACCGATGGATTAATGGTCGAAAGGACACGGAGTAATAACACTATATGTGACCATTATATATCTTGTATCCTGCATTTATTACCAGTTTTCCACTTTGCAGACTCTAATTCTCTCTGAGCTGGTGGGTGGAAACTAGCTGCTATGATGTCCCCTGTACACAGCACACACAGAAATGAGGGATTCCTGCTCTCCTGCCTCTATGTAGCTCATGTTCAGAAGACACAGCAGCATGGAAGACATTATACAGCATCAGTTGTCTCTGAGCTAGTGGGTTGAAACTAGCTGCTATGCTGTCTCCCATACACAACACACACATCAGAGCTGGATGTGGCTCGCAACCTTCTCTCAAAGCTGCATGTAGCTCACGACCCTCTCTCAGAGCTGGACATGGCCTGAGACCCTCTCTTAGAGCTGGATATGGCTTGTGACCCTCTCTCAGAGCTGAATGTGGTTCACGACCCTCTCTCAGAGCTGGATGTGGCTCATGACTCTCTCTCAGAGCTGAATGTGGTTCACGACCCTCTCTCAGAGCTGAATGTGGCTCCCGTTCCTCTCTCAGAGCTGGATGTGGCTCATGACCATCTCTCAGCTCTGGATGTGGCTCATGACACTCTCTCAGAGCTGGATGTGGCTCACGACCCTCTCTCAGAGCTGGATGTGGCTCATGACTCTCTCTCAGAGCTGGATGTGGCTCACGACTCTCTCTTGGAGCTGGATGTGGCTCACAACCCTCTCTCGGAGCTGGATGTGGCTCACAACCCTCTCTCGGAGCTGGATGTGGCTCACGACCCTCTCTCAGAGCTGGATGTGGCTCACGACCCTCTCTCAGAGCTGGATGTGGCTCACGACCCTCTCTCAGAGCTGGATGTGGCTCACGACCCTCTCTCAGAGCTGGATGTGGCTCATGACTCTCTCTCAGAGCTGGATGTGGCTCACGACTCTCTCTTGGAGCTGGATGTGGCTCACAACCCTCTCTCGGAGCTGGATGTGGCTCACAACCCTCTCTCGGAGCTGGATGTGGCTCACAACCCTCTCTCGGAGCTGGATGTGGCTCACAACCCTCTCTCAGAGCTGGATGTTGCCCGAGACCCTCTCTTAGAGCTGGATATGGCTCGATCCCCTCTCTGGGAGCTGGATGTGGCTCACGACCCTCTCTCGGAGCTGGATGTAGCTCTCAAGGTCAGAAAGATTGGGGACCTCTGGACCTCTGGTTTTTAGGCTAGATTGACCCCTTGAGCGGCAAAACAACATTCTCTATTTCTCAACCAGTTGAGCTTTAAACCAGATATCCCGACTTCACCCCAGATCAGCTGTTATTATAGCTCCTTTGCAGACCTGTCATGTTGTGTTTGAAAAATGTGTCTCCTTTTTTCCGCTGTGTAAATTAGCGCACTGCAATCAGTCATGTTTGCAAAAAATGCAAATATAACTTCAAAAACGAGGAACCCTAGAGGTCAATGCTCTATTGATTAGCTGTCAGGGACCAAAAAACTCACAGTCTTCTGTAAAAACTGCAGCCTGGGACAGTTTGTTTTGTGATTTGGAGTGATTGGAGTCAATTGACGGTACACACACAGTGGCCTGTGATAACCCGCATAAGGCGGCCATTGATTTACACGGATCCCTTTCACCGCCCCTTACATCATTGCTATTTTGCAGCAGATTCCACTTAAGGAAAAAAGATCTGTGTGAATTTCAAGCATGTGTAATACATACCGGCCACCGAAATGTGGCGAAAATTCCTCCACCTATATCAAGCTTGACGCACTGCTGGATCCTAGGAGACACTTAAAATAGTAAGGAGACGTCTTCATGGAAAGGGATAACTTGATAGTCTACTTTCATAGAGAGCTTAATACAGTGAAGGATGAGTCAAGGAGTTAAAGGCACATTTTTATTTATTATTATTGCTCATGCCTCCTAAGTGCACATATAAGCAACTTTCTAAATAGTTTTCTACCATTTTTCTCCACTTTTCCTTACTGAACCAAATGTTAAAGACAGCAGTAGCTAAGGTTGTACACAGATCTTCGCAATGTGGACTGGGGAGAAAGCGTGTAAAGTCTCAGGAAGGACAGAGATAACTGGCCGTATACATGGAAGAAAGCACAGTAAGGGCAAATCAGTGCAGGATAGAAGCTGTGCTGATTATTTCTAAAGAGAACGGCTGAATCTTGGATAAATACAGACATTATATCCAGCCTGTGTGCCTTTGAGACATACACACAGACCTCACATACAGCCTATATTACTGGGAGAGATACAAAGACCTCACATCCAGCCTATATTACTGAGAGAGACACACAGACCTCACATCCAGCCTATATTACTGGAGAGACACACAGACCTCACATCCAGTCTATATTACTGGAGAGACACACAGAGCTCACATCCAGCCTATATTACTGAGAGAGACACACAGACCTCACATCCAGCCTATATTACTGGGAGAGATACAAAGACCTCACATCCAGCCTATATTACTGGAGAGACACACAGACCTCACATCCAGCCTATATTACTGGGAGAGACACACAGACCTCACATCCAGCCTATATTACTGGAGAGACACAGACCTCACATCCAGCCTATATTACTGGAGAGACACACAGACCTCACATCCAGCCTATATTACTGGAGAGACACACACACCTCACATCCAGCCTATATTACTGGAGAGACACAGACCTCACATCCAGCCTATATTACTGGGAGACACACAGACCTCACATCCAGCCTATATTACTGGAGAGACACACAGACCTCACATCCAGCCTATATTACTGGAGACACACAGACCTCACATCCAGCCTATATTACTGGAGAGACACACAGACCTCACATCCAGCCTATATTACTGGAGAGACACAGACCTCATATCCAACCTATATTACTGGAGAGACACACAGAGCTCACATCCAGCCTATATTACTGGAGACACACAGACCTCACATCCAGCCTATATTACTGGGGAGACACACAGACCTCACATCCAGCCTATATTACTGGGAGAGAAACACAGATCTCACATCCATCCTATATTACTGGAGAGACACACAGACCTCACATCCAGCCTATATTACTGGAGACACACAGACCTCACATCCAGCCTATATTACTGGAGACACACAGACCTCACATCCAGCCTATATTACTGGAGAAACACAGACCTCACATCCAGCCTATATTACTGGAGACACACAGACCTCACATTCAACCTATATTACTGGAGAGACACACAGAGCTCACATCCAGCCTATATTACTGGGAGAGACAGACCTCGCATCCAGCCTATATTACTGGAGACACACAGACCTCACATCCAGCCTATATTACTGGAGAGACACACAGAGCTCACATCCAGCCTATATTACTGGAGAGACACACAGACCTCACATCCACCTATATTACTGGAGAGACACACAGACCTCACATCCACCTATATTACTGGAGAGACACACAGACCTCACATCCAGCCTATATTACTGGAGAGACACAAGACTCACATCTAGCCTATATTACTGGGAGAGACACAGACCTCCATCCACCTATATTACTGGGAGACACACAGACCTCACATCCAGCCTATATTACTGGAGAGACACACAGACCTCACATCAGCCTATATTAGCTGGAGAGACACACAGACCTCACATCCAGCCTATATTACTGGAGAGACACACAGACCTCACATCCAGCCTATATTACTGGAGAACACAGACCTCACATCCAGCCTATATTACTGGAGAGACACAGACCTCACATCCAGACTATATTACTGGAGAGACACAGACCTCACATCCAGCCTATATTACTGGAGAGACACACAGACCTCACATCCAGCCTATATTACTGGAGAGACACAGACCTCACATCCAGCCTATATTACTGGAGAGACACACAGACCTCACATCCAGCCTATATTACTGGAAGACACACAGACCTCACATCCAGCCCATATTACTGGAGACACACAGACCTCACATCCAGCCTATATTACTGGAGAGACACACAGACCTCACATCCAGCCTATATTACTGGAGAGACACACAGACCTCACATCCAGCCTATATTACTGGAGAGACACACAGACTCACATCCAGCCTATATTACTGGAGAACACAGACCTCACATCCAGCCTATATTACTGGAAGAGACACACAGACCTCACATCCAGCCTATATTACTGGAGAGACACACAGACCTCACATCCAGCCTATATTACTGGAGAACACACAGACCTCACATCCAGCCTATATTACTGGAGAGACACAGACCTCACATCCACCTATATTACTGGAGACACACAACTCACATCCAGCCTATATTACTGGAACACACACACCTCACATCCACCAATATTACTGAGAGACACACAGACCTCACATCCACCTATATTACTGGAGAACACAGACCTCACATTCCAGCCTATATTACTGGGAGACACACAGTCCTCACATTCCACCTATATTACTGGGAGACACACAGACTCACAATCCAGCCTAAATTACTGGGAGAGACACACAGACCTCACATCCAGCCTATATTACTGGAGACACACAGACCTCACATCCAGTCCTATATTACTGGAGAGACATCAGACCTCACATCCAGCCTATATTACTGGGAGAGACACACAGACCTCACATCCACCTATATTACTGGAGAGACACACAGACCTCACATCCAGCCTATATTACTGGAGAGACACACAGACCTCACATCCAGCCTATTTACTGGAGAGACACACAGACCTCACATCCAGCCTATATTACTGGAGAGACACACAGAACCTCACATCCAGCCTATATTACTGGGAGACACACAGACCTCACATCCAGCCTATATTACTGGAGAGACACAGACCTCACATCCAGCCTATATTACTGGAGAGACACACAGACCTCACATCAGCCTATATTACTGGAGAGACACACAGACCTCACATCCAGCCTATATTACTGGGAAAGACACACAGACCTCACATCCAGCCTATATTACTGGAGAGACACACGACTCACATCCAGCCTATATTACTGGGAGACACACAGACCTCACATCCAGCCTATATTACTGGGAAGACACACAGAGCTCACATCCAGCCTATATTACTGGAGAACACACAGACCTCACATCCAGCCTATATTACTGGAGAGACACACAGACTCTCACATCCATCCTATATTACTGGAGAGACACACAGAGCTCACATCCAGCCTATATTACTGGAGAACACAGAACCTCACATCCAGCCTATATTACTTGGAGAGACACACAGACCTCACATCCAGCTATATTACTGGAGAACAACAGACCTCACATCCAGCCTATATTACTGGAGAGACACACAGACCTCACATCCAGCCTATATTACTGGAGAGACACACAGACCTCACATCCACTATATTACTGGAGAGACACACAGACCTCACATCCAGCCTATATTACTGGAGAGACACACAGCTCACATCCAGCCTATATTACTGGAGACACACAGACCTCACATCCAGCCTATAATACTGGAGAGACACACAGACCTCACAACCAGCCTATATTACTGGGAGAGACACTCAGACCTCACATCCAGCCTATATTACTGGAGACACACAGACCTCACATCCAGCCTATATTACTGGAGAGACACAGACCCCTCATATCCATAATTATCTTGTCATTACTTTGTAACATCAATTCCTTTATTTTTTAGCTTTCACAACTACATGATCATTTTTCCCCTGTGACTTTTTCCTTTCTTTAAAACCAAATTTTGTAAGAGAAAACATCAATGGTGGAACCATCCAAAAGAAAACCAAGGCTTCTGGGACCACCTGTAGTGAGGGCTTTACATGGCCTACTGCCCTGATGAATGACCCTCATGTTTTCTCTTTTTTTCTTCTTTTTTAGTGACCTGAAGAACCTTTAGTTGAAGTGTCACCAATGAGCCGTAAAGAGCAATCAGTGGAGGTCCTTCCTGCCGCCTACTATATTACATGCCATCACCTCTGCAGCCCTCAGTCCATGCATGGTCACACTCAAGGAAAGTGAATGCCCTGCTCCAGTAGACCCTGTCTGCTTACATTACCTGCTACACAAGAAGAGCGGAAATTCACTCCCTGCTCTGTTAAGCATCATTAACCTCAATGAGAGCAAATAACCTGCCCTGATAGGGACCGCTCAGGGGGGGCAATCCTTCATTCTCAGGGTGAGGAACCATTATCTTTTTATTAGAATATACTCCCTTACAGAAGCAATGGCACCAAATAACCCTTGTCCATTTATACGACCGCCCACTGATCAGGATAAAAAGAAATGCCTTTAATTCAGGACTTGTATAATATCTATGGCCCATACATAGACTGGACGATAAAGGAAAAAGACAGAAGAATAACGTCTTCGAAATGTGGAGCTGGAGAAGGATGTTATCAATACCATGGATGGCAAAAAGAACAAACACATCAATGCTGGAACAAATCAAGCCAGACATGTCACTGGAAGGAAGGATCACCAAGATACGACTTGTCTACACATCATACGAAGAGAGCAATCACTGGAGAAGGACATCATGGTAGGAAGAATAGAAGGAACAAAGCGAAGAAGAAGACCAGCAACCCAATGCCTTGATACAATCAAGACAATGGTGGAGAAGACCTATCTAGGCTTGTTGAAGACCCCGATGGACTTTAGAAGGCTTGGAGAAGACTCTGGTAGACCTACCTAGGCTTGGAGAAGACCCTAGTGGACCTATCTGGGCTTGGAGAGGACCCTGGCAGATCAATCTTCTACAGGGCGCTCATCCATCAAGTCGACATGGCTCACGTTTAAGCTGAAGATCGTTAAAATAAATAAATAAATAATATGGAAACCTTATTCAAGATATGGACTGAGACAAGTAAGCAACCAGGTCCGGATTGCTACTCTTGACGTCTCTTCAACACGTCAGATGTTTGGTTAGAGAACTGGTCCAACTTTTCGGTCTTTCTGGAGACATGCCTCTTTTATACAGGATACACCTTACAACCACCCAATTCCCATCCAAAGGGGAGGTTTGTGCAGTGCCGCAGGAGACTTGCTGACTGTTGCAGGAGTCCTGGAGGTCTTCACATTTTTGGGGGACCCTCACAGATGTTCTGGAAGAGCTGTCAATCCTCAGAGTGTCATTTTGGTCCAAACTGTCATATCACAAGGAAATCCTCCATGAGACATAATCCACCATGGGTCTTAGCTGCCGCCAAGAAGCGGTTGATATACAAAATAATAGCTTTCAGGAAATTCTGCCTTCAGGTATGAAGACTTCGGTAACATTATCACAAGGCCTGACCATGACAGTCCAGCTTTTATGCAGAGAGGAGAGTTTAGAATGATGGGGGTGGTTCACAAATTTATCCATCTTCTTAAAACTACCCTTAAAGGAGAACTGTCAGGTCAAAAATCCACATGTAACTGCTATCATTTTTTAATTCCTCGCTCTAATTTCTCTCTATTTATGTATTTCTTTTATTTTTATTTCCCTCTTATCCTCTGTAAACTTCAAATACAGAGATTTATTTCATCTGTCACTCACAGTGAATGATCCACTTAGTTCTCTGCTGTCCACTTCCTATACGATGAATATGCATGTCACATATTCACATCACATTACTGCACAGGACATCAGTGGGCAGGGGGCTGTATTTTCCTCTCTGCTCTCTGTGTCTGCAGCCAGGAAAGAGGTCAAATACAACACAGAAACTGTCACAGCAAAGATACCTGCTTAGAGAAACAAATGGAGTCTGGATAAGATAAAGAAGACCTGCAATCTTTCGCTGTGTGCTCAACAGAATAGATCTCCTAAAATTGAAACCACAGTGCCCGGAGAGCAGAGGGAGGAGAGAGCTACTGAGAGGGAGGAGAGAGCTGCCGAGAGGGAATGCATAATTACATGACAGTTTATACAGCACATGACTATTCCTGTTTGCTTATAATGGAGAGGACTAATCTAGGAGCTCCTGCAGGGTCTAACAATGCTGATAACATGGAAAATACAATGGGTACAATAATGATTTTACATGTTTTTAAAAGGTCTCCCCAGGCACTATTCAAGGGTAATATTTGTATCATACTGAAAAATGACCTGACAGAGTCCCTTTAAAGGAGTATTGACTATCTACAGGTAGCATCCCAATAGTAACCAATGAATAGCAGGACCAGAATGGATAATGAGATGTTGCACACATTCCAGAGCAGGTCTGGCTGGTTGGACAGTTATCCAAATAGGAAAAAAGTCCAGAGGAAAGGAAAGGAGAAGGAGAAAGGAAAAAAGAAAGGAAAGGAAAAACGAAAAAGGAAAGGAAAGGAAAGGAAAAAGGAAAGATAAGGAAAGGAAAAAGGAAAGGGAGAATCTATAGTCATTCTTGCCAATTATCACGGAACATCCATGATATTCCTGGAAAAGACGTGGCATGTAGACAAGTGCTAGAAATGGCAAGTTTGTGAGTGGCTACAAAAAGCCTCCTGAATCTCCCTGACACGCCCCCCGAGGGCCTCAGGATACTCGGAACCGGGCTTTCTTGAGGCTTCATCACGGGGATCACAGGGACCGAGACCCGGCTCCATGACACTGGTGGTGTCATTAAAAGTTCATTGTGGGTGGCTCTCTCTTAGGGATAGGGATCTGGCATGGAGGGTTCATTCTGGGCAGGGATAACTGGACCTGGGGGTACTTGTTAATTTATATGTGACGCCATGTTGCGGCTATAACTGTCCGCCACTGCTTAACAGTCTTCCTAGGGGCCGAAGGTTGGGAGGCAGCAATGTTCTTGAGCCCTCTATGGATAGGGCTGACGCCTTAGGCGACCAAAGGTATCTGAGTGAGTTGGTAGTTGTGTTTCTGGTGCTTTAGATGCATAAAGAAAGTTCACAGACAGCGGGTTGCAGTCTTCAATTCTTTTACTCACAATCTTTGTATAGCAGCCCGCTGAGCACTGGGTTACGGAGGCAGGGAACCGGCACCCCTTCTCTGTCCTTTCCAGGTTGTGTCACACTGCGCTTGCCTCGCCCGTCCTGTCTTGCGCCTCACCACACAGAGCTGTGAGCCAGTGACTGAGGGCTTTTCTTAAGGGTTCCTCTGCAGTGTCTCCCCTTAGCCTTATGGTTGCCACCTTTTCAGCAGATGTGCGCGGTTGTCGGCTGAGTCACCATGAAAGTGTCACACAGCCTCCAGGTTGCTAGCTGAGCCTGATTTTCTCCACTAGTCTTTTGGGTTCCCGGTGCCTAGTCCCTCCACTTGCCTGCACCTGACAATGGATACGAGACCCATGGGTGGATTGCTTACTTCCCGTGCCCTCTTCCTCCTGGAGCCACTTGGGTGATGTTTTGCTCTAAGGTTCGGCCTTAGGACGAGCTCCCACTTGCTCCAGTCCTCTGGACACTTCTCAGCCGTACGTTCTCTAGCTTCCCTCCAACTCGACCTTGTTGTTCAATGGCCTTTCCTCAGCTGTTCCATCACCTCTCCTCAGCTGGTCACTCTCTTCTTATGTACAACTGTCTCTTCTCCTATGTTCTAGATGTCTCTGGCTCTTTTTATACCCTCTGTCACGTGTCCCACATCATCTACGTGTGTTCTTCCTGACCTCACTCCTCTCAGGTGCTCCCTCTAACTACTTCCTTCATGACCCAATCCCACTTCAATCGTTCCTAGTGTGATCTGGGTGTCCCGGTACCGGTTTGTACCTCTCTTACCCATGAGTGGGATACTACATCCTAACAGGGGTGCAGTACCTCTGTGGCGACTGCAATCGCAGGGGCACCACACTCCCCATGAAGGCATTTTTCAGGTGGTTTGATAAACTAAGATTTGTCATTAATGGCCTATTCAGGCGGTACAAATCAAGGTTTTTAAGGGGTGGGGAGGGTTTTTAAAAGGGTAGCGGCTATGATAAAACATTTGGCAACACTCTTCACACAACTCCCTGAGGATGGCAAGAATAGGCAAAGTGCGGCCACAGACTCCGCACCACCCAGATGACATAGAAGAAAGAGACTATGAACGGGCGTATGTCATGGTCCATATACGGAGCACAATGCACGGACTGACCATCTATGAGGCTGTAGGTTCAGGTCAGGAGATCAGAGGTCAGTCTATGCTTAAATGGTCGAAGACATCATGTATCTCCTACCAGTGGTGTAACCTGAAGCTCATGGGCCCCGATGCGAAAGCTCCAACGGGACCCCCAATTATTGCAAATCTTTAATAGCAATAGTCCTTTTCTATTGGTCAAAGGGACTTTTGGGCCCCCCCCTAGGCTCCAGGGCCCCGACGCGATTGTAACCCCTGCACCTGTTGTAGTTACGCCCCTGTCTCCTACTTACGAGACTAAGAGAGGTGATGACAATACATTGTTATCCGGTTTTGCTCTTCTTCTGTACAGACTCTATGTTAGGGAATAGTAGCACAACACTCAAGAGCGGACGTTGCGAGTCATTTATCTCAATCCTCTCCCAGCATGAACATTACACGCGGCCTCGCTAACAGGCCGGTCTGCGGCAATGAGCGCAGTGCATCACGTCTAATTTAGAGGGTCAGCGGCTCTGCCAGTAATACACACCGCTGCCTGGAAGTGAAATATGGAATTATCTCTCGCGGCTTCGCTCATTGACTGCTGTGATTTAATAAATGTTCGTGTTTATGGAAGATACGATCGCATTGTTCTTTCACTTAGCAGCACTATTATACTAGGATACTTCATATTTGGAAAGAAAGGACCACAGCCAATCTGAATATTTTAACAGGGCTTAAAAGGGGTTTTCCCATCAACAAAGCTGTAAAATAATTTCCACAATTGGATGTGAAAAAAATGCTCCTGTGCTGAGATAATCCTATATATGTGTCCCTGCTATGTACTGTGTAATGGATGTGTCTGACTGTACAGGGACATGATCTGATCATACCACATCTCCTGTGTTGAGATAATCTTATATATCTGTCCCTGCTATGTACTGTGTAATGGATGTGTCTGACCATACAGGGACATGGTCTGATCATACCACATCTCCTGTGCTGAGATAATCTTATATATGTGTGCCTGCTATGTACTGTGTAATGGATGTGTCTGATTGTACAGGGACATGGTCTGATCATACCACATCTCCTGTGCAGAGATAATCTTATATAATGTGTTCCTGCTATGTACTGTGTAATGGATGTGTCTGACCGTACAGGGATATGGTCTGATCATACCACATCTCCTGTGCTGAGATAATCTTATATATGTGTTCCTGCTGTACAGTGTAATGGATGTGTCTGGCCGTACAGGGACATGGTCTGATCATACCACATCTCCTGTGCTGAGATAATCTTATATATGTGTCCCTGCTATGTACTGTGTAATGGATGTGTCTGACTGTACAGGGACATGGTCTAATCATACCACATCTCCTGTGCTGAGATAATCTTATATATGTGTCCCTGCTATGTACTGTGTAATGGATGTGTCTGACCATACAGGGACATGGTCTGATCATACCACATCTCCTGTGCTGACATAATCTTATATATGTGTCCCTGCTATGCACTGTGTAATGGATGTGTCTGACATACAGAGACATGGTCTGATCATACCACATCTCCTGGGCAGACATTACAGCATGGGAAAGAGTATACAGACATTAGAGCACAGGAAAGAATAAACAGACATTAGAGCACGGGATCACAGATGATTCTTTTTTGTCAGGTTAAATTTCCCTGCCTGTTTTTAAAAAAATGTTTAACCTTAAAGAAAGAATTATTTGTGATATCATGCTATAATGTCTGTATACTGTGTTATGTCCTCCCCTGCCAAGGTGACTGAATAGTATATATAGAATATAGCCAAGCTCTATCCACATCCAGCTTTTGTACACACAATCAGAATATGCACTGGTAAAGCTTTACTAAACATGTAGTGATGCCTCAGGATTTGATCTTGTGACCTTTGGCTTTGTCTTCGGTTTCCTTTCCAACTGATCCACAGCATGGTCAATCCCTGTACAAGTGCTGTGTCTTCTACCTTTGTGTCTATCCTCTTGGTTTGCGGTCAGCATGTGTTATCATTTGCTCAATTACTCTGTCCTATCACATTTCGGGTGTGGCTTTTTATACCTTCCTTATGCTGGCCTTCTCTGCTGGCTATATTTTTATGTGGATACTGCAAAGAAGTTTCAGCCCCACTGCTAATGATTTTTGCCTGGCAGACAGAGACCAGCTTTCTCCTGTTTATAGTTAGGTTGTAGGAGGCTATCCTATCTAGCAGTTGCTATTTCACCTTTTTGTCCACTTGTACACATGTTTAATGTTGGGTCTTTACCTATCTCCACACGCTTTTCCTATCATGGGTTTTAGTGTACGTCAATCTTCCCTCTTGTTCCTAAGGAGGTACGAGGAACAACTTGATGGCCTTTCAGGTATCCAGGTCCAAGTTGTGGCTTCCTAGTGTTGTGGTTAGGGATATTCCAGTCTGTGCAGGAGCCACTAGGGGTACTAGTCTGTACAGGAACCAGTTGGGGTAGGCACAGTTACGAGTTGATAGGCTTTATTTACCCTTGTTGGGTAACACATGTGCCTTCCTGTCTTCTGCACACCAAGTGTATAATACTCTTTTGGTATAACCACGGCAAGTATATATTGGTATACCTTGTTTTCAGTATATAGAGATATACAGGTAAAAGAAAGAAAGAGTGCCATGGAGTTGTTCCTTACAATAGGAGTCAATGACCAACATACCATCAATACAATTCTCCGAAAGAAAGAAGAGTCCAAACAAAATGTTCATCTACCGTGACACATCAAAAAGGAAGAGAACATCACATTTAATTTGTGACCTGGACATATGAGGATAAACTGGTGTGAAATGTCATTATCTCTCTAGGTGATCAGATTTGACCCAACACAACGTAGGTCATGGCATAAATCCAATGAAAGTGCCCTGTTGGCCTTTCACGGGAATGTTCAGCCGCTTCAGTTTTGTAGAATCCCGACCTCCGGATTCGGCGAAAGAACTGACAAAAATAAAACTGATCATGATGCTCCGCACTTTCGAGGAATCAGACGCCCAGAGCGTCGCTTTTATTTGCCTTCAGGTTCACATTTGTCAATAGAAGAGATCAAAAATAAACAGCTCCGTATACAAGGTCATCGCTGAACCATGAGGCCAAAGTGTGAGATCAGCAAAACAGCAGCAATAAAGTGATAGTGGCGGATGGTGAAGTTGTGTTCTGTGCAATATATAATTATTATACAAGGCTCAGGGATTGCAAAATGTTTCACAAATCTGTTACAGCCCCCAATACTTGGGTTATTGTAGAGATAGTCAGAGGGCCACCGGACTTTAGGGTGAGGGTAGATGTATCCAGCTGGCCTCAGGACTTGGGTTAGGGTAGAGGTACCCAGCTGGCCATAGGGCTTGGGTTAGGGTAGATGTATCCAGCTGGCCTCAGGACTTGGGTTAGGGTAGATGTATCCAGCTGGCCCCAGGACTTGGGTTAGGGTAGAGGTATCCAGCTGGCCGTAGAGCTTGGGTTAGGGTAGAGGTACCCAGCTGGCCATAGGGCTTGGGTTAGGGTAGATGTATCCAGCTAGCCCCAGTACTTGGGTTAGGGTAGAGGTACCCAGCTGGCCGTAGAGCTTGGGTTAGGGTAGAGGTACCCAGCTGACCATAGGGCTTGGGTTAGGGTAGAGGTACCCAGCTGGCCATAGGGCTTGGGTTAGGGTAGATGTATCCAGCTGGCCTCAGGACTTGGGTGAGGGTAGATGTATCCAGCTGGCCTCAGGACTTGGGTTAGGGTAGATGTATCCAGCTGGCCTCAGGACTTGGGTTAGGGTAGATGTATCCAGCTGGCCTCAGGACTTGGGTTAGGGTAGATGTATCCAGCTGGCCTCAGGACTTGGGTGAGGGTAGATGTATCCAGCTGGCCGCAGGACTTGGGTGAGGGTAGATGTATCCAGCTGGCCTCAGGACTTGGGTTAGGGTAGAGGTACCCAGCTGGCCTCAGGACTTGGGTTAGGGTAGATGTATTCAGCTGGCCATAGGGCTTGGGTTAGGGTAGATGTATCCAGCTGGCCTCAGGACTTGGGTTAGGGTAGATGTATCCAGCTGGCCTCAGGACTTGGGTTAGGGTAGATGTATCCAGCTGGCCTCAGGACTTGGGTGAGGGTAGATGTATCCAGCTGGCCGCAGGACTTGGGTGAGGGTAGATGTATCCAGCTGGCCTCAGGACTTGGGTTAGGGTAGAGGTACCCAGCTGGCCTCAGGACTTGGGTTAGGGTAGATGTATTCAGCTGGCCCAGGACTTGGGTTAGGGTAGATGTATCCAGCTGGCCTCAGGACTTGGGTTAGGGTAGATGTATCCAGCTGGCCTCAGGACTTGGGTTAGGGTAGATGTATCCAGCTGGCCTCAGGACTTGGGTGAGGGTAGATGTATCCAGCTGGCCTCAGGACTTGGGTTAGGGTAGATGTATCCAGCTGGCCTCAGGACTTGGGTGAGGGTAGATGTATCCAGCTGGCCTCAGGACTTGGGTGAGGGTAGATGTATCCAGCTGGCCGCAGGACTTGGGTGAGGGTAGATGTATCCAGCTGGCCTCAGGACTTGGGTGAGGGTAGATGTATCCAGCTGGCCGCAGGACTTGGGTTAGAGTAGATGTATCCAACTGGCTCCAGGACTAGATGTACACAAGACTTGGGTTAATGCACAGGGCTTACAGTTAAAAGTTGTACTCAGGACTTAGATTAGGATAATGGTGCATAGTTGTCCTCAAGAGTTGTGCTAGGTGAAAGTAATCTCTAACTTTTTCTAGGACTCGGGTTAGTGTAGGGTAGAGGTACCAGCTGGCCCTAGAATTTGGGTTAGGGTAGATATATCCAGCTGGCTCTAGAATTTGGGTTAGGGTAGATATATCCAGCTGGCTCTAGAATTTGGGTTAGGGTAGATGTATTCAGCTGGTCAAAGGGTTTGGGTTAGGGTGGAGGTACCTAGCTGGCTTCAGGGCTTGGTTTAAAGTAATGGTATCCAGCTGGCCCCAGGGCTTGGGTTAGGGTAGAGGTATCCATCTGGCCACAGGGCTGGCTTAGGGTAGAGGTACCAGCTGACCATAGAGCTTGGTTAGGGTTAGAGGTACTCAGCTTGCCGTAGAGCTTGGGTTAGGATAGAGGTACCCAGATGGCCATAGGGCTTGGGTTAGGGTAGATGTATCCAGCTGGTCCCAGGACTTGGGTTAGGGTAGAGGTACCAGCTGGCCAGACTTGGCTAGGGTAGAGGTACCCACTGTCAAGGGCTTGGGTTAGGGTAGAGGTACCTACCAGGCTCTGGGAAAGGAGTTTGAATAGGAATACCTAGCTGGTCCCTGGACTTGGGAAAAGTTATGTCACCCCAGCTCTAATGATTAATTCTATGGATGAGGTTTAGCAGGAAAAGCATAAAAAATAAAAGCGCCATAGATTATATAAATGTGGCACATTACAGATACAAAGCTTGAAATAAGCAATACTATTCACATTTCTGAGCCGGCAGGTGAATTGCCCATATGCTCAGGTATCATTACCATTTATAATTAGGCGCTGTCAGCCGCATCTCCCTCGTTAATACGTCCTGTCTATATGTATAAATGTAATTTAATTAATACAAGTAACACCTCAGGCACCGGGGACGATCCCCCGGGCGAGAACGTTTCCCAGTCACCGCACACAGAATCAGATCAGTCACGGGGAAATCACATGGAGACAGTGTGACACTCCGGAGACGACACCTCCAGGGACCCAGGCTCCCATTTCACATTCTTGACGTTCATTTCATATTTATTTACTGGACTCATACCAAAGAAAACATTCAGTTTATTCAAGTGGAGACCGGTTGTGTGTTCTGGCTGACGAGACACGGGGTAATTGGTCATTACACTGAGGATTTGCAATAAATGGTAATTGGTGGATGTTACATGGACTCTAATTATAGGGCACACAGTAGTTAATTCATGTACACTGAATGCACCTTCTCGGCTTTTGGCCCATCATTCTTTACTGATTAACTTCTTAATATATATTTATAATGGTCAGAGCATCGTTTTATGAAACAGAGCACCGAATCCCCAGCACTGACAAAGATAAATGATACATTTATGTCTGCTAAAAGTCACCACTAGAGGGAGCTAATGAGCTAGCTGCAAAAATATGGTAAAATTTAGAGTAGAGGTACCCAGCAAGTCCCTGGACTTGCGTTAGAGTACAGGTATCAAGCTGGCCATACAATTTATGTTACAGTTAAGGTACCCAGTTGGTCCCTGGTTTTGGGTAGGGTAGAGATACCCAGTTGGCCTCAAAGCTTGGGTTAGGATAGACGTATCCAGTGAGCCCCACGACTTGGGTTAGGGTAGAGGTACACATGTGGCCCCAAGTCTTGGGTTAGAGTAGATGTACTAAGCTAGCCCCAGGACTTAATTTAGGGTACAGGTACCTGCTGGCCCCAGGATTTGGCTAAGGGTAGATGTATCCAGCTGACCCCAGAACTTGGGTTAGGGTAGACGTACCAATATACCCTAGGATTGGGTCAGGTAGACATACCAGATAGCCTAGGGACTTGGGTCAGTGTAGAGGTACACAACTGATCCTACAACTTGGGTTAGGAGTAGAGGTACCTAGTTGGCCCTGAGTCTTGGGTAGGGTAGATATACTCAGCTAACCCCAGGACTTGGGTTAGGATAGACTATCCCAGTGAGCCCACAACTTGGGTTAGGGTAGAGGTACACAGGTGGCCCCAAATCTTGGGTTAGGGTAGATGTACTAAGCTAACCCCAGGACTTAAGTTAGGGTAGAGGTACCTGGCTGGCCCAGGATTTGGGTTAAGGTAGATGTACCTATCTGGCCCTAGAACTTGGTTAGGGTAGACATACCCAGTAGCCCAGGGACTTGGGTTAGGGTAGAGGTACACAACTGATCCCTACAACTTGGGTTAGGGTAGAGATACCAAGGTGGCCTTAAGTCTTGGGTTAGGGTAGACATACCCAGCTAACCCCAGGACTTGGATTAGAGTATAGGCTACCCAGCTTGCCACACAACTTTGGTTAGAGTTCAAGTATACAGGTGTCTCTAAATCTTGGGTTAGGGTAGATGTACCTAGCTAGCCCCTGGACTTGGGTTTAGGGTATGAGTACCTGACTGGCCCCAGGATTTGAGTTAGGATAGTGATACCTAGCTGGATCCAGAACGTAAGTCAGGGTACCCTCTTCACTTCAATAGAATCAATAGAAGCAGAGCGGTTATTCTGGCTCTGCACACTGTGTATAGGACTCGGCAGTGGACCTGGTAAAAATGAACCAGTGCATGCACCAGTGTCGACCCAACCGAAATGATATTAATGACTTAGCAAGGATAGGCCATCAATATATTAACTCTGGACAGCCCCTTTGACTTTAACTCTTAGCTGGGAGATCCATGTCTGAGAAAATAAGTTCCAATTCCTATTAAGATATGCTGTAGGAGATTAGACAGAAAGTGGCTGCTTTCACTCACAAATAGCGCCACCCTGTCCACAAGGTCATATGTGGTATTACAGGCAAGGATTATTCACATAAATGGAGCCAAGCTGCTATACCAGACATGGCCTGTGGATAAATGTGGCGCACTTTTCCATGTTTTGCCAATCTCACACAACAGTGGGTTAGATATCATAACATCCTTTGAACACAGTGGGGAAAACCAGCAACGATCCGATGTTGCGATTCTTTTTCTCTGCCAAATAAAAAGGAAAATGATATCACCATCCTTTAATTAACAACGAATGTGATATCAAAGTCCCCTCTGGCCAAAAAATACCCCCCCAAGACGAAACAGCGAAGCCTCAGATGTAGCAGCGACAGATCAGTGAACTGGAAGAGGAAGAAAACCCCGGAGCGCCGGATCCAGACTGATTATTCATGATACAACCCGGAGCTTCGTTTCCATAAACACCATTTCCTTGTACTTTAAAAAGCTCAATGTAACCAATATGAAAAATCAACTTGCGGGACGTTTCCACTAATGAGCCGCCGTTAACGATTGATCCGGAGCGTTCCAGGCTGCTAATAAGAGATTTACACGCTCTAGTGATGAGCGTCACCGGGGAAGGAGCATGTTATAAAGACAAGAGGCGTCCTGTAATGACTGCATGGCCACGCCAGAAAATGAATCAAATAATAGGAGAAAATTACCCCCGCCACCCTATTGAGAAGTAACGTAACACTAGAAAAAAGGCACAAAAAATAATCACATCAACTCCTCAGTTAGTTCTATTCTCAGTATGAGACAAGGGCAATCTTCTTGTTGCTACTCTAATGAGTCTCTATCCTTGGTCAAAAGATAACTAACTGCAGCAGGAGCCTCTCCCTACCACCCTGTTCTTGTAGGACAAGCTACGCCCCTTGGTAAAGAGGGCAGGACTTAAGAACACTACTGACTAGTGATGAGCAAGCGCTTAGATGCTTGGGTACTCGGTACTCGAAATGAACGTAAGACGCTCGGACAGATTAGATTCGAGTATCGAGCATAACTGAAGACAAGGGGAAACTTGAACATTTTCTCTGTCTCTCCATCTTCTTTTTCCGGGCAGCAACTCATCCTCTTCCAGGCAGAAACTTGCTTCTCTTCCGAGTGGGAACATGTCTTCTTCCGGGTGAAAACTTGCTCCTCTTCCGGGCGGAAACTTGTCCTCTTTCGAGCCGGAACTCATTTTCTTTCAGGTGAAAACTTGTTCCTTTTCCGGGTGAAAACTTGTCCTCTGAGGGCGGCTTCACACTGCAGTCAGATCCGGTCCGGGGCTGTCAGGGATGAACCTGATAGCCCCGGACTGGATCAGCACACAGAACTGGAGGGCTAATTTGCCCTCCGTTCCGGTGTGTAGCCACACACAGCTGCCGCCGCTGATAGGTCAGGACCGCAGCTCGCGGGGAAATATAAAACTTATTAAACTGCTTCCAAAGTGCTGAAATGGACCCCAATCCACCACCAGTGTAGTCTGGTAGGGGGGTGCACCTGCGCCTGGTAGCGGTGTTATATGTTCGGACCGTATGATGGATTTTTCATTGGGATCCAAGATTTTCACGTTGCAAGATAAATGAAAAATGAACTTCATCCTCGAGTCCTTCCATCACCTCCTCCAGCCAATTACTCAGGACGCGGCGAGGAGCCGGTATATAAATGCTTTCCTGCCGCAGCCATGAGTCAGATGACAGTACGGACGGGAGCGATGGAACAACATTAGTGAAATCTAATTAGGGGAAGGTTTCCCATAGCCGAGGATCCTTCGAGAAGATCATCCGTTATATTCCTGGAGACATTAATCATTACATCAGCACAATGCAATCAGCGTTCACCCACAGGTAAGGGAAACAACAAGGAAGAGTCGCCGAAAAATGAAGAACTGATTCATGTGACAAGAGGAACCGAAGGCGGAGGGGGAACCCGAAGGGCAAAATCTGTACCAATGGCGTGCCATGTGTAAGAGCTTGCCAGAAGTACACATGGGACTAACTAAAGCCCAATTGACGCAGCGTGTCCTAAAAAAGGGTGGAGATATGCAGGAATTATGTTGGCGGCACAATTTATGATGTCATTCCAAAAGTTGACCAATACAGTGACACTTTAGGGGTCAGATCTACTTGGTTGGTTGGTAGGGGATCTGATCAACGATCACAAGAACTGTGCCAACCTCATCTGAATTGAGCGGTGGCTGGGTACCCATCACCACTTGGGTATTTCCATCAGTCCCCGGGGACCATTAATGGAGCAGTAGTTCACCTTCCCTGTTGACCAACAAGGCAATTCCAATCCTGATTCTCTAAATTAGTTGGGTCACCCAATCCATCATTAATGGTACCTTTACACGCCGCTACAGAAGGGTAGAAACAACCGGGTGTCTCACGTGCACGAGCACGTTCCAACGGTTGCAAACGGTACCCGATACCGCCTTTACACGCCGCTACAAGGTGCTCTGAAGAAGGTTTAATCTATCCATTGACACACCGCTGGGTGCTCAAGTTACCTTCTGTAGAGCACCGTCCCTCATTTACACGCATCTACAGAAGGTAATATGGGCGGACCTAGTGCAGCAGGGACAACACATAGGCGTGCCAGAATTGTGGATTACGAGACGCTCGTACGTTGATTGGACAATGCAATAGCATCATGATTGGCCAGGCAGTGCAGGAAGGATGGCTAATACATGATGCTATTGCAATTGTGTAGTGTGACTGGTCAGATCCTTAAATATGCCGCCCTATGCAACGACAACCAATCGTAACGCAGGAGCTTCCACCAATGATCGCTGATGGGGCGCGGTATCCCGGAGGCTGTGTCACACCCCGGGGAGTTATCTAGGTGGCGAAAAAAACTTACCCTACCTCATTTACACGCCGCTACCATTGGGTTGAAACCAACCTGTTTTAGAGCACTGCTCTGAAACAGGTGCCGAAAGTGACGGGTGGCAACAACCTACTTTACACACCGCTACCTCGGGTTGATTTGACGGTGCAAGATACATTTGTCTCCGACACCCCGTTGTTTCCAATCTTCTGTAGCAGCGTGTAAAGGTACCATAAGATCTAAAAGATTTGAAGGTCGGGTTAAGACCCTCAAGAATCCACAGAGTTTGTAGTTTGTGTGGTCTACCACATTATCAGATTTTTCTGTGACCAAGTCATCGACAAGATCCTACGATTCATTCTCTCAAATCTGCCAAAAGTTAAAGGGGTTTTCACAGTGGCGATCATGTGTGTTCCAAACAGTGCGCATGCGCTGAGAAAGATGAGACTTCAGCCTGGCATGTACATTATGGATCGATGCGAGGAAGAAATAATTATACGGAGGCATGTGATAGGGCACATCGCCGGAAAAGGAGGCCGAGAGTGGTATGACCTTTGTAGAAAATTGTGCATCTGTGAGAATATGATGAATAGAGTCTTGAGGAAAAGATGGTGTACAACCACCAAAGACCAAGACAGTGTCACAGAGAAAGCTGCAAGTTTGATGGGTATTGTTAAGAGATGACTCTGATGTTCCTGTCCCAGTCTAGTCTGCAAAGCTGACAAGGGATATGTAGAGAGAAGGCGGGCAAGAGTGTTGTGACCTTTACAGAAAATTGTGGATCCCAACCCCTGAGAGTATGATGAGTAGTCTTGAGAAAAAGATGGTGTACAACTCCCAAACACCAAGGTAGTGGCATTCATATAGCTGCATGTTTGCATGTTTTACGTGTAATGTTGAGATGACTCTGCTGAACCTGTCCCAGTCTAGACTGCAATGCTGACAAGTGATCTGTTTGGAGAAGGAAGTTGAGAGTTTTATGACCTGAGTGTGATCCCTGAGAATAGGATTAATAGAGTCTTGAGCGGCATTAGAAAGCTGCATATTTAATGTATGGTGTATTCTATCACAGTCGATCATTGATGAGATGACACTGCTTATCCGGTCCCGGTCTAGACTGCAAAGCTGACAAGTGATTCTGCGGAGAAGATAGCTGAGAGTGGATGACCTTTACTGAAAACTGTGATCTCTGAGAATATGATTAATAGAGAATTGAAGAAAAGATGGTGTATGATGGTGTCTTACAGAAAGCTGCATGTTTGATGTGTAATGTTAAGAGATGACTCTGCTGAACCTGTCCCAATCTACACTGCAAAGTTGACAGGTGATCTCTGTGGGGAAGATAGCTGAGAGTGCTATGACCTCTACAGAAAAGTGTTGATCCCTGACAATACGATTAATAGAGTCTCGAGGAAAAGATGGCGTTCAACCCTCAAAGACCAAGGTAGCGATATACAGAAAGCTGCAGGTTTGTTGTATAGTGTTACCATCCTACCACAGGCAATCTTTTATGAGATGACTCTGCTGAACCTGTCCCAATCTACACTGCAAAGTTGACAGGTGATCTCGGTGAGGAAGATAGCTGAGAGTGCTATGACCTCTACAGAAAAGTGTTGATCCCTGACAATACGATTAATAGAGTCTCGAGGATAAGATGGTGTTCAACCCTCAAAGACCAAGGTAGCGATATACAGAAAGCTGCATGCTTGATGTATAGTGTTACCATCCTACCACAGGCAATCTTTTATGAGATGACTCTGCTGATCCTGTCCCAGTCTACACTGCATTGAGCGTTAATTACCCGGTGTCCCAGGTGAATAATGACTCATGATTAGTCAACAAACTTATCCAATAATAAAGGGATGACTAAAGTAGACAATTCCTTTAAGACATGAGACATGAACACTAAAAGCCAAAGATATAAAACGTCACTCACCGGGACATTAAAGCGACAATCCGAGAACAGGCGATCACAGCTGGGTTCTGGTCTTCTACATCCCAGGCTTTAATGTCTTCTAGGCTTTATCTAAAAAGACAGAAATACCAGATGAACGAGACGTAAAGCAAATATTTGAATTATTATATATTATACTAAAAATGTCCTAGAACTCTAAATGATAAAGACCCAGAGAGAAAGGAAAAGAAAATATGTACAAGAGATGGAGGTAGGCTTTATTGCTTTATTGCTTTATTTCTCTGCAATGAATTAAAGTTAACGATCAGAAAATATCCATAGACCAATAAAGCAAAAATAATGGCGGACAACCCATTTCATAGAGACCAGGGGAGCAACATAGAAAGAGCTAGATGGGAGCCCGATGCTATCACATCGAGAGGGAGGTGACGTCACGATGGGGGTGGGATCTGTGGTAATGGGGCGGCGGCCATCTCTCCATGCTCCTGCTCTCTCTCCCCCTGTCCACTCTCTCTCTCTCCCCTGTGCTGTCTTTTCCCCTCATGTGCTCTCTTTAACCTGTCTCCCCCTGTGCACTCTTTCTCCCCCTTGTGCATTCTCCCCCGTGTGCTCTCTCTTCCCCTTGTGCTATCTCTTCTACCTGTGTGCTGTCTCTTCCGCCTGTGAGCTCTCTCTTCCCCCTGTGTGCTCTCTCATCCCCCTGTGCGCTCTCTCTTCCCCCTGTGCGCTGTCTCTTCCCCCTGTGCCCTCTCTCTTTTGCCTGTGCACTCTGTCTTCACATGTGAACTCTCTTCCCCTTTGAGCTCTCTTCCCCATGGGTGCTCTCTCTTCCCCCTGGTGTGCTCTCTCTTCCCCTGTGCGCTCTCTCTTCCACATGTGAAATCTCTAGCTCTCTTCCCCCTGTGTGCTCTCTCTTCCCCCTGGTGTGCTCTCTCTTCCCTGTGCGCTCTCTCTTCCGCCTGTGTGCTGTCTCTTCCACCTGTGAGCTCTTTCGTCCCACTGTGTGCTCTCTTCCCCTGTGTGCTCTCTCTTCCACCTGTGCGCTCTGTCTTCCACCTGTGAGCTCTCTCTTCTGCCTGTGTGCTGTCTCTTCTGCCTGTGAGCTCTCTCTTCCCACTGTGTGCATTCTCTTCCCCCCTGTGCGCTCTCTCTCCCCACTGTGTGCTGTCTATGTCCCCTTGTACGGTCGCCCTCCCTGTTCTTTGTCTCTCCTCCCTCCTCCCTTGTGCACTTTCCATGCTCTGTGCTGTCTCTCTCCCCCTGTGTACAAAGATGGCAGCGGCGTGAGTAAGTGCACATGCGTGCTCCAGGTCATGCCGCTGCCATCTTTGCACACCCACATGTCCAAAGATGGAGGCATGCGCACTTACTCACGCAGCTACCATCTTTGGGCACTTGGGTATACAAAGATTGCAGCTGCCTAAGTGCGCATGTGCAGTCACTCAGGCAATGAGGAGCCGCGGGATGTGTGTTGTTGGGGTTTTGGGTGGCAGCAGCACTACTGGTGGTACAGCAATGGACCAGTACCTCCAGCGGGTGCCATATTTGCACACCTATCACTTGGGTGTGCAAATATGGCTGCCGCCGGCGCTTGATGGGACGACATCCTGATACCCAGAGGTGGATGACGGACACCACAGGACGATAATGTAAGCAGATTATTTGCATCTTCAGGCTATCAATTACTATTAAATCCATTGCCCTTTAACGAGATGACACTGCTGACTCTGTCCCAGTCTAAATGGCAAAGCCAACAAGAAATATTATCTTCCCGAGTGTTTCTCAAATGGATTTTTTTTCAATATTTCTTTATGGATTCTAATTTAAATGCTGATACTCCAAGAATAAAAAGAGCCTGCTGGAATCAGATGGGATAATAAAGAAAGAAAGCAGATTGCCGAACATAAAATGTTGAGTAAAGCAGAGCACTGAGCGCCCGTATCGGCCAACTCGAGGCATTGTATTTTGAGGAAATATACAAGATGCTCCCCGTAACCTTTCCTAAAAATTCACCGGTCTTCCAGGTCACCCGGGCAGCGCTCCACGGACTGCGGTGCCAGCTGCTGCCAGGAATAAGGACGAGCGAGAACAAAAGGGTTTACCATCAGGCCTCGCGCACTAGATTGTCCCCACATCTCCCGCTGGAATCGTTAGATTCTCTGCTCCCGAAAGCTTCTATTTTAAGCCTCCATTTGTTAACAAACATGATTAAATACCTCTCCCGAATCGCTGCGTGCTCGCCATACAATAGGATGCAAGGACGCCGCGCTTCTATCAATACAACGGGCCACATCCTAAGAGGAACGGTCATAAATCTCCGAGATTTCACCTTCCTTCTGAACCCAACAAGAACATTTAGAAGAATAGAAAAAACACTATTGAAAGGATTTTTCCATTACTGTCACATTCATAGCCTAGGCCAGATACACAGCAGCGCTCTGGACGGATCCGTATGTGTGGAGCTGCGCAGACGCATGCCGGAACGCACAGAAACGCACGGCAGAGGAGCGTCATCAGGATCCACAGGCGGGAAAAGTCTTGTGAAATCAATGGGAGAGAGAGAGTGAGAGAGAAGGGAGAAAGTGAGAGAGAGTGACAGAGAGAGAGCAAGAGAGAAAGCACAAGAGAGAGTGAGTGAATGAGAGAGTGACAGAGAGAGAGAGCAAGAGTGAGAGAGAAAGCAGAAGAGAGAGTGAGTGAATGAGAGAGTGACAGAAAGAGAGAGCAAGAGTGAGAGAGAAAGCAGAAGAGAGAGTGAGAGCATGAGAGAGTGAGAGAGAGTGACAGAGAGAGAGAGCAAGAGTGAGAGAGAAGGGAGAGAGTGAGATAGAGTGACAGAGAGAGAGCAAGAGAGAAAGCACAAGTGAGAGTGAGAGAATGAGAGAGTGACAGAGAGAGAGCGAGAGTGAGAGAAAGCACAAGAGAGTGAGAGCATGAGAGAGTGACAGAGAGAGAGAGCAAGAGTGAGAGAGAAAGCACAAGAGAGAGTGAGAGCATGAGAGAGAGTGGTAGAGAGAGAGCAAGAGAGAAAGCACAAGAGAGAGTGAGAGAATGAGAGAGTGACAGAGAGAGAGCGAGAGTGAGAGAAAGCACAAGAGAGTGAGAGCATGAGAGAGTGACAGAGAGAGAGAGCAAGAGTGAGAGAGAAAGCACAAGAGAGAGTGAGAGCATGAGAGAGAGAGCAAGAGAGAAAGCACAAGAGAGAGTGAGAGAATGAGAGAGAGTGACAGAGAGCAAGAGTGAGAGAGAAGGGAGAGAGTGAGATAGAGTGACAGAGAGAGAGCAAGAGAGAAAGCACAAGAGAGAGTGAGAGAATGGGAGAGAGTGACAGAGAGAGAGCAAGAGTGAGAGAGAAGGGAGAGAGTGAGAGTGAGAGAGAGTGACAGAGAGAGAGCAAGAGAGAAAGCACAAGAGAGTGAGAGCATGAGAGAGTGACAGAGAGAGAGAGCAAGAGTGAGAGAGAAAGCACAAGAGAGAGTGAGAGCATGAGAGAGAGTGGTAGAGAGAGAGCAAGAGAGAAAGCACAAGAGAGAGTGAGAGAATGAGAGAGTGACAGAGAGAGAGCGAGAGTGAGAGAAATCACAAGAGAGTGAGAGCATGAGAGAGTGACAGAGAGAGAGAGCAAGAGTGAGAGAGAAAGCACAAGAGAGAGTGAGAGCATGAGAGAGAGAGCAAGAGAGAAAGCACAAGAGAGAGTGAGAGAATGAGAGAGAGTGACAGAGAGCAAGAGTGAGAGAGAAGGGAGAGAGTGAGATAGAGTGACAGAGAGAGAGCAAGAGAGAAAGCACAAGAGAGAGTGAGAGAATGAGAGAGAGTGACAGAGAGAGAGCAAGAGTGAGAGAGAAGGGAGAGAGTGAGAGTGAGAGAGAGTGACAGAGAGAGAGCAAGAGAGAAAGCACAAGAGAGAGTGAGAGAATGAGAGAGCGACAGAGAGAGAGCAAGAGAGAAAGCACAAGAGAGAGTGAGAGAATGAGAGAGTGACAGAGAGAGAGCAAGAGTGAGAGAGAAAGCACAAGAGAGAGTGAGAGCATGAGAGAGAGTGATAGAGAGAGAGCAAGAGAGAAAGCACAAGAGAGAGTGAGAGAATGAGAGAGAGTGACAGAGAGAGAGTGAGAGAATGAGAGCGAGTGACAGAGAGAGAGAGAGAGAGAGAGTGAGAGTGAGAGAAAGCAGAAGAGAGAGTAAAAGCATGAGAGAGAGCGACAGAGAGAGAGCGAGAGTGAGAGAGAAAGCACAAGAGAGTGAGAGCATGAGAGATTGACAGAGAGTGAGCGAGAGTGAGAGAAAGCACAAGAGAGTGAGAGCATGAGTGACAGAGAGAGAGCGAGTGTGAGAGAAAGCACAAGAGAGTGAGAGTGAGAAAGAGAGCGAGAGAGCATGAGAATGAGTGAGAGAGCAAGAGTTTGTGAGAGCGTGAGAGAGAGCATGAGAGTGAGAGAGTGAGAGAGCGAGAGAGCAAGTTAGAGAGTGCGAGAGAACAAGTGAGAGAGCAAGAGAGAGTGAGCAAGACAGAGAGCAAGAGAGTGAGAAAGAGAGAGCAAGAGTGTGAGAGTGAGAGCGAGAGCAAAACAGAAAGCAAGACAGAGAGAGACTGAGAGAGCGCGAGTGAGAGAACGAGAGCGTGAGCAAGACAGAGAGCAAGAATGAGACTGAGAAAGCGAGAGAGAAAGAGAGCGAGAGTACGAGAGATTGTGAAAGAGGAGAGAGTGAGATTAAGAGAGAGCAAGAGTGAGACTGAGAGAGAGAGAGTGAGAAAGAGAGAGCAAGAGAGAGTGCGAGAGATTATGAAAGTGAGAGAGCAAGAGAGAGCGCAAGAAAGGGAGAGGAGAGAGAGAGAGAGCGCGAGAGCGAGCGAGAGTGAGCAAGAGAGAGGAGAGAGTGAAAGAGCGAGAGCAAGAGAGACATAGAGAGAGAGGAAGAGAGAAAGAGAGAGATAGAGAAAGAAAGAAAGAAAGAGAGAGAGCAAGAGAAAGAGTGGGGTAGAGAGTGAGAGAGAGTGATAGAGAGAGGGAGAGAAAGAGAGATAAAGAGAAAGATAGAGAAAAAGAGAAAGTGAGAGTGAGCGAGTGAGAGAGCGAGAGTTAGAGATGGAGAGAGAGAAAGTGAATGAGAGAGAGAAAAAGAGTGAGCGAGAGCAGGAGAGATAAAGAGAGTGAGCGAGAGCAAGAGTGAGAGAGAGAGAGAAGGAGAGAGAAAGAGACTGTGAGATAGAGTGAGAGTGACAGAGAGAGCGAGAGTGAGAGAAAGCACAAGAGATTGAGAGCATGAGAGAGAGTGACAGAGAAAGAGCGAGAGTGAGAGAGAAAGCATGAGAGAGAGCAAGACAGAGAGCAAGAGTGAGAGAGGGACTGAGAAAGTGAGAGAGAGAGAGTGAGAAAGAGAGTGAGAGAGCATGAGAGTGAGTGAGAGAGCGAGAGTTTGTGAGAGAGTGAGAGAGAGCGAGAGAGAGCACGAGAGTGAGAGAGCAAGTTAGAGAGTGAGAGAGAACAAGTGAGAGAGCAAGAGAGAGTGAGAGCAAAACAGAGAGCAAGAGAGTGAGAAGGAGAGAACAAGAGATTGTGAGAGAGTGAAGAGTGAGAGAGAGAGCAAGAATGAGAGAGAGAGCGAGAGTGATAGCAAAACAGAAAGCAAGACAGAAGAGACAGAGAGTGAGAGTGAGAGAGAGTGCACGAGAGAGTGAGCAAGACAGAGAGCAAGAATCAGACTGAGAAAGCAAGAGAGAAAGAGAGCGAGAGTGCAAGAGCGAGAGCTTGTGAGAGTGAGAGAGTGAGAGCGGAGAGAGGAGAGAGTGAGAGCAAGAGAGAGAGCAGAGAGTGAGCGACAGAGAGAGAGACAGAGAGTGAGAAAGAGAGCAAGAGAGAGTGCGAGAGCGAGAGATTATGAAAGTGAGAGAGCAAGAGAGAGCACGAGAAAGAGAGTGAGAGAACGAGAGAGTGTGAGAGCAAGAGTGAGCAAGAGAGAGGAGAGAGTGAGAGAGCGAGAGCAAGAGAGACAGAGAGAGAGGAAGAGAGAAAGAGAGAGATAGAGAAAGAAAGAGCAAGATAAAGAGTGGGGTAGAGAGTAAGAGAGAGTGAGAGTGATAGAGAGTGATAGAAAGAGAGAGATAAAGAAAGAGATAGAGAAAGTGAGAGAGAGTGAGCGAGTGAGAGAGCGAGAGTTAGAGAGGGAGAGAGAGTTAATGAGAGAGAGAAAAAGAGTAAGCGAGAGCAGGAGAGAGAAAGAGAGTGAGCGAGAGGAAGAGTGAGAGAGAGAGGGAGAGAGAAAGAGAGAGTGAGAGACAGATGCGCATGCACCCTGTGTCCTCATGTTTAATATAGGGACTCAGAACGGATCCGTAGACATACATACTTGGACGCATGCCAACGCAACGCACACAAACGCCAGTGTGACACCAGCCTTATACTATATAACAACCTGATCAGTGTGGATCAGACTCCGGCACTCATACAGTTCTTTTGACCTGCCCCTGGGCCGTGGGGTACCCGGTTCCGGGCGTTGGTTCATGGGGGACGTCACTGGGGCCTGTGCCAGGTCCCATGGCCCTGGTGGTCGCTGAAAAGAGTCAGTAAAAATAATAAAAATAGTTTCGGTATGGTTATCGGTGCTGCGGGTCAGACCTCCGAGGTGATGGTAGGGCAGCCAGATTGTTACACTCCCCGTAGGTGGAGCGGGATCCCTGAGGCAGTTGTGAATGTTATAGTTTTCACACAGGGAGGCAGCTTACCACACAGCTCAGTCACTTGTCCTTTTCACTGCAGCAAGTGTGCGGCTCATCAGGCGAGGGAAATAAAGTACGTCACACAGTCTTTAACTCTCATCGGGTTTACTTGCAGTTCTTCAGGCAAATTAACAGATGTTACAGTCACTCGGGTCTTTCTCTGACCTGTGTAGTCACGAGGGAACCGGGACGTTTCACTTAGGATCCTCAGTGGTGTGCCTGTCGTTCCTTGTTGGTCCCTCACTGTGCTCTTGTCTGACACCCAGCCCGGGCGCCGGACCTTTCCCGTTGCAGGCCTCCGTAGCTTTTGCCTCCTTGTCACGGAACCGTGCCTGCCAGTGCGGGGCCCGGTGGTGCAGATTCAAAAATAAAGACGCCGTTAGGTGACAGATTAAGGGGTTAATTTGTCGTGACGCCACCTATGAGAGTTTCGGTACCGACGCTGCTGGGCCTCCGGGGGAATGGAATGCAGCAAGATGGAACGCTCCCCACAGGCTGAGCGGTGATCCCAGGAGGCTGGAGCTGCACAAGATGTTCTGCGGCAGCTGCGGTTACCTTGTGTGCGGGCGAATGCAGTCATAAGGAAGCACGGACACTGTAAGTCTCTGTAACGGTGATTTACTGTAACCAGCAGCAGTACATGGCATTCAGTGGTTGGTAGTAGACCGGGTGAACTCAGCAGTGATAGGTGTCCCTCAGAGATCCGCGGTGTTCCTCCATTCTATCTAAGTTGTGTGCCATTGTCGCCCAGGAATACCAGATCGAGTACAGGGAGGATGCTTCAATGCCCTATCCAAAGTGTACGTTATGGATGTTTTGGGGAGCCTTGGGTCCCTTCGGTGGGTACACCGCTGGTTAGACGACTGTATTTTGGCGGGTGGTGGGGTGCTCCTGTAAAGCGTTCCCTCCACTCCTCTGGTTCGCATAGCAGAGCTGAACTGCTGCTAGCTTCGGTACCAGCAAACCGGCTGTAGATTTTGGGCACGGGAGTCTTTGGTAACCCGTGTATGATGCCCGATCCCGGTGGTTTAGGCCTCAGGTGCTGACACCCGACCGGTGACGGCCCGGGGCTGCACAAGCCTGTGCGGAGCCCCCGCTCCTGTTACTCTCCTTTCTTCTCCAAGTCCAGATCAGAACTCTACTCCAGACTCACTGTCTGTACTAAACTCCTACACACTACAGCCCACACTCCGCCCACCAGGACCTTGATTGGCCCACTCTACTAGTGATGCATGTGGGGTATGGATCTTTAAGTTAACCATATCACTGCTTAGTCAGAGCATATTACAGCTTCAATTTGGGCTGTAATACACTCTTGTGACGCACTCGTTGCGGGGCGCCATACTCTCTTCTCCGTCTACCGTGTAGCGCCACAGCACGCAGAGCCTCGAGCCAGCTCCCATGGATCTTTAGTGGGGGACTTCCTTTTAGGTCCCCCTGACCCTAGTTCGGTTTGCCTTTTCAAGGGATGTGCAAGGTCTTTGGCTGCGATTTCCTATAGAAGTTAGAGACCTCTGGTTTAACGGCTCGGGTAGTCGTACCGGGTCCAGATTCGGGTGCACCACCTGGAGCCCCTATGGTCTCCTTCCACTCACTATCTCCAGCCAGCTGTTTAACTTACACTGACTGACTGCCTCACTCTCCTCCCACCCATACACTTTTATACCCACCTGTATCCTCCCACAGGACTGTGTCTTCCCTACAGCGGGTTCACCCATGGCCCTCTACGCTAGGGTGTGTATGAATAAGTGTTGTGAGGATCCTTTATGCACCATCCCAATTCCCTTGGTCTCAGGAATACAACACACTCTTATTTGGGTGCAGTACCCCTCCATGGAGTCCCGACCAGTGGGACGCCACATTCCTCCTTGGTTAAGCTCACTCGTCCGTGAGCAACCCAAATTGGCACAGAGTTAAAAGTTGCATTTTTATTATAACATAAACAATAACATTATGCATTACTTTTCTTTCCTTACAGGAGGCACTTTAATTGAACGTTTAATAAAAAATCAGAAAAACATACAATACCGGCCAAAACGGGGCCGGTTCAGATACCGTTCCGGTGGTCATTGTCTCTCACTCTAAACAGTGTTCAACGCACCACCGGTCTGTCTTAAAGGCACAGTTGCAAATAGTCCATTTCTTAACGGGTTCAAAGTCCAAGGCTCAACGGGTTAAGAGTCTCAATATTGTCCATTAGCACAGCATATATATACATCAGTAAAGGAAACTATTTACATGCGTTTATCACACTTTAGTCTGGTTCACTACTTTATAAACCCTCAAAGCATACTACCCCCTGGGCCCCAAACGCCGCTCATAAGACACCCGGTCAGTACAGTATAAGTCTCGGTCCGGGTGTCCCTTAGGGAGGCATGCCTCAATGTCACGGCGGTTTACGAAAACCTCCTCCTCGAGACCAGGCTCCCGTATAAACTCCCACCCGTTGTTCAGGTTAAAGGCCACTACGGTACCTGTCTGCCGCTCTTCTGGGGACACCTTCGAAGGACATTCTCTGGCTCTCGCTTTTGCAAGCAAGTTCTCCTGCTTCTGAGCCCACCAGCGTTCTCAGCGGCGCTGCCTCTCCGCCTGGTGGCCTGGAACCATTGAAAAACAAAGTCAGGTTGCTCCAGGGCCGGAGCTGGAGCATGAACCTGCACTCCAGTTATGGCGGCTGCACCGACCCGTCCGACCGGTTGATGCTGATGGCGGTCCTACCACAAAGCGCGGGGCCCGGATGCCCCGAATTCCTCCAAGCTGTCGGCCCCATCCTCCTTAGGTTCATCCTCCTTCACGGAATCTGGCTGGCTGGTTGGCTCCTCTGTTTCGGAATCCACCACGTCGGGTGTCTCTGCGGAAACCTCTAGGACTCCTCCCTCGGGTTCAGCTGGTTCCTCCGGGTCCTCTGGCTCAGTTCCGGTCTCCTCCTGGTCATCGGGGTTGGCTGGTTGGTATGCTGGTCACCGCCTAGAACCTCGGGCTCACCCTGGGACTGGTCTCTTGCCCTCAGCTCTTGAATGGAAGCCTCTATCAGCCCGGGGTCATCGGGCTCTACCCTTGCAGCACGCTGGGTAGAGGCGAAATAAGTGTCCGTGCTCCAGCGCCTAAAGACCCAGTCCAGCATTTAATTCAGCTGGGTCCTGAGGTCCTCCCAAAACTCGGCATCACTGTCTCTGGTCAGGAACGAAGCGGCACCCTCCTCAGCGGCCTCAGGGCTGCCGACTGCCTCCATATGGTGACCAGGTCTCTTGGGCTTATGCAGACAGATTTACAGGTGTTACAGTCACTCAGGTCTTTCTGGCCTGGTTAGTCACCAGGAAACCAGAACGTTTCACTCAGAACTCTCGGTAGTGTGCCTGCCGTTCCCTCACTGCGCTCTCTTCTCCTTCTACCGTGTAGCGCCCCCGCACGCAGAGCCTCGAGCCAGCTCCCACGGGCCTTCAGTGGGGGACTCCTTTTAGATCCCACTTACCCTAGTTTGGAATGCCTTTTCAAAGATGCACTGGGTCTTTGGCTGCAACTTCCTAAATAAGTTTGGGGTCTCCGGTTTAACGGCTCGGGGATGAACACCCGCAACGTGTCCGAAGCCGGTCTTCTACCTGGGACCAGACCCCTCTTGTCGGTAGTCTTACCGGGTCCAGATTCGGGTGCACTGCAACGCCTGATACCCCTAGGGTCTCCTTCTCACTCGCTGTCTTCAGCCAACTGTTTAAAGGTTGGGTTAAACGCTGCGATGTCCAAGCGATCTGACCAACGATCGGGATCATTGGGACATCACTATCTGATTGCTGGTGAGCTCTCACACAGGCAGACTCACCAGCAACCAGCGAGAACGCTGGTAACCAGGGTACACATCGGGTAACTAAGCATAGCGCTGCACTTAGTTACCCGATGTTTACCCTGGTTACCATGTCCCAGCTCGCTGATCACTGGTCGTTGGTACATGTCACACGCAGCGAAATCCCTACGAGGTCGCTGCGTCACAAAACCGTGACGTTGTAACGATATAGCGATATTGTTGCATGTAACGGGGCCTTATTTTACACTGACTGACTGCCTCACTCTCCTCCCACTCATACACCTGACTCCTCCCACAGGACTGGGTCTTCCTACAGCGGGTTCACCAATGGTCCTCTACGCTAGGGTGTGTATGAATGGTTGTTGTGAGGATCCTTTATGCACCATCCCAATTCCTTTGGTCACAGGAATACTACACACTCTTATTTGGGTGCAGTACCCCTCCATGGCGTCTTGACGACCGGGGCGCCATCTTTCCTTTTACCAAGCAGCTTATATTCAAGTGACTGAGACTGCGCTGCAGTACCAAGAATAGCCACAACCAAATAGGTGGCGCTCTGGCTAGGAAAAAAAAACCACTGCAGCCTCTTCTTTCTCATCAGATAATAAAGTCGAATCTCATAAAGGGCAATCACTTATTAAAGTTTATTATTTATTTATTCTAATCACATACATCCAGTGTGTCTTCCACGTTGCATTCTGCAGAATTGTGAGTTCAGCTCTGGAGTGTTCTTTGGATTCCCCATTGCAGAGCGGCTCTTCTTCTGTACAGTATGGCCTTTCACTTAGTTGCAGACCTGGAGGTTTACATCATGAATCTCAGCAATGCGCAGTCTGCTATAAACTTAATTGACCTCAGAGCTTCGCTCGTCTGATTTCAGCTGGGGATTTTCGTGCCAAACATTTCTGCACAGAGCTGCCAGTTTTCAATCTCTTGGAAGATGTTCAACATCTGACGGGGAAGAAGCCGCGGAGCTTTTCCTGGAAAACCGGCGATCCAGCATGGCTCCATCACCAGTTACACAACATCTCGCTCCAAGAAGGGCGGAGACGCTACCCCCAAATTAAAGGCTGCAGAAGGCCTAAATTGTCCCCTCTGTTGGGCCAGAATTTTGGTTAAGGAGAAAACAAAAATAGCGTTTCCATTTTTTTGGAACGATTACATAATATCAAATTAACTATTTCACTTCTGGAGCCTGGGAGCAAATATAGGGGTCATCTGAGTGACCCCTGGAAAAATACTTAATTAGGTTCATTGGGATTGATAGATAACGAAAATCTCAGTAAAATCTTACCAGTAAGAAATATTACCACCATACAGTGCTAAATAACACTATAATATAATACGGCAGTACTACTATATACAGTGCCATATAACACTATATTATAATAGTACCACCATACAGTGCCATATAACACCATATTATAATATTACCACCATACAGTGCCATATAACACCATATTATAATAGTACCACCATACAGTGCTAAATAACACCATATTATAATAGTACCACCATACAGTGCCATATAACACTATATTATAATAGTACCACTATACAGTGCCATATAACACCATATTATAATAGTACCACCATACAGTGCTAAATAACACCATATTATAATAGTACCACCATACAGTGCCATATAACACTATATTATAATAGTACCACTATACAGTGCCATATAACACCATATTATAATAGTACCACCATACAGTGCCATATAACACCATATTATAATATTACCATCATACAGTGCCATATAACACTATATTATAATAGTACCACTATACAGTGCCAAATAACATTATATTATAATAGTACCACCATACAGTGCTAAATAACACTATATTATAATAGTACCACTATACAGTGCCAAATAACATTATATTATAATAGTACTACTATATAGTACCAAATAACACTATATTATAATAGTACCACTATACAGTGCCATATAACACCATATTATAATATTACCACTATACAGTGCCATATAACACCATATTATAATATTACCACTATACAGTGCCATATAACACCATATTATAATATTACCACCATACAGTGCCATATAACACTATATTATAATAGTACCACTATACAGTGCCAAATAACATTATATTATAATAGTACCACCATACAGTGCTAAATAACACTATATTATAATAGTACCACCATACAGTGCCAAATAACACTATAATATAATAGTGCTACTATACAGTGCCATATAACACTATATTATAATAGTACCACCATACAGTGCCATATAACACTATATTATAATAGTACCACCATACAGTGCCAAATAACATTATATTATAATAGTACTACTATATAGTGCTAAATAACACTATATTATAATAGTACCACTATACAGTGCCATATAACACTATATTATAATAGTACCACCATACAGTGCTAAATAACACTATATTATAATAGTACCATCATACAGTGCCAAATAACACTATAATATAATAGTGCTACTATACAGTGCCATATAACACTATATTATAATAGTACCACCATACAGTGCCATATAACACTATATTATAATAGTACCACCATACAGTGCCAAATAACACTATATTATAATAGTACCATCATACAGTGCCATATAACACTATATTATAATAGTACCACTATACAGTGCCAAATAACATTATATTATAATAGTACCACCATACAGTGCTAAATAACACTATATTATAATAGTACCACTATACAGTGCCATATAACACCATATTATAATAGTACTACTATACAGTGCCAAATAACACTATAATATAATAGTGCTACTATACAGTGCCATATAACACTATATTATAATAGTACCACCATACAGTGCCATATAACACTATATTATAATAGTACCACCATACAGTGCCAAATAACATTATATTATAATAGTACTACTATATAGTGCTAAATAACACTATATTATAATAGTACCACTATACAGTGCCATATAACACTATATTATAATAGTACCACCATACAGTGCTAAATAACACTATATTATAATAGTACCACCATACAGTGCCAAATAACACTATAATATAATAGTGCTACTATACAGTGCCATATAACACTATATTATAATAGTACCACCATACAGTGCCATATAACACTATATTATAATAGTACCACCATACAGTGCCAAATAACATTATATTATAATAGTACTACTATATAGTGCTAAATAACACTATATTATAATAGTACCACTATACAGTGCCATATAACACTATATTATAATAGTACCACCATACAGTGCTAAATAACACTATATTATAATAGTACCACCATACAGTGCCAAATAACACTATAATATAATAGTGCTACTATACAGTGCCATATAACACTATATTATAATAGTACCACCATACAGTGCCATATAACACTATATTATAATAGTACCACCATACAGTGCCAAATAACACTATATTATAATAGTACCATCATACAGTGCCATATAACACTATATTATAATAGTACCACTATACAGTGCCAAATAACATTATATTATAATAGTACCACCATACAGTGCTAAATAACACTATATTATAATAGTACCACTATACAGTGCCATATAACACCATATTATAATAGTACTACTATACAGTGCCAAATAACACTATAATATAATAGTGCTACTATACAGTGCCATATAACACTATATTATAATAGTACCACCATACAGTGCCATATAACACTATATTATAATAGTACCACCATACAGTGCCAAATAACATTATATTATAATAGTACTACTATATAGTGCTAAATAACACTATATTATAATAGTACCACTATACAGTGCCATATAACACTATATTATAATAGTACCACCATACAGTGCTAAATAACACTATATTATAATAGTACCACCATACAGTGCCAAATAACACTATAATATAATAGTGCTACTATACAGTGCCATATAACACTATATTATAATAGTACCACCATACAGTGCCATATAACACTATATTATAATAGTACCACCATACAGTGCCAAATAACACTATATTATAATAGTACCATCATACAGTGCCATATAACACTATATTATAATAGTACCACTATACAGTGCCAAATAACATTATATTATAATAGTACCACCATACAGTGCTAAATAACACTATATTATAATAGTACCACTATACAGTGCCATATAACACCATATTATAATAGTACTACTATACAGTGCCAAATAACACTATAATATAATAGTGCTACTATACAGTGCCATATAACACTATATTATAATAGTACCACCATACAGTGCCATATAACACTATATTATAATAGTACCACCATACAGTGCTAAATAACACTATATTATAATAGTACCACCATACAGTGCTAAATAACACTATAATATGATAGTGCTACTATACAGTGCCATATAACACTATATTATAACAGTACCACCATACAGTGCCATATAACACTATATTATAATAGTACCACCATACAGTGCTAAATAACACTATATTATAATAGTACCACCATACAGTGCTAAATAACACTATAATATAATAGTACCACCATACAGTGCCAAATAACATTATATTATAATAGTACCACCATACAGTGCCAAATAACACTATAATATAATAGTACCACCATACAGTGCCAAATAACATTATATTATAATAGTACTACTATATAGTACCAAATAACACTATATTATAATAGTACCACTATACAGTGCCATATAACACTATATTATAATAGTACCACCATACAGTGCTAAATAACACTATATTATAATAGTACCACTATACAGTGCCAAATAACATTATATTATAATAGTACCACCATACAGTGCTAAATAACACTATATTATAATAGTACCACTATACAGTGCCAAATAACATTATATTATAATAGTACCACCATACAGTGCTAAATAACACTATATTATAATAGTACCACTATACAGTGCTAAATAACACTATATTATAATAGTACTACTATATAGTACCAAATAACACTATATTATAATAGTACCACTATACAGTGCCATATAACACTATATTATAATAGTACCACCATACAGTGCCAAATAACACTATATTATAATAGTACCATCATACAGTGCCATATAACACTATATTATAATAGTACCACTATACAGTGCCAAATAACATTATATTATAATAGTACCACCATACAGTGCTAAATAACACTATATTATAATAGTACCACTATACAGTGCCATATAACACCATATTATAATAGTACTACTATACAGTGCCAAATAACACTATAATATAATAGTGCTACTATACAGTGCCATATAACACTATATTATAATAGTACCACCATACAGTGCCATATAACACTATATTATAATAGTACCACCATACAGTGCCAAATAACATTATATTATAATAGTACTACTATATAGTGCTAAATAACACTATATTATAATAGTACCACTATACAGTGCCATATAACACTATATTATAATAGTACCACCATACAGTGCTAAATAACACTATATTATAATAGTACCACCATACAGTGCCAAATAACACTATAATATAATAGTGCTACTATACAGTGCCATATAACACTATATTATAATAGTACCACCATACAGTGCCATATAACACTATATTATAATAGTACCACCATACAGTGCCAAATAACACTATATTATAATAGTACCATCATACAGTGCCATATAACACTATATTATAATAGTACCACTATACAGTGCCAAATAACATTATATTATAATAGTACCACCATACAGTGCTAAATAACACTATATTATAATAGTACCACTATACAGTGCCATATAACACCATATTATAATAGTACTACTATACAGTGCCAAATAACACTATAATATAATAGTGCTACTATACAGTGCCATATAACACTATATTATAATAGTACCACCATACAGTGCCATATAACACTATATTATAATAGTACCACCATACAGTGCTAAATAACACTATATTATAATAGTACCACCATACAGTGCTAAATAACACTATAATATGATAGTGCTACTATACAGTGCCATATAACACTATATATAACAGTACCACCATACAGTGCCATATAACACTATATTATAATAGTACCACCATACAGTGCTAAATAACACTATATTATAATAGTACCACCATACAGTGCTAAATAACACTATAATATAATAGTACCACCATACAGTGCCAAATAACATTATATTATAATAGTACCACCATACAGTGCCAAATAACACTATAATATAATAGTACCACCATACAGTGCCAAATAACATTATATTATTAATAGTACTACTATATAGTACCAAATAACACTATATTATAATAGTACCACTATACAGTGCCATATAACACTATATTATAATAGTACCACCATACAGTGCTAAATAACACTATATTATAATAGTACCACTATACAGTGCCAAATAACATTATATTATAATAGTACCACCATACAGTGCTAAATAACACTATATTATAATAGTACCACTATACAGTGCCAAATAACATTATATTATAATAGTACCACCATACAGTGCTAAATAACACTATATTATAATAGTACCACTATACAGTGCTAAATAACACTATATTATAATAGTACACTATATAGTACCAAATAACACTATATTATAATAGTACCACTATACAGTGCCATATAACACTATATTATAATAGTACCACCATACAGTGCCAAATAACACTATATTATAATAGTACTACTATATAGTACCAAATAACACTATATTATAATAATGCCCAAAAAGCTCCAAAATGTGTCCAACACTGTACAATGCTACAAATAATGCCATCATATAGTACCCAAATAAAACTATATAATAATACATATTAATTATATTGATATATTTTATTAATGCCACCCAGTGGTGTAACTTGAAGCTCATGGGCCCTGATGTGAAAGCTCCATCAGGGCCCCCAATTATGGCAAATCCTTAAAGGGATCCTGTCACCTCCAAAACGCCTCCTAAGCTAGCAAAACATGTCCCTGCAGCATCCTATCACTAATCTCACACTCCTTTTGTCTCCTAAAAGCATCCTGTGAAAGTGCATAAAAACCTTTTAATACTCACTCATTAGTGATTATAATTAGATGGGCTATATTCTTTAGCCCTTAGGGCGGGCTGTTTTGCAGCTCCAGGATCCAGCCCTCTCTCTCTGTCTGTGCTGCTGTGATGTGGAACTGAAGGCAGGACTAATGATTTGCATTCTGTGAGTGATAGAGAGGGGGAGGGAATGCCTGCATATCACAGCAGCACAGAGAGAGGGCTGGATCCTGGAGCCTGCAAAACAGCCCGCCCTGGTGACTAAAGAATATAGCCTCTGCTAATTATAATCACTAATGAGTAAGTATTAAAACGTTTTTATGCACTTTCACAGGATGCTTTTAGGAGACAAAAGGAGTGTGAGATTAGTGATAGGATGCTGCAGGGACATGTTTTGCTAGCTTAGGAGGCGTTTTGGAGGTGACAGGATCCCTTTAATAGCATTAGTCTTTTTCTACAGGACAAAGGGACTTTTGGGATCCCCTAGGCTCCAGGGCCCGGGTATGATTGCAACCCCTGCACCTGTTGCAGTTATGCCCCTGATACCACCATACAATGCCCAAAGAGCACCATACTAACATAGTACTACCATACACTGGCCAACACCATACCATACTAAAAGAATGCCTCCATACAGTACCCAAAATAACACTACACTATCCTAAAATAATATTAATGACCATACAATACCCAAGTCATACCATACTAAAGTACCAACATGCAATGCCCATATAATACCATCCTGCAATAAAATATTAACACCATAAAGTGCCCAAGAGAAAAACATATACTATTAAATAATACTGCCATACAGCACCCAAATAACGCAACACTATACAGAAATAAAGCAAAACAAACAACACGCAAATGACATCAAAATAAAAGTACTATATAATGCCTGAATAAAACTATATTACATTATGACACCCTATTAAATACTAACATACAGTGCCCAAATAATACCAAAATAATACCGCCATACGGTGCTAAATAACAACATCATACTAAAATTGTACCAACATATTAATATGGTAATACCAGACACAACCATACTAAAGTGACACCACCTAGGAACTCAATATTATACTATATTAATGCCACCATATAGTACCCACACAATACCGCCCATATGACACCATAATAAAATACCAACATACAGAGCCCTAATAACAGCGTATGCTCAGATGGCACCGTATAGTACCCCTATGGATGGTGTTCTCTTCAATGTGTCTAAGCTGCAATACCAGACACAACCATGGACTGGGGTGGGGGCGCTGTTGCTGGAAAAAAGTCAGATGTTTTTCTCATCCACATTAAGTGTGAGCTGTTGTTGGAGCGATTGTCAGTGACAAGGATATTCAGCAAAGGGAAGAGAAAAAAAACAGATGACCTTTTACCCATAAAATGGAAACGGTGTCAGCTGCTGAGTAAGCAAGGTGATAAATGGCGCGATGTGGCAAGAGGTGCAGCGGGTTCAGCTTTGAAGAATGAATGATTGATCGCTCACTGATTACCTTCTTTTTTTGAACTGTCACAGACATCCGTCAGGACCCTAGAGTCACCTGTTGACTTTATATTTTATATTTTAGTGGATTTTATGCAATATTATAGTCCAGAGATTGAGAAAAAGTGCAAAAACGTCACGAATCAATGAAAATTAGAGTGTAAAGACGAAAACAGCTTACAGGGAAGGCCCACTGAGCCCGCAGCCTGCAGCTGCACATGCAAATATATATATCAATGTTGAGGAGAGCCATAGGATCAAATACTTAATTAACCTTAAGACATAAGGGCATGGGAGAAACGATCCATAGAGTGTAATATTTTACATTTCATCATTTTCTGTTTCATCACACCATGCCATAGTGTGTAAGATAGAGCCTGGATCTATGACTACATCCTGTCTACAATAAGGAGTTCCTGGAGGAAGCTGAATTCCATAGAAGGACTGACCAATCACAGAATGCCACATCACCTGGACATACTCGATCAACACCACACCCCTTGATGACCTCATGGATCAGCCCATGGACTAACCCACTGACCAATGAATACATCTGAGATGGGCTGGCCGAGCCCTTACTGAACAAAACCTCATTTCTCTTATAATAAACCGGGACTTGGAGCTTGGAACTGACCAAGGAAGGGTGTACATCTGACTCTGTGTGTCTGGTGCCATACTTTTCGTCGCCGGCACTTGGTCTATATAAATTAGGACAGGAGCAGCAACTTGTTATTAATATTATAAAATATTAACCATAACATCAAGACTGCAGTATTTACAGAAATCTCACTTTGCTCAGCAATGTCAGTATGAGATATGGACAAAGGAATACTGGTTACCAGTAAAAGAAGGATGATGGGTGAGAAAACAGCTTACAGGGAAGGCCCACTGAGCCCGGAGCCTGCAGCGGCACATGCAGGAATATACACTGCTCAACTAAATAAGGGGAACACTAAGGCCGGCTTCATAGCACGGTTTCGGCTGTCAGGTTCTGTCCGGTGTTTTGCAGGATGCACTGGACAGAAGCTGACAATATCGGATGAGCAGAAACTGAGGGCACATATGCCCTCCGATCCTTTTTTTTGTAGGATTCGTGTCTGCTGCTGTCCGCGGTGCTGAACGTTCAGCCCGTGTGAGCAGTGGAGCTCTCCATGGTGCTGAACATTCAGCAGTGGCTCTGAAATGCTGCTGCTGCTGTCCATGGTGCTGCACGTTCAGCCCGTGTGAGCAATGGAGCTCTCCATGGTGCTGAACATTCAGCAGTGGCTCTGAAATGCTGCTGCTGCTGTCCATGGTGCTGCACGTTCAGCCCGTGTGAGCAGTGGAGCTCTCCATGGTGCTGAACGTTCAGCGGTGGCTCTGAAATGCTGCTGCTGCTGTCCATGGTGCTGTTTTGCAGGATGCACCAGACAGAACCTGAAAACACTGGACGAGCAGAAACTGAGAGCAAATCTGCCCTCCGATCCTGTTTTTTGTAGGATTCATGTCTGCTGCTGTCCGCGGTTCTGCTCTCCATGGTGCTGAACGTTCAGCGGTGGCTCTGAAATGCTGCTGCTGTCCATGGTGCTGAACGAGTTTGGCAGCATTTCAGAGCCAATGCTGCTCTATATTATGGCATCCGGGAAATGATACGGTTTGTTTGTCGGATCTGGGGCGATCCGGCGCCCACAGACTCCCATGTTGTGGGCGCTGGATCGCCCTGGATCCGGGAGGATCCGGTTTTGTTTGTTTTTTGCACCGGACACAAAAAATGATGCTGACTCCGATTTTGTGTCCGGTGGAAAAAACTAACAAAACCGGATCCTGGCAAAAAAAAGCACAAAACAGGAGGCCAAATATGACCAATCCGGCATCATAGGGACACAGGGGGCAAAACCGGATCAGGTTCTTCCCGCTGCAAATCGGATAGAACCTGAAACCAGAAAAGCGTGGTGTGAAGCCGGCCTTAAACAGAATATAACTCCAAGTAAATCAAAGTCCTGTGAAATGAAAGCGTCCACTTAGGAAGCCACACTGATTGACAATCAATTTCACACAATGTTGTGCAAATGGAATAGATGGAAATGATTGGCAATGATCAAGACACAATAAAGGAGCGGCTCTGCAGGTGAGGACCACACACCACATCTTAGCACCAATGCTTTCTGGATGATGTTTTGGTCACTTCTGAATGTTGGTTGTGCTTTCACACTCGTGGTAGCATGAGACGGACTCGACAACCCACACACGTGGCTCAGGTAGTGCAGCTCATCCAGGATGGCACATCAATGTGAGCTGTGGCAAGAAGGTTTGCTGTGTCCAGAGGCTGGAGGCGCTACCAGGAGACCTGGAGGGCAACAACCCAGCAGCAGGACCGCTACCTCCGCCTTTGTGCCAGGAGGAACAGGAGGAGCACTGCCAGAGCCCTGCAAAATGACCTCCAGCAGGCCACAAATGTGCATGTATCTCCACAAACGGTTAGAAACCGACTCCATGAGGGTGGTATGAGGGCCCGACGTCCACAGATGGGGATTGTGCTCACAGCCCAACACCGTGCAGGATGCTTGGCATTTGCCACAGAACACCAGGATTGGCAAATTCGCCACTGGCGCCCTGTGCTCTTCACATTGAGCACATATGACAGACGTGACAGAGTCTGGAGACGCCCTGGATGCCTGCAACATCCTTCAGCATGACTGGTTTGGCAGTGGGTCAGTAATGGTGTGGGGTGGCATTTCTTTCAGCCCTCCATGTGCTCGCCAGAGAAAGCCTCACTGCCATTATGTACCGAGATGAGATCCTCACACCCCTTGTGAGACCATATGCTGGTGCGGTTGGCCCTGGATTCCTCCTAATGCAGGACAATGCCAGACATCATGTGGCTGGAGTGTGTCAGCAGTTCCTGCTAGATGAAGGCATTGAAGCTATGGACTGGCCCGTTCCCCAGACCTAAATCTGATTGAGCACATCTGGGACATCATGTCTTGCTCCATCCACTAACATCACGTTGCACCACAGACTGGCGAGTAGTTGGCGGATGCTTTAGCCCAGATCTGGGAGGAGATCCCTCAGGAGAACATCCGCTACCTCATCAGGAGCATGCCCAGGCATTGTAGGGAGGTCATACAGGCACGTAGAGGCCACACACAATACTGAGCCTCATCAGGAGCATGCCCAGGCATTGTAGGGAGGTCATACAGGCACGTGGAGGCCACACACAATAATGAGCCTCATCAGGAGCATGGTCAGGCATTGATGGGAGGTCATACAGGCACTTGGAGGCCACACACAATACTGAGCCTCATCAGGAGCATGCCCAGGCGTTGTAGGGAGGTCAGACAGGCACGTAGAGGCTACACACAATACTGAGCCTCATCAGGAGCATGCCCAGGCATTGTAGGGAGGTCATACAGGCACGTAGAGGCTACACACAATACTGAGCCTCATCAGGAGCATGTCCAGGCATTGTAGGGAGGTCATACAGGCACGTGGAGGCCACACACACTACTGAGCCTCATCAGGAGCATGTCCAGGCATTGTAGGGAGGTCATACAGGCACGTGGAGGCCACACACACTACTGAGCCTCATCAGGAGCATGCCCAGGCGATGTAGGGAGGTCATACAGGCACGTAGAGGCTACACACAATACTGATCCTTATCAGGAGCATGTCCAGGCATTGTAGGGAGGTCATACAGGCACGGGGAGGCCACACACACTACTGATCCTCATCAGGAGCATGCCCAGGCGTTGTAGGGAGGTCATGCAGGCACGTGGAGGCCACACACAATACTGAGCCTCATTTTGACTTGTTTTAAGGACAGTACATTCCACTTTAATTGTGTGTGACTCCAAATTCAGGCCTCCATTGGTTAATAAAATTGATTTCCATTGATGATTTTTGTGTGATTTTGTTGTCAGCACATTCAGCTTTGTACAGAACAAAGAATTCAATGAGAATATTCCATTCATTCAGATGTAGGATGTGTTATTTCAGTGTTCCCTTTATTTTTTGAGCAGTGTATATCAAGACTGCAGGGGTTTTTACATACATCTCATTTTGCAGAGATTTAAGTATGAGATATGGAGGGAGGAATACTGGTTATCAATAAAAGGGAAAGGGAGAGAAAACAGCTGACAGGGAAGGTCCACTGAGCCCGGAGCCTGCAGTTTAAAATGTATCTCTCTATATATATCAAGGCTGAAGTTTTTACAGAAATCTCACTTTGCCTGGCAATTTCAGTATGAGATATGATAGGAAAAAGGGAGAGAAAACATTTTACAAGGAGGGTCCACTGAGCCCGGAGCCTGCAGTTTAACATGGATTTAACAGTATTATTTGCTCCTCTAATATTCTTGCATGTGCAGCTGCAGGCTCTGGGTTCAGTAGACCTTCCCTGTAAAGCTGTTTTCTCTTCTTTTCTCTTCTTTCATGATTCCCTTTACATTTTCGGGGTGACTATAAAGCCTGCTGTCACCATGCTGACACTGCCACCACCCTCTACAACAGCACATTAACCATGGTGCTCGACCTAGCAGCCCCCCTCACACACCACGCTCCACGCACTAATAGGCAACCCTGGCACACCACCCTCACTAAAGACCTGAGACGGGCATCCAGGGTCGCCGAGAGGCGATGGAAAAAATCACGTTCCACTGAGCATTTTGCGCTGTTCAAACAGTCCCTCATCGCCTTCAAGACTGCACTTGCCACCGCCAAACAAACCTTCTTCTTATCCCTAATAACCTCCCTGTCCCACAATCCCAAACAACTTTTCAAAACCTTCAATTCCTTACTCCGCCCGCCTGCTCCCCCTCCCTCTCCCCTTATCTCTGCAGAAGACTTTGCCTCCTTCTTCAAAGAAAAGATTGACAGAATCAGAGACAGCTTTGATCCACTGTCCCCACAGCCTCCCCTTTCACGTATACTGCCCTCTACTTCCATCAACTGCTTCCCCCCCCATAACTGAAGACCAGCTCTCCTCCCTCCTGTCAAAATCACACCTCACCACCAGCGCCCACAACCCGCTCCCATCCCACCTCATGCCCAACCTCACCTCTGTTATCATCCCAGCCCTAACTCATCTTTTCAACCTATCACTTACCACCGGCACCTTCCCCTCAGCCTTCAAACAAGCCCTGATCACACCCATCCTCAAAAAACCCTCCCTCGATCCCACAACTGTCTCCAACTACTGCCCTATATCTCCCCTCCCTTTTGCCTCTAAACTACTTGAACAGCATGTCCACTCTGAGCTGTCCTCTCACCTCTCCTCCTGCTCCCTCTTTGACCGCCTGCAATCTGGCTTCCGACACCTCCACCCCACTGAAACAGCCCTGACCAAAGTCACCAACGACCTACTGACTGCCAAAAGCAAGTACCACTACTACTGTTCTCCTCCTCCTTGACCTGTCCGCCGCATTCGACACTGTTGACCACTCCCTTCTACTACAGATCCCGGAATCTCTTGGCATCACGGACCTCGCCCTCTCTTGGATCTCCTCATACTTAACGGACCGCACCTTCAGCGTCATCCACTCCCACACATCCTCCTCGCCCTAACCCCTATCTGTCAGGGTCCCCCAGGGCTCGGTTCTTGGACCATTATTCTTCTCAATCTACACTCTCGGCCTAGGGCCTCCAATATCACCTCTATGCCGACGACACCCAAATCTACCTGTCCGGCCCTGACATCGCCTCCCTTCTATCCAAAATTCCACACTGCCTGTCCGCCATCTCATCCTTCTTCTCTGCTCGCTTCCTTAAGCTGAACATGGACAAAACCGAGTTCATAGTCTTCCCCCCAAGACGCTCCCCCTCACTACCTGACCTATCCATCGTCGTCAACGACTGCTCTATCTCTCCAGTCCCCCATGCCAAGTGCCTCGGGGTTATCCTTGACTCTTCCCTCTCTTTCAAGCCCCACATCCAGGCCCTCGCCACCTCCTGCCGACTCCAGCTCAAAAACATCTATAGGATTCGCACTTTCCTTGACCACGACACTGCTAAAACCCTTATTCACGCTCTCATCATCTCCCGCCTCGATTACTGCAACCTCCTGCTCACCGGCCTCCCTAATACCTCCCTTGCACCTCTCCAATCTATCTTGAACTCCGCTGCCCGCCTAATCCATCTGTCCCCCCGCTACTCCCCTGTTTCCCCCCTCTGCCAAGCCCTTCACTGGCTCCCTGCTTCCCAGAGATCCCGGTTTAAAACACTAACCATGACATACAAAGCCATTCACAACCTGTCCCCTCATACATCTCTGACATGGTCTCCCGATACCTACCCTCACGCAACCTGGATCCTCCCAAGAGCTTCTCCTCTACTCCCCCCTCATCTCCTCTTCGCACAACCAGCATACAGGATTTCTCGTGCTTCACCCAGACTCTGGAACTCACTGCCCCAACACATCAGACATTCTCCTACCCGGAGAGCCTTCAAAAGAAGCCTGAAGACCCACCTTTCCGCCAAGCCTACCACTACAATAAGACCCGGTCCACCACACCGCCTCATGACTGGAATTTCCGCCTCCCACTGTATCCCCACCCCCCCTCGTAGACTGTGAGCCTTCGCGGACAGGATTTCTCCCCTCTTGTAATCTGTACGACCGAATTGTCAACATTTATTGTTACTTGTATTGCTCTATGTTACTTGTCCTAGTCTGCCCTTTTAGCTTTGTAAAGCGCCATGGAATATAATGGCGCTATATAAATAAATATATAAATAATAATAATGTAGTATAAATATAGGTTTTGCACTGTTTAAATCTGCTATATATAGTACCCCATCCCTCCAGATGCTGAATGTTGTCATCATACCCATACATTCCACTTATTCAAGTCATATATCAAATATCCACTCAGTCTCCACTCACTTTAGCCCAATGTATTAAGTACATATAGACTGACAGCAGACACCCCGGGGAGTACAGTAAGTGGTGCTAAATCTGTAAAAAGGCACGGAACCTGTTCCTTACACAAGTTTGACCAGTGACTTCATATCTAAGGTATGGGGGAACAAAGATGATGCCATCGGCTGTTACAGAATAGGTGCAGGAGACAAGACAATATACAAATCTGTATATATGTGATATGGAATTACAGGTACATCCAAGTGATGTAAAAACAGCAGGAGGTTTAGCTGGGAACAGGTGGAACGACCTCGTATGTAGTCAACCATGAGGTTAGACAAGATGGCCCAGGAGTTCCCTTCCAACTCCACCATTCTATGACTCTATGAACCAAGGAATTTTGACTTTCCAACCAATAGGTCAAGATTTGCATTGTTGGAACCTCGGAAATGTTTCATCCCCAGTGACTGGATCCAATATTTTGGTAGAGCTGTTGAGGATAGGCATGTGTCCACCCAAACGAGATAAAGCCATCTACATCAATATGGAACCTACCAATGGAGCAATATATTCAGCCTTACATGTATAGAAGACGACCTGCCACTCACCTAAATATGTAAATGCCGCTGTTCTGATTCCAGCATTATTTTCTTTTGTTTCTGTTTCTCTCCATTCCAGAGCTATGGCCATCCCCTCCCCTGTTTATAAATTTAGTCTTCTTGGTCAATGGGGTGTGTCCTTTAAAAGACCCATGAGGAAGAGTTGATGACCAAGTCCCCTTGGCCAACAAGAATAAATTTATACACAAGGAAGAGGGGTCATATCTTAGGAACGGAGAGGCCCAGGAGCAAAAGAAAAACAATACTGGATTCAGGAGAACAGCGGCATTTATTATGATTTAACAACGTTCAGCTCAATCTCAAGCCATGGTGACTTGATGGATGAACGCTCTTTAGGAAGATTGATCTTCTGCAGCCTAGATAGGTCCACCAAGGTCTTCTCCAAACTAGATGATCCACCAGGGTCTGGTCCAAGACTAGATGGCTCTACCAGTGTCTTCTCCAAGACTAGATGGATCCACCAGGGTCTGGTCCAAGACTAGATGGCTCACCAGTCTTCTCCAGACAGATGCTCACCAGGGTCTTCTCCAAGACTAGATGGCTCCACACAGGTCTTCTCCAAGACTAGATGGATCCAGGGTTGGTCAAGACTAGAGCTCACCAGGGTCTGGTCCAAGACTAGATGGCTCCACCAGGGTCTGGTCCAAGACTAGATGGCTCCACCAGGGTCTGGTCCAAGACTAGATGGCTCCACCAGGGTCTGGTCCAAGACTAGATGGCTCCACCACGGTCTTCCAAGACTAATGTCCACACGGTCTTCTCCAAGACTAGATGGCTCCACCAGTGTCTGGTCCAAGACTAGATGGATCCCCAGGGTCTGGTCCAAACTAGAGGCTCCACAGGTCTTCTCCAAGACTAGATGGCTCCACCAGGGTCTTCTCCAAGACTAGATGGACCCACCAGGGTCTTCCAAACTAATGGGTCCACATCTCTCCAAGACTAAGGCTCCACCAGGGTCTGGTCCAAGACTAGATGGCTCCCCCAGGGTCTGTTCCAAGACTAGATGCTCACAGGCTCTCCAACCTAGATAGGTCATAGGGTTTCCAAGCCTAGATGCTCCACCAGGGTATTCTCCAAGCCTAGATGGTCCATCAGGGTCTTCTCCAAACTAGATGGCTGCACCAGGGTCTTCTCCAAGACTAGATGGATCACCAGGTCTGGTCCAAGACTAATGGCTCCACCAGGGTCTTCTCCAAGACTAGATGGCTCCACCAGGGTCTTTCCAGACTAGATGCTCCACAGGTCTTCTCAAGACTAGATGGCTCCACAGGGTCTTCTCCAAACTAGATGCTGCACCAGGGTCTTCTCCAGACTAGATGTGTCCACCAGGGTCTGGTCCAAGACTAGATGGATCACAGTGTCTTCTCAAGCCTAGATAGGTCCATCAGCTCTTCTCCACCTAATGGCTTCACTAGGGTCTTCTTCAAACTAATAGGCTGCCAGGGTCTGTTTAAATCATTGATAGGTCCCCAGGGTCTTCTGCAACGTTATCTTAATGTATTAAGCCATCGGTGCTGGTCTTCCTCCTCACCTTGTTCCTTCTATTCTTCCGACCATGATCTCCTTCTCCTGTAATTGCTCTTACATAAGGTAAAAAATAAATTTTTATGGAGGATGACAGATTGTTTTTAACCAAAAAGGGTAAACATACCACATTACTCCATGTTATAGTAAGCAACTCCGACTGATGCTGATGACCAAGAACCAAGTGATAGTGTGGCCCAAGTGATAGGTTTGTGCTTTGTTATTTATTCAATGGGCAATATGGAGGGCTCAACTTCTACTCTATAGACCCTAGAATACAACCAAGAAAGGGGTAAGGGGTCCAAACCTCATCCAGTCCATCTCTTAGATGATTCTGAGACATCCAAACATTGTCTCTTAGGGTACCTTTACACACAGAGATATATTGCTTGCAATTCACTGGTAGCAGTGAAATCATGGACACATTGTTCCACTTGTACATGGCAACAAAATGGAACAATGTGTCCATGATTTCACTGCAACCAGTGAATTGCAAGCAATATATCTCTGTGTGTAAAAGTACTCTTAAAGTTGGATGTGAAAGCAATATATTACACGGATTATACCTAAAGTCTGGCACATAATGTTAGGCAGTCCGTAGACTTGGCTGACTGTTAACAATGATCTATCAAGTAGAATTCAGAATGGTAGCAAGATGTTACGTTCCTCCACAGAAGATAAAAGACAGTCCTGGAGCCCGAGGCCGGTGATGATTGGTATTAATTGTATCTGAGGATGCCGGGTGAGCTCAGGTCCTAACACATAGCACCTACACTGGAATAAACTGTGAGATATACAGAGTAGAGGGCAATCTAAAATTGGCTCTTATTGGTGATTGTGCCATGGTCTAGGACTGGTCCAATATTACTCCCTATTAGGACATCATAGAAATTTGTACAGTCTGGATGTGGCTCATGACCCTCTCTCAGAGCTGGATGTGGCTCATGACCTCTCTCAAAGCTGGATGTGCTCATGACCCTCTCTCAGAGCTGAATATGTCTCACGACCCTCTCTTAGAGCTGGATGTGGCTCATGACCCTCTCTCAGAGCTGGATGTGGCTCAGACCCTCTCTCAGAGCTGGATGTACTTCACGACCCTCTCTCAGAGCTGGATGTGGCTCATGACCCTTCTCTCAGAGCTGGATGTGGCTCACCCTCTCTCAGAGCTGATGTAACTACGACCCTCTCTCAGAGCTGGATGTGGCTCAGACCCTCTCTCAGAGCTGGAATGTCCACGACCTCTCTCAGAGCTGGAATGTGAACTCTGACCTCTCTCAGAGCTGGATGTGGCTCGGACCCTCTCTCGCAGCTGGATGTGGCTCACGACCCTCTCTCAGAGCTGGATGTGGCTCCATGCCCTCTCTCAGAGCTGGATGTGGACTCACGACCCTCTCTCAGAGCTGGATGTGACTCATGACCCTCTCTCAGACCGGGAATGTGGCTTAGACCCTCTCTCAGAGCTGGATGTGGCTCATGATCCTCTCTCAGAGCCTGGATGTGGCTCACGACTCCTCTCAGCCTGGATGTGGCTCACGACCCTCTCTAGACTGGATGTGGCTCACGACCCTCTCTCAAGCGGGAAATGTGAACTCATGACCCTCTCTCAGAGCTGGATTGACTCACGACCCTCTCTCACAGCTGGATGTGGCTCACTGACCCTCCCTCAGACTGGATGTGGCTCAGACCATCTCTCAGAGCTGGATGTGGCTTCAGACCGTCTCTCAGAGCTGGATGTGGCTCACGACCTCTCTCCAGAGCTGGATGTGGCTCACAAACCTCTCTCAGAGATGTATATGGCTCACGACCCTCTCTCAGAGCTGGATGTGGCTCGGACCCTCTCCAGAGCTGGATGTGGCTCATGACCCTCTCTCAGAGATGTATATGGCCCACCACCCTTTTTCAGAGTTGGATGTGACTCGTGACCCTCTCTAAACTGAATGTGGCTCTCAAGGTCCGAAAGGTTTGCGACCTCTGGTCTAAGCAAAGGTTGTCCTCTGTTTTAACCCAGCCAAGCAGATATATACAATAACATTGCCCCAAAGCATGAGAAGGCTCTACAGTATAAGCATTGGTCGTTGAGCAACACTTTGGTCAGGATGGCGGCCATTGATGATACCTAGCCATAATAAGGTCCTTGGTCCTTTGCGATCATCCTTTTGCCAATAAACTTTTCAAGAAGTAGAAACCATCTACGGTGGACCACCCTAATATTTTCAACAGAAAAGCAACTGAACCAGTCTATCCATAACTAAGTAATGCCAATAATTCACAAATTGTAGCTTTCTGATCTTTATTATACGCCATTGATTACCATTAAAAGGAAACAAGTTTTTCCTTTAAAAAACCAGTCCGCCCCGAATACTTTCTACCTCCCCGAGGCCAAGAATGAGATGTAGAGATTGCTCTTTAGGAGAGTATAATGTTCATAATTTTCCAAATTGTAGACAGTTATTTAGCAGCAGGCTGTACTTTCCCTTTAAGCGGTCGTGCACGTGTCGCCACAGGCAGCGCCATACATGAGATAGTGTTAGGTAAGGCCGCACACTGCAGGTATGCTGACAGCAGACAAAGTGCTATTTATGACGGCCCGGAGCCATCCTATTCAATCTACCAAGTGCATTCTTCCTCTCAGCCTCGCTATGCAATAGACATGACATTTTGATGGGAAATCTGTGCCGCCGGCCTTTCAAGTTATAAAAGTATCTCTCAAACATATGAAACAAGCCGGTAACACAGGACCCAGTGGCATCGAGAAGCCAAGAACACCTGACGTCGGGTCTCCTTCAGAAGGCCATCAAACACTTCACTCAAAGGGAACCTGTCATGGGGAAAATGCTGTTAACCCCGCAGATATAGGGTTAATCCTAAGGTCAGTAACAAGGATGTCCAGGGCACTACTCACAACAACAGACTGGGGAAACACCAGGGGGGACAAATACACCTCCTGCACTCACTTGTGACTGTGCCCTGATCTCCCTACTATCTCTATACGGGTTCTTTCACCCCATCGCCGAGTAGGATACCCATGCCCTCACTGGTCATGATGTAAACCCTCAATAATGAGTTGGCACTAGTCCCAACCACTGCAATAAACAAGACAAGAGGGGAAGGAGAGACAGACAGAGAGACAACAAACAACTTCACGCCTGCTGCAATACACTAAGGCAGCAGACGGCTTGGCCACGATCAGCTCTCAAGAATACTACCTACACCTCAGGTAGCTAGGCCAGGAATGAGTTTCAATCACCAGCAAGAGATGCTGGAACATGTGACCACGTAAAGGATATGGGAGTGATCACAAAGTAGCCACACCTGGGAAGAGCAATATGGAGCTTGCTAGCAACAGAAACTGTTAACTCCTACACTGCCAAAGGAAAGAAACATGCTTAATACAGAAAAGAGACAGAGGTCCCAAACCAGTCACAAGTCTCCAAAGTAAGAGAGACTATCGTGACAGTCGGATCTCGCTGGATCCGGATTTTTTCACTAAGCATGCCCAGAAACTAGTTTCATATGACACACCCGCCACTTTTCACTGGATCCGTCAAAAAAACATACATAACCTGATGCAACTGGATGTTATCGCATCGGTATTATGCCGGATCAATCAGCCGAATCAGTAATAATACTGGTGCAGGAGCATTCATTCATCATGACAGTAGCATTCTCCACCTGCACATTAACCGGTAAATCTGGTTTCAGTCATGGGGAGGACCGGGCAGCTCATCACACCTGTGTATGGACAGCAGTGCCTCTAACCACACCCCCAACCTCTCAGTGACAGTCTTATCTAGTGCTGAGCAACTGTCAATGAGTGCAGGGTGCGTGGTTACAGCTGCCCCTCTCCATATACAGAGCGGTGACTGAACACCGCGCTGGCCCCGCCCCAGTGACTGAGACCGGAACACTGCCAGGAGATTAAATTAATTTCCTGCTGGTTTTAAGGTGCAGGCGCTGGGCAGGATCAGAATGGTACTAACCTGCAGATATGGGGTTATAGCATCTTTTCAAGTGAGAGATTTCCTTTATAGGCTATGACATCTATGGACACCAACAATGTAGCGAGCAGCGATCGTGCGCACAGCCCAGCGAACGATACATATTCAATGTTGTGAATAGGAGAAGTCGTTAATGACATCGTTATCGTGGTGTCACACACAACGATGCAGCAGGTTGGCTTATCAAGGATCATTTCATTTGAGAACATGTTCTCAAATCTGAGATCCCAGATCCAACGATTTATCATACTCAAGTCTCGGTGTCACACGCAACACGTCCTAACGATGACATTTCAGCGATATCGTTCACGATCTCGTACTGTGTAACGGGGCCTTAAGTTTTGCCATCCAATTTTCATGACTTAATTCATATTTTGTATTGAAGTTTAGAGCTTAATCAAAGTTTCAGATTCTTCTCTTGTGGGATTGACCCTCTCAGGATTACAGGCTGAATGTGATGTGTATACCGTAAATTCATGTGCTGAGGTTTTTCAGTAGCTCATACCAGCACAGCTTCTATCCTGAACTGATTTCCTCTATATGTGCTTTCTACAGATTGTTCAGCCTGTCTTCTTTCTGATACTTACTTCTCTGCTGTATGATATGGAAATCTGCGTAGTCTTCCTTCCTGCTCCTATTAACAATGTGTCTCAATCACAGTTTTTCGATACAGCAGTGCTTGCCGCTCGTTGCTGGTGATACTGTGACCACGTTTCTGAACTTGTCTCCCATTGCTGCACATCAGGCTGGTCATCGAGATCGAGCACATCTGGTACATCGTTCATTGGTGATTACACAAGGAGCTGCCCGGCAGAGGATCTTGATGATTTTCCCAAGTGCATTCAGTGCGGCAGAACCTCAGTGACAGCAGAGGATCTCTGTGTACCGCTCATACTCCAGACTGTGTTTCTATCATTCCACAAACCCTTTTACTTGTTAGTGTTGTCATATCAATGTTGAGTAATGCATATTATTTACGGCTTATGTTACACCTTTTTATACGGTTTGTTTGGTGTCAGTGTCTAGTTATGTGTGAGGTTACTTATTGCAGGTCTATATGTGCTGTATGTGTGTGATGAGAATACAGGACACACGCGGCATAGACTGCTATGTACATTTCTCACTGCTCTCATCTACTAGTGCATCTCAATGGAATAGAATATCATCAAAAATCAATATCATATTGCCATGTTTCACGGAGCCCTGAAACGCGCTGACTAATAAATCAATATTATATTCTCCCTTTGATGTCTAGTGGAATACGGCAGCGCGGTGTTTAACCCTTCACCCTCCCTGCTTTAATTTTCTGAGATAATGACCTTTGTGTTTTCATTGGCCGTATGCCATAATCATCAACATTAACAGAAAGAAACACATGAAATAGATCCCTCTGTGTGTAATGACTCTATATATATGTGTTTCACTTTATGTATTGAATTAGTGAAATAAAGTAAAACTGAAATCCTAATTCATTGAGATGTACTGGTAGTTATATCTGTGGTTTATTTATTGCTGACACACACATACACACAATATATTATTTATTATATACACATAGAACCTTAAGTAAGTATTCACACCATGTGAACTTTTCCAGATTTTTCACGTTGAATTCTCAAACACATATGTCTTTTATTGGGATTGTATGTGATCTCCCAACTCCAAGAAATAAGTACCGTATTTGTGAAATGTACAGGGAATGATATTGTGGAGGCTGCTCCAGGGGGCTGGAGGCTGCTCCTGGGGGCTGGAGGCTTCTCCTGGGGGCTGGAGGCTTCTCCTGGGGACTGGAGGCTTCTCCTGGGGGCTGGAGGCTTCTCCTGGGGGCTGGAGGCTGCTCCTTGGGGGACTGGAGGCTGCTCCTGAGGGGACTGGAGGCTGCTCCTGAGGGGACTGGAGGCTTCTCCTGGGGACTGGAGGCTTCTCCTGGGGGCTGGAGGCTTCTCCTGGGGGCTGGAGGCTGCTCTTGGGGGACTGGAGGCTGCTCCTGAGGGGACTGGAGGCTGCTCCTGGGGGACTGGAGGCTTCTCCTGGGGGCTGGAGGCTGCTCCTGGGGGCTGGAGGCTGCTCCTGAGGGGACTGGAGGCTTCTCCTGGGGGCTGGAGGCTGCTCTTGGGGGGACTGGAGGCTGCTCCTGAGGGACTGGAGGCTTCTCCTGGGGGACTGGAGGCTGCTCCTGAGGGACTGGAGGCTGCTCCTGGGGGACTGGAGGCTTCTCCTGGGGGCTGGAGGCTGCTCCTGGGGGCTGGAGGCTGCTCCTGAGGGGACTGGAGGCTTCTCCTGGGGGCTGGAGGCTGCTCTTGGGGGGACTGGAGCAGGCTCCTGAGGGGACTGGAGGCTTCTCCTGGGGGACTGGAGGCTGCTCCTGAGGGACTGGAGGCTGCTCCTGTGGGACTGGAGGCTGCTCCTGGGGGCTGGAGGCTGCTCCTGGGGTCTGGAGGCTTATCCTGGGGCTGGAGGCTGCTCCTGGGGGACTGGAGGCTGCTCCTGGGGAACTGGAGGCTGCTCCTGGGGGCTGGAGGCTCTCCTGGGGGCTGGAGGCTTCTCCTGGGGGCTGGAGGCTGCTCTTGGGGGACTGGAGGCTGCTCCTGAGGGGACTGGAGGCTTCTCCTGGGGTCTGGAGGCTGCTCCTGAGGGACTGGAGGCTGCTCCTGGGGGTCTAGGGGGCTGCTCCTGGGGCTGGAGGCTGCTCCTGAAGTGACTGGAGGCTGCTCTTGGGGAACTGGAGGCTTCTCCTGGGGGCTGGAGGCTGCTCCTGGGGGGCTGGAGGCTGCTCCTGAGGGACTGGAGGCTGCTCTTGGGGGCTGAAGGCTTCTCCTGGGGGGACTCGAGGCTGCTCTTGGGGTACTGGAGGCTGCTCCTGGGGGCTGGAGGCTGCTCCTGGGGGGCTGGAGGCTGCTCTTGGAGGGATTGGAGGCTGCTCTTGGGGGGCTGAAGGCTTCTGCTGGGGGGCTGGAGGCTGCTCCTGGGGGGGTGGAGGCTGCTCCTGGGGGACTGGAGGCTGCTCTTGGGGGGCTGTAGGCTGCTCCTGGGGGCTGGAGGCTGCTCCTTGGGGGGCTGGAGGCTGCTCCTGGGAAGACTGGAGGCTGCTCCTGGGAAGACTGGAGGCTGCTCCTGTGGTGGCTGGAGGCTGCTCCTGGGGGGACTGGAGGCTTCTCCAGGGGGGCTGGAGGCTGCTCTGGGGGGCTGTAGGCTGCTCCTGGGGGCTGGAGGCTGCCTTGGGGGGCTGGAGGCTGCTCCAGGGGGACTGGAGGCTGCTCCTGGGAAGACTGGAGGCTGCTCCTGTGGGGCTGGAGGCTGCTCCAGGGGGGACTGGAGGCTGCTCCTGGGGGGCTGGAGGCTGCTTCTGGGGGCTGGAGGCTGCTCTTGAGGGGCTGGAGCTGCTCCTTGGGGGACTGGAGGCTGCTCCTGGGGTCTGGAGGCTTATCCTGGGGGCTGGAGGCTGCTCCTGGGGGACTGGAGGCTGCTCCTGGGGAACTGGAGGCTGCTCCTGGGGGCTGGAGGCTTCTCCTGGGGGCTGGAGGCTTCTCCTGGGGCTGGAGGCTGCTCTTGGGGGGACTGGAGGCTGCTCCTGAGGGGGACTGGAGGCTTCTCCTGGGGGTCTGGAGGCTGCTCCTGAGGGACTGGAGGCTGCTCCTGGGGGGTCTAGAGGCTGCTCCTGGGGGCTGGAGGCTGCTCCTGAAGTGACTGGAGGCTGCTCTTGGGGAACTGGAGGCTTCTCCTGGGGGGCTGGAGGCTGCTCCTGGGGGGCTGGAGGCTGCTCCTGGAGGGACTGGAGGCTGCTCTTGGGGGGCTGAAGGCTTCTCCTGGGGGGACTCGAGGCTGCTCTTGGGGTACTGGAGGCTGCTCCTGGGGGGCTGGAGGCTGCTCCTGGGGGGCTGGAGGCTGCTCTTGGAGGGATTGGAGGCTGCTCTTGGGGAAGGCTGGAGGCTCTCCTGTGGGGGGCTGGAGGCTGCTCCTGGGGGGCTGGAGGCTGCTCCTGGGGGAGCTGGAGGCTGCTCTGGGGGCTGTAGGCTGCTCCTGGGGGCTGGAGGCTGCTCTCTGGGGGGACTGGAGGCTGCTCCAGGGGAGACTGGAGGCTGCTCCTGGGAAGACTGGAGGCTGCTCCTGTGGGGCTGGAGGCTGCTCCTGGGGGGACTGGAGGCTTGCTCCAGGGGGCTGGAGGCTGCTCTCTGGGGGGCTGTAGGCTGCTCCTGGGGCTGGAGGCTGCTCTTGGGGTGGAGGCTGCTCCAGGGGGACTGGAGGCTGCTCCTGGGAGACTGGAGCTGCTCTGAGGGGGCTAGGCTGCTCCTGGGGGACTGGAGGCTGCTCCTGGGGGCTGGAGGCTGCTCTGGGGGACTGGAGGCTGCTCCTTGAGGGGACTGGAGGCTGTCCATGGGGGACTGGAGGCCTGCTCCTGGGGGACTGGAGGCTGCTCCAGGGGGCTGGAGGCTGCTTCTGGGGGACTAGTGCTCATTTCAGCTTCACTGTGAAAGGGCAGAAAAACAATTTGGCTTTTCGAGCTCTGGCTCCTGACTGCTAAATACTTAACATAACAATGTGGAGAATGTAAGAAAGCTGATGAGAAATGTAAAGCTGGGGCTCAATCCTCTTACAGCCGGACCTTCAGACACCACAAACACTTGATATTCACACGAAAAGGAAACTTATGGAATTTCACAAGTCCAGAGAAAGGAGGAGAAACCTTGTAAACCCAGAGAGTTCATTGTATACATTGTAGGACGGGTGAACAGGGCACCACAGTACCCAATGGTAGAGTCAGAGGAACTCCTGTCATTTGAGTACAAAGTTCTATTTCCCTGCAGCACCTCCGCAGGTGAAATGAGGCATTACACAGTCCTACTTTAAAGGGAACCTGACCCCTCCAAATCACCCCCAACCCTATGAATACCTGTCCCTGCACCATGATAGATCATTATTAGTGGTGCTGTTATGTAAAAAATGCCTTCTGTAACATTGCAAAAATCAACATTTTTCACTTACATCTGTGCGACTTCTTGTCCCTGAATAAGTCTCACAGGGCGTCCCCTGTGAGACTCTAAGCCCTCCTTAGCTGCTCATTATCACGCCCCGATGGGCGTGATAAATAATCCTAGTCCTCCTCGCCCTGCTGTAGGGGTGTAATAGCCGGTGTGACGCTATTTGCGTTACATCCGGTCTTTGTGACGTCGGGACACCCTCTAAGTGTACGCCGACCTCACCGTGCACATTGCGCATGTGCGGCTTTAGATATACACCTAAAGGGTGTACCGACATCACAAAGACAGGATGTGACGCAAATAGCGTCACACTGGCTATTACGCCCCTACAGCAGGGTGAGGAGGACTAGGTTTACTTATCACGCCCATCGGGGCGTGATAATGAACTGCTATTGGGGATTCAGCTTTGTTGAGTAAGTTAAATGAGAAAGTTAACTGATTTAAACCGTAATCTGTCCAGACAAGCCGAGTCTATTTTACACCTCCGGGTATAGTTTATCCCCCGGGGTATACTATTACCTGGACTTTATCTGGGTTCCACGCTAGATGGGTATACTTTGACCTGGAAGGGTTGAGTTTAGCACAGGGTATTTTACAACCTGAGGTATAGTTTGGCCTAGGACTGTTTAACACCCTGGGGTATACTCTGATCTGGTATATTTTGGCCTAGGATATTTTACAGCCCAGGGTATAGTTTGCTCTAGGATAGTAAATCCCCGAGCTATACTCTGGCCTGGAAGGGTATAGTTTGGCCTAGGTTATTTTATACCCTGTAGTATAGAGTTTATACCCTGGGGTACACTGTGGCCTGCGCCAGACTTTACCCAGGTTCCACATTGGATAGGTATATTCTGGTCTGGGGGGTATAGTTTAGCCTAGGACAGTTAATCCCCAGGCTATACTATGGCCTTGATGGGTATAGTTTGGTCTAGGCTATTTTACACCCCAGGATATAGTGTGGCCTAGAACTGTAAATCCCCTGGGGTATACTCTGTCCTGGATGTGTACAGTTTGGCCTAGGACAGTAAATCCCCAGGATAGACACTGGCCTGGAGAGGTATAGTTTGGCTTAGGCTATTTTACACCTTGGCTACAGTGTGACCTGGGACAGTTTATCCCTCGGGGTATACTCTGACTTGGAGGGGTATAGTTTAACCTGGGCTACTTAACACCCTCAGGTATAGTTTGGCCTAGCACAGTTAATCCCCCGATGTATACTCCGGTCTGGAGGGGTATAGTTCAACCTAGGCTACTTTACACCCTGGAGTATAGTTTGGCCTAGCACAGTTAATCCCCCGATGTATACTCCGGTCTGGAGGGGTATAGTTCAACCTAGGCTACTTTACACCCTGGGTATAGTTTGGCCTAGCACAGTTAATCCCCCGATGTATACTCCGGTCTGGAGGGGTATATTTCAACCTAGGCTACTTTATACCCTGGGGTATAGTTTGGCCTAGGACAGTTAATCCCCCGATGTATACTCCGGTCTGGAGGGATATAGTTCAACCTAGGCTACTTTACACCCTGGGGTATGGTTTGACCTAGGATAGTAAATCCCCAGGGTATACTCTGTTTTAGACCAAACTATACCCGGGCTTACTCTAGGACCGGATAAACGTTGCCCTCTATGTCAGGTGACGTCGCTCTCTGTTCTAGGACCCTGAATTGGGGAAGGCCCTGCTCTAAGTTAAGGAACCCCCCAATACACATTAGACTAATGCCTATCGAGCCAGCCAATATTGACAGGTCTCACAAATGAGGGACCCAACAGATGATTGGTGTGGAGAAATAGAGATCCACCGGACCAATTATCATTTATGCTGTAGAGATAAGTCACCACCATTGAGAGCGAGCGAGCTCCCTGTGTATTGGAGAGTCGGGCACCATGGCTATCTAGAGTGTATAGGGGGCTTTCCACTATCCATAGGAAGCAGTAAGAGCAAATCTAGCAAAATAAATGAGATTAGGATCATATTATTTTATCATCACATTCCTTAAAGTTGAATGTGATAAAAAAAAATGAACATTCACTTTGCAAAATGAAAATTGTCTATAAATTTGCACAATAGGAAATAGAGAATAAAAACAGTAGAAAGTATCCATGTGTCCTCCATCATCGCCCCATCTGTAATAGACAGTGAGCTGCTATCCTTCTACGTAACACTCCAGTGCCATCTATGTATGTACAGTTGTGGCCAAAAGTATTGACACCCCTGCAATTCTGTCAGATAATACTCAGTTTCTTCCTGAAAATGATTGCAATCACAAATCCTTTGCTATTATTATCTTCATTTAATTTGTCTTCAATGAAAAAAACACAAAAGAGAATGAAGCAAAAAGCAAAACATTGATCATTTCACACAAAACTCCCAAAATGGGCCGGACAAAAGTATTGGCACCCTCAGCCTAATACTTGGTTGCACAACCTTTAGCCAAAATAACTGCGATCAACCGCTTCCGGTAACCATCAATGAGTTTCTTACAATAACCCTTGTCATCATGGTCTCTTATCCCATCTATTTGGGGTGGAGGTCAGATAGACTTTAGGAGCTGGTTACTCCACTTGACTTTTTTAGTGGCCAATAATAAAAACTCTTAAAAGATGGCACCAAAAAATAACGAAACAGTGAGGAGCTGAGCTGGCGGATTTAATGTGTTTGGCTACAATGTTCCTGGTATTTGTCCACCCCTGGAACCAGGTTACTAGATATTGAATTTAAAAAAGATTACAAAAATTTACACCAAAAATAATGTCGCAAAGAAAAGTTCCAAGTCCCATGGAGTAAATGACCGCCATACTGTGCACATATTGCCTGGGGAGTTATATGGCGAAGGGCAGGGACACACAGATTTGTATCACTCGTCCGCTCTGGAATGTCGACTTTAATGAAAATTCAGCATTTCTCCCTCTATAAATATTGGAAGGGTGAAGATATAATCTAATGGTGTCCAGGCCAGAGGAGCCAAACACTGAGCCCAGACTGCTATAATGGGGGAGCTGTCCATCAATTCAGCAATATCCAGAGATTAAAATGATCTGGGAGGTGATAATCCAGAAAATCTGCAACATTAGCATTAGAACTCAGTGCTGTATGGATATCTGTCTGCTCAGGACTCTCCCAGGGTAGAAACCTGCTCCTAAAGAGCATCTCCTCACACTGGATCACAGGACTGGCATCAGCGCCCAGTGTATCCGGGCAAGTGCCGGGGCCTTGGACATCTGGGGGGCCCACTCACCATTGGGGACACCATCCGCACCTCCTGCTCTTTTAGTGCTTTCTCCTCCCTCCTGCACTGTGCAGTGAGTCCGACTGTTGGCAGCTCATATATTGTACAACAGGGGTCTCCAAATCCAGGCCTCGAGGGCCGCCAACAGTGCAGGTTTTCAGGATTTCCTTAGTATTGCACAGGGGTTGGAATCATTACCTGTGCATTTGATCACATTAACACCTGTGCAATACTAAGAAAATCCTGAAATCCTGCACTGTTGGCGGCCCTCGAGGCCTGGAGTTGGGGACCTCTGTTGTACAACAGCAGCGGTCGGTGTCCCTATACCCAGCAAAGGAGATCAGCACTCCCCACTGGTGATGTCACTGGTCCCTACTGGGCATAGTGACACAGATCTGCCACCAAACAGTCAAACACACTCTCCAATCACCGTCTATGGGACTACTGACTCACCAATCACTGACTATGGGACTATTGACTTTCTCCAGCAGTTCCATAGACAATGACCATGCTCGTAGTCCAATCCAATCACCATCTATAGGACTACTGACCTTCTCCACCAGCTTCATAGACAATGGTCATGCTCATCCTCCGATCTAAACACCATCTATGGGACAACTGACTTCTCCAGCAGTTTCATAGGCAATATCCATGCTCGTCCTCTGATCCAATCACTGCCTATGAGACTACTGACTTCTCCAGCAGTTCCATAGACATTGTCCATGCTCAACCTCCACTCCAATCACTGTTTATGGGACTACAAACTTTCTCCAGCAGTTCCATAGACAATGCCCATGCTCGACCTCCATTCCAATCACCGTCTATGGGACCACCAACTTCTCCAACAGTTCCATAGACAATGCCCATGCTTGTCCTCCGATCCAATCACCATCTATGGGACTACTGACCTCCTCCAGCAGTTCCATAGTCAACGAACGACTTCAGGAAGGTCCTTAGGTACTAGAGATCCCTTTTTGAGATTACAGGAGTCCCTCAGTGTTCAAAGTATTCCCTAGTCTATAATAGGGCGAAAATTTGGGCTTTAGGAATAACCATTTAAGCAATTGACCGGATCAAATCCAGGCTAAGCAAGAGGGAAGGAGGCAAAAGCCTTGGGGGTCCACGCCATCCACCTCAGAATTTGGTGTCTAATCTTTGGAACCCTAGGAGAATAGGCTGGTGCTTGTTATGATACCATATGGCGGTATTCATTCACTAGGTGATATGCCATGTTAGTATTGCGGTAGAATTACTGTGCATTACATGGCGGTATTATTCACTCTACACTCTTTTACGTCCCAGATCGAACCCAATTAGTCAGTAACATCAACATTTAGGAAGCAAATTGCAAAAGACACAAGATTGGGCAATCGGAACCTGTGTGTTATTCCAGCTGTCCGGAGAACTCGTCTAACCGCTCCTCTGCATGCAACGCTCCGGTAATGTCAGGGAAGATTATGTAATGAGCTGGACGGAGGCCCGGAGATAGAAACATCCACCCCAGCCTAGGAACGTTCTTAGGAAAGGAGGAGAACATCGGTTCCCATAAGACATTTTTGTCGTTGCGGTTACGTTTATTACCGAAATAGCGCGTAACCTCATCTATTCTGGCCCAGGCTGAAATACTCTGTGCTGCGGGCGCCTCTGCTCCAGATGCTGCAAACTTCAGCTTTATATTAACCCAGCAATGTGTTTTCTGAATGGATCCGCCACACTGGATAGATGAAGGCTATGCTAAATAATAGTCCAATAAAGTCACCACATAATACCGCCATATACTAAGGGTGGTTTTCCACATTTATTATCACTGGGCGGTTTCCATATCATCAATGTAATGTTAGCAGGAACCATACAGGGCACATAAATAATACCGCCATGCAGTGTGTAAAAGATAGTGATGCTGTTATATACGATAAGTTGCTAAGGATCTGGTAATGTGGATCTTCAATGGTGGAGGTGCTGGGGCATATTGCAATGTTATATATAAGTCTAAAAAAGTCCCCTTAAAGGGAATAAAATGAAGCAGCAATGCTACTGGGCAATGCAGGGCTTCTTAAAGGGGCAGATATTAGATACATGGAGTAACCTGCATGATATAATGAAGGAGTCAGCAATCCATGTCCGATAAATCCCCCCCCCCCCAATCCTATACCTCCAGCCGTGATCACGTGCCATCCATCTACATGACTGCTGAAGTCACATGAGTGGCCTCAGTGGTGTGTAACAGCCAATCAGTGATCTTGGTAGTGTATGACAGCCAATCTCTAGCCTCAGTAGTATATGGCAGCCAATCAGTGGCCTCAGTATTGTATGGCAGCCAATCAGTGGCTTCAGTGGTGTATGGCAAGCAATCAGTGGTCTCAGTAGTTTATAGAAGCCAATCAGTGGCAACAGTTGTGTATGGCAGCCAATCAGCGGCCTCAGTAGTGTATGGCAGCCAATCAGTGGCCTTAGTGATGTATGGCAGGCAATCAGTGGCCTCAGTGGTGTATGGCATCCAATCAGAGGCCTCAGTGGTGTATAGCAGCCAATCAGTGGCCTTAGGGTACCTTTACACGCCGCTACTGGAGGATGCATACAACCCGCTACAGGCTACAAATGTAGCTTGTAGCGTCAATATAGCCCGTAGTAGCGGCGTCTGAAGACGGGACGACACAGCCGGCTACAGATACATCTGTTTCCGAGCACTGCCCATAAACAGATGGCAACAAAGCCGATTGTAGCGAGCTGTATCGGTGTGTAAAGAAGGAACAGAAGGGATGTCTATACACCAGGCTATGTACCTGGTATGTAGCTGGGGCGTGACACAGGGTCCGGGTTTCCGCGCCCCTTCAGCGATCATTGGAGGAAGCTCCTGCGTAGCGATTGGTTGTCGCCGCACAGGGCGGCATATTTAAGGAGCTGACCAGTCACACTACACAATTGCTCGAGCGTCAAGTATTAATCAGCCTCCTGCGATGCCTGGCCAATCATGGTATTTTTGCTTTGTCCTATCACCGTACGGACGTCTTGTAATCCACAATTGTGGCACGCCTATGTGCTGTCCCTCCTGCACCAGGTACGCCCATAGTAGCTGGTTGTAGCGGTGTGTAAATGAGCTAAGATGAGCTACAGATGGCTACTTGAGACACCCGGCGATGTAGCTAGTTACAGATGTAGCGTAGCGTAGCGCACCTTGTGGCGGCGTGTAAAGAGGGTGCGTTTCCCGTTTGTAACCGTTTGGGCGTGCTCGTGCACGTGAAGTAGCGGATTGTATCCATCCTCCAGTAGTGGCGTGTAAAGGTACCCTTAGTGATGTATGGCAGCCAATCAGTTGTCTCAGCGGTGTATGGCAGTCAATCAGTGACCTCTGTGGTGTATGGCAACCAATCAGTGACCTCAGTGGTGTATGGCAGCCAATCAGTGTCTTCAGTGGTGTGTGGCAGCCAATCAGTGGCTTCAGTGGTGCATGGCGGCCAATCAATGACCTCAGTGATGTATGGCAGCCAATCTGTGGCCCTAGTGGTGTATAACAGCCAGTGGCCTCTGTGGAGCATGGCATCCAGTCAGTGGCCTTAGAGGTTTATTACAGCCAATCAGTGGCCTCAGTGGTGTATGTCAGCCAATCAGTGGCCTCAGTGGTGTATGTCAGCCAATCAGTTGCCTCAGTGGTGTATGTCAGCCAATCAGTGGCCTCAGTGGTGTATGTCAGCCAATCAGTGGCCTCAGTGGTGTATGTCAGCCAATCAGGGGCCTCAGGGCTTTACGATCATTGAAGCCAGTGATTGGCTGCAGCAGTCACATGGGTGGGTGTCATGTGATTAATGCATAGCACAATAGCCCTGGAGCGTCGGTGGAGTCGCAGGGCATTGATCAGGTCATCACTTCATCTTCTGACATTTCTGGGCATTGCTGTGATGTCGTCTCTTCCCCTTTAAATCCCCATTATGCATTCATGGCTCGGTCTCGGCTTTCCATGTTTTTCTTGCATTGCTGATTAATATTCTTCATATAAGCCCTCACAATATTGCATTACTTTCATATGTTTGGATAGAACATATTTGGAGGGAGAGCGGCACAGAACAGCAAGCTCAGAATATTCCCCTCCAGTAACATGAGCGAGAGCCAAGAACAGCAGCCCAGGAATGGAGGAGCCGGCTGCACCCACACAACGAGCAGGGCAGAGCCGGGGGCCCAGGTGGACACACACCCATCCCACCCTGCCCACCCATCTATAGGGGGGTCCCAGACTCGCAAACAGTGAAAAAGAGGGGAAACTAAGTCATAAATAGTAAAAAAAAGTCATCATTTTCAGATGGTTTCCTGAAATCCTCTGCACTGCTGGAGACCCGGCTCTCTCTACTCCGCCCGCTTCTTTTTCCAGCCGCTCCTTCAATCCTGGCACATTCCCATCGCACACAATGGCGTCCTCCTTAAATCGGGTCAACAGAAGATCAGAATGTTCCTCTCCTGAAATCCTCTGCGCTGCTGGGGACCCCACTGTAGTCACTATTTGTCTTTATTTAACTACCACTTAGGTGATGACCCCGTCCCGCTGCATAAAGTACAGAACAGGTTTTACTTATTCTCATACACGTCAGCACGCCCCTTACCCTGAAATGCTCTGTGCTGCTGTGGGACCCTGCTCTACACAATTTAATCCAATCCAGTACATTGATGTCATTGTCACCACCGTGATAAGGGCCCTCCCCTGCTTAAATAATCTGTGCTGCTGAGCATCCCCACTTCTTTTATCCCTACAATATCTGCAAGGAGTTTGTAGGTTCTCCCCTCTGTTTTCGAGGGTTTTCTTCCATAATCCAAACATATACAGATAGGGAATTTAGATTGTGAGCCCCAAAATTAATTGCATGGCCATATATTGAAGGTAAGTGTCTCAATGTTTCATTATTTTGTTGTGATATGTAAGCAGAGCCCCGCTGTTTTTGTCTTGTTACAATGTATCGTGTTCAGCGTTGCCCCTGTGCACACTATGGGATTGAGTGATGCAGATTTTTACTTCCAGACACATTGAGTGACTGCAGGACTATTAGTTTAGACCGGAAAACCCCTTTATTGTAGACATCATTGATGTCCCTGGATTTGCCCCTTCTCCATTACATCTTGTACAGCAGCCCATGGACCCAAAACTGAGGGTGCTCTCAATGCTGGGAAATACAGGTAACAATTATCCATCATGTGACCCCCATCAAGGAGGCTTCTGATTGGCTCCTAATTTATTCTACAGCGGGAGAACGACTCCAAACATCCGGCCAATGTCATTAAGAAGAATGAGGAGACCTGGAGATGATTATTATTATATATTTATATAGCGCCATTGGTTCCATGGCACCTTACATGTGTAAGGGCAGATGAGAACAAGAACATAAAAAATAATGATAATTAAATCATACAGGTACAGTAGGGCAGAGATCCTGTGCTCGAGGGCTCACAGTCTATAGGGGATGGGCAGGAGACAGTAGGAGGGGGAGAGATGAGATGGTGCAGCGGATTAGGTCTCAGTGTGAGTTATAGGCTTAAAGGAAGAGGTGGGTCTTCAGGTTTTTCTTGAAGGTTCCCAGGGTCGGGGAGTGTCCGATGTGGTGTGGAAGAGAGTTCCAGAGTATGGCGGATGAACGAGAGAAGTCTTGTATGCGGTTGTGGGAGGTGGAGATGCGGGGGGAGAAGAGAAGGAGTTCTTGAGAGGAGCGCTGATTGCGTGAGGGGAGGTATCGGGAGACCTGGTCAGAGATGTATGGAGGGGACAGGTTGTGGATGGCTTTGTAGGTCAGGGTTTAGGGTTTTGAATGGAGATCTCTGGGAAGTAGGGAGCCACTGGAGGGCTTGGCAGAGGGGGGAGACGGGGGAGTAACGGGGCGACAGGTGGATGAGTCGGGCAGCGGAATTGAGGATGGTTCAGAGGGGTGCAAGAGAGGAAGTGGGGAGGCCGGTGAGCCGGAGGTTGCAGTAGTCAAGACGGGAGATAATGAGGGTGTGGACAAGCGTTTTGGCAGTGTCATTGTCAAGGAAGGAGCAGATCCGTGAGATGTTTTTAAGCTGGAGGTGACAGGAGGTGGCGAGGGGCTGGATATGTGGCTTGAAGGAGAGGGGAGAGTCGAAGATTACCCCGAGGCACTTGGCATGGGGGACGGGTGAAAGTGTGCAGTCGTTGACAGTGATGGTTAGGTCTGGTAAGGGGAAAGAGCGACTTGGGGGGAAGACAATGAACTCTGTTTTATCCATGTTGAGTTTGAGGAAACGAGAAGAAGGATTAGTTGGCGGACAGGCAGTGTGGGATTTTGGATAGTAGGGAGGAGATGTCAGGGCCAGACAGGTAGAGCTGGGTGTCGTCGGCATAGAGGTGGTATTGGAGGCCGTGGGACTCGATGAGTTGGCCTAGGCCGAGGGTGTAGATGGAGAAGAGTAAGGGTCCCAGGACTGAGCCTTGGGGAACTCCAACAGATAGGGGGTAGGGTGAGCAGGAGATGTGGGAGTGGGTGACGCTGAAGGTCCCGTCTGTTAGGTACGATGAGATCCAGGAAAGGGCGAGGTCAGTGATGCCAAGGGATTCTAGAATTTGAAGCAGGAGGGAGTGGTCGACTGTGTCGAAAGCAGCAGAAAGGTCGAGAAGGAGGAAGATGGAGTAGTGTTGCTTGCTCTTGGCGGTCAGTAGATCATTGGTGACTTTGGCTAGGGCTGTTTCGGTGGAGTGGTGGGCTCGGAAACCGGATTGCAGGCAGTCAAAGAGGGAGCACGATATGAGATGATAGTTGGAGACTGTTGCGGGGTCAAGGGAGGTTTTTTTGAGGATGGGTGTGATGAGGGCATGTTTGAAGGATGAGGGGAAGACACCTGTAGTAAGTGATATGTTGAAGAGATGGGTTAGAGCGGGGATAAGGACAGTGGTGAGGGTAGGGATGAGATGGGAGGGAGAGGGTCGAGGGCACAAGTGGTGAGGTGTGATTGTGCTAGAAGGCAGGAGAGATGCACTTCAGTCATGGAGGAGAAGTTACTTTTGGTCAAGGGGGGTTGGGTGATAGAGAGGGAGGGCCGAGGGGATTGGGAATCGAAGCTTTCTCTGATTTTGTCGATCTTCTGTTTATTATTATTATTATTATTTATTTATAGAGCACCATTCATTCCATGGTGCTGTACATGAGAGGGGGATGCATACAAACAAGTTACAAATATAATGAACAAAGTGACAGACTGATACAGAGGGGAGAGAGGACCCTACCCTTCCGGGCTTACATTTTACAGGGCAATGGGGAGAGAGACAGTAGGTTGGGTCTGCTCGGGTGGTGCTGGATTGCCAGATCCGGTGGTGGTGGAGCGCGGGTCCAGCGGTGGTGAGGTGAACTGTGGTCATTGCAGGCTGTAGGCTGGTCTGAAGAGATGGGTTTTCAGGTTCCGCTTGAAGGTTCCGAGTGTGGGGACAGTCGCACGTGATGGGGTGCAAAATTATAGAGGATGGGGGATGCTCGGGTGAAGTCTTGCAGGCGGTTAGATGAGGAACGTACAAGTTTGGAGGAAAGGAGGAGGTCTTGGGAGGATCGAAGATTACGAGTTGGATGATATCGGGAGATTAGTTCAGAGATATATGAGGGGGACAGATTGTGGACGGCTTTGTAAGTCAGTGTTAGTAGATTGAATTGGATACGCTGGGGAATTGGGAGCCAGTGGAGGGATTTTCAGAGGGGTGAAGTGGAGGAATAGTGAAGAGAGAGGTGGATTAGTCGGGCAGCAGAGTTAAGGACAGATTGAAGTGGTGCAAGACTGTTAGCAGGGAGGCCACAGAGTAGGAGGTTGCAGTAGTCAAGGCGGGAGATGATGAGGGCATGCACTAGTAGTTTAGTAGATTGAGGGTTGAGGAAGGGACGGATTCTGGCAATATTTTTGAGTTGGAGGCGGCAGGAGGTGACGAGAGCTTGGATGTGCGGTTTGAAGGAAGGGCAGAGTCAAGGGTTACTCCGAGGCAGCGGACTTCGGGTACAGGGCAAAGTGTGATGTCATTTATTGTGATAGATACAGTAGATCTGGTAAGGAAGGTGTGTAAGATGGAGGAAAGATGATGAGTTCGGTTTGTCTACATTGAGTTTTAGGAAGCGAGAGGAGTAGATGGAGGATATGGCTGATAGACACTCTGGGAAGCAGACAGGTGACATCTGGGCAAGAGAGATAGATCTAAGTGTCATCAGCGTACAGGTGATACTGGAAGCCATGGGACTGTATGAGTTGTCCCAGACCAAGGGTATAGATGGAGAAAAGGAGGGGCCCCAAGACAGAGCCTTGAGTGACCCCAACAGAGAGGGGATGGAGCGAGGAGGTTGTGTGGGAGTGGGAGACACTAAATGTGCGGTTGGAAAGATAGGAGGAGATCCAGGAGAGGGCGAGGTCAGTGATGCCAATGGAAGAGAGGATCTGTAATAGGAGGCAGTGGTCGACTGTGTCGAATGCAGAGGACAGACCTCCTGTGTATTAGGCAAATATCTTGTCTGGGCAGGACGGGTCCTACAGAAAATCTGGGGTCAGGTCTCCAAGATGACTGGTACAACCACCTGCTGAGATTCTTCATACACTGTATACAAGTGACGGAGAAGAAGTGATGAAGATAAAAGGCGGCCACCAAATATTGATGAGATTTAGATCTCTCTTTTGCTCATTCTCTTTGATTCTCTATGAACTTGTAACTTGTTTCCATGGTCTTTAATGTCCCAGATGAGGATAACTCTTTTAAAGGATGAGGTCTACAAATTCCAGCTGCCGGATTCTTATCTCGCCTTGTATAATTTGTTGGGGGAGAGTTGGGAGACCCCCATCAGATATCACACAGGAGGGTTCAATTTAGGGGAAGGCTGATGACACATGTAATGGATCACATGTCCTTCTCCGGGTTCATTCGGTCAATGGTCCAATGAGTTTTAACAGCTGTACTAATGAGGAGAGATACCATCAGCAATGAGTGGAGATACAGGACCCATTATGGGCCATTGGGATCATTACTGAGTATAATCCACACTTTTTGTATTTGTTTCAGGTAGCACCGGGGCGTGGTCGGGTTATCTGAGGCTTTCATGTCCATATCCACACAATGGCCAAAGACCAGGCTTCTTGATAAGGAGAGGCCAAACTAGATCTGGAAGGAGAGGACAACTTCCCTTCTAGATAATATGTTTACTGACCAATAAAGGAGAGCAAACATTTCCACCTATATTTACCCGAGAAGTCAAACGATGGTCTAATGACGATGAACTGATATCACCGAGCCATTACCCAAATGCAATCAGCGCTGTTTGCATACCGCCCCCATCATCCCTCTCGTCTTTCCACAACATTAAATTATGAAGCCTATGTGTAAATATTCCTCCATATATTGTGCATGGGGGGTCCTGACTGCCCCCAAATATCAGATGTCAGGGAACCGAATGGTCAGGATGTTGGATTTAATGCACACACATGTAGGTGGCGGATCACTAGGAGGTCCAATCAGTAGCGTACTAACACTGTGGCCCATTTGCCAATTTGGCTGTGACACTAGTCACTACAAAAAGATAGGTCGAGACGCAGTCACTACTTACAGGATAGAAACAACAGAGAAGTCAGGTAATCCGGGATGGGTCAGGTTCTAGGAGAGGTCATAGTATTCAGGGAGTAGACAGAGACATAGTCATGCAACAGTCCAGGATCAGGTTTTCTAGGAGATCACAAAAAGAATTCAGGGAGTAAACAGAAGCAGGTCCAGGGGTCAAAATGCCAGGAGAATAATAACAAGAACAGGGAACAGACAAAAGGATAATCAAGCAACAGTCTGGGACAAATGACAGAGGTCAGAGCAGAAACAGGAGTACAGGCTACACAGGCCACACAGCACTTCAGACAGGATGAACGACAAGCATTATTCTGTGAGGCTGCTCAGCTAAGTAACAGAGCAATCACTGGAAGCTGGAAAACCTGAGCAACCTAACCCCTCCCTGAACCAGAATGAAAGACTACCCTGGAGATCAGCATGCTAACAGCCCAGTACACCCAGGTACCAGTAACAGCACAATCACTATAGAGTCCTAGGCGCGAGGGATTGTGACACAGGCCACAATAGTAGTAGATTTAGGAAAAAGGAGTATCTCTCTGTGTGAAGTTGGCTTTAATTAGACAATGGCTGACTAAGTGGCTTCCAAGAAGTGGAGGCAGAGGGGATGAAGAGGCGCAGCACTTAATTGGTCCCATTTCAGCAATCAACAAGGGCTCACATAAATGAGAAACCCTCCATCATAAAGGGTTTAGGAGAGGCACAATTTTTATGTCAGACTGAAATCCCGAGGGAAAATAAGTCTGCGCCTCCGAATAAAATAAGGGCCATACAGAATTACAGGCGGCTACGGGCGCCACATTTTGTCACTCTACTATTTGGACTGTACTCGATGCGATAATGATCCCGGTACAATCAGGAGAGGATATAACATTGTCTCTGTGTCTTCTATCTGATGGCCAAACCCTTCACAGTTCTCCAAAGTGCAACCTTGCGATCTCTATAAAAAGCTGCTGAACATTCGCAAAATGTTGGTCCCCATTCAAGAATCTTTTCCTCGAAAACAAGCCGGAAATATTTAACTATTGCTGTTCTAAGCTATAAACTAAGGCGTCTCTTTTGCACAATTTGCTAAATGTTGAAACCTCAGAGTTATCTAGATTCAGTTGCAACCAGATTGGTTGCAAATGACATTTTAGTCTAGTGGTGGGCGACCTGTCTGTAGTCCTCATTGGTCAGTGTCATTGAGCGGCCATTAGGCTAAAAGTTTTATTTCTAATAAAGCAATTTTCTATTTGAGTGAGTGAGTGAGTGAGTGTGTGTATATTAACTATTCACTTACCGGATTGATAATGGGCAGGTATCAGAAGACGCCTGACATTACCAATACAGGGCTTAATGACAAGCTGTCAATACTCAGCTGTCATTAACCCCTTATATCACCCCGATGTCCCACACCAGGGCATCAAGAAGAGCCAGGAGTTGGCGCTTCTAATGAATGTGCTAACTTCTAGGGTGGCAGCAGGCTGCAATTCTATAGAGTCTAATAGTATAGACCAATAACTATGGGCATCACCACGCTGAGAATACCAGCCTCAAGTTGCCTAGTTTTACTTTGGCTGGCAATTAAAAACAGGAAGAAGCCCACACATTTCTTTTTAATTATTTATGTAAATAATTAAAAAAAAGTTATCTCCCCTGTATTTTGCATTGCTTGCCAAGGTAAAAATAGACGAGCTGAGGGTGGCAGCCCACTGCTGTCCACTATCTGAGCTGAAGAATGAAAAATACAGCAAAACCCATACTCACTCTTTTCCAATATTTATTTCATTTTAACACATTAGACGGCTGTTCCTGCCATACGTAGTTTGTGTAGTGGCAACAAGCACAGTACCGTACTATTGCAGCAGTAATTGCAACAGCCAATCAAGATGCTTCAAGAGAGTGCGCATCTCTATGGCCGTTGCAGTTCGTGCAGTGAATGGTTCCATGTAAGTTTAATGAGCGGCCCGAAAAAGCACTGAGAGCGGAGACTGGTGAGCTCTATCTCATCTCATCTGTCTGGTGTTATTCCCTTTGTCGTAACCCAAATGCTGTAGGACCAAACAATGATTCTGTTTTACGGATCCCCCTGATTGGTAAAATGGACGCCCATTCACTTCATTTAATTTAATGCGAGTCCTTACGGATCTGTTGGTGGAGTTTTTTTTGAGCCAATCCCAAGAAACGCTACTGTTCGCATTTTGGAGGTAGGCAAAAAAACAGTTTCTGCGACTTTGCAGAACGGAATGCAACCGCATGTGCCAGGGTCCATTGTAGTCAAATGGGGGACAACCAAATCGGTCAAGCGCTAAAACCTTACAGTCATGGGAAACTCTATACAATTATTTTTTGCGTATGGATAGAAGAAAGAAAAATAATGCTCTAGTGTGACCCATTGGGGTAGCCCTGAAACATGACACTAGTGACAAGAGAATTTTCCTTCAATCCTTCTAGGAGAAACTCATTTGCACATTAATAAGTCACAAACCGATTAAATAACTTTATAATGTTAAAGAAGTGGCATGAATATCAATGTTGGTAATGCCAGGCATTCTGTACAGGCGTCTGGTGACGACCCACAGCTCCTCGGACCCGAGCAACATGGTGATGAAATTATTATCCTCCTGAACTGAATCACCCAATAGTAGTCAGATCGAGTTCAAGAAACTTTATAATATAGTAGCATTGTGGCAAGATAAAGCCGTCAATTCTCATCGGCTTTCGAAGCCCGAGATGAGGTGTGGTAGCCTGTTCCAAGTAAAACTCATCCAAGGTCGTAACATCCTTAACCCACTTCATCCAATACCGTAGGATGAGGTAAAAAAAAGAAAGTTTGGCATGTGTACTGGAAAGTAAATACATTCAAACTGGATCCTGCCCAATGAAACATTCCCTTTATTACTGATATTGGAATCCTTGAATAGAAGTTACACTAAAATAAGGTCGAATGAATCACTTTTTCTGCCATCCAGTGAACCTTTGTAGGTGTCATTGAGTGGTAATAATGCACAAAGGGTGTAGATAGCAGATTGGCAGTGATGCAAGAAAGGCAATCAGGAGTACTAGCTACCCTTAGGGTACCGTCAGACCTGTCGACGGCGTCGGAGATGTTGGCAGCGACTGTCGGGAGCGCGCACGTTTTTGGCGCCCCGCCAGCGTCACCGTCCCCCATTTACATGGGGCGACACCTCCGGCAACGCACCGCCGATCTGACAGGCGGCATCGCTGCCGGGGTGTCTCAAAACCCCAGCGCGATGCAGTACAATGGGAGCCTATGGCTCCCACCGCCTGTCAGGTCGCCGGCGGCCGTTTACATGGAGTGATGTGGACACATCACCCCAGATCAGCCGCCTGGTTTCACATCACTGATGTGAAACCAGGCGAAACCACTCAGAGGCGCCGACATCGCCCCTTTTCATTAGGCGACGCAGGGGCGATATCGGCGCTGATAGGCCACGCCCCTTCATCGCCTAATACATCGGCGGTGCCATCGCCAGGTGTGACGGCACCTTAGACTTGGTGACCCTAGCTGACTCTGTTCCCAGAAGTAATTCTGAAGGTGAAGACGTCTAGGCCGCTTCCCTTGCCCTGCTTCTGACCAGCCCTAGACTAACACCCCCTCAATTCCACACCCAGGGACCGCCATAAGCACAGCAACTCCCACACAAGATGGCAATCTTCAGGAAAGATGCATGACAACTTCAGCAGGAACTGCAAAAGCATCCACGCAGCTCACGGTCATGCAGAGAATGAACTCTATCAGCGACATCAGCTGATGGGTCATGAGTCTACTTAAAGGCTGGGGGAGTGTTCAACCATATCTCCATCTCCTGATACAAAGAGTAACAGCAACTAGTACTGAGAGCAACAGCCACAGACATTAACCCATAAGGTCACAAAAGGGAATATAGGCCCAGTTAATTACTCACATTGCGGAGCACTTCACTGAGACTGCAGAGCAGTCTACATATGACAGCTGAAATTCTATGATTCTTTACGGTATTGAAGATCTACTTGCCATTTGAAGACTATTGATTTGCCTACAGTGCTGTAAATGGCCCCTGTGGCTGGAGGGCCCTTAGGTCTCAATAGTAGAATGGCGGTGCTGTAAATTGATGGAGAGAAAGTACAACACAGATCCAAGAATGACCTGATGGAGTGCCAATATGTGTCATCATCAGTGGTTTGCTGATGGATCTAGCTTTTCTCTGGTTCCCAAATTCCCAAACTGGACCTTTGTTGGTCTATATGAACTCTACAGTCTTCCATCCACTGGTTTCAGGAATCAAAACCCATAGGAGATTCAGAGGTTGCCTTCACATTGGGGTCAAGAACTTGAGTCAACGCAAAAGCTCCTAGTACTGAACAATCTTTATTAACACAGGAGCATCGGACTTGTAAAATATAACTTTTTATAATAGGTTCAAGCGCAAAATATCAAAAAACTGAATGTAAGCTACTCCATCTAGACATGGAAACTGGTCGAGGAAGACTCAAGATGTAGTAGAGGATGGGCACCAAGAATAAACAGGAACCTGCAGATCCGTGGACAATCAAGACCTGTAACCTCAAGGTAAAAGGTCAGGCCTAATGTAACATGAAATAAAGTTCTAAATACAACAACCAAGGAGGCTCCAAAATACCATAAATGATGGTATAGTGTTATGTACACCATCAATCAGGAAAAAGGGGCATATGGCAACACTTCTGTCCTCAGCTCAACTGGTTCCTGTACAGACTGTACAGTCCCTGGTGGCACCTGCACAGGCTGGAATAACCCTGACCGCAAACTAGGAGATGAAAACCTGGACCTGGCTGCCTGAAAGCCTGTCAAGCTTTCCTCATACCTCTTTAGGAACCAGAGACAGATGTAGAGCTTTATAACCCTGAATAAAGAAAGCATGCAGAGATAGAAGAGATCCTAAGCAGGAAAACATTAAATATAAATGCAGAGTGGATAAAGTAAAGTTACTGAACCTGTCCTGCCTACTCCTATGCCAGCCCGTCCTGCCGGTCTCCTGTACCTGAACCCACCCTGTCTGCCTTGTTGTACCTGAACCGGACCTGCCCGCTCCTATACTAGTCCTGCCCACCCTCTGTACATGTGTCTCTGACCTTTGGGTCAGCTGCTACAGTACCGGGGACTGGAGTGGTACCTGGTGTCTACCAGCAGCCCAGCCAATCCTCACCATCAGAGGCTCTGGTAGGCCACTTAGTTACGCCCCTCCATGGTAAGCCCGGTCCATGACTTTGTGGGTCCACACCTGCTACCATAACAATCACCAGCTCCTCCTCACTGTCAGCCTTCAGGTTTCCGCTCTCTCCTGGTTTCCTCCTACCTCTCTGACCACTCGTTCAATGTATCATTTGTTGGCTTTTCTTCCCATCTTTGTCCCTCAGGGTTCAGTCCTAGGCTCCCTCCTCCTTTCTATATACTGCCTCTATTGAACAAACCATCAGTAGATTGGTTTTTTGGCGCCATCTTTATCCTGATGACATCAATTATACACATCGTGTCCTGACATCACTCCCACATTACTACAACATACCAGTGATGATCTCTCTGCTGACTCTAACATCATGCCCTCCCTTTATCTGACACTGAGTCTATCTGTGTTTCCTCCATCTACTAAACCTGGACGATAAAAAAACAAGACAGAGGAAGAATCAACGCCTTTGACATGTGGAGCTGGAGAAGGACATTATCAATACCCTGGATGGGAAGAAGAACAAACACATCAATACTGGAACAAATCAAGCCAGACATGTCACTGGAAGGAAGGATCACCAAGATACGACTTGTCTACACATCATACGAAGAGAGCAATCACTGGAGAAGGACATCATGGTAGGAAGAATACACTAGAAGGAACAGGGTGAAGATGAAGACCAGCAACCCGATGGCTTGATACTATCAAGATAATGGTGGAGAAAATCATGGTGGACCTATGTAGGTTTGGAAAAGACCATGGACTTATCTACGCTTAGAGAAGACCCTGTTGGGCCTATCTAGGCTTGGAGAAAACCCTGGGGACTTATCTAGGCTTGAAGAAGACCCTGTTAGACCTATCTAGGCTTGGAGAAGAACCTGTTGGGCCTATCTAGTCTTGGAGAAGATCCCAGGGACCAATCTAGGCTTGGGGAAGATCCTGGTGGACCTATCTAGGTTTGGAGAAGACCCTGGTGGACCTATCTTGGCTTGGAGAAGATCCTCGTGGACCTATGTATCTAGGCTGGAAGAAGACCCTGGTGGATCTATGTAGGCTGGAAGAAGACCTTGGTGGATCTATCTAGGCTTGGAGAAGACCATGGTGGACCTAAATAGGCTTGGAGAAGATCCTGGTGGACCAATCTAGGCTTGGAGAAGACCCTGGAGGACCTGTCTAGGCTTAGAGAAGACCTGGTGGCCTATTAGGCTTGGAGAAGACCTGTGGACCTATATAGGCTTGGAGAAGTCCTGGTGGAATCTAGGCTTGGAGAAGACCCGTGGACCTATCAGGCTTGAGAAGACCCTGGAGGACCTATCTAGGCTTGAGAAGACCCTGGTGGACCTATCTAGGCTTGGAGAAGACCCTGGTGGACCTATCTAGGCTTGGAGAAGACCCTGTTGGACCCATTAGGCTGCACAAGGATCGACCTGTGACCTAAGCTTCTTTAAGAAGACTGGTCAGACATCTAGGTTGAGGCCGTTACATAATGGCTGGAAGTTCGTTTATTTTCCATTATTTTGTCGCCAAGGCTCACTTTTTTTGATGCCAGTTAAATAATGGTAAAATGCTATTTTAAATTAATTTCTACATTTCCTGCCAAAGCAGCTCCCTCATAGATCATGGTGATGAAAAATTAAATTAAATAATAAACATATTTTGAAAAGAAGATAAGAAAGAAAAAAACATTGTATACATGAAAATTAAAGGGAAAAAAATGAGAAAAAAAGGGCTGAGCTGAATTTAGCGATTTTGAGAAGCTTTGCTGATTTTTCTTATGAGGACATTTAAATTATTTTTTTCCTGAATTTGATTTTCGCCTATTGTGCCATAATTTGACTTTTCCATGGTAACTCGGTCCCTGCACCCGAACCCAACAATTGAGGAATAGAAAGCTAAAAAGGGGAGATTGAAAGAAAAGTGACAAAAAGCACATTCCTGCATCACTGTAATAGGATCCGGTGTGATGGAGGAACCTGGAGTATTGTAGCTTGCATTGGGGAAGACCTTGACAACTGTATAGTCCAGTGTATGGTCATATAATTGGGGTGTCCATATTACGTCATGTGGTGCAAGATGTCATTTCTATGTCATGACAGCAAGAAAATGCAAGGAAGGTACTAGGAGACTTTGGCCTTTGCGCATGCCAATTTAGGCCACCATCAGTGAACCCCTTTCCTGAAATGTTCCAGAGTCCCGATTTATCCAGAGCAGCACCCCACACAACAAAAATATTCAAAAATGGACTGTTTTACATGTTTGCATGATAATGAGCTTTTTAGGATAAAGTCATATGACGTCATTGACCTCAGTATAGTGAGGCCTATGTCAAGGCCACATGCATGGGAATAAGCAATGCAATTTTGGCCTAGCCTGGTGCCCAATGTGTAGGCCCGATGCAATGTCAAGCATGCACAATAATGCTGTGATGCTAGTCACTAATGACAATTTGTCAGGCAGGGTAGTCAAGTGTTCCAGAGTCAGGTACCTGGAGAGCATGTCAAAGATTAAGGGGATAAACAGAGGCATAGACAGGTCATGGTCCAGGGTCAGAATACCTGGAGGGTAGTGTATAAAAGAAAAGGGGATGATCAGAACGAAGTCCAAAATCAGGCAGCAATAGATCAATCGGAGAACAGAAAAACAGGCCAACAATCACCACTGAACAGAATGCTACGACTGGTAGAGTTCTGAGAGAAAGTGCTCAGCTAAGTAGCTGAGCAATCACTGGGAGCCGGGAACACCTGAATAATCCAGTACCTTCCAGAATCAGATTATATGTCACTCACCAAACTGACAGCTCAGCACACCCTGATTCCATAGTTACAACAAACAGCCACTCATTGTATCCTAGACACACTGAGCAGATGAAGCATGACAGTACCCCCTTTTCTAGGGGAGTCCACCGGACCCTGTGGTTTCCCAGGAAAACAACGACGAAATGTCCTAGCCAAGTGATCAACCATCACAGAACCCACAGAAACCCAAGATGTTCCCTCGGATCCGTATTCCTTCTACTGAACCAGATAGTGGAAAGAATTCCAGACCTTAGAATCCATGATCCTCTGCACCACGTACTTTAAACCCCCCATCAACATAAACAGGAGGAGGCAGGGACGAGGGAGACAACGCTGAAGGGACAAAGTCTCTAAACAGGGAAATGTGAAAAACATTAGGGATACGAAGAGACTAAGGGAGTATCAATCTACAAGTCATCGGATTGACCAATCGGATTGACCAATCGGATTGACCACGTTCAGAATCTCATACGGGCAAATGATTTTAGGTCCCAGCTTCATTGATGGCACCTTCAGCCTAATATTTGTGGAAGATAACCAAACCATATTTCCTAATTTGAAGACGGGGCTTGCTCAGCACTTCTAATGGACCCGAAGAAGTGATTCTGTCAGCTGATTTGCCGAGTCAGTTGGATGCTTCGCTGAGGTCCACCTGACCGCACTTGTTGCACGGAGGCGTAACATGGTTGAAAGTGGACAGCAAGATCGGTGAGATGTATACTGTTTAAATAGCAAAGTTGGGTAGTTGCCGATATTATAACCTATACTCTACACAGGACTGTAACCTCCTAATGACCTTCTACTTTTATCAAAGTTGGGCCACCCCAATATTCTTTTGAACCTCCCTCCAGACCTCCCTAAGTTTATGACTGGCTACCTCCACTCCAGGATACCCAGACGTCATCCTAGATAATTCACCAAAATGGGGGGAAACCATTAAGAAAAAAAAAGGCGAGGTTCCAGTGGATTGATTGAGACAACTGTTAAAGGCGAACTCGGAAAGAGGTAAAAATGAGGACCGGTCTTCCTGCTGAGCCCAACAAAATATCTTAAAATTTGCTCCAATGACTGATTTGTCCTCTCTGTCGTGGTTTTAGGGTGATAAGAAGAGGAAAATGGCAAATCAGTCCTCAATTCTTTAAAAAATGCTTTCTAAATGTCGGAGACAAACTGCACCCCCCTTATCAGGTACAATGTTCAGAGGGATTCCACGCAATTTTACCACAACAACTTGGAAGGTGTGGAGTCAGTCGGTGTCCATTTTGGTGGAGTTGGAGGTGGAGACACTGTTCAATTTGGGTGGAGTCAGATTCAGGGAAATTGAAGAGTCGGAGTCACAGTTGGAGTCGAATGTTTGGCTTACCGAGTCCACAGCCATGTAGGTAGCCCTGATAACGGAACGATGTGGTCTTGTTTACTGAATCGGTTGACTACCACCCAAATCCCATCAAAGGCAAATCAGTAATGAAATCCATGGACAAAGGAGTCCACGGTCTTTCTGGAATTGGCAATGGAGCCAATTCCCTGGCCAACAGCCTATTATTATTATTTTTTATTATTATTAATTTATATAGCGCCATTATATTCCATGGCGCTTTACATGTTAAAAAGGGCAGACTAGGACAAGTAACATAGTAACAATACAAGTAACAATAAATGTTGACAATTCAGTTGTACAGAAACAAGAGGGTAGAAATCCTGTCCACAAAGGCTCACAGTCTACGAGGGGCGGGTGGGGATACATTAGGAGGGGGAAATTCCAGTCGTGAGGCGGTGCGGTGGACCGGGTCTTATTGCAGGTGGTAGGCTTGGCGGAACAGGTGGGTCTTCAGGCTTCTTTTGAAGGTTCCCAGGGTAGGAGAATGTCTGATGTGTTAGGGCAGTGAGTTCCAGAGTCTGGGTGAAGCACGGGAGAAATCCTGTATGCGGTTGTGTGAAGAGGAGATGAGGGGGGAGTAGAGGAGAAGCTCTTGGGAGGATCGCAGATTGCGTGAGGGTAGGTAACGGGAGACCATGTCAGAGATGTATGGAGGGGACTGGTTGTGAATGGCTTTGTATGTCATGGTTAATGTTTTAAACCGGGATCTCTGGGAAGCAGGGAGCCAATGAAGGGCTTGGCAGAGGGGGGAGACAGGGGAGTAGCGAGGAGACAGATGGATTAGGCGGGCAGCGGAGTTCAAGATAGATTGGAGGGGTGCAAGGGAGGTATTAGGGAGGCCGGTGAGCAGGAGGTTGCAGTAATCGAGGCGGGAGATGATGAGAGCGTGAATAAGGGTTTTTGCAGTGTCGTGGTCAAGGAAAGTGCGAATCCTATAGATGTTTTTGAGCTGGAGTCGGCAGGAGGCGGCGAGGGCCTGGATGTGGGGCTTGAAGGAAAGGGAAGAGTCAAGGATAACCCCGAGGCACTTGGCATGGGGGACTGGAGAGAGAGAGCAGTCGTTGATGACGATGGATAGGTCAGGTAGTGAGGGGGAGTGTCTTGGGGGGAAGATTATGAACTCAGTTTTGTCCATGTTCAGCTTAAGGAAGCGAACAGAGAAGAAGGATGAGATGGCGGACAGGCAGTGTGGAATTTTGGATAGAAGGGAGGCGATGTCAGGACCAGACAGGTAGATTTGGGTGTCGCCGGCGTAGAGGTGATATTGGAGGCCTTGGGACTCAATGAGTTGCCCTAGGCCGAGAGTGTAGATTGAGAACAGTAATGGTCCAAGAACTGAGCCCTGGGGGACCCCGACAGATAGGGGGTAGGGCGAGGAGGATGTGTGGGAGTGGGTGACACTGAAGGTGCGGTCTGTTAAGTATGAGGAGATCCAAGAGAGGGCAAGGTCCGTGATGCCAAGAGATTCCAGGATCTGTAGTAGAAGGGAGTGGTCAACAGTGTCGAAGGCGGCTGACAGGTCGAGAAGGAGGAGGACAGAGTAGTGGCGCTTGCTTTTGGCAGTCAGTAGGTCATTTGTGACTTTGGTCAGGGCTGTTTCAGTGGAGTGGAGGGGTCGGAAGCCAGATTGCAGGCGGTCAAAGAGGGAGCAGGAGGAGAGGTGAGAGGACAGCTCAGAGTGGACATGCTGTTCAAGTAGTTTAGAGGCGAAAGGGAGGAGAGATATGGGGCGGTAGCTGGAGACAGTTGTGGGATCGAGGGAGGGTTTTTTGTAGGATGGGTGTGATCAAGGCGTGTTTGAAGGCTGAGGGGAAGGTGCCAGTGGTAAGTGATAGGTTGAAAAGATGAGTCAGGGCTGGGATGATAACGGAGGTGAGGTTGGGAATGAGGTGGGATGGGAGCGGGTCCTGGGCACTGGTGGTGAGGTGTGATTTTGACAGGAGGGAGGAGAGCTGGTCTTCAGTTATGGGGGGAAGCAGTTGATGGAAGTAGAGGGCAGTATAGGTGAGAGGGGAGGCTGTGGGGACAGTGGATCAAAGCGGTCTCTGATTCTGTCAATCTTTTCTTTGAAGAAGGAGGCAAAGTCTTCTGCAGAGATAAGTGGAGCCTATGACATACTTTAGCACATGCGCACGTTTCACAAGCAGATACAAAATCTTCAATATCATTATTCATAAATGACCACTAAAAGAGTCTAGCAATAGCTTTCTGGGTAGTTGTGCACCCAGGATGACCACTCAACAAGGAATCACAAAGTTCCTCCAACAGACATAATCTCTGGTTCACAAGGAAGGAGCCAACGATTAGGCTTCATGGATCTCTGCTTACAACTCCGAGATACCAAGATACCATAGAATCCACAATAACCTGAGGAAGAATGGAGGAAGGAGGTTCTGGAGGAGAAACGAAACCAACGCTATGTGACAAAGCTTTAACCCTCACGACAGGGCAGTAGAGTCAGTACGCCAAACATCTGACTACAACTCTTCAATTTCCCTGAACCCAACTCTGACTCCAACTCCACAGTCCTGCCTCACGTCCTTAAACCCTGGCCTGAACGTGATAGAGAAAATGAATCTAGAGAGAAATAAGGACTATCTGGCCTGTCTCGGGGTCAACCATTTGTTTAATTCAATATATGGTAAATGTTGAGGAATACCTCGCTCCAAACAAATGTCTCCATTCTTCAAAAGCTAATTTGCCAGCAAGCGACTCACAAATCCCAATATCATAATATCTCTCAGGAGTATGTTCACACAGGGCGTTTTTGTTGTGTGAATATAGCCTTAGAGAAAAAGGCTCAGGTCCACAATTTGGCCAACATTTTGGGATCAGTAAGAGGTTTGACGATCTGAGAGAATCCCTTAATAAACTTTCTGTAGTGTTTGGCAAACCCTAAAAATGATGCAATGCTTTAAGGTCCCGAGGTTGAACCCAATCAATTATGGACTACACCTTTCCAGGACCCATCTTAAACCTGAAACAATGAACCCCCTTGAACGATATTTCTCCAACTTAGTGAGCGAAGAATTTCCTCTAAGCCTTTGTTAAACAATACGGACAAGTTTGGAAAACCATTTATAAGTATAACTCGCAGGCTGATTATATAAGTCAGGGATAAGTGGAAGAGGGTAAGTATTGTATACCATCATTTCGTTTAATGCTCGAAAATTGAGGCAGGAACAGAGACCCCCATCTTTCTTTTTAACAAAGAAATATCCAGCCCCTACAGTTGAGGAGGAAGGACGAATACGACCCTTATGTAATCTTTCATTTACATGTTTTTTATGGCAGTCTGTTCGGGACCCGATAGATTATACAGGCGAGTGTTTGGTAATTTGGCATTAGGGATAAGATTGATTGTAGTGATGAGCGAAACCGGTCGGGGTATGTTGTGTTCTGGAGCGGGGTCAGACTGTTAAAGGAAGCAACAGTTAATAAACATAATATACTTACTGGGTCCGCGTTCTCTCTTCCTGCTATGACGCAACGCCGCGTCACTTCCGGGCCGCTCATTATCTTCTGGGCATACATGATTGGCTGTTGGAGCCAGTAAAGAGAATATTTCAGGAAGATAATGAGCGGCCCGGAAGTGATGCCACGCCGTGGGAAAGCTGGAAGAGAAAACACAGACCCGGTAAGTATAATGATTATGTTTATTAACTGTTTGCATGCTTTAACAGTCCGACCCCGGTCCTAAACACTACATACCCTGACCGGTTTGTCCATGATTAATTCATTGCACAGCCATAAGGATGATGGGGAGGTAATATCTTTACCTCATTTTCCAAGAACACATCTCCAAAGTCCTTCAGGTACCCCGGGAGACCCTCCAGACAAGCGGAGAAAATCTGTACAGAATTAAGACATTTCTTATGACAATAGGGACTCAATTTGACAATATCCCTCTGACACCAATCAATGACAGTTTTGTGAATACACCGCTAAGGAATTCCCAACACCAGCCCCGCAGCTTAGCTATCACAAATATAACAGGAGATGGACTCAGAATGAAGAGTTCCCACCCTGAATGTGAATTCCTCCATTGCCAGTTGACAGTATTTTATCAGAAGAGTAAAAAGGTACCTAGAAGACTGGGTGACCTCCTTGTAATCACCCAAATCGGCATTTCCCGATGACTTATTGCTTGAGTTCAAGCCAGGCAGTCCTTAAGGAGATGATCAAAGTAAAGGCTGAGTCTGAGATTGCGTCAACGTTTTTCTCATTGGGATGGCTGCTTTTACCTCCATAGGTTCCACCTCAGGTCAGTGGACTGACCTGAGAAGAATGACCAAAACCTCCTGTCGTTTATCATGTCTTTACCGAATTCTTCAAGGTATACGAATAGCCTGAGTCAGGGTCCCCCAAAGAAGAACAAGAGTATCCTCAAGAGTATTCGGAAGGCCCCTGTGAAACTTACACCTGAGAGTTGCACCATTCTGCAGATTTTAGAGGACCACTGCTGAAACTTATAACTATAGTCCTCAGAGGTGGAACTGTGAATTTGGTTGATGATCTTGCCTCTGACACCTGGACCTCTTCAGGTTCATCATAGATCATCATAGATACATAAATACATAGATACATAAAAAAGGCCTTTCATGGGGTTCACAGAGACAAAGAAAATACCCATGTCTGCGGGCCCCTCACAATATGGACATGATTATTTTTCATCCACTGGGACTCATTCCCTGAAGACCAGGGTCGTAAAGTAAAAAAATAGTTTATAGCTCTCCCTAAAACTTTAAAATGGTCTTTCTCCTCCAAAAATACCAGTCATAATGTGACATTAGTCACTATGAGGCAATATTTCTGGGGATTAAGGGAATAAACAGAGGGGTCAGTTAGATCATGATCCAGAGTCAGAATACCTAGTGAGTAACGGATAAGAGTAAAGGGGCTAAACAAGCGGATAGTCAGAAGGAGGTCCAAGGTCAGCAATAGATTAATCAGACAGAGCACAGGAATACAGGCCAACAAGCACCACTGAACAGAATGCTACAATTGTCAAAGTGCTGGTAAAACTGCTCAGCTAAGTAGCTGGGCAATCACTGGGAACAGTTGAATAACCCAGCACCTCCCAGAATCAGATTGGACAACTAAGCTGTCAGACAACACACCGACAGCTCAGCAGTACTGATTGGATGATGAAGCTGTCACTCACCAAACTGATAGCTCAGAACGGTCTGACTCCATAGTTACAGCAAACAGTCACTCATATGTGTCCTAGATGCACTGAGCACAGGAATGATGCCGTTACCTTAAGGCCTACAATTCAGAGGAGGCGTTAGAGATGCCAGTAGGTAGAAGCTGGTTTGCAGAGGTCCTGTCCTTCAGCTATGGACTAATGATGCGGACACATGACCAGGGTTCTTCAAAATGAATCACTTATCTCTAAAAAGTATAGATATATATCCTGGCCATGTGTCTGTATCATTGCCTGTAGCCTGCAGGACCAAACCTACTGAACCACAGTGAGAGGCAGGGCCCACAACATCTGTAGGGCCCTCGTTCAATATGGGACACCATAGATGTGTGATGGATGTGCGCTCTGTATGTGGAGCGGCCACTTCATACGGCACAGGTGCCGGTGTGTGTGATACAGTTTCGAGCCATTGAGTGTAACTGCTGAGACGATCAAATAAACACCTTAAATGCTGCTGTTAGTTGTGACAGTGGCATTTGAGAGGTTGGGAATAGAGGAAAGCGTCCATTATGACACTGTTGCCTTCACATTTTCCCCTCAACACCATGATTGTCATTGTCATTGCAGTGAGGGGAACTACTGAACCAGAAACGGATAAAAGTGGGCCCCTGCTCCAGGACAATATATGGGCCCTTAGCAATCCAATAATGTCCATGAAAGTGGGACCCCTTACCACACGACCCCTCAGCAGCTGCCAAGATTACACCAATGGTATGTCCACCCCTGTACTGAAAGTCGCCATGTTAGTACACCTGAAAGCTCGGCTCCATAGAAATGTTACAATAAATGGCAATAATACAATTTAGAGGATATATCCGTTCACCGCCGGCACAGTGTGGTTACAGAGCGCTCCTGCCGGCGATGCAATGTCTTCACCAACAGGGCGGAGGCCTCTTTTCCGCTCTGCTCTGTAGGTGGACGGGACAGTTGACATCATGCTGATTGGCAGCCGGTTTCCTGCTACCTAATTGGGGGAGCTGGCTGTCAATAAGCATGATGTCAACTGTGACGCCCGTCAGCAGAGCAGAGGAGCCGCCTCTCTGTGGACGTGACGTCAGCGGGAGCTGCACAACTGCCGACACTAGCAGACCGCTCATGAAGAACGGCACCGGGGACAAAAGGCAGAGAGCCAGTGACCACACCTGCCTGGTGGCGTTTAGGCATATGTTTTTTTGGGGGAGGAGGTAAAATCCCAGATATACCCTGTAAGAAAAATGCAAAAAATGAAAGATATATTTGTAATGTATCTGGTATCGCTGCGGCGTAATGGACCGGAGAGAATATCAGAAGATTTATTCCTGAAAAACCAAAAAGAAAAAGTTATGGTGAGTAGAAAAATCGAGAGTGACCGGGGCACGGGACCCATCAACTAAGGGCCGCCTGTGTCTGGAGTATATACAGGTATATAACACCTGGAAACACAGGTATATGGAAGCATACAAATATACCTACATAGAACACATACACATGGATGGATGGATGGATGGATGGATGGATAGATAGATAGATAGATAGATAGATAGATATGCGTAGAGAGATGGATAGAAAGATAGATAGATAGATAGATAGATAGATAGATATAGATAGATAGATAGATAGATAGATATGCGTAGAGAGATGGATAGATGGATATAGGAATGGATAGAGGGATAGATTGATAGGCCATAGAGTTAGAAAAATAAGTAGAGTTGTCCTTAGGGCCCAATAAAAGGCATCAACTACCTCATTCCTGGAGTGCTACAGTCAGTTTTTGGGATATAGATAGATAGATAGATAGATAGATAGATAGATAGATAGATAGATAGATAGATAGGGAGATGGATAGATGGATTTAGTAAAGGATAGATAGAGGCCATAGAAAGATAGATAGGTAATAAGTGGATAGACAGACGGATAGATGGATAGAGAGATGGCTAGATGGATATAGGGATGCATAGATAGATAGATAGATAGATAGAGGGATAGATAGATAGATAGATAGATAGATAGATTTAGTAAAGGATAGATAGAGGGCATAGAAAGGTAGATAGGTAATAAGTGGATAGACAGATGGATAGAGAGATGGCTAGAGGGATGCATAGATAGATAGATAGATAGATAGATAGATAGATAGATAGATAGATAGATAGATAGATGTAACATATTAAACAGGTTACAATGTGTTTATAAAAGCTGATGACCCCTCAACATTCCGTCCTGATCCTCCGGGGATCCACACCGCAGGACATGGTGCTTTGCATGCGATCCCTGTATGCCATGTGCTCCGGAATTAATGGCGCTCTCCCCGTCCTATATCACATCGTAGTCAGTATAAAAATACAAAAAACACTAAATACCCACCGCCGTGATCTCGTGATTCATTATGGCCGACGACCCGATCCAAATTGTTCCTTTCACTTTCATAAATAATAAACATAATCCAGTGACGAGACCTTCTACACAGGTATATATATATATACTTCTATATCTAGAACATACACACGAGCCACAGTATAGTCAATATGCATTCAAGGGTTAAAAATGTGCGAATAGGGTTTTCTATTAATAAACCGGATCAGCACCAGCCACCGATGAAGGGATCGGGTAATCCAGGGGTTTTCGAGAAAATGTTGAAGATTCGGGAAAGATGAGAAGTGATTTTTGTCATTTGGGGGGGTGTTCTGGACACCATCTCTACCTGGAGGGGAAAGATAATTACAGGGGTGAAGGTATTACCTTTCCGGACGGAGACGACCCATCGGACCCATCGGAATCTTCGGTCTCGGGATCACGTAATCCTTTGGAAAATAAAGTTGCAGGACTGATAGATCCGGGCTGAGGTGGTCGTCCATGTGCTCATTGCAGCACGCGCTCGGCTCAGCACTCGGCTGTCGACCAGGGACTGACGTCACATGAACACAGACAGGCGGACACGCACACACACACCCCCAGAGTGACACAGGCGCACACTGTCTGCAGGCTGCACACCCCCAGAGTGACAGGCGCACACTGTCTGCACCACAGTCATGACAAGACCCTCCACCTTCCCAGCAGCACCATGCTGCCTCATGCTTCCTCCTCCTCACCATGTGCCGGGCAGCCAGCAGCAGCTTCATCCTGTGGGAGGGGAGTGGGGAAGGCAGCTACAGGGTAAGGGCAGGTTCACATGCTGCAGATTTGTGCCAGACATTTCTAAGCTTTATATTGACTTCAGTTACTCTGCAGACACAGGTAAGTCTAGGGAAATGTCTGTTTAAGAACAATATATGGGCCCTTTGCAGTCCAATAGCTCATCATAATGCACAATTCTACCTGCTTTGGAGATAGTTGTGGCCCCTTTAACTCTAGGGCCCCGTTGCAAGAACAATATAGGCAGGGCCTGGACAAGTGAGGGGGCCCACTCTCCATCTGTGAGGAGACCCGCACACAGACAGCTGCCCTGTCTCCTGCTCTGCACTGATATATGTGATAGGAACAGAAGAGGAAGCTTACCGGGAGCTGAACGGAGGATGCAGGAACCGTGCAGGTGTAGGACCTTCTAGTCATGTGACTGATCACATGACTGAAAGGGAGAACCTGGAAGGTCCTCTGTGCAGCTGCCAGTGGCTCCATATTTGCTCTGCACTGATCAAGAACTGCAAGATGTGTAATGTGTATGGGTGTGTGAAAGTAAATGACTGATGCAGAGTGGTGTGTTTCTATAAGTGCATGTAGTGTGCATGTAGCAGACCTGTGTGTGTCTGTATGTGCATGTAGTTTCCTTGTAACAGACCTATGTGTCTGTATGTGCACGTAGCAGAGCTGTGTCTATATGTGTGTAGTGTGCATGTAGCAGAGCTCAGTGAGTCTATATGTTCATGTAGCAGAGCTGTGAGTCCACATGTGCATGTAGTGGTCATGTAGCAGAGCTGTATGTGTCTGTGTGCATGCAGTAGAGCTCTGTGTGTTTACATGTTCATGTAGCAGAGTTGTGTATGTCTATATGTTGATGTAGCAGAGTTGTGTATGCCTATATGTTCATGAACTAGAGCTGTGTGTGTCTACATGTTCATGTAGCAGAGCTATATGTGTTTATATGTGCATGTAGTAGAGCTGTGAGTGTCTATGTGTGTAGTGTGCAGCCTGCTCTTGTATGCATGCTGCTGTATGCATGCTCATGTATGCAAACGAACTACACAAGGCTCCATTGTTGAACAAAAAGCAGGGTTTTCTATTACATTTTGCCTGGTGGTGTAAAAGGGAGGGGTCATTAGCACTAATGTACTCGGGTAGAATACGGAGGCAATAACTCTATTGTTAGTTTCTTTCTGCAAATTATATATTAGACACACACAGCTCTGCTATATGCTCATAGACATACATGGCTCTTGCTCATAGACATACATGGCTCTGCTACATGCAATGTAAACACATACAGCTCTGCTACATGCAAATGTAGACACAGCTCTACTACATGCACATGTGGCGCCCCACTATGTAGGTGCCACAAAAGGGTAAAAGAGTTGTAGTCACTCCACTGCAAGTGGATTTATGGATGGTGGGAGGAACCCTAAACCCACACCCCACACTAGGTCACACAGTGGGAGGGAACCCAGGAGGGGATATAGTCACCTCCAAGGGGCACTAGAGTCAGTCTAGGCAGGCTGGAGTCTAGGACTGGGGAGAGAGAAGTCAGACGGTGGGTCTGGACCAGATAATGAGCGTCTGGGACAGCCTCACCAGGAGCAAGGAGGGTTACCTCGGCTGAGGGACCCAGGAAACGAGAACAGATCCCAGACAGAGAGAAAGGAGCAAGAGGCTCGGGTGGGAGTCTGCTCAAAGTAAAGAAACTGGGTACCGGAGCCCGCACCTGTAGGAACCTTCACGACCTGCAGAAAATCCGTAGAACGGGGGTATATCCAGATACGGCCCTGACTCCTAAAGCACCCACTAGAGGGGAATCAGACACCGCTGGCAAGCCGCTATGCAAGGAGCCACAGAGTCCCGGGCGCTGCCGTGTTCAATAGAAGGTTCACCTGACGGGAGCAAGGTAGGTAAAGAAAGACAGCAGGAGGTCAGACTGCTCTACACGAAGTCAGGCTTCACACCGCTACTGGGAGGCAAGGGAACAGGAGGAACAAGAAAGGCATATGCAAGGGTTTCGTTTACCTACCATAAAATCTACTTGCAGTCACCCGTAACAATTTGTCTGATAACATCATACTGCACTGTGAACTGTAATGACTGAGTTCCAGTAAAGTACCCGGTGAAGTGACTTGTCGACTCTGCTGCATCTTTCCTAGCATATACTGATTCCTTCCACAGAATTTCCTGCCAGTCTTGCCTGCGGAGGACTACACCATCATTGCCACAATACCATCGACCACCGGAGGACTCTAACAGTGCTGGTGACATCTCACCAGGTACTGCAGGTGGCGTCACGAACAAACTTTATTTCATTTTTCCATTATTCATTGACCACCAGGGCCACAGCCTCAGGCAGCCACCCGTGACCTCCAGACTGAGCTTGAGATCTGAGTACCCTGGCCCTGGGTGAGTCACACATGCACATACACACAGCTCTGCTACATGTACACTGCACATCCAGTCCTGCTAGATGCACACTATACACACAGCTCTGCTACATGGATACTACATACACAGCTCTAGTATATGCACACTGTACAAACAGCTCTGATACATGCACACTATACACACAGCTCTGCTACATGCAAATTATACACACAGCTTTGCTACATGCACACTACACACAGCTCTGCTACATGCACACTAAACACAACTTTGCTACATGCACACAACACACATCTCTGTTACATGCACACTACACACACAGCTCTGCTGCTTGTATACTACACACAGCTATGCTTCATGCACACTATACACAGCTCCACTACATGCACACTACATAGCTTTGCTACATTCACACACAGCTCTGCTACATTCACATACACAGTTTTACTACATTCACACACAGCTCTGCTACATTCACACACAGCTTTGCTACATTCACACACAGCTTTGCTACATTCACACACAGCTTTGCTACATTCACACACAGCTCTGCTATATTCACACACAGCTTTTTTACATCAACACACACAACTCTGCTATATTCACACATACACCTCCATTACATAAACACACAAAACTTTGATACACTTACACAGCTTTGCTGCATTCACACACACAACTTTGCTACATTCACACACAGCTTTGATACATTCACACATACAGCTCTTCTGCATACACAAACAGCTCTGCTACATTCACACAGCTGTGCTACATCATGTATCCAACTTTGCTACATTCACACACTCCTCTGCTATATTCACATACAGCTCTGTGACATCAAACACAAAACTTTAATACTCTTAGGCCTAGTTCACATCTAAGCCTGGTCTGCATTTGGCTGCACTTGCGTTTCTAACGTTTTTACTGCTTAAAACGCATCCAAACGCATGCGTTTTTGCTCCCATTGATTTTAATGGAAAACACATTGAAAACACATGCAAAAACGCATGCCCACGTTTTTGCATGCGTTTTCTATTCTTTTCCCATTGAAATCAAAGGGAGCAAAAACGCATGCATTTGAATGTGTTTTTAGCGGTAAAAACGCATAGAAACACAAAACTCAGACCAGGCTTAGATGTGAAATGGCCCTTACACACACAGCTTTGCTATATTCACACATACACAGGTCTGCTACATACACATACACAGCTTTGCTACATTCACGTACACAGCTTTGCTACATACACACAGCTCTGCTACATTCACACAGCTGTGTTACATCAATTACACAGCTTTGCTACATTCATGCACAGTTCTGTATTATTGACACACAAAGCTCTGCTATATCAACTGACACAGCTTTGCTACATTCACACACACCTCTGCTATATTCACACACAGCTTTTCCTACATCAAACACAAAACTTTAATACACTTACACACACAGCTTTGCTATAGTCACACACACACACAGCTCTGCTACATTCACATGCACAGCTTTGCTACATTCATATGCACAGCTTTTCTACATACACAGCTCTGCTACATTCACACAGCTGTGTTACATCACTTACACAGCTTTGCTACATTCACGCACAGTTCTGCATCATTGACACACAAAGCTCTGCTATATCAACTGACACAGCTTTGCTACATTCACACACCTCTGCTATATTCACACACAGCTCTACTACATCATACGCAAAACTTTAATACACTTACACACACAGCTTTGCTATAGTCACACACACACACAGCTCTGCTACATTCACATGCACAGCTTTGCTACATTCATATGCACAGCTTTTCTACATACACAGCTCTGCTACATTCACACAGCTGTGTTACATCACTTACACAGCTTTGCTACATTCACGCACAGTTCAGCATCATTGACACACAAAGCTCTGCTATATCAACTGACACAGCTTTGCTACATTCACACACCTCTGCTATATTCACACACAGCTCTACTACATCATACGCAAAACTTTAATACACTTACACACACAGCTTTGCTATAGTCACACACACACACAGCTCTGCTACATTCACATGCACAGCTTTGCTACATTCATATGCACAGCTTTTCTACATACACAGCTCTGCTACATTCACACAGCTGTGTTACATCACTTACATAGCTTTGCTACATTCACGCACAGTTCTGCATCATTGACACACAAAGCTCTGCTATATCAACTGACACAGCTTTGCTACATTCACACACCTCTGCTATATTCACACACAGCTCTCCTACATCATACGCAAAACTTTAATACACTTACACACACAGCTTAGCTATAGTCACACACACAGCACTGCTACATTCACATGAACAGCTTTGCTTCATTCATATGCACAGCTTTTCTACATACACAGCTCTGCTACATTCACACAGCTGTGTTACATCACTTACACAGCGTTGCTACATTCACGCACAGTTCTGCATCATTGACACACAAAGCTCTGCTATATCAACTGACACAGCTTTGCTACATTCACACACCTCTGCTATATTCACACACAGCTCTCCTACATCAAACACAAAACTTTAATACACTTACACACACAGCTTTGCTATAGTCACACACACACACAACTCTGCTACATTCACATACACAGCTTTGCTACATTCATATACACAGCTTTTCTACATACACAGCTCTGCTACATTCGCACAGCTGTGTTACATCACTTGCACAGCTTTTCTACATTCACGCACAGTTCTGCGATCCATGGCTCTACTACAGAATAACACACATATCTCAGCTACATACACACACTGTTCTGCTATATAAACAAGCTGCACTCACACACCTCAGCTGCACACTGTGTATACGCTACAATATTTTGAAGTTCCTTTCAGACATTTGATTGACATGAAATCGTGTACGATGAACCTCAGAAGGCAGGAATTTATTACTTCCACAAAATATGAATGGATTAAAAATTTAAGGTGGATCTAATAATGCAGCTCAATTCTTGCTTTTCTTTTCCTCTATGGCCAAAATGTATAAAAAAAAAACTACTCAGGGGTTGATTTTTTTGTATTTAGTTATTGTGTGCTCAGGATATTTATGACTTGCTCATGAACTATTAGGCCCTGTGCACACAGTGGGTTTTTGATGCATTTTATGATAGTGCATATTTTTAGTGCATGCCAGTCAATGAGAAATCTGACGTTAGGTGCACAGTTTGCTTATTTTTCTCCTGCAGATTGATGTAGAAATAAATATGCAGCTTGTCAATTCTTGGTGCATTTTTGTGGCGTATTTCCACTCCACGCATCACGTTTTTAGTCCATGTTTGGTGCAGAAATCCCTGCAACCAAATACTCAACGCGTGCACACAGCCTTAAACCTCTTATGGTACCTTTACATGCCGCTACAGAAGGTTAGAAACCACCGGGTGTTGGAGGCAATTGTAACTTGTACCTTCAAAACACCGCGAGGTAGCGGTGTGTAATTCAGGTTGTTGCCACCGGTCACTGCGGAAACCTGTTTCCCAGCCGTGCTCAAATACAAGTAGGTATAAACCCGATGGTAGCGGCGTGTAATCGAGGAACAGGAAGGTTTATCCGACACCTAGTGAACTCCCTGCCTCCGGGAAACCGCCCCCCCTTCAGCAATCATTGGTGGAAGCTCCTGCGTTACGATTGGTAGTCGCTGCATAGGGCGGCATATTTAAGGAGCTGACCAGTCACACTACACAATTGCTCGAGCGTCATGTATTAGCCAGCCTCCCTGCGCTGGCTGGCCAATCATGATGTTATTGCTTTGTCCAATCATCGTACGAGCGTCTCGTAATCCACAATTCTGGCACGCCTATGTGTTGTCCCTGCTGCACCAGGTCCTCCCATATTACCCTCTGTAGTGGCGTGTAAATGAGGGACGGTGCTCTACAGAAGGTAACTTGTGGCACCCGGCGGTGCATCCAGAGATAGATTCAACCTTCTGTAGCGGCGTGTAAAGGCGGTATCGGGTAACGTTAGGAACCGTTGAAACGTGCACGTGAGACACCCGGTGGTTTCTAACCTTCTGTAGCGGTGTGTAAAGGTACCATTACTGATAGAGGAGCCATAAACTGTCATCATCTTCACAAATCTTACTGGAATTTCACCCAAGAATAGTAAAGTTTCTGCGAACTTCATCAGATACTTCCTATTTCATGTCTCAGTTTCAGACTTCTTTAAAAAACTACACATCTCACACATTAGTATACAGAAACTTGGTTTAAGATAAATCTAGAAAGAAAGTCTTGCGGTTCAATATGGGTATTGCTCCCAGGTACTATCACTACTTTGACTGGGCACAACCTAAAAAGGTGAGCACAACACACACCTATATGACCATTAATCACACAGTTAAGACCCTATTTTGCGCTATTTCTCCCCCCTTTAGTGTATAGTAGAAGATTTCATGTACTATCCATTAGGACAGGAAAGCCAGTACTCCATGTAGACAGAGGAATGTGAATACAGATATAGGGGATGATTGACATTTTACCCTTCCAGTTTTGTGAGTTGATGGACACGAGTAGAAGAAGAAAAGAATCTGGACCAGATCAAAGACTGGGTCGGCTCCATGCAAAAATTCTCCAACATAACATTGCTGTAAGAGGACCTGTTGTTTGTGTGGTGCCCCTGCGGTCTGGTCACCACAGAGGTTCTGCACCTACTCCATAGGTGTGGTATCCTACTACCAGGTAAGAAGGGGACACAATACCGAGACACACACACACACACCCATCTTAACTCCAGGCCAGAGGATGAAGGGTGGAAGAAACTCTATCTGAGCAGACCCCATCACTGGAGGAGGGACCAGATTAAATGGGGACAGGAGGAAAAAGTTAGTGTTGAGAATAGAGACACAGGAGTAGAAGAAGAGTTGGAGAGCAGTCGGAAAAAAGAAAGGAGTTCTAGGGGAACTCTGTAACTGGGGTAGCAGAGGGGAGCAGTGGGTAGGTCGCCCATCGAACCCAGGCCAGCGTGAAGCCCGGCCATCTACCGTGGACAATCCCAGGTACAGGGTTTAGGCCTAGAGTCAAGAGGATGTGCTGGCTGTTGCCTGACAGGACTCACAACCACCTGCCTTGGGATTCTGTAGCATGAAGGCAACCTGGAAAGGCATACAAGAGGGTGTCTCGATGGAGTGACCCTGGACTGCCTGGAGTTGACCGGACCACTGACCCAGAGTACCACGGCTGGGTGTGTACTGCTACAAACTGTGAGTAAAAGTGAAAGAACTGCACTCTTTGTGTCCTCCAGTTTATTTCCCTCACCCTCACCATAACTACCACCATCATCCCCAAAGACTCTTGCATTCAACCCCTGGGGGCCCGCAAGTGTTCCTTCTCAGCTGCTACACCACCTATCCCCCAGGGCTCATACAGCAGTGCTGGTCATCCCTGACCAGGCACCACAGGTGGCTTCACGTACAGACTACAAATCCCCTGTAAATACCCCTTTCACTTGCCCGGCCAGGGTCATGGAGCTGGGTCACCGTGACCTGCCTGAAAGACTGCCGGCCTGGCTACCGAGTACCAATGCATTTCAATAAATTTGTAGTTTTAGCTGGTGTAAACGCTGCCATTCTTCTGAATCCAGCGATAGTTTTCTTGTGTTCCGGTGCCTCTCCGTTGCTGAGATATTTGACCTATCTTCACAGTATATGAATCTACTCTTGTTATCCAAGTGGGCGTGGTCCTCAACTCTTCTCCGGGAGTGTCATCTTGATGACCAGGTGCAGTTGGCTAAAAAAGACAACAGGGTATAAAGGGGTCACATTTATGGAATGGAGAGGAGCAGGAACAAAAGAAAAATACCCAGAATCAGGAGAACAAGAAAGAAACTGCACCCCAACATATATAATGCATGGTTGCAACACTGAACACGACACATTGTAACAAACAGGCAGCGGCAATGAATACTAAGATATGCTATATTAAATTTTGAACCACTATATAACTGAGGAGATGAGAAAAAGGAGACACTTATCTTATAAATAATGGCCATATCAATAACCGCCCAGTAGCAGATTTGCAGATATAAAAGTAGCTTAGGACCCAGAGAGACACGCCTCAACGGTGCTACTGGGCGGTTATTCATATGGCCATATTTAATAAGCTAAGTGTCTCCTATTTCACATTCTCTTAGCTATATAGCTGTTCAACATTTAATATAGCATATTTTAGTATTGAGTGCTGCTCTCCTTTCGTTAGAGAATCAGGAGAACGGCGACATTTACACCAGGAAAGAAAAATTACATATTTATGGCAAGTGACACATCTTGTTTTAATATTACTGCCATACAGTCTGTACACCGGCACCATAAATTAGCTATGCACCATAAAAATTATAATCCTACAATGAGGAATTAAGTTGTCAGGCTGAAAAAGAAGTAGACGGTGAAGAGGTATAAAGTGTGTGTTACATGAAGATAAATATGAATTAAGATGTACGGGTCAGTACAGTATCTATATGTTCCACAAGCTGTTGTTATACCCACAATGCAATTATATCACTATATTATCAGTTCTGACCTGTTGACTGAGGAACATCTGCAATCCAAGACAGTCATCACATTTTTTCCTTGAGAAAGAACTGTACAAATATGGCTGCCGTCAAAAGTAGAGGTATCCAGCACAATATCAGACGTTGATTAAAAGGTCAATTATATTCAAATCCTCAAAAACATTGCAAACAGCAAAGATCGAGTAGTAACTAGTCACAGTTAAGCATATTTACAGGTTTTGATCCATCAGTATGGGATGGCAATAAAAAATAGACTTAATTGATACTGGCTATAACAGAAATAGAAAATGGCCCAAGACTGAACCTTGACAAATAAAACAGATGAAGATGGCCCAGGACTGAACCTGGAAAGTTAAAACAGATGAAGATGGCCCAGGACTGAACCTTGACAGATAAAACAGATGAAGAAGGCCCAGGACTGAACCTTGACAAATAAAACAGATGACGATGGCCCAGGACTGAACCTCGACAGATAAAACAGGTGACGATGGCCTAGGACTGAACCTTGACAGATAAAACAGATGAAGATGGCCCAGGACTGAACCTTGACAGATAAAACAGATGAAGATGGCCCAGGACTGAACCTTGACAGATAAAACAGATGAAGATGGCCCAGGACTGAACCTTGACAGATAAAACAGATGAAGATGGCACAGGACTGAACCTTGACAGATAAAACAGATGACGATGGCCCAGGACGGAACCTTGACAGATAAAACAGATGAAGATGGCCCAGGACTGAACCTTGACAGATAAAACAGATGAAGATGGCGTAAAACCACAAAAGACTTTCTAAACATCAAAATAGGTGTTGGAAACCAAGGGAAAACATGACCCAGAAAGCCAGTGTTAGTGATTGGAGGTAGGTGGCTTTTTAGATGATCAAATCCAGTAGATGGATCAACATAGATTAACGGGAACACCGTCCTTTAGAGTTATATGTGGCAGTCGGGAGAAAACAAGATTGTTATGAATCGGTTAGTGTTAGAGGAAAGGGGTGCAGGAACGAAAGAGTCAAAATAGGAGTCCTGAAAATTGGTGTAACAAGGGCAATCTTCAGGCCAATAAGGATTTATACAGGTGGGAGATAGTGATGGGCGAGTCCTAAATTACTCGGAATCGCTTGACTCTAGCGAGTCCGAGCCCGGGACTCGCTACTCGTTGCGAGTCTAGCGAGTCCAATGTTAATGAATGGGGAAGCGAGTAATAGCGAGTAGTGTGTGATTTACAAATCACAGATGTGTCTCGGAAGCTTCAGCCTGAAGCAATCCTAGTTTTGTCAGAGACTCTGACAAAACTAGGATTGCCATTGATTTGCATTGGACTCGTTTACTGTGCAAGTAATCGCTGGGAAACTCGCACAGATAAGAGTCCGGCTGTCTCCTCTGTGCTGGCTGCCGCAGCTCCAGGGTCCTAGAGCCCGCCTACTGCCTGATGTAGCAGAGCTGAGATTGTTCTCAGTCTGCTCATTCCCTGTGCATAGACATCTATATCTATGCACAGGGGATGTAGCAGAGAGGACATCGCGTTTTGGACTGCGTCGGACGGAAGAGGATTTTTTTAATTAAAGATGGAGTCCCTAATGACTTTTTTTTTATTTCTAATAAAAATTTTTCTCTGTGTTGAGTTTTTTTTTAAAACAATTTAATAGAAATTCATGGCGGTCATGTCTAATATTGGCGTGACTGCCATAAATTTCGGGCTTAGGGCCAGCTGATAATACAAAGCTGGCCCTAACCTCTTTATTACCCAGCGTGCCACCGCCACCATTGCCGCTGGAAGAGCGGGGTTCAGCGCCAGAAGAAGGCGCTTCAATGAACGCGCCATCTTCTGGGGCGGCTGCGGGCTGCAATTTGCAGCGGCGGGTGCCCAGAAAGCTTGGGCATCCCTGCACTGCGGATTCCAGCCCCCAGCTGCTTAGCTGTACCTGGCTAGACATAGAAATTGCGCGGAGCCCCACGCATTTTTTTTTAATTATTTCATGAAATTCAGGAAATAATAAAAAAAAAAAGGGCTCCCCTATATTCTTGTATCTGGCCAGGTACAAATAGGCACCTGGGGGTTGGGGGCAGCCCGTCGCTGCCTGCTGGATCCGGCTGGTTCCAGAAAGACCATGTAATTTTTTTTCTGAAAAATCAATAAAACAATCCTAAAAAAGGGACTGCATCTTTATTAACCCCTGGACCATGGGCCAGGGGTTAATAAAGATGTAGTCCCTTTTATTTACATTGTTTTATGGATTTGTCAGAAAAAAATTTCACGTGGGCTTCGCCGTATTTCTGGAACCAGCCGGATCCAGCAGGCAGCGACGGGCTGCCCCCAACCCCCAGGTGCCTATTTGTACCTGGCCGGACACAAGAATATAGGGGAGCCCTTTTTTTATTTCATGAATTTCATGAAATAATTAAAAAAAAACGCGTGGGGCTCCGCGCAATTTCTATGTCTAGCCAGGTACAGCTAAGCAGCTGGGGGCTGGAATCCGCAGCGCAGGGAGGCCCAAGCTTTCTGGGCACCCCCCCCGCTGCAAATTGCAGCCCGCAGCCGCCCCAGAAGATGGCGCGCTCATTGAAGCGCCATCCTCTGGCGCTGAACCCCGCTCTTCCAGCGGCCCTGGTGGCGGTGGCACGCTGGGTAATAAAGGGGTTAATACCAGCTTTGTTATACAAGCTGGTATTAAGCCCGAGATTCTTAATGTCAGGCCACGTTTGATCCGGCCACTAAGAATCTCCAATAAAGGGTTAAAAAAACACAACACAGAGAAAAATTTTTATTAGAAATAAAAAAAAAAAGCCATTAGGGACTCCATCTTTAATTAAAAAAATCCTCTTCCGTCCGACGTAGTCCAAAACGCGATGTCCTCTCTGCTACATCCCCTGTGCATAGATATAGATGTCTATGCACAGGGAATGAGCTGACTGAGAACAATCGCAGCTCTGCTACATCATCTCTGTGAGCAGGCGGGCTCTAGGACCCTGGAGCTGCGGCAGCCTGCACAGAGAAGACAGCTGGACTCGGCTCGCAAAGTAACAGCAGTTACTTTGCGAGTTTCCCAGAGATTACTCTTACAGTAATCAGACCAATGCAAGTCAATGGCAATCCTAGTTTTTTCAGAGTCTCTGACAAAACTAGGATTGATATTGATTTGCATTGGACTCGTTGCTGTGCGAGTAATCGCTGGGAAACTCGCAGAGTACCGAGTCCTGCGAGTCCCTTACTACTCGCCGAGTAACGAGTCCTAGCGAGTAGATTCGCCCATCCCTAGTGGGAGAGTATGAGCTAGGTGCAAGAAAAAAATGAGATGAAGATGGCCAAGGAGACAATAGAGACAAGAAAAAGCAAAGTAATTTTATCTAGTTTAGGGATTATTCAGATTTCAGTTTTTGTTGTACAAGTTCTATCTGTGTGTTTCATGGATAGAGCTCGTACCTATCATAATCTATGTAGTTTTTCACAAGTTTGTGTCATTTTGGCAACAAAAAGCCATGGAGACATGAACGATTTTGATCTGACTTTATGGGTCAATAAAAGGATTGCCATCAGTGTACTATGTGATTTTCAGTAGATGAAGCCTGGGAAATCTTCAGGGTTTTTTTTTCCATGTGTGAAAAAATGATGAAACTGATGGGAAATACACTGCTCAAACTCTGATGAAAATCTGATCTAAAACACTGAAGAAACCAAGACTTGCTTGGAAATAGAACTGTGATGCTGGTCACCACACGGACAAGTATGAGCCGAATAGTCATATGTGCAGGTCAGGCACCAGGAGGGTACGTCAAGGGGGATAAACAGAGGCAAAGTCATGATCCAAACTCAGTTACCTGGAGTGTAGCAGATCAGGACAGAGGGACACGAGAAAAGGATGGTCAAACACAGGCAAGGTCAGGCAGCAAAAGAGTACAGAAACAGGAGGCCAACTAGCACCACAGAGCTGAAACTAAGACTGGCACACCTTTAAGTGAAGGTGCTTGCAAGAAAAAGACATTATTGCATACAAGTAATCCGCTGCACACTACACATTATAAGGTATAAGTATACAAGGTATAGTGTAAAGGCTAAAAGTGTATAAAGCTAATACAAATTTGGATGAGGAAAATGCAGAAACTGCTAAAGATATACATTGGAAAAAATGAGAATTTTAGCTAATGTAATGCATTACCATATATACTCGAGTATAAGCCGACCCGAGTATAAGCCGAGGCCTAATTTTACCCTCCAAAACTAGGGAAATTTATTGACTCGAGTATAAGCCTAGGGTGAGGAATGCAGCAGACCCCCATCCTGTTATATAGCACCCCCCATCAGTGGTATACAGGCCCCCAGTAGTAGTGTATAGGCACCCTCCTTAGTATACAGGCCCCATCCTTAGTATTCTGGCTCCCATCAGTGATATACAGCCCCCCCTCCTTAGTGTCTGGCCCCCAGGCTGCGGCACACATTAAAATAACAAACACTTCATACATTACCTTTCCGGCGACTCCTTGCTGGCACCGCCTCGTTCTCTGGTCTCCCGGTTTCTTCCTGCTTGTGTTGGCTTCTATTGCTGTGGCCAACGCAGCAGCAATGACGTCATCGCTGCGCCGGTCACATGACGGAGGGGGGGCTGTATATCACTGATGGGGGCCAGTGTAGTGCAATATGCACCGCTCCCCCCGCTGCTGGTGGCCGGGGAGAATGCAGTGCATATGCATTACACTAATGGGCGGTCCCATGTGACTGCCCGCGGTCACTGTGGCCCCCTCCTGCCTCCTCCAGCTCCCGGTCATAGCCCCCTCAGCAAATACAGAGTGACTCGAGTATAAGCCGAGGGGGGCACTTTTTAGCACAAAAATTGTGCTGAAAAACTCGGCTTATACTCGAGTATATATGGGACATATGAGTCCGATAACCAGTGTCAAGGTATCCTCATGTCTATTGGGTCCCTACCGTATGCCTCTGTCTGCGGTGTAAAGAAGCATGTGAGGATATAAGTGTCTCTTGGTGCATTGAAAACCTGCGTGTATGGGTGTGGCTAGAGACTTGATAAAACAAGGTGATGAACTAGATGGTAAAATGGACTGGCTATCGGGTGGTGGAGGGTGGTTAGTCAAAAAACGTAATAATATTAACAAAAATTGACTGGCACACCTGTAAAAATTCTCATTTTCCAATGTATATCTTTAGCAGTTCCTGCATTTTCCTCATCCAAATTTGTATTAGCTTTATACACTTTTAGCCATTACGCTATACCTTGTATACTTATACCTTATAATGTGTAGTGTGCAGCGGATTACTGGTATACAATAATGCTTTTTTCTTGCAAGCACCTTCACTTACAGGTGTGCCAGTGACTCATCTCCTTTATCACCCAGCTCTTTTTTTTTAAGCTTCGTGTTCTCTAAAATATCATAGCATTTTACATTAAAAGAATGTCAGACTGGTTCCTATAAGTTAAATGAGGTTGACCAGAGTTATGTGTGTCCCCAGATAATGAAGTGAAATGGAAGCAAAAGATAAACACAGCCTAAAAAATATAATGGTGCGTCTTGATGGATAAAGGGATAAAATTAGGTAGTTCCTGAGCCCGGGAGGCTGAGGTGACCCAGTGCTGTGCAGCTTTTCCCAGATCACTGCCAGTCTTAGTTTCCGCTCTGTGGTGCTAGTTGGCCTCCTGTTTCTGTACTCTTTTGCTCCCTGACCTTGCCAGTGTTTGACCATCCTTTTCTCCTTCCCTCTGTTCTGATCCGCTACTCTCCAGGTAACTGAGCTTGGATTCCTCTGCCCCATAAGGCATGTACTCTAAATTACATGTGATACCATAGTTGGGTGCCATAATATAGATTATACATTGAGTCTCAGGAGCTTCACGTTTCCCCTCACTGGATGAGATATGTACGGAGGCGGCCTATCCCACTATAGATCATTTTGTTTTCCTACAGTTCAGCAAAACTATATGTATATATATATCTTAGAATAAAATAGATTTAATAAATGCATTTTTTTAACCCATGGAGTGGTCTAAAGTACAAGCTCACCCTTTGTGCCTTTTTTTGTAGAGTAATGATTACATACCTTGAGCACGGTATTTGCCACGTGTCCATAGGTCACGTGTGAGGCTGGTGTGAACTGTCCCAGCTGTCTACACCACAGTACAGAGAATCACACCCTATCTTATAATGTCAAGTGTGATCTGCAAACAGCACATATGGACTATTTTATAGACTCGGCCACAGTGAGCACATACGCCCGACGGACGTATCTCCAGGCAGAATAATTCCCAAGTCTTGTATACTGATGAAGGTCTGATGAAGGTCTAAACAATACCGGGACGTCTCATATGCATATACTTGTCACTTGAAGAATAAATACCATTTCACCGAAGAAGCAAGTTTGAGTGCCAAGTCATTTATTACATTATATGGATCAGGACCCTACTTGAGCACCTACACCTAGGCCAGAATTGCCATACTATTGTTTCAAGTACCCATAGGGATAGTCCCGCAGAAAACATCCAAACAAGTCAGGACAGCCTGCTCCTTTCACTTTCATTGTAGCAGGTGCCGGACCAAAAATCTGCCAAGTTCACTAAATACTTGGCAAAATAGGTGTCATGCCTCAGGATTCAATCTGGTGACCTTGTGCTGTGTGGTCGGTTTCCTTCTCCGTTGAGCCACAGTATGGTCACTTTCTGAATATCTTATACCTTTGTTTCTTTCTCTTTGGTTTGTGGTCAGCAGGTGTTTTCATTTGTTCTGTCCTATCACATATTCGGAGTGGCTATTTATACCTTCCTTTTGCTGGTGTTCTCTGCTGACTATATTCTTATGTGGGTCCTGCTAAGGCATTTCAGTCCCACTGCCAAGGATTTTTGCCTGTCAGACAAGAGACCAGCTTATATTATTTCTCTGTTGTCTCACTTGTCCAACCTACCCCTTTCACCTGTTAGCTAGATTGTAGGACACTATAACTGGTAGTAGCTACTCCACCTTTTTTCCACTAATGCACATATTTTATGTTTCCACATTTTAGGTCATTACACATCTCTGTATGCTTTCCCTAGCCTGGTGTTGTAGGACTCTGCTACAGTGGGTACAGAAAGTATTCAGACCCCTTTACATTTTTAACTCTGTTTCATTGCAGCCATTTGGTAAATTCAAAAAAGGTAATTTTTCCTCAGTAATGTACACTCTGCACCCCATCTACACTGAGAAAAACAAAAACGTAGAAATCTTTGCTGATTTATTATTAAAGAAAAACTGAAATCTCTCATGGTCATAAGTATTCAGCCCCTTTGCTCAGTATTGATGATAAGTATTCAGCCACTTTGCTCAGTATTGATGATAAGTATTCAGCCCCTTTGCTCAGCATTGATAAGTATTCAGCCCTTTGCTCAGCATTGGTGATAAGTATTCAGCCCCTTTGCTCAGTATTGATAAGTATTCAGCCCCTTTGCTCAGTATTGGTGATAAGTATTCAGCCCCTTTGCGCAGTATTGATGATAAGTATTCAGCCACTTTGCTCAGTATTGGTGATAAGTATTCAACCCCTTTGCTCAGTATTGAGTATTTGCACCTTTTGAGCTCGTACAGCCATGAGTCTTCTTGGAAATGATGCAGTTTCCCCCTGGATTTGGGGATCCTCTCATTCTTCCTTGCAGATCCTCTCCAGTCCGTCAGGTTGGATGGTGAATGTTGGTGGAGCCATGATTCAGGTCTCTGCAGAGATGCTCATTGGGTTTAGGTCCGGGCTCTGCTGGGCCGGTCAGGAATGGTCACAGAGTTGTGTTGAAGCCGCTCCTTTCTTATTTTAGCTGTGGCTTAGGGTCATTGTCTTGTTGGAAGGTGAACTTCAGCCAAGTCTGAAGTCCAGAGCTCTGGAAGAGGTTTTCATCCAGGATATCTCTGTACTTGGCCGCATTCATGTTTCCTTCAATTGTACCAGTGTCGCCTGCAGCTGAAAACACCCCCATAGCATGGTGCTGCCACCACCATGTTCACTGTTGGGATTGTATTGGACAGGTGATGGACCCCACTTAGAATTATCACCAAAAAGTTTTATCTTCATCTCAATCAGACCAGAGAATCTTATTCTCTCATAGTCTGGGAGTCCTCATGTGTTTTTTTTGCAAACTCTATGCGGCTTTCATATGTCTTGCACTGAGGAGAGGCTCTCAGTCCACTCTGCCATAAAGGCCCTGACTGGTGGAGGCTGCAGTGATAGTGACTTTGTGGAACTTTCTCCCATCTTCCCACTGTATCTCTGGAGCTCAGCCACAGTGATCTTGGGGTTCTTCTTTACCTCTCACCAAGGCTCTTCTCCTACGAGCTTATTTGCCAGGTCTATGAAGACTTCTGGTGTCTCCAACTTCTTCCATTTAATGGTTATGGAGGCCGCTGTGCTCTTAGGAACCTTGAGTACTGCAGAAATTTGTTTGTAACCTTGGGACCAGATCTGGCCTTGCCACAATTCTGTCTCTGAGCTTCCTTGGGCAGTTTCTTTGACCTCATGATTCTCATTTGGTCTGCCATGCACTGTGAGCTGTGAGGTTTATATACACAGGTGTGTGCCCATTTCCAAATCAAGTCCTATCAGTTTAATTAAACACAGCTGGAATCCAATGAAGGAGTAGAACCATCGCAAGGAGGACACAAGGAAATGGACAGTATGTGACTTAAATGAGTGTCTGAGTAAAGGGTCTGAATACTTACGACCATGTGATATTACAGTTTTTCTTTTTTAATAAATTTGCAAACATTTCAACATTTCTGTTTTTTTCAGTCGAAGATGGGGGCAGACTGTACATTAATGAGAAAAAAATGAACTTTTTTGAATTTACCAAATGGCTGCAATGAAACAAAGAGTGAAAAATGTAAAGGGGTCTGAATACTTTCGTACCCACTGTATGTCCCTCTGGTTCCTAAGGAGTACAAGGAACAACTCGACGGCCTTTTAGGTAGCCAGGTCCAAGTTGTTGGTTTCCTAGTGTTGCGGTTAGGGTTATTTCAGACTGTGCAGGTGCCACCAGGCACTGTGCAGCTAGGAGTATTAGTCTGTACAGGAACCAGTTTGGTCAGTTCAGTAGTTAAGAGATAGGCTTTATTTCCCTATGTTGGAAATCTCATGTAAATAACAATAGATCTCCAGCCCTTGCAGGGGAGAACTACCAGAGGTCCATATTTTCTATTTGTGGGGAATAAATGGGAGAGAGCAAAGTTAGAGCAATGGAATTGGTCTATGAGGACCAATAATGGAATATTTCATTAAATACATTTTTTATGGTCATCTGTTTTATAATTGATTTTCATCATTTGTTTTTCCTTTTTCTATAACTTTCTGTTTAGGAAACAGTGGTAACTTTTCAGCTTTCTCTCAAGCCCATAATATATAGATACTTCTGGCTCTGCAGAGATGTCACACAGGGGCGTAACACAGAGGTGACAATGGGGATGGGGTTGGTATAGTAGGGGTCACCTCCTGACACTCACCTGAGGCTGAACCATTTACTCCCTAACTGCCTTATACTGGTCCTTCCCCCTCGCCATCACATGCCTAGGCCCTCGCTTGCCCTGGACTCACCCTGGTTAGTGTGTAGGCCAGCAAGAAAAATAACCTCACCTCTACCGTAATACAAACCAAGGTAAGGGACACAGATAGAGGGAAATAGACACAAAAGGATGTAACACAAAACTCCTCAATTGTAGCAAAGCAACCAAGCTGCAATTGTAACACCACCACTACTTCTCCAGGGACCGTATTTTCAAAGTGGTCAGCATATAAAATAAGATTCTATCAGCGGCGTCAGCTAATAAGACACATGACTTTTTATAGTGGAGGGGAGTGGTCATCCAAACTCACTGAGATACAAAACCAACCAGATAGGAAAGAGTCTTTAATCCCTGCAGTAACAAAATTTAATAGTATATACATTTAAATACAAATGATAGAACTGTGATCCATACGGAGTTGTAACCTTCAGGTTCCAGACTTGTCAACGGTCTCCCTAGGCGGATCACAGACAGGATTACAATAGGATTACCACTTTTGGGCAGGGTTTACATAATTCCTGCCCATGTTTGCGGGGATGGACCAGAAAAGTCAGAACAATCTTGGCAAATTTGGGAAATATTGAGACCTACGTGTGAAGGGTTTCATTCTTTTCTTCTTAAGCATCACCCAAAGATTTCATAGTAAAAGTCGACCGGTTTAAGTGATTAACTAGGAAACTGCACTCTCAATATAAGTTGCCAGGAAAATGCGGGTCACTTCGCCCTCCTCTGTGAACATGACCCAATCTTTCATCTGTATTTATTTATACATAAGAATTACCTTGAAGCGCCGCAGCGCCCGCCGCCTCTTTATTTTCCATATTTAGACAACCTTGGCTGTTGCGCACACAATGAAGACACCCAGATAAGAGCAAATAGTGGAAATGTTCCGCTTCGCTCTGGATCTCCTCTAGGATCCTGGTGGTCACTATTCCAAAAAAAGTTGAATTTGTCAAATATTAACTCAATGCTTAAAAGGTCCCAGATGTTATCTGACAAGCCCTGATGGCTAAATATAATACAGAATACCAATAGACTTTAAAGGGGAACTCCAAGGAGATAAAACTTTTTAGTCCTGTCCCTGCCCTCCTACATGATGAAGCAGAGCCGTACACTGCAGTTCTAGGATCTATAGATCACTTATAAATCAATAAAATCATATCTGCTCCTCAGCTCTCACCCCTCCCTCAGGGGAAAGAGAAATTCAGCCCTTCATAGTGCTAATGTTTCAGTGGACAGGAAGCTACCAAGTTACTATAGGGGAGGGGAGACTACGGCAGTGTTGAATCAATCAATGATTAATTGCCTCTTCTAGCCTGATACATGGAAGCACACATTATGCACCATCATATCGTTGTACAGCAAAAGAGCATAGCGTGTATTTATATCTGCTTGGTGACATCATTGCTATTTGAAGGAAGAACACCCCTGTTTATACATTACATAGGATGTATATCAGGGGCAGGATTGAACTGTGACCATGGAGCTGTGGCCACACCTCCTGTTCATACAGAAGTATGAGGGGGCAGGAATGCAAGATGATCCTGGAGCCTCCAGGGTCCATACCCATGCCACGCCCCCTGCCCATACAGAAGTATGAGGGGGCAGGTATGTAAGATGATCCTGGAGCCCCACGGGGTCCACGCCCCCTGCCCATGCAGAAGTGTGAGGGGGCAGGAATGTAAGATGATCCTGGAGCCCCCAGGGACCACAGTCCTACCACGCCCCTGCCCATACAGAAGTATAAGGGGGCAGGAATGTAAGATGATCCTGGAGCCTCCAGGGTCCATGCCCCTGCCACGCCCCCTGCCCATACAGAAGTGTGAAGGGCTAGGAATGTAAGATGATCCTGGAGCCCCCAGGGACCACAGTCCTACCACGCCCCCTGCCTATACAGAAGTATAAGGGGGCAGGAATGTAAGATGATCCTGGAGCCTCCAGGGTCCATGCCCCTGCCACGCCCCCTGCCCATACAGAAGTGTGAAGGGCTAGGAATGTAAGATGATCCTGGAGCCCCCAGGGTTCACAGCCCTGCCACGCCCCTGCCCATATAAAAGTATAAGAGGGCAGGAATGTAAGATGATCCTGGAGCCCCCAGGGTCCATACCCCTGTCACGCCCCTGTTCATACAGAAGTATGAGGCGGCAGGAATGTAAGATGATCCTTGAGTCCCCAGGGTCCACACCCCAACCGCACCTCCACCGCACCTCCTGCTCTCACCAGCCGCCTGAGGCTGAATTTCCCTGTCCCCAAATGAAGCGGTGAGGGCTGAGGAGCAGATATAATTTTATTGATTTATAAGTGATCTATAGATCCTAGAACTGCAGTGTCCAGCTCTGCCTCATCATGTAGGAGGGCAGGGACTGTACTAAAAAGTTTATTTCCCCAGGGTTCCTCTTTAATGATGCAGGGAAAAAAAAATTCTGCACAGGAAATCTGGCCAACGTTTCGCTCATCAGACCTTGTTCAGGGCCTACAACAATGTACATACATGAAATATGATCAGTGTATATGTAGCGTGATCAATACCAGCCCCAAATTATGTAAAATAACACAAATTATTTAGAATATAATGATAACAAATTGAAAATTGACCACCAATAATTCAATAAAAATATTATTTTATTCAATTAAAAATATAAAAATGTCCATACAAAATAGAAAATAGCAAGCAATGTACTATTGGATTTTCCATGATATACACAATTAGCATTACTGGTTCCTCACTGGATGATAGTCATAAAGAAACTCTTATTTTCTCCCTCTTGCTCACTCCTTTGTGACTAGGCGAAACGCACGTTGGAGGTCCATGTGTGGAGGTCCATGTGTGGAGGTCCATGTGTGGAGGTCCATGTGTGGAGGTCCTGGGGGACCTTTGGTCTATTTACTTTACTAAGTAAAGTTCATCTTACATCATGTTTTCCTTTATGCATTTCTATGCTTGATTTATGACAATAATGTGTCTATATATATGATATTACTAGATGGGGGCCCGATTCTATAGCATTGGGAGACTCTAGAATGTGTGTGATTATATATTAGTGCAACAATTTCCACTACTAATCACAGCGCCACCAAGGAGGGTGGGGGCAGCCCGCTGCTGCAGGGGGTGGCCATGGCTTAGTAGGTGCGGCTGCTCGCCATCCCTCTGTGCACGCTCTCCCCTTGTGCTGTCTCTCCCCTGTGCGGTGTCTCTCCCCTTTTGCTGTCTCTTCCTCCTGTGTGATTTCTCTTCCCTTGTATTGTTTCTCCCCCTGTGCACTCTCTCCTCTTGTGCTCTCTTTACCCTACGTGCGCTCTCTTCCCCCTGTGCGCTCTTTATTCCCCCTGTGCACTCTCTCTTCCCTTGTGCTGTCTCTCTCCACTTGTGCTGTCTCTTCACTCTGTGTGCTCTCTCCCTAATGTGCTGTTTCTCAACCCATCCGCTCTCTCTCCTCTTGTGCTGTCTCTCCCCCTGAATGCTCTCTCTTTGCTTGTCCTATCTCTCTCCCCTTGTGCTGCCTTTTCCCCTGTATGCTCTCTCTTCCTCTGTACACTGTCTCTCCCCTTCTGCTATCTCTTCCCCTGTTTGCTCTCTGTCCCCCCATTGTGTGCTCTCTCTCCCCCTGGGTGCTCTCTCTCCCCTTATGCAGTCTCTCCCTGTGTGCTCTCTCTTCCTCCTTTGCGCTTTCTCCCTTTGTGCTGTCTCTCCCCTTTTGCGCTATATCCCCCTGTTGTGCGCTTCCTTACTCATCCTTGTGTGTTTATCTCCTCCCCCTGTACGCTGAGGAGCCGCAGTGCCAGCCTATGTTCTACAGTGAAACGCAAATGGGAGGAAGTGCTGCAGAAGGATATGTTCACCCCAAGGGTATGACGGAGAGGACCCAGGCACAGTCGATAATGATGAATGCCTGCACTACGGTCAGTGTCCCAGAGAGGGTGTGACCCCCCCCCGTCATGCCTATGGGGACGCCAACTATACAACGTATATTTATGTCTTGTAGGTGGCGCTGTTTTCTTTGACTGATCTGTCAAACTTATGGGCTTGTTCACATTCCGGTTTAATGGTAATTTACATGATGTCCTATAGGTGGCGCAATATTTGGGACAAACAGACACGTAGACAGACAGACAGACTGGATAGGGCTTTTATATAGTAGAAATATAATATGTTCTATAAATCTCCTCCTTAGACTGTATTATGAATATATGTCTATAATAATAATTTAATTATGAATATAATACTTTTGGCTATATTGTACCCCATTACTTATTTGTCCTCCTCACCCCCTAAATAATTATAGACTTTGTATGTACCTTTGTACTCATTACTTCTTCCCTTCTTTGCTATTCTCTATATTTATGGATATTTTTTTATATTTTTACATGTATTTAATTGAATAAAACAATATTTTTATTGAATTATTGGAGGTCAATTTTCAATGTGTTCTTCATTTCCTATGTAGAAATAGGTATATCTGTTCTATTTTGATGATAGTCAAAGAATAATGAAATAATTGACGCTTAGATAAAGAGACTCTTATTGAAGAGAGTTTTCTCTTTTCCTCAGAAACCCAACGCTCACCTCTAATTCTACACTTCCAGGCCGGGGCAGGTGGTGGGATACTGCCTGAGTATTCAGGGATTTGACTTCAATAGAGCTACTGTTGACTTTTACTTATTATTATTATTTATTTATATAGCCATTAAAGGGAAACTGGCAAAAGGTTTTTGCCATTCCATCTGACATCAGCATAATATAGAGATAGAGACCCTGATTCCAGCGATGTGTCACTTACTGAGCTGCTTGCTGTCATTTTGATAAAATGACTGCTTTCAATGCTTCAGATTTAGCAGGAAATGAATATGCCGGACTACTTGAGTAGTCCTGTAATGATAATCTCCAGCTGATGACACAGTGATTTTATCAAAACTACACTGAGCAGCCCAGAAAGTGATACATCGCTGGAATACGGGTCTCTGTCTCTACACTATGCTGCTCTCAGATGAGATGGCAAAAACTTGGTAACAGAGTCCCTTTAATTAAATGGTGCTGTACATGAGAAGTACAAAATTATATATATACTAGATGGGTGCCCGATGCAGAATGCATCGGGATTCTAGCAGAGCGAGTCTCTGACTCGCAATGGCCGCTTCGCGGCCAATGCTTCGCGCTGCTAAGGCGACTCGCCATGCCCGCTGCGCGGGCATAGCGAGTCGCCTTAGAGCTGCTCTCAATGGCCGCTGCGCGGCCAATGCTTCGTTCGTATCCACATGACCACGGCGAGTCGCATGCGAGTGTGGTGCGCGAAATCCATTCGTGATTATATAATAGATATATATAGTTTACAGTAAACAAATTAACAATGACAGACTGGTACAGAGGGGAGAGGACCCTGCCCTTGTGGACTTACATTCTACAGGATAATGGGGAGAAGACAGAAGGTCGGGGGTGTGGCAGCTCTGGTGGCGGTGGTGAAGCGGCAGCTCTGGTGGTGGAGGTGAAGCTGCAGATCTGGTGATGACGGTGAGGCGGCACCTCTTGTGGAGGTGAGGCGGCAGCTCTGGTGGTGATGGTGAGGCGGCAGCCCTGGTGGTGATGGTGAGGCAGCAGCTCTGGAGGTGGTGAGGCGGAAGCTCTGTTGGTGGTGGTGAGGTGGCAGCTCTGGTAGTGGTGAGGCAGCAGCTCTGGAGGTGGTGAGGCAGCAGCTCTGGAGGTGGTGAGGCGGAAGCTCTGTTGGTGGTGGTGAGGTGGCAGCTCTGGTGGTGATGGTGAGGCGGCAGCTCTGGTAGTGGTGAGGCAGCAGCTCTGGAGGTGGTGAGGCAGCAGCTCTGGAGGTGGTGAGGCAGCAGCTCTGGAGGTGGTGAGGCGGAAGCTCTGGTGGTGATGGTGAGGCAGCAGCTCTGGTGGTGATGGTGAGGCAGCAGCTCTGGTAGTGGTGAGGCAGCAGCTCTGGAGGTGGTGAGGCAGCAGCTCTGGAGGTGGTGAGGCAGCAGCTCTGGTGGTGATGGTGAGGCAGCAGCTCTGGTAGTGGTGAGGCAGCAGCTCTGGAGGTGGTGAGGCAGCAGCTCTGGAGGTGGTGAGGCAGCAGCTCTGGAGGTGGTGAGGCGGAAGCTCTGGTGGTGATGGTGAGGCAGCAGCTCTGGTGGTGATGGTGAGGCAGCAGCTCTGGTAGTGGTGAGGCAGCAGCTCTGGAGGTGGTGAGGCAGCAGCTCTGGAGGTGGTGAGGCGGAAGCTCTGGTGGTGATGGTGAGGCAGCAGCTCTGGTGGTGGTGAGATGGCAGCTCTGGTGGCGGTTGGGCAGCAGCTCCAGTGGCGGTGGGGTGGCAGCTCGGTCATTGCAGGCTGTAGCTTTCCAGAAGAAATGGGTTTTCAGGTTCCGTCTGAAGGATCCGAGTGTGGTGGATAATCTGACGTGTTGGGGCGCAGAATTCCAGAGGATGGGGGATATTCGGGAGAAATCTTGTAAGCGGTTATGTGAGAAATGAATAAGTGTGGAGGATAGGAGGAGGTCTTGAACCTCCTGACATACCCAGTTCTGCCACTCTGTCATATAACTGTACCAGCTCAGAACTATCGGACTCTGCTACATGACCGAGTCTACTCTACCCAATTGCTATGCCAGTCATGCATTATTGTCCTGAATAACGTTTATGTGAGTCCAGGGGCTGCTAGAGAGGATCCGTGAATCAGGTAATATGATGAATGATTTGTTCTATAGACGTCAATACTAAGTCATGCATTATTGGACTCTGTTACAAACATAGCTTTGATACTTTGCTGTAGCAGCTTTGCCCAGAACCTCCTGTGCAACTCAGTTCTGCTTTACTGGTTACTCTACACTGTCATCAGGTTTTCTCTATATAATCTGTTGCCATTACGGTCTTCATTTTTTTAATACACCTATCAAGACCACTATGTCCCCCAGGCTACTACGAATACCTTAAAAAAAAGCTGTGAAGCCTGCGAGAGGTGTAGGGGCAGTGAAATGTAGAAAAATCCAAAGCGTCGAAAAATCTGATCCACAAAAAACTTTAACGATCCAAGCATACACTTAAGTAGAAACTGTGAGGTAGCACCCGGGGAACCCGCTTGCATAACGACAAAAACACGTGTTTATAATTTAACCAATGTCTACCCGTTTATTTTTCACATATTAACACATAACCCGGGTAGCATGTGTGACACATAGCACATTGATTATAAACACTTTACATAAATACACCATACAATTACATATAACATTACATAACACATATATTGCACATAACGATTATTGTAACCTGGACCTGTAACCATCTCTCTGTCCCCATTGGAGCTCTACTAACAGCTCCCGTGGTGGCTACGGCCTCCGGCCTATATACACTTTACACATACATTTATCAGTTCACCATATATAGATATTTATCCACGATGATTCCTCTGGGTTCAGAACAGGGATTGAGCAACCTGAGTCACGGGTACACCATGCCTCGCAAAGGGGCTCCTTCCTGGACGTGTTTCACCCCACGTCCAGGTCAGCGCCCACCTGGGTCAACCACGGTTTACCCACTCTAGGAGCCCTTCTAACCCCTGCTTCTGACCTTCGCTATATACCCTTCAACGGGCCCTGTGGGTCCCAATGGCGGTACCTGCCGCTTGGCTTTAGTCATCCAGCCTGATGACTCCATATATATCCCGTAGTAAGGATTCCTGCCTGACTGGGACCTTACATACCACATGTGATCCATCATACAATATCCATGGATCCCATGCAGCCACACATCCGCTCACAGCCCATCATAATACATCCATGGACTGTGGCTCCTCCATGACCATAACAGGGACCTGGTCAACCGTAGAACCAGGGCTAACCATGCATCACCGTGGCCTACTCACCACGGTACAGGCCACCAGTCACCACCAAACCTCCATCTCATGGCAGGTCTCCAGGTCGACGACTGTACCCTGCGTCTGAGTAGCACCGTAACGGATCAGCCATGGTTACCTTTCTAGGAGCCTTCGTGACCCTTGTCTCTGGCCACAGGCACACCCACACCATTAGAGGCCGTGGTTGAGGGACAGGTACCCGCTGCACGCAGCAGGGCAAGCATCCCTCTCGTCCCACAGGGACGGAACGCCTCCAACATCATCCACTCCAGCTGGGGCTCTCCCACAGACTCCGCACATGGCCTTTCTACCTAAGCCATAACATACACATATAGTTAAAACAGGTTCCTCACTGACTTTCTAGTCAGACCTCGGGGCAGCTATGCCCGCCTGGCACATTTTACACACCAGGTGCACAGTCCACACAAGCATTTGAGAACTGCTTTCTTACCGGGCACAGATCTGGGTCTCGCTACCTGTGTCACAGGTTCCACCAGGCATCCCCACGGGCTCCTTTCCTGGACGTGTTTCACCCCACGCCGGGACCAGTATCCACCAGGTTCAGCCATGGCTTCCCCATCCAGGTGCTGCCACGACCCCGGACCTAGGCACCGGCATGGAGCTAGCATGCTCCCATCGTACACACACAGAGCCTTGCACTGCTCTGCACTCAGGCTGGTCTCAGCACGATCTCCAGTCTCTAAATGAATCTCTCAGACATTCAGCTGGCAGGCTCTTATCGTGCTGCCACTCCCACACTGACTCATCCAGTTAAGCTGCTATTCCTAAGGACACACCCACCTGACACGCCCACCTGGGCTGTCAGCAATCAACACCCATTCCTTTCCTCAGGGCCTCATCGATCTCAGGAGTCATTCACTGCCACTCACGGCCGCTCACTAGTCACATGAATGTCTCAGCTTTACAGCACACACTATCACATTTAACACCTTGTGTTCCGGATAGATTCACACAGCATCATCACAGGAAAACCGGCCAGTGTGAACAGGATCATACCCTGATCCTGCATGTGATGCGCCCCGGCCATGGGGACCATGCCGGCGGTGCCTCACAAAAGATATACAACGTTTCGGCCACACAGGGCCTTTATCAAGCCATAGAAAAAAGTACACTGTTTTTTCTATGGTTTGATAAAGGCCCTGCGTGGCTGAAACATTGCATATTTTTCTTCTGAAGTGTATGCTTGGATCAATAAAGTTTTTTGTGGATCAGATTTTCCGGTGAATTACATTTTTCTGGATTTGACTGCCCCTACACCTCTCGCAGGCGTGAGGCTTTGTCAGCTCTGTGGATGAAGTAGAAGACTTCATCCAAACCATTCACAATTGGATGGAAAAGGTGCGATAAAGGCCCTGCGTGGCCGAAACGTTGCATATTTTTATGTTGGTATCAATAAATGTTTTGGAGGAGATTTTTTTGGTACCTTGGATTTTTCTGAATTTAACTATGGAGGGTTGTACCAAGTAAGCACAAAGTGTGGAGTGGTGCACACAATATATCTTGCTATATTTTGACACGGATTGAGTTACTCAATATTGGCCCAGAGACGCCCATCGCACCACTTGGTGAACGATGCACTAGACAACTTTGTGGAGGGTTGTACTAAGTAAACATAATCTGTGAAGGGGTGCACAGTCGATTCTTGCTATATATAGGTCTGGGGCAGTGTTACAAGGCAGAGATGGGGCGCCACGCATGGTCCAGAGTAGCACTATCCATCAGAACGCTCTCTGCTCTTAGAACGATGCACTAAACCACTTTAAAGCTCTTCTTTAAAGGTATATGACAATTTTTGGGAGGTACAGTGGGCTTTGGCAACGGGTTTTATAGGGAACACCTAATGATTAAAGATTCCTTTAACTCTTCTACTTATCTGTGACCCGTCCCAGGGCCATGGGGTACCCGGTTCCAGCAGTTGATTTACTGGGCAATGTCACGGGGCCTGTTGCCCGGTTCTGTGGCCCTGGTGGTCGCTGAAAAGGGGAACAGTCTAGAAAAATAATGAAAATAGTGTCTCGTGACGCCACCTGCGGCTCTGGTAATGTTAGCGGCACTGCGGGACAAACCTCCGGGGTGATGGTGGAGCAGCAAGATGGTTTTGCTCCCCGTAGGTGGAGCGGGATCCCTGGGGCAGTAGTGGATGATGGGAGTTATGGATCAGTCTTTTATTCACACAGGGGCATAGCTATGCCAGACCCTGTTACCCGTTCTTCTTACACTGCGGTTGGCAGCTCCTCAGGCGCAAGTGAATAAAGTACAACACACAGTTTGTAACTCGCAACGGGTTTACTGGCAGTTCTTTAAACACAGTGTTTTCACGTCTGCCTGGTCGGGGTAGTCACTGGAAATTAGGATGGCGCACTTTGGTGCCTCGGTGGACTGCTCCTGTCCGGTCCCTTCCTGCGCTCTCTCCTGTCTTCCTCAGTGACTCCATGCACAGAGCCTGAAGCCAGCTCCCTCGGATCCTCTCTAACTGAGCGACTCCTCTCCGAGCCCTCGGGATCCTATATGGTGCCTTTTACTAGGTGCGCCAGGTGTCGGCCACGACTCCCTTAAGAAGCTCGGGCCTCTGGTTCGGCAGCTCGGGGGTGAACACCCGCACCGCTCTCAGAGCTGGTCCTCCATTCTGGAACTGAATTCCCCAGTCTGTAGTCGTACCGCATCTGGATTCGGGCGCACTGCAACACCTGGTGCCCCTAGGGTCCCCTTCAGTCCTTACGGCTCCTCCACCGTCACCTACTCCTCGCTCCCCAATGGAGCTCTTCCTCACACTCACTGTCTGATGCTCCTCCCACCCACACACTTTTCTATCCTGTCACCCCTCACATGGGACTGGGTCCTCCCCACAGCGGCGTGCACCCATGGTCCCCTTCCTAGGGTGTGTGTGTATGCGTGTCATGAGGGTCCTTTATGCAGCATCCCAATTCCTCAGCCACAGGGATACTACACACTCTTTTATGGGTGCAGTACCCCTCCGTGGCATCCCGACCAGTGGGGCGCCACACCTGGACCAACTTTGTCCCGAAAACTCCTGTGCAACTCAGTTCTGTTCCTCTGGTTTCTCAACAATTCTTAATTAACACACTTCTCATGAAACTGATTTCAAGTCACTCTATTGTACCAACATCCATGCTATGTAAGCTGATTGAGACCTTCAAAGATCTATGGTAGTTTACTGGGTGAAACCTAACAGAAGATTACATTATTAACTGCCAGAATTAACCCCTTCCAGACCCTTGGCCCACCCCCTGGGCCATGGAATGATCGGGCTCCTGCAGGTCGAGTGAGGGTGTCACTGACCTGTCACTCGGCCTGCAGGTACATGGGAGTTGTACAACACCCCAGGGGGGGTCGATTTGCCCCCACCCCCACCCCCCCCCGGCTACAGGCGCGGTGATTGGCACTCAAAAGTGAAAGTGAAAATCACCGCACCTGTAATGCTTCCCTGCCTGCCGCTGCTATCCCTACCCTCCAATCTTCTCCCCTGTCATCCTCTAACTGCCCTCCTGCCCCCCACCTCTTTCCTGCCCCCTCTTCATCTTTCTTACCCCCCCACTTCCTTTTCCTGCCACCTGCTTCCTGTCCCTGCCGCCCGCCTCCTCCTGCCTGCCCGCACTTCCTCCTGCCTGCCCCCGCTTCCTCCTGCCTGGCTCCGCTTCCTCCTAAGTGCCCCCCTACTTCTCCTGTCACCCCTCCTCTTCCCCCTTCCTGCCCCCCCGATCACCGGAGTGGCGATCGCCTCTCCCACTCACCCCTGCGGCGGCCGCTCTGTCTCCACTGCGTCCCGCTCCTCCTCCTCCTCTTCACCGCCTCCGGATCTGACAGCTCTGTGCTGGAGCTGCCAGATCACTTTCTACAGCTAGATCCTGAGGATCCCGATCTCCCTGCATGGGCATCGAGCTGCAGAAAGCGATCTGACAGCCCGGACGCAGTGATGCACATAGTGGGTCAATGCGCCTGTGCTGCCAGATCGCTTTCCGCAGCTCGATCCCCATGCATGGGGATCGAGCTGCGGAAAGCGATCTGGCAGCCCAGGTGCAGTGATGCACATAGTGGGTCACTGCGCCCGGGGTGTCAGATCACTTTCTGCAGCTCGATCACCATGCTGGCGGGTTGGGCTCCAGAGTAGCGATCTGAAAGCAAAGGCGATCGAGCGGCGTGGGACCTTCGTTGTGGACTACGTCGGAGCGATCGGGCGTCGTGGGACCTTCGTTGTGGACTATGTCGGATCTTTTTATAATAAAGATGGAGTCCGAATTGTGTCTGTTTTTTTTTTTTCAAATAAAAAGATTTTTCTCTGTGTGTATTTATTGACTATTTACCGTACTAGAGATTCCTAATGGCGGGTCTAACATTGGCCCTATATTATGAATCTTGGGCTTAGTGCCAGCTGCCAATAAAAAGCTGGCATTAACCCCTTTATTACCCAGTTAGCCACCGGTACCAGGGCAACTGGAAGAGCGTGGGTACAGCGCCAGAAAATGGTGCTTCAATGAATGCGCCATTTTCTGGGGCGGCTGCGGGCTGCAATTCGCAGCATAGGGGGCACAGAACGCTTGGGCCTCTCTATGCTGAGGATTCCAGCCCCCAGCTGCCTAGTTGTACCTGGCTGTATTTTTGGTTCCAGCCAGGTATGACGAGGCAGCTGGTGGCTGGTGGCAGTCCGTAGCTGCCAAGTTGTACCTGGCTGGACCAAAAATATGGCGGAGCCCTATGTCATTTTTTTTCTAGAAATAATTCTAGAAATAAAAAAAAATAGGCTTCGCTGTATTTTTGGTTCCAGCCAGGTACAATGAGGCAGCTGGGGGCTGGTGGCAGTCCGTAGCTGCCAAGTTGTACCTGGCTGGACCAAAAATATGGCAGAGCCCCATGTCATTTTTTTTTTTTAAATTCTACAAATAAAATGACATGGAGCTTTGCCGTATTTTTGGTTGCCAGCCAGATACAACATGGCAGCTAGGGGGCTGGAATCCTCAGCATGGAGAGACCCAAATGTATTGGGTCCCCTATGCTGCGAATTTTAACTACTAGACTAGTATGTTTTTTCACAAAAAGTTTCTTTATTCATTTATACGTCTCAATTTGTGAAGCACATGGGGGTTCAAAGTGCTCACTGTGCATCTAGATATGTTCCCTGGGGGGTCTAGTTTCCAAAATGGGGTCACTTGTGGGGAGCTCAAATGTTTAGGCACACAGGGGCTCTCCATACGCGACCTGGTGTCCGCTAACCATTCCAATTGTTGGCAAACACCAGGTTGCGTATGGAGAGCCCCTGTGTGCCTAAACATTGGAGCTCCCCCACAAGTGACCCCATTTTGGAAACTAGACCCCCCAAGGAACCTATCTAGATGCATAGTGAGCACATTGAATCCCCAGCTGCTTCACAAACTGATCCGTAATAAGGTAAAAATACTTTTTTTTCACACAAATTTTCTTTTTAAATTTGTACGGATCAATTTGTGAAGCACCGGGGGGTTCAAAGTGCTCACTATGCATCTAGATATGTTCCCTGGGGTGTCTAGTTTCCAAAATGGGGTCACTTGTGGGGGAGCTCAAATGTTTAGGCACACAGGAGCTCTCCAAATGCGACATGGTGTCTGCTAACAATTTGAGCTGATTTTCCATTCAAATTGTTAGCGGACACCATGTCGCGTTTGGTGAGCCCCTGTGTGCCTAAACTTTGGAGCTCCCCCACAAGTGACCCCATTTTGGAAACTAGACCCCCAGGGAACTTATCTAGATGAGTGGTGAGCATATTGAACCCCCACATGCTTTACAAATTGTTCTGTGAATATGGAAAAAGTACTTTTTTTTTCACAAAAATGTTCTTTTAGCCTCAATTCTTTCATTTTCACATGGGTAACAGGATAAAATTCATCCTAAAATTTGTTGGGCAATTTCTCCTGAGTACACCGATACCTCATATGTGGTCATAAACCACTGTTTTGGCGCGCGGAAGGGCTCAGAAGTGAAGGAGCGCCATTTCACTTTTTGAATGGAAAATTAGCTCCAAAAGTCAAATTGCGCTCTTTCCCTTCAGAGCCCTGCCGTGCGCCCAAACCGTGGTTTATGATCACATATGTGGTATCGATATACTCATGAGAAATTGCCCAACAAATTTTAGGATCCATTTTATCTTGTTGCCCATGTGAAAATGAAAAAATTGAGGATAAAAGAACATTTTTGTTAGAAAAATTAAAATATCCATTTTTTTGTTTCCAATTTGCTTAGTTCCTGTGAAGCACCTGAAGGGTTAATAATCTTCTTGAATGTAGTTTTGAGTAGCTTGAGGGGTGCAGTTTTTGGAATGGTGTCACTTTTGGGTGTTTTCTGTCATGTAAACCCCTCAAAGGGACTTCAAATGGGATGTGGTCACTAAAAAAAATGGTTTTGTAAATTTTGGTGGAAAAATGAAAAATTGCTCATGAACTTTGAACCCTTATAACGTCCTAACAAAATTTTTTTTTTTTTCCAAAATTGTGCTGATGTAAAGTAGACATGTGGGAAATATTATTTCATAACTATTTTGTGTCACATACCTCTCTGGTTTACCAGAAGAAAAATTCAAAATTTGAAAATTGCAAAATTTTCAAAATTTTTGCCATATTTTGGATTTTTTCACAAATAAACGCAAAAATTATTGACCTAAATTTAATACTAACATGAAGCCCAATATGTCACGAAAAAACAATCTCAGAACCGCTAGGATCCGTTGAAGCGTTCCCGAGTTATAACCTCATAAAGGGACACTGGTCAGAATTGCAAAAAATGGCAAGGTCATGAAGGGGTTAAAGGAGACTTGTTTGTCCAGAACACACCCATCAGCAACAAGGGGAACACATGAAAGTAAAAAGACAATTAAATAGTTATTTTTAATGCTAGAAATTACTTTAAAACAGGCTTATCAGGGCTTGACAAGGATTCATGGGATAACCCCTTTAAGGCTGGACGTTCATGACAATTACTGCCCATTCCATTAGATCCAGTAGTGTGAATGAACTCAACAACACAAGAAAAGAAAAAACAATGTAAATTGTACAGTAGTATTGTGCTATATAATCACTTTTCTGAGGTTTACAATTATCACATTATTAAAGAACAGTAGACCCAGCCTAAATTAAGTTACACCTTTAAGACCATTAACGCTGTGACCTAAAATAGTCCCGAATCACAGGGTGACTCATTACCCGGCAGAGGAGATCTGACACCGTGTTAAATTCCAAAGTCCAATGTGTGAGTTTCTCAAAAAAGCCTGCAATCATTAATGACCCGGTTCATGGAAAGAGAGGAGCGTGGAATCAGACGCACTTCCGGGGAGAGTCGAAAATATCGAGATCAGGAGCAAGTAACTAAAACCTACGTGATGTTTTTTTTTAGGTTAATACCCCTGATAAATGTAGAACCCTAGATAGGATTTTTCCAGCTAGCTGACTCCTGAAAAGAAACCTCACAAAACAATTTTTTGGAGAAGGGGTTAGAAAAAACACACTCTACCCCCATGAGTGAATTCTCATAGGCAAGAGTCTTCAGTGATGGAGACGAAACTCTAAGTACTAATGTTATGCACATGATAATTCCAACATGGGTACAAGGGTAAATAAAATCTATCTCCAAGCAACTGTACCTACACCGACTGATTCCTAGTATCCCTAGCTGAACAGTCCCTAGTGGTTCTTGCACATGTGAGAATATCCCTAGCCGCAACACTTTGAAACCACAACTCAGACCTGGCTGCATAAAAGGCTGTTGAGTTTTTCCTCGTACTTCCTAAGTCCTAATGTTGTGCACATGATAATTCCAACATGGATAAAAGGGTAAATTAAATATCTCCAAGCAACTGCACCTACACCCGACTGATTCCTAGTATCCCTAGCTGAACAGTCCTAGTTGTTCTTGCCCATGCGAGAATATCCCTAACCACAACACTTGGAAACCACAACTCAGACCTGGCTGCATGAAAGGTTGTCGAGTTGTTTCTCATACCTCCTAAATCCTAATGTTATGCAAATAATAATTCCAGCATGGGTAAGAGGGTAAATTAAATCTATCTCCAACCAACTGCACCTACACCCATATGGTTCCTGTACAGACTTATATCCCTAGCTGAACAGTCCCTAGTGGCTCCTGCACAGGCGGGAACATCCCTAGCCCCAACACTCAAAACTCACAACTCGTACCTAGCTGCAGGAAAGGCCGTCGAGTTGTTCCTCGTATCTCCTAAGCAGCCAGAGGGAAGATTGCTGTACACTATAACCCAACATAGGGAAAGCGTGCAGAGATACGCAAAGGCCCAAGTTGTTGAAGCACAAAGAATTTGGAATCAGGTGAACTAGCAAATGCAAGTTAGGATAGCCTACTACAACCTAACAACCAACAAGAAAAAGGAACAGGTAAGAATGTAAGACTACAAAAAGGAAATGCCAAGCTGGTCTCTGTCTGGCAGGCAAGAATCCTTAATAGTGGGACTGGAACTACTTTGCAGGATCCACATAGGAATATAGCAGCGAAGGCCAGCACAAGGAGGGTATAAATAGCCACACCCAAAATGTGATAGGACAGAGTAAGTGAGCAAATTTAACCACCTGCTGACCACAAACCAAAAGGAGAGAAGCAAAGGTAAAAGTCAATCTGCACCTGGGTAGGGATTGACCATGCTGGGAGGGATTGACCGACCACATAAAACAAGGTCAAAGGATTGAATTCTGAGGCATGATACCTAAGTTACTTCTCAACCATGTAGAATTTGCAAATGAAAAATGAAAATGTGTAACACACCACCTACTGCAGTGTCATAGTGCAGTCTTGTGTGTCAGGGAGATGACACCCCCACCATGCCCAGGTACTACCTCTGCACCCCTATTGTATCTCATGGTACACTTTTATTCCTTCTCTTTGGACCACTTAGTAGTTGACTACTGTTTAGGCTTTGCAGAGGGCACCTCTCTTGGAGAAAGTGAACACAATCCCAGTGGATTTCATATTTTTTTTGTATGTGGCCAATATTCAAACTAGTTAGAATGTCATTCCTGGCAATCACTACAATACTGCCCCCTATGGGCAAAATTATGGGTTTGAACTGAGCAGAGATAGCCGCACAGAGCTCATTGGCCTTGCTCGCTTCCAAAGACAGCTTCTATTACTTTATTAGTAGGAGAATTGTGCAGGTGTTGGCATTATAAGCCCATCAAACCAGTTTTCTAGTGGCACGCTGAGACCTGGCAGTACCACATGTTATCACCCTACTCCAATAGCTGCTAGCTGTGATCTAATTAAACCAAAAACAGAAGTCATCCAACAATTTTGTTTTGTTTTGTTTGTTACATTGTCTGGCAGTTATCAAATGGTGACCGAGGAGGTCTGGCAATTTCGAGGGAGGCATTTGGCTCCTCTCAAGCCAACGGTTACCCCTTACCTTTAAAGCCGTTCCGTCTTGGACGATGCACTCAATGAGTTGGCCTTAGAACTGTGTTTGCTTCAGGGGGTTAATTATAGTCAA